>OZ007595.1:103821891-104446689 GCA_963931845.1 Maratus michaelseni
CGGCTTTTATTGGTTTTAACCGGCTTTTTTTTGGCCAAAATTGGCCTTTTTTGGTCAAAATTGGCTACGTTGAAGCAATTTATTTATAAACTGTAGATTTTTAAGTATTTTTTAACTAATTTAAAAGACATTTTATTGAGTTAGGATTTAATAAATAACTTAATTTCTCAATAATGAAGACATTAATATTGGAATAACACATAGCAGACTGGTGATTTGAGTCAGAATTGTAAATATGTTACCTAAATTTTAACAAGGCATACTTAGTGCTTAACTATTGCTATATTTTTTAAATAAAAGCTTTTTTTTTATTATGATTAATTTAATTTACACTTTTTTTTCAGTTTTACTTCTTTAAATAATTAAATAGGACAACAGTTGTTTAATTACATATTTTATTACTCAACTAATTTTAAAGGCTATTAACCCACTAGTAGAAATAATGCAACATGACAGTGGGCATTGCAGATTTTTGAAGATTAATCTAATAGCTTAAAAAATACTGTACTTAAAAAAAAAAAAAAAAAAAAAAAAAAAATGCAAAATTTTACTTTGTCATTGGATTACTGTTATCTTCTTACTGTATTTTCTTTGTAATTGAAAATTTTGCTTATTTAATGGGTTACTATTATTTCTTGTGATAGTAGACATTGTTGCGTCATAGATATATTTTGTTTTGCTGTAGATTGATACACACACAAATTAGTTACTGGGGCTATTGATAAACAAGTTTTAATATTTCTCATATCTTTAAAATCATACATACAACAATTTAATAAAATTACCATTTTCCACTGTTAAAAACAGTAATATGAATAACATTTGCTTTTCATTTCAACAAATTTTATTTATTTATTTTTTTAACTGTTCTCTCTTTTTTTATACACTTACATCTACTAAAATCTCCTCAAATATTATATATTCATCCTAATTCCTCTTTCAACGTTGATCATTCCATAATTTAATCTCATCATATGGACTTATCTGGCATGAGTTTTATAATTGTTTAGTAAAAAAAAAAACATATTGAAATATATTTTTATAAGACATTAGAATACTGATTACTAACTAAATATGGATGCTCTCAAGTATTATATATGCTAATTTCATTTATTAATAATATAAATTATTAAGTTTTAATCCACAACAATTTTAAAAGTAAAAAGCAGTATATGTAAGAATTTTTCATTTTTGATGGTGATGTTTTGTTATTGTTTAATTAAATATAATCTTTAAAATGACCTGATTTAGTAGTTATTTCGTTATTTAAAATAATAATTGTGTCCTTAAACTGCTGCACCATGATATTAAAAGAGAAAATGCATTGAAAAAATGTTATGTTGCATAGTTAAGTGCAATACATCAATTTCAACTGACGTTATATTCACCAGCCGAGAAGGATAATTAAGAAAAATAATGTAAATAAATGAATATCCAAGATTTTTTTTTTCTATTTTCATTTATATTGTAATTTTTTTGTGTTTAAATTTACTGATAGTTGACACTTAGGTGAGTGGGGCTTTTCCATATTTTTTTATTGTATTTATTTTGATATTCCAATGGCAACATTCTTCCATTTGTTTATTTGGCATTACTGTTTGGTGATAATTAATTTTTCTTAAAAAGTGGTCGACGGGATAATGGAAAAATCATTTGATTCCAAATCTTCCATAGTCAAGAGTCTGTGCTAGTCACATGGGCTAATGTTAATCCTATGGGAGTGTTAGTTTGAAATTTCTTGTTTGCATTTCAATATTTGTTTATCTTGTTTGTATTTCAATATACAATGGTTCCGTTTTTATTTTTTAAGTACGTAACCCTAAAAATTAAGAATAACAATAGCGAAGGACATAATGAATGATTGTTATTCAAATGAATCATCCCGGCTTACACAAAAGCATTGCTGTTTACTTTCTTGCTATTTTTGATCAATTAAAACCAGAACTTTTGCAAAACAAAAAGAATTTTAAGAGCCTTGACAACTATGCTTTTGTGCATGCCTGAATGATTCATTCAAATATCAAAATCATTCATTATGCCCATCACTAGAAATCACATGCAAAAAATTAAGGAGGAGGGGGGGGCCTACAATTGCTTCATTGAAGATTAATTCAGTTTTCATATAACAAAATGTCATTTTGTGTGATTCATAAAATGTTATGTAGTAAAACAGTGTTATTATTTTATTATAGGTGCTGCTCGAAGAAATCAGCTCTTACTATTGCAGTGATAATGGAGTAGAATAATAAGAATTTTGTCCTGTTCCAAAGATTTTTTTTTTTTTCAAATAAAATAAAGTCACTTCTTTTTTTTTTTTCTTTTTCTGTTATAGTTATATTCTGTACCACCTAGTACTGTCACCTAGTTACTAATATTGCTGATAAGGAAAAAAGACTTACATTTTTATTAAAACTTTTATTGAGTAGTAGAGCTGACATGTTTCAAAAATGATATAGCCTAATGAGAAAGCATGCAATAATTTTTAGCATTAATTCTAATCATGTTGCAATATTTAAAACTTAAAATTTTTCTTGTTTTTCTAAAAATGCAAAATTGAGGTAGCAGTCAATTTGTAAATTTCCCTTTGTATCTGAAGCTCACAGAATTGAAATAAGTTTTTGATGTAGGCAGACATTGACTAAAAAATAATTCTGAGTGGTTCTTTCATACAGTGAGTTAATTGGAGTAATATTTTTGTACTGATAAAAAAAATTTAAAATTAGTTCAATATGCAAAATAGATTTTAAAACATTTGTCTAATAATTTTATCAAAATAAACAAAATAAGAAATTTATTAATTTGTGTTAACAACTTTGCGACGAGCGTCTCACACATAATTTTGAATCTGATTACTAGTATTTACAAATGGAATCCTTTGCCTAATTTAATTGAAGAAATTATATGATAAAATAAAGAAAAAAATATTCTAAAATATTGGTATAAAAAATTAAAGATTTTATGCATGATGTGTAATGTATGTGTGACATTTATCACAAAGATTTCTTTTTTTCCCAAGAAAAATTTATCTACCAAAAGTCTTTATCCTCTGCAAGAAAGATTTGTTAAATTTAAATAATATGGGAGAAATAACAAATCTATTAGCCTCTTGTTGCAAAATACTGGAGGATTTAGAAATTTCTCACAAGATAAAATTATCAAACTGATTTTAAATACCATATTTACTTGTGTATAATGTGTACCATGTTATTTTAACTTAAAAAAAAAAAAAAAAATCTGTAGAAATCATGATTATCTTTTTTAAAATCTAAATTACTTTTGTATGTGCTCATATATATTTTGCTCTCTTATTAAAATATCATAAAATAAAGTTTCTGCAATATGTATATATACTTTGTGAAAATGTGTGTGGTTTGATGTATACAATTAGAAATATTCAGTGTATCATGTATGTGTATACTGGATTTTAGACCTGAAATTTTTGTAAAAATGTGTGCATTATGCAGGAGTAAATATCGTAGATTTTTTAATTTAGCTATGAGATTTTAGTGAATTACAGCAGACATATTTCATTCGAAATATTTAAAAAAATTAGTCGATGCTTTGATAAAAATATTCCAATATAAATATGGCAACAGTCCCCAAAGCAGAATATGCTTAAGAGTGCGACATACATCGCAGAACAATGAACTTCTCTGCAGAACATTTCAAATTCTCATTTTCAACACAATTCACTATTCATTCATTAGAAATAGCACTAAATTTGTCTGTCAATCACCAGAAAAACTTCATCAATCGTTCGTTGAAAAAGATTGTGAAATTCATTAATTGATCGCAGGAAAAGCTCACACAATTTGTCAGTCGATCATGGGGAAAAATCGTGAAGTTCTTCAGCTGCTGCAGTTTAAAAAAAAAAAACATGAATTTCGTCAGTGGATCATCGGAAAAAAATCTGAAATTCACCGGTCAGTCACATAAAAACCCGGCAACTTTTACCAATCGGTCGCAAAAAAGTGACAAAATTTGCCATCCTGTAGAAAGAAGATATTGCAAAATTCACCTATCAGTCGCGGGTCAAAAAATGTGAAATACGTTTATCAACCGAATGATTTTTGATTGAAATTTCATGTTTTTTGCCAAGAAAAAGTGCAAAAATTTCTCAATCGGTTGTGGGTAAAAACCATGAAATTTGTCAGTAAATCGTCGAGAAAAATGGGAAATTCGTCGATCAGTAGCGAAAAAAACACACAATTTTCTCCAATTGGTCACAAGAAAAAACTGCAAAATTTTCCCAATCGGCAGAAAGAAAATATCGCAAAATTTGACTATCAGTTACAGCTGAAAAAACCCCCACTAAATTAGTTGATCAGTTTTGGGAAATCCCTTGATTTTTTTCAATCAATTCCAAGATAAAGCGACAAAATTTTCCAATTGATAAAAAGAAAATAATGCAAAATTCGCCTATCAGTCGCAGGTTAAAAAACTAAATTAATCAGTGGATTGTCAGAAAAAAAGATCACAAAATTCGTCAATCAGTCGTGTAAAAACCCACAATTTTTTCCATTCTGTCACAAGAAAATCCGCAACATTTATCGATCAATAAAGAAAATATCACAAAAGTTAACAATCAGTTGTGGATTTTTAAAAAAAATCGAGACATTCGGATATTAGTCGCTTGAATAAAAAAAAAAAAAAAAAAAAAAAAAAAAAAAAAAAATGCATTTTTTGCCCATTGGTTTTAAGAAAGAGCTGAACAAATTTGCCAGTCAGTGAAAAGAAAATATAAAAAATATTTAAAATTCGCCAATCAGTCATGGATAAAAAAAATGCGAAATTCATCAGTGAAGTGTTGGAAAATATCTCGCAATTCTCGAATTAGTCGTGGGAAAAAAATTGCGGAGTTCGATGATTGGTTCTGAGAAAAAAAAAATGTGAAATTCGCCAGTTACCAGAGAGAAAAATCTCAAAAATATTGCAGAAATCGTCTATTACGAGGGGGGAAAAAAGCGAAATTCGTCATTCGATCGGAGTGAAATTCGTCATTTCTTTGGTTTTTGTGTGTGTTAGCGTTTTACGAAATGTCTTTAGCATTTCTATACAAGATGAAATCGCACTCTTACATATACAAGAAAATCTCTCTGTGTTTTATTTTTTTATTCCTACAGAACATTTGTGATCAGTTGAAGGTTCGTTGCAGAACATTGCAAAATATTCGTTTTGGGGGGGGAATAATATACTGATATTATTGGAATGAAACATTTAGTATTTTTATCTACAGTTGTCTTTACCAAAATTATTAAGCACCCTCGTATTTTTATCATAACTTATTTCAAAGTGTTAGCAGGCCCATGCTGGATGTCTTGAAAGGGCGGTGGACAGAGGGTTATGTTGGCACTTTCATATTAAATCATGTGCCATCATTAAAGGTGGTTCAGGCAGAGGGTGCAAGGGCACGTATTCCTAAGTGCCAGCAGGGGCCTGAATATTAGTCGTAGTGTCTGATGTTTAGTAATAGTATTCAAGTAATAGATATCGCATTTATATTAAAAAAATGTTTAATTAAGAAAGAAAATATAATAGTTTATAAAAATTCAATGGGGGTGTATTTTGTACATCAGTGGAGACTTACTGATAAAAATAATGAAAAAGTAGAACAAATTTTGAATTTCAACATTGAAGGATGTTTAGGAAGAGAGTAAATGAAGCACAAGTGTTCAACACACAATTATTTTAGAATTCACAACTGCTGTCTGTGTCTTTAATGGTTAAGTTATTACAATTAAAATGACAGCAAACTAACAACTCGACTTTTAATTAAACAATTTGCTTTAAAAAAACTAAACTGCTTTGTTTTTCAGTAAGTTTCAGAATTGAAACTTTCATAGTATAGCAATTGTTATGCTATGCAAGTTAATAGGTAATCATGACAATTAGAATAACTCTTACCGGAAAAGCCAAAGTATATAAATCACTTATCTTCATCAATGAAAATATTTCCTAAAACTTGTATCATCTTTATTAACAGATATTAAAAGTTAAAATAATAAAAGTAACATATAAATTTAAAGTATATTTTAAAAATAAGATTTCTCTATTTTCATTGTTGAAGACAAATTCCTTTATATTTTAACATTTTCTGCAAGAATTATTCTAATTTTCATATAGATATACTTAAGACATGCAAGGAAACAATGTCATTTCATTGGAAATACAGTCTTGGCTGAAAGTATTCAGCACCTCCATATTTTTAATATATTTGTAAAAGTAATAGTTATATACAAATATTTAACAGCATATCATTTAGGAATCTTCTTTCTAAGTTTATGGTTTGTAAAAAAAAAAGACAGTTAACAAGCAACTCGTCTTTTAATGAAGTCATTTTCTTTGAACACCTACTTTTTCAAAACTATAAATTACTTTGTTTTCTGGAAGTTTCATTGTTATGTCATAAGTTAACAGATCATCGTGGAAATTGAAATATTTCTTGCCTGAAATGCCAAGATCTCTTCAGCAGCATAAATATTTCTTAAAATTTATTTTTGTTATTAACACATGTTAAAAAATAAAATAATAAAAATTAGATATAAATGTTTTTTTTTTTTTTTTTTTTACATAAGCTTTCTTTATTTTCGTTTTTGAAGACTAAGTTCATTTTGTCTTTTCTTACAATAATTATTTTCTTGATTATTTATTAACTGGCTTAACAGAACAACAAAATTTAATTTAAAAAAAAATCTTTTAAAGAAAATAGCTTCATTAAAAGATGAGTTATGCGTTTGCTATCTTTGAAAAAAAATAAACTTATTTTTTAAAGAAAATTCTTAATTGTATACAATTTAATATTTGTATCCATCTATTATTTTTACCAAATATATTATAAATATGGGGGTGCTCAATACTTTTGCTCTAGGCTGTATTTCTGATGAAATTTCTTGGATATCTTAAGTATATCTATAAGAAGTACTGAGTATCAATAAATAGACATGCATTAGACGTCTTATAAACGCATATCAGATGTCCCTGGATACCTACAATCCAAGTCTTAAGCACGGCTATAAGACATACTGCATGTCGAAAAGTGATCTATGCTTGGATGTCTTATAGACGTGGTCTCATAGACTACCTGGATATCTTGGACGTCTAATAGAACTCAGAGAGATCACACATAACATCTCCATAAGAGGTGAAAAGGGTGTATCATGGATATTTGTAGACTTCTTATAGATGTGTCGGTTTTCTTGGGTTTACAGCTTGTAGATGTCTTATAGATGGGTGTGTGCTGTTTGGGACATAATGCAGTGAAAATCCATTTAAAGCAATTGCTGTTTACATTCAGAATTCTTTTGTGGAGCCCTGTATATGATCTATAGAATTTATATACACCATATAATACACTAGAATTAGTTAAGTTTAAAAATACATACCACAGATTAAAACTCACTTCTAGTAATTATTGCAATCAGTTATAATCAGCCCTGTAATGGAATTTTTTTTGTCAGTCTCTAAATGAACGATAAATGCTATGGACTTCATAATCTATAGAAAACATGTTGTAGTGTACTTCAGTGATCCATATCAATTTCATTATATTTGAAGTTTGAAGTATCCTGACAACATAAAAATGGACTGTAAATGATTTTCCTACTCCCACATACTGATCATGATGCAGTAGATGTGTGTGTGTGTGTGTGTGTGTGTGTGTGTGTGTGTGTGCGCATTCCTGTAAATGAACTATAAATGCTACTTATTCTAGACTCCACAAAAAGCATTTTATTGTCGACCTCAGTGATTCAAATTTATTTCATTATGTCTGAAGTATAGTAACATCATTCAAATGCATCACAAATCATTTTTACCCATAAACCATAATGTAACAGAATTTTGTTTAGTGTCCCTGTGAACGAACTAGAAATGCTATAAACTTCATTTTCAATAGTGAACATGCTTTAGTAAACCTGAATAATATATAAAAAATTCATGACAATAGGAGTGTGTTTACAAAAATTAGAGTATGAACAGACTAACTGATGTCAAACACTTTTCAAATATGTTGGAAAATATTAAAAAAGATAATATTTATTAATTAGATTCTCCTTTCCAATATATATATATATTAAAAGTTGTGGATAAAAGAGAAACAAAATATGAAACAACAGAACCTATTATTATTATTTTTTTTTGTACTGAACCAAAGAAATAGCAAAGAAACATGAAATGTGAGAAACTCTCTGTATATACACATCCAGTGTTGAATTCAGAGGATGGCCCAAAGGGGAACACCCCCCCCCCCCCACCTCCAAAAAAAAAAAGAAAGAGAGAAGCATCAAAATGTCCCCTACCGGAAAATTTGGTCTTTTACGCTCATTAATGGTCTTGACATGTAATCTACCCTCCGGAACATAGCAGTGTTCTCCTCGGAGATGTAGAACTGCATCCCAAAGAAAAAATGTCCGAATTCAACACTGTATGCATCAAAGTTGATTGTGGATTAATGTGAAAATACCAGAAACGTTTACAACAGGGAAACAGAAATTTTACCACTTAAAAAGCCCTTAAAATGTCAATTTAAGTCACCTAAAAGTACAACTTAGAAGGTACTTCTGTAAAATTACACATATTATATTACAACTAATTTATGGTTTAAAAATAAAATAATCATCTTATCATGTATGGTTTCTTTATGGAAACACTTCAAAAAATTTACTATATGATCATCTAAAAAGTACTTGAAACATGACCAATATTTGCTACAATGTGGTTTGTGTTGAATTTGGACAACAATAAAGAATTGCCAAAAGAAAAAAAAATGCTGTTGTACTGAGTGTAACATCTCAAAAGATAATAACAAAACTGGAATTTTTAATATGAAATTTCTAAGTAGTAGTATTAATGTTTGTTTTAGGAATAAAAGCAAGGCAATGTTTACCAAGAATGACACAATGCACTGGGAAAACACAGCATGCTCAGAAAATGGTAATATGCTGGGTTATGTGGGAGATCTGCACATGATTCTTCCACACCATGGGATTTTTGCACTGTGCTTATCCCCCACTCCCACAACACTTTGAGAAGAGATTACTGTCTACTTTAGTTGCATATTAGTTCTAACATTTTCCAACATTGTTCAAAAGTGCTTAGGCATGAGGTTTGCCGGAATTTCTTAAAACTATTTAACAAGCTTCTTTGTTGTGGGTGATTTGCAACTTTATTAGTCTCAAAATAAGAAAGACATGATAAGACTTAAACTAAGAAAATTAAAAAGATATACTTCTTTAATGTTCTTAATAGTAAGTCACATTTTGCAGAGAAAATTACCCTGATAATTTAACTGCTCAAGTACTTTAGAATTTAAGATTAATTTACAGAACTTAATTAAATTAATTACAATATTTCAATTATACTGAAGTATTTTAAGTTTTGTTCAAATACTAAAATAATTAAATAGATTTTGACATCACTATAGTAAGTTCACAAAATTATGCAAAAGAAATGAAAGAAATTAAAAAGAAGAAAAATTGTGAGAAAGAATTTTTTTTTTTTTTTTTTAAGTAAATTTGAATTGAGCAGATTTGTTTTATAAATTTTGAATTTGAGCACATGTTTGAGAAGGTGAATTTGGATTAGAATTAGTTCATTTGTTGTGAATTTGAACAAGACTAAATACAAGTAAAACTAGAAAAATAAAGCTGTACCTTGTGAAGGTTCTGTCAAAATTTTCAATACCCACTAAGGGTATTGATGTCTGACCAAGAAATTCATCTAATCCCAGAACATTGCGATGATATGCTGTAAGTTTGACATCTGCATCTCTACCAATCAAGGTGCTAAAAATATAAAAAAATTAATTAAACAATTTGAAAGAAAAAGAAGAAAAAAAAGCATTATTACTAATAAGACCAAGATCATCAAACAGTAAGTGTAAAAGTTATCTTGAAAAAGATGTTTAATAATAATCATAAGACCAAGATCATCAAACAGTAAAAGTTATCTAGAGAAAGATGTCTAATAATAATAATCATAGACAGTTTTTCATTCGACTCTTTTCCTATGATTTTATAAATTGGTAAATGTGTAGACCAGCATGCTGATCTCTATAGATTTTTTTTATAGAGATAGCACATAAGCTGCTAAATACTTATGAAGATTAAGTATGACAGTATGTTTTTCTTCTGCTAAAATTAGTTAATGTTTAAATGATAAACAAAGTGGATAGTTTTACCAAAATATACAATTATTACAAACTATACAATTATTAAATAAAAATAATAACAATTTATTTTAAAAAAGGCTGATACACAAATAGCTGCCAGAGGTCTCTCCAGACATTTCTCACAAGGTCCTGCTTTTGTAAAAGTTTTTACTTTATCTCTCTATATTAAAAAAAAGTAACCACCGCTGCCGCCGCTGTCAATTAAGATTTTGTGCCTTGAAGTCTTTCTGGACTAATATCTAGAAAACTATTGCATGTAAAATTTTAAAAATTGGTAGTTTTATAAAGAAATGTTCGATAAACACGCTGAAGCAAACAGTTTTTAAATCGAAGAATTATTTTAAGAGATATTTAAAATCAAAGTTCGTCAAAACAGTTTTTTGAAAAAAGTTTTATAGGAACGAAAACTATCCGCAGGAATTTAACCATAATTTGTAAGGATATAGTTGACAAGTTTGCGGAGTGCAGACTGCAATCACTTTTTTAATTTGAGTAATTTTTTCAGGTTATATTTCAATTTTTTATTCAAAATTTTCATTATTTTGACGAAGATTTATTTCATATTTCATAAATTCCATTATTTGAACCGTTGCCAATTTTTTATTCAAAATTTTCATTATTTTGACGAAGATTTATTTCATATTTCATAAATTCCATTATTTGAACCGTTGCCAATTTGTAAAATAGCGCACGTAATAAGATTCCCTTTCAATTAAGAAATGTATTTACACGAGACTATTAAAAACAGAAATAAAACTTTAAAATAATATTTAAATGATCACGTGTTAAAAGCAATAAATGTAGAAAATGACGTAATAAAAATATACTTGCGCGTGAATATTACAAAGAGAAATACGAGTAACTAGGGAAATTCACGTCACATTTAAAATGATAAAAAAAAAACAATATTTCCAAACAATTTCAATTAATTATTATATTTTCATGAGAGATCAATTTATTTCGACATATCTTTTACCCATTATTGCAAATTTTAAAACAGCGTAAATAATAATATTTCCTTTCCAATGTCAAAATTCTTCTATTTGTTTATTTGGTGTTACAGTTTAACGATAGTTTTTTTTTTTTTTTTTAATGAAAATTGATTGACGGGGTAATGGAGAAGTATCAAAAGACAAATAAGCGTTGAATTAAAAATTCCCCGATGAAAAAACTAACTCGTGTAACGCATCTGATGTCAACTGAAAGTGACGCGACGCCACGATTATGCACGTTTGGCGCTAAATCATATATTTTGGTGACAGTTACAGTTGTAATCTGTTTCAACAGCAGTTGATTCGACCTTAAAATCCCTCAGTCAAAGGAAAATGAATGGAAACCCTGTTACAGCAGATCGCCACTGGTTGTTTAATTATAATACAATCTTCCGTAATCGTTTTAGAGATGATCAAATCAGAGTGTTTTTAAATCATGCGGTGTCAGAACGGGGGTTGGCGAGCGCAGCTCGTAGGGGGCAGAGCCCCCTAGTACTTGTAAAAAATCTAATTCTAATTTGATGAATGAATCGGAATTTACCATTATACTCAGGTTCCTGTTTAGACATTTTTAACAAGGTCCTTTATTTATTTATAGCTAGATAAGTTTTTTTTTTTTTTTTTTTTTTTTTTTTTTTTGGGGGGGGGGGGGAGGACTTAAGCTATTTTGTGACAGGAGTAATTTTATTTTAAAAGGATTAAATTTGTGAAGGGTTCTTCACAGCAGAGGTTGACAACTAGTGGTCTGCAGAAAAATTTGGATATTAGCATTTTTTAAATGTTTTACTAATAATAGTCTATAAATAATAAAACTAAATATAATCATAGAATTTGCAATTAAATAAATAAAAAATTTCTTTTCTGAAATACTGGTACTAAAAAATCGGAAGACTTGGTAACTATGTCATTATTGTTTAAAAAACAATCAACATTTTGATTCAAAATTCAATAAAATTTTTATGCAAAAAGGCATTTTCATCTGTTACAACCATTAGAACTCTGTATTGGTCTTGGCTTGAAATAAAAACAACTCTGTGTTCTACTAACAATGTTGAAGGAGAAACATCTGAACGTTGACATTTATTGAACATATGAAGTTAATTCAGAAAAGTCGGAACAGAGATCATACTAAAGATGTGATGTCTCAATTACTCTATAATAATAATTTATTTGATAATTTATTTACAATTAAATAACCTTTAAAGAATTTTGCTATGATTAATTAAACTCTTTCTGCGATTAAATTAAATGAAGATTAAAAAATAGTTGCAACCCATGGGCCACAGTTTCACACCCTTCATTTATAATTTTGTTATATTAAATAGGCTCATTTCATATTAATAAAATGGTAACTCTCAGATCATTATTCTACAAATGTATTTATATATTTTTTAAATCATATTGGTGTTCCGTGGAATTTATAATTTTGAATTTAATGATCTATGAGGTCTGACAGGTTGGTGACTGCTGCTTTACAGGACCCAAATTTTCTCTAAACAGATCCTTTGTTGCATATATACAGTGGAACCCCGATTTTACGTTTTCACGGGACCAGCAGAAAAAGACGTACGGAACGGGAAAACGTAAAATCGGGGTCAAATAGAGAAAAACACTTCAAGAAAACAAATTATACAAAAATAAACTTACCAATACCATATTAGTATTTTATAAAATCTGTTATTCTTTATTGTGTTTTCTTTTTTTCAATTCCTACTATTAGCTCACACCCTCTATATATTTATATGTCTTGTTCAAATTTTCAATCGTTAATAAAATACTCTTTATTCATCCATTCAAGTTCAAATACATTTTTTTAACTTGTACTGGATGACAATTGATGCTGATGCTATTTTTTCAAATATTCATTCATTAAATAAATTTAATTAATTAATTTTAGTTTTATATTTCATTTCTGTTCAAAAGTATAGACTCACTCCATATTTTAGTCCCCTTCGCCCGCGAACAGCCCCATTATCTTTTTACGCGTAAAGGTTGCGCTATGATACTTCATTGTGAAGTTTGGTAATTTTTGAAAATCATTATTTGAAAAACGGCATAATCATTAAATTTGAAATTTATATCAATAAAAATACAATTTTTTACCTTTTTAACGCAGTTTGTCTAACAATTTTGTGAGAAATACTGTTCGAGCTATTAAATTTTGATATTTTAGTTATTTATTTTTTATTTAATTTTTAATATATTTCAAAAATTTCTCTTACATGAGATATTTATCAGGATATAAATTTAGGAATAAATACCATCAGTGGCGAAGCGTGTAGATCGCTGGAAAAAAAAATCTTTTTGACCTAAGTAGGAATTGACATTTTTTTTAATATATATTACTTGTTAAGTGTAATCTCACATGTACTCTATTTTCAATACATGCAAATTTTTGAAATTTTTTTTCTTAATTTTCATGTCTAGTTAAAATTTCTTTAAAATTTTTAAACTCGCAATGGCCTCTGCCGATGACGGCACGATATTTTCTGGATCTTCACCAATACCATCCTCACTTCAATATTGCGAAATCAAATCGGAAATAGTCTGAATATCTGTGGTAGCGATAACATACTTATTGCAATCAATGTTACTCATCAACATTGATGTCTGCAAGTATAAATTCATCCTCTTTTGTGTAGTCTTCGATAGATAGCTCTTCCAGCGGCGCTTCACCGTTAATTTCGGATTTTGAAAATTCTCCCTTCAGAAAAGCATTTGACATGCATTTTTCATCTACACTATCCCACGCCGATGAGATGACATGAAGAGCATCCAGCACATTTAGCTTTGTTTTCCAAGCATCTTGAAGCTCACCAGAATCAAGTGAAAAAAGGCCTTTTCTTACCGGTTGCTTTCTATAATGCATTTTGGAGGATGTTTATTCCCAAGTCACATGGATGAAGTAAACTGGTACAGTTGAGTGGGGAAAATTCTATACGCATATTCTTTAAATTCAGATTAACATGAGTGCACTGGTCTACGAATAAAATTATTTTTCGCTTTTGTAAGCTCATTTTTATATTGAATTTTCTTACAAAAATCTTCAAAAAGATTTTGGATCATCCTAGCATTGTGATTGACATTGGAATCTGTCGGCAAACTTTTAATGTTTTGGAAGCATCGGGTCTTCTTGGATTTACCAATCACAAAGGGTGTTAGTTTCTCAGTTTCGTCTGCATTCGTATATAACAAAACTGTTAATCGCCCTTTTGATAGTTTCCGACTGTGACACGTTTCTCCTTTCACGGAGTATGTTCTATCACGGAAGAGATTAAAAAACAATCCCGTCTCATCTGTGTTAAAGATGTCTTTTTTGAGCAATCACACACAAGAGAAGACAAAGTTTATTCCCGTCTATTCCTCAACGACAGCAGTATTACTCCATCTGCCTCACCACAAATAAACTTGTAAGACAAATTATACCTCTTCTTGAATCGGTCGATCCAACCGTTGGATGCCATGAAATTCTGCATTTCAAGTCGAGAAGAAATTTCAAGAGCCTTTTCTTACAAAACTGAGCCATTGATTGGAATCTTGGCTGAATGGGCTTGTTTGTACAAAACCACTCGTACAAATCTTTTCCAGTTCCTCAAAATGAGAGGTTTTCAATGTTTTTCTTTTTTTTGACAAATTTCCCAGTTTTTCAAATTTTAATTCCACAGAGACCTCTTTGTTTTAGGATGGTTTGTAACTTGGAAAAAGTGATACTGAACGATTTTACGAGATCCACTTTAGTTCCTTTGGAAACTTTGGATTTTTCGATAATTTCTGCAGCGACTCCACTGCGGGTTGAAATGAATGAACGGGGAAAAAAGAATCCTCCCCCTCCCCGATATCACGTGACGCAGTTTGGTGAAGTGTTGATAGACAAATAATAGTTTATCATTACTTTTTCACGCGAATATTGACGGGAAAGGGAAGAACTGTTTTTTGTAACAAACAACCAGTTGACCAAGTGGAAAGCATTTTTGTTCTTTTAAAAAATTTTCCATGAGGGAAAAAATATTAAATTTCCTGAGGTACTTTGCCTAAAATGATGTACTAAGCAGGAAACTTAAGAGTAAATAACGTAGAATCGAGGTACTTTTAACATTATCGGAATAGGATTTTTCCGGGACCAACGAAAAATTACGTAGGAAGCGGGATAATGTACGAAACGGGTTACGTAAAATCGGGGTTCCACTGTATAACTAAAATTAGAGATATACTCTGAAGCAAATACATAAAAAAAACTACAAAACAACAATTTAAAGTATTTTTTACAATAAATGTAAATATCTTTTACTTTTTACTTAATTTATTTTTACTTATTTCTGAAAAATTAATGTGTGTTTTATTGAAAAATGCTACATTGTTTGAAACTAGAGGACCTCATTCAGTAAAAACTCCATATGACAGAAACTGTTTTATTGCATATTTGAATTCAGCCCATTAGTTTTATTTAAAATCACTTGGATTTTAAAGGACAAAAATTGTTTAACTGTCTCATAGTCATACATGGCAAACTCATACGGGATCGTATTGAAAAACAACTCTCAGAGAACTATGCTTGCTTTAATTTTATTCCTTTATTACATACAAAATACAAACCCCATATGAAGTTTAATATTTGCTGGTGAAATACAGATTACATGTAAGAACTATTTTCTTTTCAAATATTCAGTTGAAAAATCCATCTTTGACAAATTTGTTTCTGTTTTGCTGAAGAGAAGATTTTTTTAAAGAATATTTGCTCTTGGATTAAACAAGAGCATAATATATATATATATATATACAGTGAAATCTGTCTAAGGCGGAATATCGCTTGGGACTGAAATAAAATTCCGCCTTAGACAGATTTCCGGCTTAGGCAGAAAACTTTATAGACATCCCGTTCACAGAGTATTAAACATTTCTTTGGCTGAAAATTAAAACTAATGTATCTTTTAATTTTTTTTAATTAAATAAACATGAAATCTGTGTACCTATTTTTATAAAATTTACATTAGAAATTGATAGTACACAAACACTGGTATAAATCAATATTACAGGTTTTAGTGAAAAAAATAATGTTATATTTACCTTAATAAATGCCTTAAAATTCTATTATCTTAAACTTATTTAGAAAAATTCGAATATATTGTTGTTTGTTTATTTTTTTTCTTAATCGCTTCTTTTTCGCTAGCACGTTGTATTTCAGGTAACATTGGTATAATTTCATAATTGTTTCACTCTATGTATTAATTTTGAAAAAGCTTTAGATTCAATACATGTCATTATGAAAATATAAGGTTTCTTTCCATTTATATTTCCCATCGGAATTTTCTTCAGTCTTAAACAGTAACTTTGCTGCCTGGGACCCCAAAATGAATCTACGGTTCCGCGTTACACAGATTGTTTCCGTCTTACACAGATTTCTTGGAAATCTCTATGTTTAAAAATGTGGGACTCTAAAATGTTTCCGCCTTAGACAGATTTCCGTCTTAGACAGATTTCACTGTATATATATTAGATTTTAGTTTTTATACTATTTAATAACTGATAATATACAGGGTGTCTGAAAAGTATGGAAACGGTCAAATAACTCGAAAAATATACTTCGGATTGAAAAGGTAATAAAGCAGGATTCAAAGCACCTACTTTGTGTGAAATTCAGTCTTTAAAATGCCTCTGGAAGTCAAACGTATTGAGAACAGTGCAATAGGGAAATAATAAAACAAAAGTATATGAAAAAAAAGTGATAATTCAATGTCAACTGGCCTAGGGGGTTCTGGCCAGTGTCCCTGGCTGGGTGCAAAGTAATGTCCTGGTACCCTCAAATATCTCTTGATTCTTGAATGGATAAAGCTAGGAGAGTTGAACAGATGTCTATTTATAGTAAAATGCATATTACTATGTGCTATCATAGAAAATTGTTTCAGCGCACCTTAGTGACGGAATTCAGAAAATATCAACACTATCTCGAAAAATATTAGAGATAGTGAAAAAATGTCAATTTTAAAAGTTTAGAGCATCCTCGATTTAGTATGTCTTACATGTATAAATAACTTTATTAGAAGCTCTGAACGGCTAGCTTTTTTTATAGCTAGTAATCACTGGCTTAAATACGTCACTTAATTGCTTCGATACTTTCAGAGGTATTAAAGTTATTTTTACATACAAGGCGTCATTTCATATTAAATCAAGAATGCTCTACATTTCTATATAATTGATTTTTTTTTTGCTATCTCTAATATTTTTTGAGTTAGAGTAGAGTTGACAATTTCTATATTTCGCCACTAGAGTGTGCTGAAGCCAGTCTCATACGATAGCGCATAGTCATTTTACTATAGGCAGAAACTTGTTCCGGAATTCTAGCTTGGTATGATCCACTTATGCATGTGTTATTCTTTCCCTACTGCAGTGTTCTCAATCTTTACGACTACCAGACCCTTTTTTAGAATCAATTTCTACGGAATATATAGTTGCGAATCTCACACCAAAAAGGTGCTAAACCTTGCTTTATTTACTTTATACCGAAGAGTTCCAAAATGAAACAAAAGTTTTCTTGTGAATTGAGATGTATTCTTTCCTGCGGTACTAATGGCAATCAAATCAGAAGTGTCCCTTTTGAGATATGGGCTTCTGGAAATATGGTTGAATTTACGATTTTTTTTTTTAAAGGATTAAAAAGATGAATAAATTAATCACTATTTAAGAAGGAGGGAAATAACTTCTGCAGCTCTATGACATATTGATAAGTAATTAATTGATAAACTGATAAACTTTCAGAGTAATTTGTCCTGTAGTTACAGCTTGTTAAAATAAGGGTAAAATTCATCGCAACAGGCTGTATGGTCTTTGTGGCCAAGTAATAATGAATGTATTGACTTCGGATCTTTAATATTTCAATTATCTTTTTCAGCACAATATGTTGTACTAGATCACATATTTTCAATAAGTAAAGTTACTTGTATCATGAACATTGAACAATGACCAATGAGAAGACAAAATTGGTTATTTGATCAGTTTCCTGCGACAGTGAACTAGTGAACGTGATTCAACTGTACTACCTCTAACTCTGATAGTTTGCAGATGTCCATCTTAGTCTGATATATATGTTCTTTTGCAATTGCATCAAAATTGGAGGGAGTCGAGGAGGAATCGTATCCAAATTTAGGCCACTTGACATGGGTTGACCCAGAATTAATACAAAAAATTTGAATAAGATAAAAATTCAAATACTTACAGGTCACATTCTTCATACCACTCCGGATCTATAGCTTTTTCTTTTACAGAGGTTTGGAATTTTTCCTTTCCCATTTGAATGAGGACAAATGCATCATTAGTACCTGTTTCCATACAGGAATATATCACATAATAAGTATAAAAATAAACAAATGCAACTAACAAAAATAAATGAAGAATTTTAAGTTTCGATTTGTAACTAAACAATATGAAAAGCAGAAAATTACAAATAGTGAAAAATATATATATACGTACTATATATAAGATTAGTAAGTAAAAAATTTTGAACTGATATGATATTACAATAAATGCTTGGACTGAATTTTTAACATGTCTTTCTTCTAGTGAAAATTTTACTGTGAAATATGCACTGTGAAGTGTTTTAATATTTTATAGTAGAAATTAAATATTTTTCAGTTAATCATTTATTAATTGTCACTGGTGTTTTAGAAGCTGTTTTAAATATGAAATACAATCATTAAGGTTGAATTTTAAAGCTCAATTTAAGATAAAAAGAAACAGGCATGATACTGTTTTTACTTTCTTCTACCTTTATAAGAAGAAAGTATTGGTAGTTAAAAATTCCGAGTTTCGACGGATTTATATATTTTAGAAGGTCCTGAATCTGATTTGACTGGAAAATGTCTGTCTGTCACACAAATTTTGTGGGTGCTGTATCTCAAGAACTAATGTACGGAATTCAATCAAACTACATATTCTGCTAAACCTTGAGATAAATTGGTGCTGATTAGGTTTCGGTGTAAATAGCCCAACAAGTGGCGCTGCATGCTCAATTTTTTCTGATTTCTACAATAGCTATATCTCAAGAACTAATGCACAGAATTTCATCAAACTTCATATTCTGTTAGAACTTCATATAAATAGATCCTTATTAGGTTTGGGTGTATACCACCCAACAGATGTTGCTGCTATGCTCTGTTTTTCCTTATTTATGTTTTAGCTATATTTCAAGAACGAAAAGATTGTCATTTAAATTTGGTTGCAGACTTTTTGACTTATACAGAAGAAAGCTTTATGATAGCCACAACATACTAAGTTTTAATTACCTTTTATTTAAAAACATCAAGCAATCGAACCCGGGCTACCCGGGTTAAAGATAATCCACATACTGCCCGGTGAACAAAACATAATAGGTGAAAATCGCTTTTAGCTGAAAACCCCAATAGATTTTTTACATTTAATGTATTTTCTTAGATTGCCCACATATGATACCAAAAAATATTTTTTTTTTGTTCTTTCGTATTAGCCCCATGTCAGCGGTTAACCTTTTCTAAGGATATACTATTTATAACAACCTTTTTTTTAAACTTGATTACTTCAGCATTTAAGCTCGATTACATATCTGTTAAATTCGTGTTTTATTTATTTATTTCGTATTTATTAAATTTCGCTTGGGAATTTAGTTACGGAATATTACAAACAAATACTGAATTATTAACATTGTTTTAAGTGCAAACGGGTTAATCTTTCATATTTGGGTTGTACCCAGATTTAAGTAGTCGGATGTACCAATCCCAAAACTTTCTTCTATCTTACATAAATGTTAATACTTAAGCAGAATAGCAGCGATGTCTGTTGTTTAATTTATATGAAAACCTAATCAGCAACTTATGTTAAGTTCTAACACAATATGAAGTTTGATGAAATTCTGTGCATTAGTCCTTAAGACATGACTATCGCTATAATCGTGTAAATCTTGAAAAATACAGCATAGCAGCACCATCTGTTGGGCGATTTACACCAAAACCTAATACGCAACAACTTATGTCAACGTCTAACAAAAGAACATATATTCTTTGGATCTTCTTTCGTCGAACTGAATCTAAAGTTTTATTAAATTCTGGGCTATAGTTCTTGATAGAGCGCCCACAAAATTTTTGTCACATACAGACAGACATTTTCTAAAAACAGTCAAATCGTGTTCAGAACTTTCTAAAACGTATAAATCCATCGAAAAAAGAACGTCGAATTTTTTTGCGAATCTGATAGTACTTTCTTTTTGTAAAGATGAAGTAAAAATATTTATGCTTGAAAATTATTTATAAAATCGGTAAATGAAGATACAGTTTACAAACAAATTGCATTTGACAGTACATTTTTTTTCCCTATTCGACGGTATAAAAATTAAAATATTGCAATATTTAAAAGTTTAAAAAAAAAAGAGGTAAAAGGGAAAGTTATTGTCACGCCGTTGCCACCAACAACGTGATGTCAGCGTTACTCACGGACCATATTTTTGCTTTGTAATATATTTCAGCAGTTTACTGAAATATATTATAATTGTTTAATGAAATATATCTTAAATTTATATCACGACAAACCGAAGCCAATATCAATAACTTCCCATTGATTTCTAGACTAATTATAACTAAAAAAAGATTACTACTGTTCATCAAAAGTAAGTTTCTTGTGAATTTCAATAACCGTTTTCTTTTACATCTCAATCACTTTCCAAAGTAAATCCTTCATAAGAACATTAATATAAAATCAAAGTGCCGAAAAAATATACACTGAAAAAAAAAATGTTAATTTTACGGTACAATACTGGCATCCCAGCTGACAATATTATGCAATAAAATAGCAGTAATACACTACCGCGCATACGCGTCAGTGGGCAGAAACAGAAAACAGAAACAGAAAAACACACTAAACAATGCTCAAAACATTCTACACATTCTAGCACAAAACACTACCCTGAAAGTTTGTTCATACTGAATGGCATAGGAAGACACTGGCAAAAAAAAAAAAAAAAATGTTGATTTTACAGTATAATACTGGTATCCCAGCTGCCAGTATTATACCGTAAAATTAACAGTAATAAACAGTAAAATTAGCGGTAATACATTGCCGCGCATGCGCGGTAGTGTATTACTGCTAATTTTACTGTTTATTACTGTTAGTTTTACGGAATAATACTGACAGCTGAGATGCCAGTATTATACCACAAATTCAACCTTTTTTTTTTTTTTTTTTTTTTTCCCTTCTTCTTCAGTGTAGTACCAAGATAAGCATTATCCTCTTTCACGGAACATTAATTGGGCACTCTAGAAAAGGATGTTTTTACTTCACAAATTGGTAAAAATGCCTGCCCTGCTTCAATTTCCAAAATTTCGTCTTCAAAATTGGACGTCGATACCATTGTACTCCGGGAACAAAAATTAGACTTTCTTAAAGTTTAGGACAATATAATTTTTGTTAAAAGGCAGTAAATTAAAAAGTTTTTAAGGAAGAAAAAAAAAATGAAGTATCTGTTTCAAAATATTTAAAATTTAATATTTAACGAGTCAATTTTGGAAAACGTAATAATGTTTCGAAAACATGTCAACATTGGATGTCAATTTTCTAATGGTGAAAACTGAATTTCGAAAAAAAAAAAAAATGCATTGGATAATAAGTAATCTTGTTTTTAATTAACCCCGTAACCGTTAAGACGGGTGTTGGTCAGTCAGGTCTCGAATTCCCAGTCTCTAACGTCAAACCTGCGGGCATGGAATGCATTCCTATTTTTTAAATATCTCCTCAGGAAATTAGTATTTTTAACTTATTTTTTTCTGTGCACTCTTCTTATAGGATATCTTTCTTTTTTTAGCTGTTGAAATATTTCTAAAATATATGCTTAATTTAATGTTTTATGTGTTAAAATCCTAGCAAAGCTGACGAGATGTGAATAAGATTTTAACACTTCAAATAAAAATAAGTATACATTTTAGAAATATTTTATCAACTAGAGAGAGACAGAGAGGGAGATCCTTTAAGAAGAAGACACAGAAAAAAGAAGTTAAAATTTAAATTTCCTGAAGTAATATTTTAAAAATACGAATGCATTCTACGCCGACAGGTTTAACATTAGCGAAAAGAATGACTGATTAACATCCTTTTGAGATCGACGATAATAGCTGAAAAATCCCTTAAAGTGTCATGACCTGTTATCCTCCCCCTTCCCAATCTCTTTTTCTTCCATTAAAATTTTCTAACAAATTTTAGATACCGGAAGTTTTTTTATTTTCAGTTCTATGCAATGGAAATTTTATTAGTGAAATTTTCTTTATTTTTAACCGGCTCAAAAAAAGGAGGAGGTTATCAATTCAACGTGTATTTTTTTTTTTTTTAAGAAGAAAAATAAATTTCATTTTGTTTCATTTTTTGCCATATTTTACGCTACGATTTATTTTTAAATCAAAAGCTCTTATTAGACTATTCATGCATAACTAAGATATGCTTAAATGACTAGCTTTTAAAATTTAGTTTTCTAGTTGTGAAGGGGGAGAGGCTATAAAGATGTATTTTCACGTTTTTGCAATACAGTTTGGCAATATGTTGAGCATGTATTAATACAATTTCAAAATAATAATAACAATAAACGAGCAAAATAAAAATTTACGATTAGAAAACTAAACAGTTACAAAATTGGTAAATACAGTTTGTAAATGATAAATTACTACACAAGAATGTATTAAAAAAATAAAACAAATAATCTTTACGTCACCTTTTCTTCCTTTGCTCTGCAAGTTACGGGCTCGAAGCACTGCAAAAGAAATTAGTAGTGAATTATGCTTGGACATAAATAACAAATTTAACATAAAAAAATCAATAATAATAATAAAAATAATAATCCAACACTATCCCCCCCCCCCCTCAAATTTATAATGATTATTTTCCCACGTATGATTTGCATGCTTGAGTAGTCGTGAACTATTTCAACTTAAAATTGATATTATTAATCAATTTATCATAAGAGATCTCTTAACCCTTTGAGGGGCAGTGGTATATATTATATACCACCTAATTTTAATCCGATTCAAACCAGAAATTAATTAAATTTTACTTTTTTAACTTTGACGAGAAAAAGTTGAAAAATTGCTTATTCTTATTTTGAACTAAATTATTTCCTAAATTCCGGTGGGAATTCAATGTTACAGGAGCACAAGTGCTTGCTCCTGAAAGGGTTAAAGACACATAGTACTTTTGCACCTTGAAATAATAGAATTTTCAAAAAATAATTCGGAACTTTGGGAACATTTTAAAGCAAGCCGCATTGGAATCGGCCAAAAATTATTCCTGTACCCTGTAGCAATAATATTAATAACCAAAATATTAACTAGGGATGCACCGAATATTCGGTATCTATTCGGTATTCGGCCATGCTACTGCATATTCGATTAGGCCGAATTAAACTACTCGGACTGCCGAATACTAAACTATTCGGTCTGCCGAATATCAAACTGTTCGGCCTGCCGAATATTCCGTTTGGCCGAATATCGAGATATTTGGCCAAACCGAATACATTAAAAATCCTTTTTTTAAATATTTTTTTAAAAATTTACCCCTTCTACTTTTAAATGTCAATTAATAAAGATATTCAGAATAATTAGAAATAAAATCAAATTTAAATAAAAGAGAATGCTTTTACATTATTTATTCGCTGTTTGAAAATTGTCACTTAAGAAAATTAACCATTAATCAGAGCCCGATTAAGGTCGCCTAGGGCCCAAGGCCCAACAACTTTTCGGGGCCCCCTCAAATTAAAGTAGTAGCCTGAATTTTTTTCGAGGACTATTATTAGATATTATGATACAGTTGACAAGTTAAACAAAATCGTTTTGTTCTGTTTTTGATAAAATAATTGCAGAACACTTCATTGTTAAGAAACTTTTCTAAATCATTTTACTCATTTTGGGCCCCCCATCAGCATTGGGCCCAAGGCCGTGGCCTAGTTGGCCTGTGCGCTAATCAGGCCCTGCCATTAATGATGACCTTCATACTTCACAGGAATCAGTGTTGTACAAATGCAAGTTACTGAACATTGTGAGTTAAATAATCTGTTTCTTACTTTTTCTCAAACGAATTAAGAAAATTTTATTCATTTGATTTTAATTCACAGAAGTCATGAAATTAAAAATTTTATTAATTATGAAAATTTAACTTTTTAATGCCTTTAAACTCTGAAATATAAAAATATTCGGCCGAATAGTTACTATTCGGCTGGCCGAATATTCGGTACTCGGCTTACCTGTATGCCGAATATTCGGTATTCGACCAAAATCACTATTCGGTGCATTCCTAATATTAACGATATCTTGCGATTTATGAAAGTAAATCTTTAAACTTAATTTTCTCAATTTCTAATTTTTATACTTTCTCGAAAATTATTAGGACAGTTATGGATGCAGAGTTATGAAATTTTAGATTTATGTTGCACATAGGGCTCTTTATTCTGTGAACCTCCAATTTGCTGATGGGGCCAAAAATATTTTATTTTGTAGCATGACAAATTTTTAAATTTTTAATAATTTCGAAATTATATTTTTTAGTTCTAAAAAATATTGAAACATTACATAAATTTAAAACTCGCGGATCGCAGAATAAAGACAATATTTAGCTTTAATTTGATCTAATAAAATAGGTTCTATTGTACACCTTTAAACAGTTAACTTACAGAAAACAAAAGGTAAATTATTTTTTTTCAATTTTCTACACATATTTTCTATTGTTTAAAAAGGTATATTTATTTAATTACAAACATGGATTTCAATTTTCGAACTTAGTATTATGTTGTACAAGCTGAAATCATCTCATTTTAGTATGAGCAAAAGTTTTTTGCTTAAGATGAATTGAAAATGCATGTCAAGAAGATGCACAATTTTAGGTTTCGAAAGGTAACTATGCCCCCTTAAAATAAAAAAATCTCTATATTAGTATGAGTAATTTATTTTTAAAATTTTAACATTGAACAAAAGAGAAAATCTTTAAAGAATATAAGGTTATATAAACATAAAACTGTGTCCTGTGTATTCGGACTTGTCAAATAATAATCTCAAGAATTTCAGAGACGTTAAATCAGCTCGGATTTTGAGATTCCAAATCCCACAGGGCCCACACCATCGGCTGAGAAATTCTGCTCTCAAAGTTCGGTCTGAGTTCGAACTCAAGTCGCGCTCGCAGGCTTAACCGTTCGGAGTTTCCAGTGGTTTTCTTCGAACTTTGCCGTAAATACGGGTTAAGATTCTTTAGAAAGATCCACGTGGACGGCCAAATTTAGTGATGACTGTTTCAAATTTAGCATTCCAAAAATATCTATTAATTTTCATACACTTGTAAGTTATGTTATGTAATTATTAAACTAGATTAGAAAAATAAATAATTGCTCTTATTTTAATTTCTGGATGAATTGTCTAAAACAAAATCTTTTTTAGAAATTCATTATTAAATTCATTAAAGCAAATTAAAATTAAAATAGTAATAAAAAAAATGATTACTAAATATAAAACTTTTTAGTTATATTAAAAACGTATTTATTATTTCTTTTTTATATTTCTTTAGTCATTACCATTACCGCATTACCAGCTTTTAAAAGATATATATTAATACATGAATATTTTTGCCAAATATGTATTTTTACTTTATAGTTCATAAATTTCAACAAATTACAAAAATTTTATGGCAATAAATATTTATTTTTGAAAAAATGATTTCTGCACATTGCTTTTAAATAAGTAATAAAGAAAGGGGGAAAAATACGAAATGAAATCTTAAAATCGATTTTATATTGAATTCTCATGAGAACAATTTTAAGTCAAAAAACAGTTCTGACTGTGCCAAAAAAAGTCGAATATACTCGTCATATATTTAACATAGGAATAGGAGCGGGGAGAATCATACATTATTTTATACTTTTTTGGCAGATTTTCAAACATTACGTGTGTATTAATGGCATCTGATATAGAGTTTCTGTAGAATAAATACATATTAACACCTTTAGAGACGAATTTTAAAAATAGCAATGATATTTGCAGGCTAAACGAATACACTTTTAAGTTAGAAGGTTATTCTAAAATGGCAAAGTTTACTGGAGTTGCCCTAAATATCAAAAATACGTTACTTCTATAAATGATGAAAAAAAAATGTACATCATTAAAATGAAATTCAAGTAAAAATACTTAAATATATATTAAAATATATATAATATTAAAACTTCATTGAGACTGAAAAAAATGCATCATTAAAATGTAATTCTAAAGAATAACTGCACAGAATATATAAGATACTCCAGCTATTTAATGAGGCTAGACAAACACTACACTGAAAAAAAAAATTGATTTTACGGCATAATATTGGCAGCTGGGGTGCCAGTATTATACCGTAAAATCAACAGTTTTTTTTTTTTTTTTTTTTTTTTTTTTGAGTGTAGCGGTCACAATGTTCATTTTTAACAGAAAAAAAAATTTAGTCTATCATGTTTAGGGATTCACTGAGTAGTTGCGGCTAAATACCGAATATTCTACACACAAATAAACTGAATATCGAATATTCGTCCGAACGAATAATCCTGTATTTCCGAATTTAAAGATATTCTCTAAAAGGTGGATTAAAACTTTGTGCCGTTATATTAAAAATAAATGTGCAACGTTAAATTAGCACAAATTAAAATCATTTCTAATGGCAAACAGCTGTTTCAGAGCCCTTAAGCTCCATCTTCAGTGCCAACTCAAAAGGTAAAAACGAATTAAAAACTCCTAGGCCATGACCGCTTGCCTGCCATCTCTCGCCCCGCGGCCAGATGAAATGGCGTTGAATTTTTCAAAACAACAGCGGAGACGAGGAAACACACGTGACAGAGAGACCAATAGGAACACTCCGCCGACCGGGAAAGTTTAAGTGTGGAGGCGAATAAAGGAGGGGGGACGAAGAGAATGAACTAAGCGAAACGCAGCCAGACGTTTGAAACGCTTTGTACGGCAGAGAAAAAACCAGAAGGGGGGGGGGGGGCAATGAGGATGAATTAAATGAAAGGTAGCCAGACATTTGAAAAATTTGGTGTACTGGACAAATCATTAACCAAGCTGCTCGAATTTTTCCATATGTAATAAGCTTCCCAGAAATTTAGGTCGTAAATTGATGAGCATTTCTGAATTATCGCACCTTCCGAAAAATTAAAACTGTGACTTTCAGACCAACAATGGTTAGCTATTGCAGATCGTTTAATATCACAATTTTTAACATAGTTTTTATGCTCCCCTAAACGGACTCTAAGCGGTCTCTTAGTTTGACCTATGTACATTTTATCACATTCGCAAGATATTTTATAAATTCCCCAATGTGAAAATCTGTCTATTGGATGTTTGAGGTCTGTAAATTTGATTTTGTTAAACGGTGCATAAACTATTTTAAAGTCGAAACTTTTCAAAATTCTAGATATTTGATGGCTTATTCTCGGAAAATATGGAAGTATAATTAAATTTTCATTGCGAACATTGTTAACATTGGAATGCGTACGTTTAATTTGTTTATTATGAATTGAATCAACTATTTCAACAGGATGGTCAAAGGCTATTATATCTAGAATTTTGAAAAGTTTCGACTTTAAAATAGTTTATGCACCGTTTAACAAAATCAAATTTACAGACCTCAAACATCCAATAGACAGATTTTCACATTGGGGAATTTATAAAATATCTTTCGAATGTGATAAAATGTACATAGGTCAAACTAAGAGACCGCTTAGAGTCCGTTTAGGGGAGCATAAAAACTATGTTAAAAATTGTGATATTAAACGATCTGCAATAGCTAACCATTGTTGGTCTGAAAGTCACAGTTTTAATTTTTCGGAAGGTGCGATAATTCAGAAATGCTCATCAATTTACGACCTAAATTTCTGGGAAGCTTATTACATATGGAAAAATTCGAGCAGCTTGGTTAATGATTTGTCCAGTACACCAAATTTTTCAAATGTCTGGCTACCTTTCATTTAATTCATCCTCATTGCCCCCCCCCCCTTCTGGTTTTTTCTCTGCCGTACAAAGCGTTTCAAACGTCTGGCTGCGTTTCGCTTAGTTCATTCTCTTCGTCCCCCCTCCTTTATTCGCCTCCACACTTAAACTTTCCCGGTCGGCGGAGTGTTCCTATTGGTCTCTCTGTCACGTGTGTTTCCTCGTCTCCGCTGTTGTTTTGAAAAATTCAACGCCATTTCATCTGGCCGCGGGGCGAGAGATGGCAGGCAAGCGGTCATGGCCTAGGAGTTTTTAATTCGTTTTTACCTTTTGAGTTGGCACTGAAGATGGAGCTTAAGGGCTCTGAAACAGCTGTTTGCCATTAGAAATGATTTTAATTTGTGCTAATTTAACGTTGCACATTTATTTTTAATAATTTAAAGATATTAACAAGAAAAAAACAATAAAATAAACGCGTCAAGCACAGTTTGTGAAATGTTTTCTAACACATTCAGAATACTGTTTACAAAACTTGTTAACAAAGTTGTAACAACTTGTTACAAAGTTATGTTACAAAACTTCCCTGTTTAATAAGATGAAAGATAATATCTAAATAAACAACACATAACACGAACTGCACAGATTTGAAAACTCAATTTCAACAATTACCATCTATAGTCAGAAAAGCATTCAAATTCTTTTCTGAAGCCCTGTGTGCGATCTATATATTTGAATATATACTACATATAGAATGCTAAAATTTAGTTCAGTTAGGAAACGCATAACACAGTAGAAAATTTTCTTTCAGCAATTTCCGTCAATAAACGCAAATGTACTCGAATTCTTGTGTGCAGCCCTATACATGATCTGTGGAATTTATTTACACTAAGTAACATGAAAAAAAAAAATAGTTAAATTGAAAACGCCTACCACAACTGCAAACGCACTTCCAGCAATTATTGCTCATAGACAGTACTGTAACCCAATTATTTTTTGTGTCCCTGTAAAATGAACGAAAAATGCTGTGCACACCATATTCTACAGTAAGCATCTCGTAATGTACCCCAGTGTTATATATCAGTTTCAATATGTTTAAAATGGTGTAACATCATTAAATACATGTCAAACGATTTTTTACAACAGACCATAATGTAACGAAGTTATTTTGAGTGTCCCTGTACACAAACTATAAAATGCTACACGCTTCATTTTCAATATCGAACACGCAATAATAAGCCCCAATGACATATCAATTACATAGCAATCCGAGTATGTTTACGCGAGTTACAGCACTCACAGACAAACAGAATTCATGAACACTTTCAACTATGTTGGAAAATGAATTAAAATAAATGGATCCTTCTTCTGTGAATTAAAATAAATTAATGAAAGTTTATTATATTCTGCAAATGTTTTAAACTCGAAAATAATTAATTTATCAGTCAGTGAGTAATACACTTATAGAGTCAAAAATACAGGGAAAGTGATGTATCACTAAAGCTAATTAAGAATTTTTGTTCGCAACTTCAACAATAATGAAGATATTTTAGCGAGATTTTCATTAGATTCATTTTGCATTATACAAATGTGATGATATCACGAGAAATTCACTGGATTTTTACTAGTGACACAGTGTGTGCTGTCAATTGCATGCCAAATTTTGGAGCAGCTAGCTCAGAGTTGTATAGATGTGAATAGTGTCAATTTTCAGCACTTTTCGGGATATCATATTTCACGTACATAAAATAAGTCTGCTGAAAATATTGTTACAATGTCTTCATTATTGTTAAAGCTGGCTCTGGGTGAGATACTCAATTTTTGACGGAAAAAGTTGATTGCAATACTGTTTTCAATACAAAATTTATTTGTCTAGTATCAGGGCTCGGAAGTAGCGCGCTACAAGTAGCGAAACTACAGTAACCGCTACTTTTTCCAGTAGTTTGCAGTGTAGCGCGCTACATTAAAAAAGTGTAGTGTAGCGAGTAGCGCGATACAAAATATCAGTAGTTTGTAGCGAGCATCGACGCTACTTTAGGAGGGAGAAAAAAAGTGCCAATCTTCAAATTACGTGATCATCATAACTCGTTTCTTTTGTGTGAAATATGTTCTCTGTAACAATTTGCGAACGTCAGCGACAAATCGCCGTTGCAATAGTTACAACGTAAAGTTTCAGCATGCCCGTGATCTAATATTTGCTGCATTTGCTGATAAAACCTCAAAGTACTCACTCATCAAAAATAATAATAATAATAATAATTTTCTTGCTGGGAACCCTTTGTCTTCTTACTCATTATTAGATCTTGTGTTTTAAGTGGGGATGCTTCTTTTGAGATTAATGTAATAGAATGACAGACAAAAATAGTATAGAACTGCCCTGCTCGGCATATAATGAATATTTTGAAATTATAGAACAACAAGAAATTGTTAATTATTCTGTAACATGTAAACTTTGTACAATTAATAAGAATTTATCGGTATCAAAATCATCTTCTTACAACTTGAAGTGGAATATAGAGGTGAGTTAGCATTTTCTTTATTAATAATAATTACTGGATCGCATCTCGCACTGAATATCTAAATCGTTATTCACTAAAACTCATAAATAATTAAAAAGAGTTTTTTCGAATTAAGATCCCTGGTTCAGAAAATAATCTTATCGAAATGTTTATTATCGCAAAAAAATATTTTATTAATACGTCTTTTGATCGTTGTGAAATATTTGTCCAATATATGCATACAAATTAATTTATTGCATATTTCCTTTTGAAGATTTCAATAGATAAAACAAAGGTGGTTGAAAATAAAAATATATTATTTAAAAAAATGCCTAAGAATGCTTAATTTGATTTTTATGGGTATTTATTTTTACTTTAGCTGCACAGGTTTTTTATCGCTAAAATAATTTACTTATAATGTTTTATATTTGATTTGATATTGGATAGCTTGGTGTTTTAATGAAATGTCTTTATCTTTGTCTCCAGAATGAATCTAAAGCCCAGTATGTTGAAATTCGGGTTTTCAAAGGGACACAAGCAAAAAGAGATAGAAAGGAAAAGAAAAGCTAGCTTTAATTTATGCAAGTCTGTATGATCGTGTTCAATTTTTAAATTGCTTTCAGGAATTATATTTAAATTGTAAAGAAATAGGACTATTTAGCTCTATTTAAAAAAATAATAATATATATATTCAAATTTACCAAGAGCTATCCGCTCTTAAGGTTGTTCTCAAATTCAAACTGGCTACTTTATGACATATTCTTTAATTCACTTTTAGTCCAGTAGAAATAGCATTTTACCTTACAAAAATTCGGGTAGTTCTGATTTTTGGATATGTTGTAAAAGTTTACCCTCTAATAAAAAAACCGAGTTTTCGACCTTCTAGACCTTGTGCGTTTTTCACAATATTGAAAAAACCAATATTTATCGGCACTTTTTTCGATTTTTCTTAAATAACTCAGTTTCAGGGCATTACACAGAAAAAGCACTTTCACCATTTTGTAGAGCATAAAATTCTCTACAATATGCAGTATTCATGTTTGTAAATTGTCCAAATAAGGGGTGAGATATGAAGCCGGGAAAATAGGGTAAAATTTGCAAAAAAGTGCAAAAATCCACAAATGACGTTAGTTTTTGCTTAATAACCTACTTTTAGTGCGTTTTAGAAACAAAACTGCCATTATAAAGTTTGTAAAGCATGAAGTAGTCTATAAGTTTCATTTATTAGATCATTAAATATTAGTAATAGACTTTAAAAAGCACAGCAAAGAGATTTTGGGTGAAAACAGGAAAATACCGCCTGACAAGTTATTAATTTAAAAAAAGAGCTTTTATTTTTGATATTGAAAACACGATGTGGTTAATTAATTATAGAATGTACAAGAAATTAATCAACAAATATATAGTAAATATAGTCGCTTTGTCATATATGTTTCCTTTTTCTGCTGCTTGGACCTGGTAATGATACCATCGTCTCAGATACTTCATCGTCCGTCTCTGTACTTGACTGGATTGGTTGTTCTAGGTCATCAAAGTGCAGTATAATATCAGGCGCGTTGCCACATAGTCGGTTGTGGCACTTCACACAGATAACTGAGCATTTCAAGCCTGCCTTTCTAGAACTGCAATTCGTACTATATATTTTTTTTTTTTTTTTTGCATTGGCAAGATATGAAATCGAGTAGAGTTTGAGGAGATGGTCCATTCATCATTGTGACTGGAATGAGCCCATGACCACCTCACTTCCAGCCGCATTCGAGAGGATCCCTTTCGTTTCCCAGCCATGTCTGAACGCATGACGAGTTGCATGCAGTCGAATGCAAGTCGAACGCATGACGAGTCGTGATGCGTTGCATGCGAGCATGCAGCAGCATCACGAGTAGGTTGTAGTCTAGCTAAATTTAATTTAATATTGTTAGCTCCTCTAGCGAAGCTGACCTACTGCAATACATTCAAGTTTTGGTTGGGATCACCTCTATACAGGGCAAAAAATACACCTTCTGTGGCTTCAACAAGTTTGTGCCTCTCTGCATTTGAGTCTTTAAAGATTTGAACTTTTTGGTTCAGGGATGGGTTCTGAAGAATTCTGCAATATTTCATTTTTCCATAGCTGTAGAGCGCAAAAGTGGTGTCACAACCACTTACTGCATGAAGAAAAAGAATATTTTGTGCAACTTCCTTAAACTTGAAACACTTGTTGGAGTAGAGATCATCAGGCAGTTTCCCTCTGCTGGTCCTTCGGAGATAAACATTGTCTGCAGCTAGAGAAGCCACAATAACAAGAAGGTCCTTGTCTTCACCATTGACAATGACAGCATCGTAATCACGGGCTTAGGAAATAGCTCTGTTCACTATTAGCACATCTGCATCTTCAGTGGCCTGCGTAGTGATCATTTGTGCTTTTTCAAATTCATTTCGAAGTATATAAATGAAAAGTTCTTTATTTTTTTTTCATTCCCCAACAATTTTTCTTGTGGCATCTGTGGAAACATGGCCTCATTGAACTTAACCTCAGCAGAAGTATGAATCTTCAAGCGACGAGCAATTTCTGCACTTTTTATACTTTTTTGATTATGTTCAGGATAAGTTTCTAAAATTTTCTTTATTTTAAAATTTAAAACTGAATTCAAAACACCGGAAAACAATTCCCCTTTATACAGGTTTCCGTCTTGACTTATCAGGTATATTTGTTGTTATTTTTCTGTTGGGACTAACATTCTCAAACTGAGATACAATTACCATCAATGTAAACTTTGACTAACAAAAATATGTGGGACAAATGAATACACACACGACAAACCAAATTTTCATTGTGCGCCGTCTTCTCCTTCCATTCTAGCGCACGGGCCACATGCTCCTTTTGCTCCCACCTCCCTTAGTTTCGGCCTTAGATACTCCTTTTCCTTTTTAAAATTTCTAAATTATAACTTACTTATCTTTCAAGTATTTTTTAAATTATTTCCAGCTATTAATTTTACTTTCGACTTTGAATTCTTGGCCCTGCACCTATGTCTACCGACTAGGTTTCTTGGTTAATTTCGCTCACCCCCACCCTCAACAATTCAACAGTAACCTATTATTGTACATACTATAATTAGTTAATTGCATCGTTTAATCTATATCAAAAATAAAAGCTCGTTTTTAAATTAATGACTTGTCAGGCGTTTTTTGTTGTTGTTTTAACCATAAATTGCAATATTCTGATTTTTAGAGTCTATTATAGATATTTAATGATTTAATAAATGAAACTTATAGACTACTTCATGCTTTACAAACTTTATAATGGCAGTTTTGTTTCTAAAACGCACTAAAAGTAGGTTATTAAGCAAAAACTAACGTCATTTGTGGATTTTTGCACTTTTTGCAAATTTTACCCTATTTTCCCGGCTCCGTATCTCACCCCTTATTTGGACAATTTACAAACATGAATACTGCATGTTGTAGAGAATTTTACGCTCTACAAAATGGTGAAATTGTTTTTTCTGTATAATGCACTGAAACTGAGTAATTTAAGAAAAATCGAAAAAAGTGCCGAAAAATATTGGTTTTTTCAATATTGTGAAAAACGCACAAGGTCTAGAAGGTCGAAAACTTGTTTTTTTTATTAGAGGGTCAACCTTTACAACATATCCAAAAATCAGAACTACCCGAATTTTTGTAAGGCAAGGCCCTTTTTTGCGCTATTTCTACTGGACTATTTTGTTCGGAAACGTATGAAAATGCAGGTGTCCTTATTCAGAAAATTTGTAACCGAAAGACGTTTTCCACTATTCTTTATTTTATTTAATTTTTTGGTAAGACAGAAGATTCTTCAGAAAACACTGTCAAAGTCGGCGTTTTCAACCGAATTTCCAATGCCGCAGAAGGGGAAACGGAAAAAACGTGACACGAATCGCTTATAACCCGATAAGTAATTTAGTTATCAAAAAAAGAAAAACTCATTTCGATTCCAAATCGCTTCAATAGTCAGACCTGCCAATTTTATGCCTTTGTGTTTAAAAATAAGTCAGATAACGTATCAGAAAGTTTCGCGCTGTTGAGTAAGGAATTTGAGAACCACCTTAAACGTTACTGGGCTATATCACTATCATACATTTGTAAGATTATTACAATTTTGTTTTCAAATTTACTCTTTTTAACACTTTTCAACATAATTAAAAAGTATCTATGAATTAGCTTCGTCTGTCTGTCCGTGCTCTAACTCTCGTAAATATACTCAGATTGCCATGAAAGTTTTATATGTAATGAAGTTTACCATTGAATGTTCAGTATTGAAAATGAAGTGGATAGCATTTATCGCTTACAGGGACATTCAAAAGAATTCTGTTACAATATGGTCTATAGGGAAAAATCGTTTGCGGTGCATTTAATTAGCGATGATAACTAAAGTAGCGAAGTAGTGACTACTTTTGAAAAGTAGTTTGTAGTCGCTACTTTTTAAAACAAGTAGTTGTAGTTAACTACATTTTTCATAAAGTAGTTGTAGTTCGCTACAAACAAAAAGTAGTTTTTCTGACCCCTGGTCTAGATAAATATTATCACCTCTGAAAGTTTGTTACATTAATTAAGAAACATCTTGTTTGTGAAAAAGCAAGAAATAGACTGTTAACAAACAATATTCAATTACACTTATTCATCCACTGCCTTTGTTGAATTAATGCTGTATAGGTAAAAAAAAAAAAAAAAAAAAAAAAAAAAAAAAAAAAAGCCCTTTTTTAAACCATTTGCTATTAATATTGTAATTAACAATTATTTTCTAAAGTGTCACTATTCAAACAACAAAATAAATAATGTTCAAAACATTTTTTTTAATTTAAATATTTTATTTCTTAATTATTCTGAATTAACATCTTTATTTATTGATAGTTAAAAATACCAATTATGTAAAAAAAATTCTTAAAATTTTTATTATGTATTCGGTTTGGCCGAGTATTTAAATATTCGGCAGTATGGCCAAATTACCAAATACATACTCGGAATGTAACGAATTCCGCGACCGGAAACTGACTTTTTCAAAAAAAGCATATATTGATTATATGTATATATATATAATATATATATTTTTTTTTTCTTAAGAATTGGAAATAAAGTAAAATAAAAATTTATCTTGTATTATTTGAAACACCTTGATGCTACTTAATAAAAATTTTACTAAATCTAAATTACAAATAGCTTAATTTTATCTGTAGAAATATGTAATTCACATACATTTCAGCTAAAATAGGAACTCATTATTATCATATCAGCGTTAAAATGTTTATTTTATTTTTTTATTTATTATTTATAAATCTTTAATACAAAAATAATAATAAGAAGAATTTGTATTTTATCTTTTTATACTCCGACATATCAAATTAATTTTCTGTAAGTCCGGATAGTACTTATTTCCGTTACAATATAAAGAACATTCTTCATTTTTACTATCCAGTTATACTTTTACCCTTTCTTACATTCGATGTTAACGAAGATTTCATAATTAAATATATTTAAGACTGTTCTTGAAAAAAATATTAATACTGATTAACAGTGCGAATCTTCTTGGCACATTAACAAAGTTATCTTTATATGCGCACGAAATTTGCAGACATTAATATCCAAGTGTTTTAGAATTAGAACAGCATTTTTCACTTTACTATAAATGTATTATATCTAAAATCAATTATATTCTCCAATAGTTGTGTTTTTAAAATATACAACTTTGGTATCATTTCTAAAAAAAAAAAAAAAAAAAAAAAAAAGCCTTTAAAGAAAACAGAGAAATCCTTTTCGACTTCATAGTATATAAATAAGAATACCTGACAATTTTGTGCATGAAAATGAGTGTATGAATGTGAGAAAATATCAAGTTTTGATTTGGAAAAAGCATAGAAAAAAAAATATTTTTATTCTGAAACTATTCGGCTAAATATCCAAAGTATCCAGCCACAGATACTCGGACGAAGTATCCGGCCAACCGTTTATTCGAAAAGGGCCAAATACCGAATATTCGTTACATCCCTAATTACTGACTATTCGGTGCATCCCTAATCTTGATAAATTATTATTATCTTTAATTTTGTAGGAGACTTGTGCGAAACAGTTGACGAAAAAGACAGTTGCACACAGTTTTAGATCGTAATTGTAGATCTTTTCTTTTTCTTTTTTTCTCAAGTTGTACAGCATTTTGGGGAACAACTTCTAAGATTTGCAAAATTGCCAGATCTTCGCCAGAAAAATCCTTAGTTCCTTTCTCTCTTGGTGTTTAATTATTTTAAGTCTCTTTAGAAGAATGAATTTTATTTTATTTTTCAAAATCAGAAGAAAAGGAAATTTAGTTAATTAAATTTTAAAATCTACGGAGGGGCAATGGGGCGCCCATGCATGTCTCAACAACTGAACTCATATGCGTGCCGAGGGTTATATATATTTCTTGGAGGGATGATGGCGATATAACTAACAGTTTCTAATAAATTCTGTGGATACACTGCAAAATAAAAGTGTTGATTTTACAGTATATACTGGCAGCTGTGGTGCCAGTATTATACTGTAAAACAAACACTTTTTTTTTTTTTTTTTGGCAGTGTAGAAACTTTCACGGAAGCCGTTTTCACGCAACATAAAGTTCCGACCACTTCTAACCACGCCCATTTGAATATGATCATATACACGACCACACCGGTCAAGCCTTTCGTTCCACTCAAAATTTATGCATTTTTGACAATACAAATTTTACAATCTGTAAAATTGCTGTACCTTCGCTCCGCCCACCAATGAGAAAAAGGAGCTTTTAAATATTTAATAACATTCACCTTAGAGCAATTTGTATTAAATGTGTTCCTTACAAATTGCGTATAGCCGAATTTTTTATCCATAACAACTACAACAATATTTTTGTCCGTTGGTCTATTAATTTAATTTTCTTTTCCGATATTACATATTTTCTCACATAATACAGCAGCAAACTTGCGAGAGACATTCACCATTTACTTGTAATCTGCATCATCATTTCTCTACAATTGAGCAATGGAGAAATTTGTGTATTTTTCTATGAAAACAGCTCATGTAAAACATAATGAAATAAATCATTTTGATTAGCATTCTTTAAAAAGTGCATGTTACACCTATTCATATTTAATTTTTGTATAATAAAGAGTTTTGTGGGTTTCTTACGAACCCTGTTTAGTCTAAACTTTTGAATAAATGAATTCTAAAATAGACTTTTCTGTGATAAATGGCAGAACACAACAGATATTTTACTCTGGCAGATGATTTAGTTACAAGAAAAATTTACAGTCTTTTGACTAAACAAGATAATAATTATTTGTATATGCATGTCACGACTGGGATGTTTTCTGAATGGCTGCGCAATTCCGGAGGCTATGTCTATGTACTCATGCATTTCATAGATGAAAGTGAAAAAGGAACTACCCTCTGCCGCTTCTAATAGCGCCTAAAACTAGAGCACGAACAAGCTTGTGCGAAATGTGTGGATTATATAAATCTAAGGTCTTCAGTCAATTGCACTTTCTGTACGACCCGATTATAACAAGTATAACAACAAAAGCAAACAACAGCAACAAAAAACATGCATCAAGTACAGATTTTGAAACACTTTCCAAATATATCAGAATATTGTTAAGAAATTTCATTTTTTCATACAATGAAATGAGGTACCTAAATAAACAATTTAAAAAACACACAATGCAGCCATTTTCAGCAATTGCTGTTCATAGCCGGTAATGTATGTGAATTCTGTCGTGCAGCCCTGTATATGATTTACAGAATACATTCCCACCACGTAATACACTAAAAATGAGTTAAGTTTAAAAATGTATACCATAACTGAAAACGTATACTTCCAGCAATTATCGCTCATAATCAGTCCTGTAACTGAATTCTTCTGTGTGTCTCTGTAAAGAAACGATAAATGCTATCTAACCCAAAATCTATAGAAATCATGTAGTATGTAGTAACATCTCAGTGATATAAATAAATTTCATTATGTTTGAAGCATTGTAACATCATGAAGATGTTGCCACGCAAACGATTTTTCCACATAGATCATAATGGAACGGAATTCTTTTGCGTGTCCCTATAAACTAATTATATTAAATTCTGCATACTTTATTTTCAATACCGAAAATGTTATAGTAAACTTCAATAAAAAATATCAATTACACAGCCATCCGAGTATGTTTACGAGAGTTAGAGCACTGGTAGACAGACAAACCAAAGCAATAAACACTTTTCATCTATGTTGGAAAGTGTTAACAAGAGCAAACAGGGCAATTTCCCACCAGCCTCTACTTTTAAAGATCATCAAACCCCACCCCCCAAAAATTTTTTGACTGTTATATCTGGAAATAATAATATCCATTTCGTTTTACAAAGGGGGAGAGCTGAGATACAAAAAGCAGCCAAACTGCAAAAAAAATATGTATATAATTCGGCTTACCAGTGTTATATGACAGTTCTACCTGGCCAGAAGGGAAAACAAGTAATATAAAAAAAAATTAAGTCAATTCCTACTTTTTAATCACAAATATATAAAATAAATCCGTGCAGCATTAATGTCCCACGTTATCTTTATTGAACATTATTTTATAATCATCGTTGCGGTATTTTATTTCTGTGGCATCACTCATTTGAGATAAATCTTTCATTTCATTTATGAAAGCAATGGGAGGAATTTTTTTCTCCCATTTAAAACTAAAATAAACTAATTAAATTTAATTAATGAATTAATATTTGAAAAAACTGTATTAACATAAAGTGTCATCCACTACAAGTTTAAAAAAATTAATTTGAACTTGAGTGGATGAATAGAAAATATTTTATTAACGATTGAAAATTTGAACAAGATATATATAGAGAGAGTGTGAGCTAATAGTAGGAACTTAAAAAAACTTGATAATTTCAGCAGAAAGGAAAAAAATAGAAACAGTAATACAGCATTTGAAGGATCAAATTGTGAATTCTACTAATGGGCTTCTTTGCAAAAGTAAAACAAAGCATTCGTTATGAATACGAAATCAAATTGCTTATATAGAGTTAAATGAACTTTTAAATAAAGTTGTGTAAATAAAGACAGGTTTTACGTTTAGCCAAGCTTCTTTTCTGTATCAATGTTACCTACATAAGTGTTTGTTGCGAGAGAAGATTTGGCTTAATGAATCTAATCAAAAACAATTTACGGTCATCAGCTTTAACAATTTAAAGTTTATTAACATGAATGGTCCCGTCTATCTTTAGAAGCTTTTTATCCAACCACAGTAGGAAACAATTGGTAACTTCGGTGCTCAAACTACAAGACATATTCATGGACAACACACGTCACACGCTGCTATTTTGTAAACTTTTTTGTCTTCAATAAAATTCTTCTTTATTGCCTTCAATTGCTGCAATCTACGAAGGATAGCAGTAAAGTAAGTTTTTATTTTTTTTTTTTTTTTGAGATCGGTAGCTTATAATTTAACCCTTTAGCGGGCGGTGTCCACAAAAAAGGACACCTAATTTTAATTCCAAATTTGACAAACGGCACCAAGAATATTTAATTAAAATTTTCCTTTTATAAAGTACGGGAAAACAAGCAAGTTTTTATTGTCTAATGAATTCGTTTACAAATTCTGGTGTCAGTCTATTATTTCATCATTTTACAAACAGATTTACTCCGCGCCGAAAAGGGTTAAGGTCAAAATATGCAGGCCTATGCATAAAATTGCACTTGTATCACTGTATAACGCCTGATTTTAAAAACTGACGCCTTTCCGGAGAAATTTTTTGAGCCATACATACATTAAACATATAGCAATGATCAGGGTTTAAGAAATACGGTCGCCAGGTCGCCACTGACGACCAAGTTATCTGGCCATTTTTTTTGTACAAAACTGACCTAAGAAATGAACACAAACGGCATTTTCCCTTTCCTCGTAATTCTTATAAGATGTCTCATTATAGACGTTGCACAGTTACAAAATTTTACGAAATATAGAAATTATATTCAAACAAAAAATATTTTTAGCTTTTTCTATTAATTTGTCAAAAATAAGTTCATAAATAAAATATCTGAATTATTTGACTTACTTCGACATGATAATAGGCAATTATTTTTATTTATTTATTTATTTTAACTGCTTCACTATTTCATCGGTGGTCGAGAAAGGTAAACAAACAAGAGAAAAAAGATATAATTCATGGAACGGATTTAAATTGCTCTCGAAAAAAATTAAAAGGGAAAAATTTTGTTATTTTCTCTTATTTAATTTCCTTTCAATCTTGACTTAAGTCTCAAGAATTTCTTTCAAGAATAAAAAAATTTCACAGTGCCATACTAAAATTTCGTAATCAACACAAAAGAAACAACATGTTTCAACTTTTTGATTTAGTGACAAAGACAGAAAGATAATATTTCAGCCACACATTCATTAGTCAAGAAAGCTCATCCATCTTAATAACAGTCTAAAATACTATTAAAATAATAATTACAAAAATACATCACAAGAAAAATTAATAAATAGTTTTTCTTGGAAAAGAATTACGACACCTCACTATGATTCTAAACGAAACAAAATCTTACTAAAATCTACCAGTAACAGAATTGATTATAAACAAGCACGAAAAAGCGTGCATCAGGCATTAGATCATAAAACTCTAACAGTAACGGAATACAGAAGACTCCTTCAAATCCGCAACTCTAAAATCCGCAAACGCCTAAAATCCGCACACCGTTTCAGATGTAAATAATGAAACTTACAGTTCAGATGTAGGTGAAAATTTTAGTTCTTTTTTTTTTATATCATCCTGTACACATTTTAATATGGAATTATGGTTAATATAATTGAACTCACGTTTTGTCATGAAGGAAGCCTTAATTTATTTCTGAAATTTTTCAAGATAGCGCTGATATCAGTGGCGATCACGATATTTTAACCAAATACACTTATGTATTAATCAAGCTATTTGGTTATTAAGCATGGCTAAACGTGAAATAAAAAAATTTTTATTTAAAGATTTTGATGTGAATTATTAGTGTATATTTATAAGAAGAGTTTCACTGAATAATTCAAGAAAAAATTATCTCATCATTATTCATATTTAGTTATGCATTATTAATTATTTACTTGATCTTTACTTTTAATATTTTAAAAAAAAATCATTTTTATTAATTTTTATTATTTTACTTTATTGTAAGCATTCATTATAATTCCAAGTGCATTATTAAATTGAAATTACTGTTTAAAAATTTAAACAAAACAGTGACCAGAAATCCACCCAACCTCTGGTTTTAAGCTATGCAGATTTAAGGGAGTCTACTGTATCAAGAAACTTTATGTTTTCATAGAATGAAATAAGATTTATAAATAAGCAGTTTAAAAAATATAATAACGCATTAAAATTCCATTTTCAGCAATTGCCTGTCGTGCAGACCGGTTTACGATCTATAAAATTTATACACACCATGTAAAATGCATACCACAGCGAAAAACTGACTTCCAGCAATTATCGATCATAGTCCGTCCTGTAACCGAATTCTTTTGTGCGTCTCTGTAAATGGACGATAGATGCTAAGCACTCCAAAATCTATAGAAAACATGTTGTAGTGCATCTCAGTAGTTCTTTTTAATTTCATTATTTTCGAAGTACAGTTGAAGCACTTTATAACGAACTACGATATAACGAAAAGCACGATATAACGAAATGCTCATAACCATTTAGTTGGTCTGTATGTTAAAGAATACTGAATTCGAAACGATATAACGAAATATTTCTAACGAAAAGCACGATATAACGAAAATAATTCGAGCATGAAAATTGATAAAAAGAACGATATAGCGAATTTTTTACTTTTTTTACTTAAAAAATGGCCGGGAAATAGAATTTTATTTTTTAAATACCAGATTTTTTTTTCAGGAGATAACCTTCAATCTTTTTCTCTACGACCAATCACATATTTTCAATACTTCCAAGAGAGATTTGGGGGAGGGGCAGTATTTTAAGACAGACAGAGGGGCGACAGCTTAGCTGAACTGGATTTATGTTATTTTTTATTAGATGACTGATTTCATTGACATTTGCTTTTCGAGTAGATTTATCGCGTGCTAATTTTTAAAACTTTTTGTAAACTGGCTATGCCTGTCAAAAAATAAATAAATAAATAAATAAATAAAAAGTTTGAGTTTAGAAGAGAAAGTTGAAATTATAAAATGCGTCAAAAATGATGTTAAAATAAGCGATGTAGCGAAAAAATTTGGGATTCTAAGTAGCACTGTCAGCAATTGAAAAATTGAGAAAAAATTATTAAAATATTCAAAAAGAGTGCAGTTTCCTCATCGTTTAAACGTATATGCACAGCGAAATATGAAGATGTGGAGGAAGTATTCTTTTCATGGTTTAACGAAGCAAGATCTAAAAACTTCCATATTAGTGGAAGTATTTTGCAATAAAAAGCATATGCGTTTTCCGAAACACTTCTATATAAAGACTTTCATGTAAATGATGGTTGGTTGAGTAAATTCAAAAAAAGATATGAAATTGTGTGTAAAAAATTACGTGGAGAAACAGCCTCTGCTTCAGAAGAAACAATTGAAGAATGGACGAACGAAAACTCAAACATTTTTTAGGATTACGATTGAAAAGATATACTTAATATGTATATGCCTGATAAAACTTTAAAAAAAAGAAACTTGTCACAGTGGGAGAAGGAGCGAAGACCGACTTTCATAAGCATTATGTTCTCTGAAAGGCGAAAACCTCTTGTAATTGGAAAAGCAAATAATCCATGGTGTATCCATAAAAACGTAATAAAAACTTTGCCTGCCATGTACATGCGTAATTGAAAAGCTTGAATGATGAAATGCCTTTTTAAAGAATGGATTTTAGATTTTGACGAATAGATGCAAAAAGCCAAAAGAAAAGTTCTGCTTATTTCAGACACAGTCTCAACGTCTCCTCGCATGTGAGTTCTGTTTGTAATTTATAAAATTACTTTTTTTACCACCTAATATTACATCTAAAGTGCAACCATGAGACCAAGGAAGTATTTTTTTAAATCTGATTTCCGAGTTTAAATTTGATCAGTATGTTAATGTTGATTCAAACATAATGGCAAATGCAAAATTCGAAGAAGAGAACATCATAAAAAAAGTACAGAAGATGAGGCGTGTGTTGGCAGTGTCAGTGAGGAAGAAGAATGAATTCCTCTTCCTGAAGAAAACATACTTCTAGAAGCTGGTGAGAAGATTTTACCATTTGATGTACTTGAGTATTTACAGATAATTGTGTGTTGCATGCACAATGAAAACTTGTTAACGAATTAAATTAACATGTATGTTGTCAAAATAGGGTGTACAATATTAGTCAATGTTATTAAGAAAAGAAAGCAGAGCTTGTTAACTTCATTCTTCAAACTTATATAGGTATGTAAAACTGCCTTTTAAGAGAATTAAATCAATATATTTTTTTTACATTTAAATTTGCCCGTTTTTTTATGTGTAGCGTAGTAAGATATATATATATACCGTTAAAATAATACAACAATGCTCCAATTATCTGAAGTTCAGTCATCCAGATCTATCATCACAAAATAAAAATTCTGTGTTATGAATTGTACATATTTATTCGTAAAAATATGATTTCCTAGAAATTCCATTTTAAATCAACGCTTTTCTTTTCTTTTCTGTTTGTAGTAAAAATTATCCTTACTATGGAGGCTTAATATAATATGAATACATAAGGCCTAGCTTTTTTTTTTTATTATTAAACAAAAGTTATTTTAAGACTTATCTTTATGTAATAAAACGTCCTTTTATATGATTGTCTCCATCATATGGAATTCTGCATACTCAGATTACGTTCAGACCATATTAGTCAGGGTAATTGGCGTTCTTACTATATAACGAAATAATTCGTTATAACGTTTTAACGAAAGCACGTTATAACGAGCAAATCTTTGGATCACTTTCGATTTCGTTATAAGGTGCTTTGACTGTATCATAACATCATTAAAAGGCACCGCAACCGATATTTCCCCAAAGAGTATTACGTAACTGAATTATTTTGTGCATCCCTGTAAACAAACTATAAATGCTACTTATCCTATATTCTTGAGAAAACATGTTATAGACACCAGTGATGGATATGCAATCTCACCACGCTTCAAATATCGCAACATGAATAAACTGCACCGTAAACGATTTTCTCCATAGACCATAATGCAACGGAATTCTTTTGTGTGTCCCTGTAAATAAACTATAAATGCTACACATTTCACTAAACACATTGCTACACATTTAATTTTCAGTACCGAATATTCTATACTAAACCTCAAGAACGCATAAAAATTACACGGTAATCCGATTTTATTTACGAAAGATAGAGCACGGTTAGACAGATAAACCGTAAACACTTTTCAACTTTGTTGGAAAATGTTAAAAAGGAATATTTAAAAAATCACTACGATAGCGAAAATATCACCGACACTCAACTGTTGGAGAGCGGCGACACAGAAAAATTAGCGAAGTCTATAAAAGTTTTTTTAGTATATGACATCAGAAAGTAATGTACTTTAGTAATACACCTTTAGTAACATTCAAATAAACAAATATTGACGTTTTTAAAGCAGTGATATAAGAAATTTTTGCACATGTCCTATATATACGTCATATATAACTATAACTTGTACGTCATGAAATGTCATGTATGTTTGGCGATACATCTTAGTCGCTTGGCGATTCATTTTCGGGGGCCACTACAACAAAGAAGTACTAACTCTTGATTTCCCCTATCAGTAATGTTTTACCGTGATTTTCGCTTTATTTAATTAAAAAAATTCCGTGATTAAATAAAGTAAAAATTTCTATTTCAAAATACTGTTTCTAAAATATTTTTAAAAAGTGTACAAAACGCTCATGGCCAGGGCTTAACAAATGCGGTCGCCAGGTAAGTTTTTTTTAATCTTTAAACAAAAGATATTTTTGACTGACTTCGAACGGAAATTAGCAAACATTTTTTTCCTGATTCACTCTTTCATCGATGTCTCCCCTAATCAAATGTATATTTTGTCGCATTCAACTATCTTGATATTTGAAGAATTCGGAAATCAGAATTTTCCGCACATCTCGGTTAGCCCAGTCTTTACAGTATTTTTTTTTCCTTTTTTTTCCCCAGTATAAATTTTGTATAAATGTATGTATATTTGTATAAATTTTTCTAAATTTCATTAGAAAACTTAGTTTATATTATCATTCTAAATTACTATTCTAAACATTATAACTAATAATAGTAAACTATGCTTGTTAGTGTTTTTTCTCAATTAATTCATCATAAAAACTTTTGTGCTTTTTGAAAATAAATGATGGGGGAGGGAGGAGGCAGGTAAATATTTTTTACTGGCTACTAGAATTTTTTTCTGGCTACCAGATTTTTTCAAATTTGTAAAGCCCTGCTCATGGCGAAAGGAATAATCGTTTTTATTATTATTATTGAAGTTTCAATATTATTTTTAATCACTTGATTTAACAAAACGAATGCATGCATTTAATTAAACACATAACTTTTATAGCAATAGTTTTTAAAATATACAATGTTTTGAAGAGCTAAAACACTTAACATCGAATATATGTTTGCAGGTAAGTGTGGAAGTTATGTGCGCGCCCATAAAGAGCAAAACATCGGCTTAACCAGCCAAAGCCTTTTTGATGACATAAAGGGTAACATTCTCCGAAAAGTTGAATGTCTGTTTACTGCTACCATTCGACAACGCCGACATTCGTTACGCAAAAATAATTCCAGAGAGATAATGAGATATCGACACATCCGAAAATCAATAAACCGTGACGAAAATAAAAACATACCAACGATCGATAACCGTAAAAATAGACTGGCTTCTTTAAACTTGTGAATTTAGCACCTTTGAAATCTCATTTTACCGCCGAGAATAGAACTCTCACAGCTCTGTAACTGTAAGTTTCCCTAACTATTTTCCCAGGTTCCATGGGTTGGCGGTCGCAGGGACTGATCAACCCTATGGGACCCGGGGTACACTGCAAAAAATAATTGTTGATTTTACAGTATAAAACTGGCATCCCAATATGCCAGTTTTATACTGTAAAATCAACAATTATTTTTTGCAGTGTACACAGGCCATGTCGAAGACCCTTTCTCAAGAAAACTGCATTATAAACATGACAAACAGCTTATGTGTAGTTTTAAAATTTAAACCACAGCTTTGTGAAAAAATAATATATTGTGTATACATATAAACATGCATTAAAAAATTATGGGAATTTAAAATCTGCACTTTATATGCTTTTTAGAGAGAGTAAAACTCTAAACTTAAGAGTTTGAATGAAATACATTTGATGTAATATTCGTTCTTCTGGGAATTTCGAAGTTTACATTACATTTCATTGTCGTTAGTGAAGAATACTGAAATAGTTTAGTTTACATAAACGGGAAAAATTCATTTTATCTATGAACTATAAATGGAAATTTGCATTAACCCTTTCCGGCGCGGAGTAAGTCTGTTTTTAAAAATGATGAAATTATGGACTGACACTAGTATTTACAAAAGACTTCATTAGAGAATAAAAACTTGTTTTTTTCCGTACTTTATAAAAGGAAAAATTTAATTAAATATTCTTGGTGTCGTTTGTCGTTTTGAAATTAAAATTAGATGTCCTTTTTTGTGGACACCGCCCGCTAAAGGGTTAATTTGTATCTTTTCAGAGAGTGGATAAAAATGCATTTTGGGGCCCCCTTTTAAAATGTGCACCTGGGGCACATGCCCCGTGTCCCCTGTGATAACCAGGCCCAGTGAGGTATGTTTTAGTGGGTCAGGTAATGATCGGCCAGGTCATCAAGACGAACTCGCCTAAATACAAGCACGTCTAAAACGAGAGCACAGTTAAAACGAGCAAGTTTTACGTTGAGAATCATTCAACATTTATACTATATTACAATTTTCGCAATTTTTATAAGCTACAAAAGCAATATTATGACTAATACGAGCAAAACATCTGTTCATTTCAGTGTGATTTTATGACAAAAAGTAGGGTGAAATTAGGATATAATTAAATTAATTATTGAACACTGTTCTCTCTCAGCGATAATAGTTCTAAATTACAACTGTCTGGCTAAACTTTAGTAATTTAGCAGTTTTATACCGAACATAATTTCAACCTTCAAGAACCCCCCCCCCCCTCCCCCACATACACATGGAAATGCAAAGGAATGTCCTGAGACGTTTTAAATACCGCCCATTGTAAGATTTACAACTGGCCCATGTAAAGACCATAGAAGAAAACGTTTATTAGTTTGTTTCTTTAAAACCGGAATCTGGGCCATATTAACCATCCTTTTCATATCTCTTATACTTTGATTTTTAACAGTGCAATATGTGAAATGAATAGCCCGAAAATTGCAGTTACTATTATGAAATGTTAGTCGAGGTTTCCGCGAAAAAAGGGAAATGAATCAGTTGCATTACTGATTACTACACGTCGTTCATGTCCTTTGGAATTACCAATTTTTTAGTCTTCGACTTCAGTACTGTGATTTTATATAAAGAAATAACCTGTCTAAAGAAAATGACACCTAGAAAGGTAAGATTGAATATTTTGTGTTAACTATTTATGTGGTACTGGCTTTTACACGTGACTTCGTTCACGTAACATTAAAAAATCCCTGACGGCTCGGCCTACAGGCACAGGTAGATTTCGAAGACGCAGAACGTGGGGCGTCTGTTTGTTGGGAATTGCGGAAGAAATGACCTTTTTGCCATGATGCGGCATTTGGAAACGCCCACTTCGAAACCTAACTTGTTTGCAGGCGGAGCCGGCAGGGATTTTTTTTTTTTTTTTTTTTTATTTATTATTATTATTATTTTTTTTTTTTTTTTTTTTTTTTTTTTTTTTTTTTGCTATAAGGGTTGGTTCTATAAAAAACGTGTCAATATAAAAGTTTTACATATAATTAAGATGATTTATACTAAATTTAAGCGGATTTCATATCTTGTGAATTGACGAAGTTATGAAATTTTTTTTTTCTAAACCCGCCCCCTCACCCCCTTGGGGCCATTTTTAATGATATCAAAAATCTGTCATACATAAATTTTCGGCCCTTTTCCCAGAAGTAATAATAACTTGAAACGGATTCGATACGTATCATAATTAAGAAATTATGGGTTTTTTTCTGTTTTCACAAAAAGCCTCCCCCCCCCCCGATTCGATTTTGCCCATTAACGAACTTGAACGAGATTTTATGAACCTTGATTTTATGTATCAGTTTGGAAAAGACTTGTGCAGAATTATGGGAGTTATCATGTCCATAAAAAAGTGACATAGATACAGATAGATAGATAGATGAAGTTTTGAACTAGGGGTGGTTTTGGGTTCTGGGAGTCATGATCGGCGTAGATCTGCAAAAATTTTTCAAAAATTCCAACTTAGGTGAGAATGTAATAGGTAGTATTTCTTACGAAATCTACCTAAAATAGAATAAATGCATTAATTAAGCAAAACATTTCACACCCGATAATTAAAAACATATATAATTAACCAAATCTTTATCACATTGTATAGGAGACAATACGGTACTTCTTTGTTACAGGAGCCAAAGGCTCCTATAGGCTCCTGTGGAGCCTTTGGCTCGCTTACACCCCCCCCCCCCCCTTTCCTGAATTCCCCAAATTGTCTCATTAAATTGATAATCTTAACTTTCTAGACTTCAGTATCTGTTCTAAGATAATTATAATATTGATTTCGCGATAATGTCATAAACGTCTAAACTAATATTAATAATTCTCACAAATATTTTATTAAGATGATAATCATTCAAATTATTTGAAAATGATTACTAAAGTCGTTCCATGATTTTTTAATTGCTACGCTGCTGCTATATTACATAAATACCAGTGGACCCGTGCGAGGATTTCGCACTGCAATCTAATATTTTTTAGCAGTATCTAATATTTTTTAAATGCAAGATTAAACTTCTAAAGAAAAATTAAGGATAAAAATATCTGGAAACAACATTAGTCAGATCAGAATATCATCTCATTTATTCCATCAATGTTACAGTAAAAATTGATCGAAGGCAGCAAACGGCACGCGCGACAAAAAAAATTACAATCGGATTTTAACTGCATTAAAGGATGATGTCACCACTTCGGGAAAAAACACGGGACAGAGGAAAATAAATTGAATACGCATAAAATACAATTTCATTTAAAATAACAAAAGCATATATTTTAGGCTGCATGTGAAATACCATTGCTTCGATCGATCGAGTTTTTTTCTTCTAAGCATTCGGATTTAAATTTTGCTTTTTAATCATAAATGTAAAATAAACCCGTGCAACAACAATGTCCGATTTAATCTTTTTTGTACCATTTATTTTTTTATAATCATTGTTGAGCACGATATAATGATGTATTCTATTTTTGTAACAACATTGATTTGAGTAAAACCTTTCATTTCATTTATGAAAACAATACGGATTTAATTTTCAATTATCTGTAATTTTAAATCAAAAACATGTTTTAACGAAACGTGAGAGAAATGTCAGAAGCCGGTTGAAAAACCTTTCAAATGGTACCTCATTCATTGTTGTGCGTTTTGTAAATGTATAGAAAAAAAGGATGTTCACAACAGAAATAATATACTACATGATATTTGAAGGCGAACATTTTCCTAAATGAAAATGTGTTTTTCTCTCACTCGGCGCATCATTAAATCAGGTCAGGATTAATACATTATAGGGCACGCTAAACTCATTTTTTCTTACAGTGTAATTCTAGTTCGCATATCAATGTTCAAAAGAAAAACTACTTGCTAATGAATATTGAGCACTTATTTTTCTCTCCCGGCATTCCACTTTCGTGCGAAAAGAATGCTGGGATCCACGAAAATCCGCCGTGCAAATCGTGAGTACGAAGAACAAGAAGCCAGGAGTCAATAATAATGCAAAAACCAACCTTGGAAGAATGGGAGGCAAAATGTGGAACGAACAAAAGGTGTAGACAATCAAAGAAAAAGTCAACACGTTTAGAGATGATGAAAAAAGAAAATAAGACACTGACAGGCTTTCTAGCGTGACGTTAAGAAAAATAATAATAATGTTACAAGAGAAATGACTGCTTAGAAGCGACCGAAAGAGTGCAATTTTAAATCAATGGTTTCTAACTTACATCTGAAAATCGTGAGAATCAATCTTCATTTTTTCATTATGTGAACCTCTATAACTTTTACAATTAAAATTTATAAAGGTGACCCTTTAAAATTCTTACGAAACTATTTTTTTTTAAATATAAAAAAATATGAACCGGATAAAACTTATTAATATACCTGATAATATACCTGAATTATGTAATAATTATACATTGCATCTTCAAATTACTATTGTTCTGATAGCACAGAAAAGTGAGTACTATTTCTTAAACATTAATTGAATTGTAAAAATTAGTTCTTCGATAATTATAGCTGTTTAAACCAAAACAAGGAAGTTAATTTATTGTTACTTACGCTCCCCTTTCGAACCTTTGCATCTATAGCATAAATTAAAAATCCCTGACGGATCAGCCTACAGGCTACAGGCACAGGTAGATAGATTTCAAAGACGCAGACCGTGGGCCGCCTGTTTGTGGGAATTGAGAAAGAAATGACCTTTTTACCATGATGCAGCAGTTGGGAACGCGCACTTTGAAATCTAACTTGTTTGCAGGCGGAACCGGCAGGGATTTTTTTGTTTTTTAATTTTTTTGCTATAAGGGTTGGTTCTATAAAAAACTTGTCAATATAAAAGTTTTAGATAATATTAAGAGGATTTATAATAAATTTAAGCGGATTTGATATCTTGTGAATTGACGAAGTTATGATTTTTTCTCTTCTAAAACTCCCCTTTTCCCCCCCTTGGGGCCATTTTTAATTACATCAAAAATCTGTTATACATAAATTTTCGGCCCTTTTCCTAGAAGTAATAATAACTTTAAACGCATTCGATACGTATCATAATTAAGACGTTATGGGGGTTTTCTGTTTTCAGAAAAAGCCCCCCCCCCCCCACCCCCCAGGTTCGATTTTGCCCATTAACGAACTTAATTGAGATTTTATGCCCCTTGATTTTATGTATCAGTTTGAGAGATTTGTGCAGAATTATTGCAGTTATCATGTCCATAAAAAAGTGACATAGATAGGTAGATAGACAGATCTATAAAGTTTTGAATTGGGGGTGGTTTTGGGTTCTGGAAGTTGTGATCGGCGTAGATCTGCAAAAATTTTTCAAACATTCCAACTTAGGGGAGAATGTAATAGGTAGTATTTCTTACGAAATCTACCAAAAAATATTTTACTAGAAACAATGCAAACTTATAGTATTTAAATTACTGTTTGAATGATGCATTGGCCATTCTAATATAAAAACAAAGTTACATGTTGTTAGAGTTAAAATGAATAAATTTATAAAAACTTAATTACATTTCTATAAATCAAAACATATACCTATTTTCGCCACTTTGGCAAAAACCTTTTTTGCCAGGACGGTTTTTTCCACCTTTGGCAAAAACTTGTCAACCCTAGTACGCTAGGCCTGGCTAAAAGCCGCCAACCCTGTCGAAAACGGAATTCTGTTTCGGTCCCTAGCGATTCCGCTTTCACAAATTTTACTGCATAAGGTTGTGTTTATTTAGTACAGTAAAACCTACTAAGATGGAATCTCGTGACCCGATAAATATCCCGTCTGGAACAGGTTTTCGTCTCAGCAGGTATAATTGTATGGCATTTCTACCGTAGAGACCATGATTTTTTTACGTTTAAGACAAGATTCCTATAAACAGGTTCCATTTTAATATAGGATTTACTGAATTTTTATGTCCCGGTTTAGAAGCCACTGTAACCGCTTTTTTTTACTTTATTGTCCCTCTTTTTATGACAACAGACCTGACAACACTACTTACGGCCTAACAGTGATTTGCGTAAAACAGCTTGAGAAAAGCTAATCTAACAGTTAAAAAGGCATTATGCAGAGTACAGTGATTAATTTCAATGAAAGACTAAAATTTCATTGAATTTGGAAAAACATAATGCCATAAAGATTCTTGTTTCAAAATGTAACTAAAGACAACCCTGAATTGAACACGAATAAATAATTACAAACGTGCAGCATTCAAAGATATAATCGTGAATAGCTAACTAAGCAAGGCCGTAAATTTGTTTATAAATAATACAACCGTTGATAACTTCTGCAATAAATTTATTTTTCAACTTATTTCGTACATTACTATGTCATGGGAACGAGAGAATTAAAACGAAACAAAAAGATGTTCTACTAACATAAGTATCAATTATTTTTCAAAAAATTTTACGTACATGCATACGCACAAAATTTTACGTACAGTTTAAATTGAAGAATTTGGAAAGTGTAAATTATCCCATTTCTGGACAGAGATAATTTATAGTACATTGATTACGGATTAATTGTTAGCTACAAAATTACAAACAGGGCAGATTTTTTTATTTTTAATAGAATCATAAATTTAAAACTTTGTGTGTTGGAAGCAAAGGGAAAAACAGCGGAAATTTTAGAGCGAGTGGAGAAAATTTGGATGCTTATTTACACAGAAAAAAATAAAACCCTATTTGGAAAAAATAAAAAAATAAAACCCATTTTTAATTTTTTTTTTTTTTTTTTTTTATGGGTATTTAACAGTGCCAAAATGGATACACAGTGGTAACCAAAACAGGCAAGACCCAATTTGGGTACATACCTAAGAATCTTTCGACCCAAATTGGGTTTTATTTTTTTATGTGTACTGCTGCTACAAAATAACAAATAGAGCAGAAAAAAATTAAAAAGAATACATGGTTTTAAAGATTTTAAACTTTGTGAACTGGGGGAAGAAGCAAAAATCTTGGAGACAGGGGGTTGTTTAGAGCAGGGCTGTCTACAACGCGTTACCCGCGGGCGCCAAAGCACCCTTTGAAGGTTTTCTTGTCGCCCCCTACGAATATGTTTACTAGTTTTTTCTTTAATAAAAATACATTTTAAAGATACTTTGTTTAAATTCATTAATGTTTGCATGCTTTTTTACTAGAGATGACAGTGATACTAAGATTTTTAACACCCCCGACTTGCAAAAATTTTGGAGGTAACCCGCACCCCATTTTAAAATATCTCTTCAGGAAATAATTATTTTTATAACTTCTTTTTTCTGTATAAACTGTGTAGATATTATAAAGTAGTAAAGATTGTTTGCTTGTTTGTAGGGAGTAATCTCTGGAACTACTGAAGCGATTTCAAAAGTGATGGTGGCAAATTGATGGTGACAATCCCTGCTCCAACATAGGCTATACCTTATGTCGGTGCCACTACCCCCAGGGAGGTGCAGGAGCGAAAAACGTTCTAAAATTTCAATTTTTTTTTTTATACTGAAGGAGCTAGAAACATGAAATTTGGAATGGTAGTTACTTATAAGATGTAAATGCCCTCTAAGAACAAATTCTAAAAAAATTCGAAATTTAAAAGGGTGAGATGAGCGAAAAGCGTTCTAAAAACATTCTAAATTACAATTTCTGTGGAATCTCTGGAACTACAGAACCGTTTTCAAAATTGATGGTAGCAAATTGATGGTGACAGTCCCTGCTCCTACATAGGCTATATTTTATGACGGTGCCACTACTCCCAGGGGGGTACAGGAGCGAAAAACATTCTAAAATTTCGATTTTTTTTATACTGAAGGTGTTAGAAACATGAAATTTGGCATGGTAGTTACTTATAAGATGAAATGCTCTCTAAGAACAAATTCTACAAAAAATCGAAATTTAAAAGGATGAGATGAGCGAAAAACGTTCTAAACATTCTAAATTACAATTTCTGTGGAATCTCTGGAACTACAGAACTGTTTTCAAAAGTGATGGTGGCAAATTGATGGTGACAGTCCCTGCTCCAACATAGGCTATATTTTATGTTGGTGCCACTACCACAGGAAGGTGCAAAAGCGAAAAACGTTCTAAAATTTCGATTTTTTTTTATACTGAAGAAACTAGAAACTTGAAATTTGGCATGGTAGTTATTTATAAAATGTAAATGCTCTCTAAGAACAAATTCTAAAAAAATCCGAAATTTAAAAGGGTGAGATGAGCGAAAAGCGGTCTAAAAACCAGTTTCAAAAGTGATGGTAACAGTCCCTGCTGTAACATAGGCTATATTTTATATCGGTGACACTACCACAGGGGGGGGGAGGGGGGTAAACAGCGAAAAGCGTTCTAAAATTTCGATTTTTTTTCGACGTTAGTGTGGCTTAATTAGTAATTTCTGAATTATCTGTGGCAGTAAAATTTCCTCTAATGAAAATAGGCCAACGAATACCACTTGGCATTTTTCAAGAATTACGCGAGCAAAGCCGCGGGTTTTGCTAGTATTTTATAAATAGTATTTTGACAACTAAAAAAAAAAGGAGGGGGGACATTCTTTCAGAAGAGTACACAGAAAAAATAAGTTTAAAATATTAATTTTTTGAGGCGATATTTTAAAATTAAAAATTCCACACCCATAGGTTTAATATCAGCGAGGAGGATTTCAATTCTCACTTAGGGGTTTTCCAGACTGTAAAACACATGGGTCAGCTGCTCATTTGGGTGTTTTCGTTCTCTCGGGAACTATGAAATTTTTCCGTTTAATGCAGTTTTCAAGTTTCCTGCTCAACAACGCGAAACCTTGACTAGTTTTTAAACGTAAATGCATAAAATGGGCAATCCTTTCTATAGAAGCCATTTAGAATAGAATAGTGTTTTGCATTTTTTTTCTATAAATAAATTACTTATAGAGTTATAAGCCATTGTTGTCACGTGACGACCAGTTTTTCTCCTTTCCCGCGCTGTCGCGCCCGGAAATTCGGTTCAAAACGCCAACTTTGACAGTATTTTCTGAAAGTTCTTCTGCCTTTACACTTTACTAAAAAATGGAAAACACCATTCGATTACACAGTTTCTGAATAAGAACACCTGCCAATTTGCGTTTCCGAACAAAAATGAATTCAGAAATGTGTCAAAAAGTAGCTAGCCGCTTTGAATTTGATAACAACCTTGAGGCAAGATTTTGTTATACACAGCTTTCGTTTTGAATTTTAACACGTACATTTCTTTCTATTTAGAAAATTTAATTTAACAGAAAAATTTCACTTTTCAGCTTCATTTTTCAATACATTTAAATTTCTAAACAATCCATTCTTCAGCAAATCCCAAAATCCTTCAGTTGAAGTGTGCAAACCTAAATTAAGAAGGAAAAAAAAAAAAAAAAAAAAAGTTTCGTAGGTAATGGAGAGCAATAGGTGCACGAACTTTAAAAATTCATATTTTGACATCAGTAACAGGTTTAAACATTTTGCCTCATCACGTCTGCTGTGTGAAGAAATGTGCTTTGGGGAAAAGAAGATTATTTTTTAACTTCCGCTTCCACAATTAACTAGTGTGATACATCGTTGGAAATAAAACCTTTTGCACTATTTAATACAAAACAGTATTTTTCTTTTTCTTTTTTCTTTAAGGAGAAAAAAGTATTTTAGTCAATTTTTGTGTTTTGGACGCTTTTAAAGGAGAGGAAGCTCCAGTAAAAACAGAAAAAGTATAATCCTGTGGAACCCCACAACTGGTTTGGCTTGAAAGCAAGATTGTGGCCAGAAAAATATTTCGAAGAGGGATTTGGGACAAAGAATTTTACTGTCGTCTTATTTATTTTAGACTTGTTTCTTACTAATTGAATATAGAGACAGGTGTTAAGAGTTTTTATTAAGAAAATTATAATCTCATTTAAAGGCTTCTTTGGTAACGTATTGACGTCAGTGCCAACCATGAAATTTTTGTACATGTTCTCAAATGACTAATTGCCAAAAATGATTTTTCCCAAGTACACTGCAAAAAAAAAAGTTGATTTTACGGTATAATACTGGCATCCTAGCTGCCAGTGTTAAACCGTAAAATTAACAGTAATAAACAGTAAAATAAGGTTCAATACGCTACCGCGCATACCGTAAAATTAACAGTATTAAGCAGTAAAATAAGAATTAATACGCTACGGTAGTTTATTATTGCTAATTTTACGGTATAATACTAGCAGCTGGGATGCCAGTATTATACTGTAAAATCAACATTTATTTATTTATTTATTTTTGCACACAGAAAAAAATAAAACCCAATTTGAGTCGAAAGATTCTTGGGTATGTGCCCAAATTGGGTCATGCCTGTTTTGGTTACCTCTGTGTATCCATTTTGAGCACTGTTAAATACACATTTTCAAAAAAAAAAAAAAAATTGAAAATGGGTATTTAACAATGCCCAAAATGGATACACAGCGGTAACCAAAACAGGATGACCCACTTTTTGAAAATGGGTATTTAACAGTGCCCAAAATGGATAACACAGTGGTAACCAAAACACGCATGACCCAATTTGGGCACATACCCAAGAATCTTTCAACCCAAATTGGGTTTTTTTTTTTTTTTTTTTCTCTGTGCAGTGTAGCATAGGTCGGACAGCTAAATTTGTGGATTTGCAATACATTCTTCAAGAATTTGGGCTAAACAAGTGTGACGATCGGTTATAGACATTTTATTTTGACATCCTGCTTTTGGAGAGTCCCGTTCCAAAAAATTCGAATAAATTTTAAAGATTTCTCCGAAATACCAAACGAAATCAAACAATAAAGATACGCTAGCGTATAGAGGTCTGCACGGGCCGAAATTTCCAGGCCCGAGCCCGGCCCGACCCATACAAAAAAAAATTTGGCCCAGCCCGGCGCGATACAAAAATTAAAAGTTCGGCCCGAGCCCGGCCCGGCCCGAACAAAAAAAATATTGGCCCGGCCCGGCCCGATTTAAAAGTTAAAAGTTCGGCCCGAGCCCGGCCCGGCCCGAAAAGAAGTTAAAATCTCGGCCCGAACCCGGCCCGAGTAAATTTCTACAAAACAATTTTTACGTCGATTTGGTTAAAAATTTGCCTCGTAGGAGGAGATCTAACCAAAAATTTCTATCTTAGCCTTTTTTTTTTCATGTTTATAATCTTCATTTTTATCGAGGTGCCGCAAGCTGGAATGTTTATTTTTTTAATAAATCTCTATTTGTTGTATGTATGTGTTCAAGTTATCATCAATATTGTTAATCCATATTCCATTTATTGAAGTGTTAAACATCAGAAAAATGCTATGCAGTAAAATCTTCTAAAATGGAATTGCATAGGGAAGAAAAAAATGAGTTATAGACAATTTGCCTTCTTATCAGGTGTAAATGTATTATATATTCTTTTCTTACGTATTAGTATATTCATTTTTAATGGATCAACATATTTTTCAATTTAAGACAGGATTCCGTCATAAGCAGGTTCTTTTTCACACGTTTTACTATATTTTAATTTAGCCATATTTTAATAAGTGTATAAATCTACTATTCTTTAAAAAGAATAAATTTTAATGTTTAATTATAAAATAATGGCGATTTAAAAATGTATGCATGTTTTGCAATGATTTTTATGCCAGATCTTATTTTACTGACCTTCGAAAGGACCAGGCACGTCGAGATAATGACTTTCATACGGATCAAAACCAGGCCTAAAAATTTTGAGGCGTGAAGACTAGGTGGCCCGGCCCGCGGGCCGGGCCGAGTACGGGCTTCGGGCCTTGGCCCGGCCCGTGCAGATCTCTACTAGCGTAGACTTTTGATTTTTGAATCTTGGCTGTAGTTGAATTTCTAATTTTGACCCTCTTGACCGATAGTTAATGTCATGTTTATAGTTATCCTGACATAAATTTAGGAAGGGGGTCAAACCCTGGTTGGTAGTGATTACTTTTGAAAAATAGTTTTTTTTTTTTTTTTTTTTTTTTTTGTAGTCGCTATTTTTTAAAACAAATAACAGTAAACACTCTGCGTAAGACCGAAATCTGTCTAACCTAACTCGGAAAGATTTTCAAGTCCTTCGAATCCATTAAAAATTTAGCACTCGGGTCAATATACGTAAACACCTTCATACGCTATGCTGGGAAAAATCGGAAGGAAAATCTTCCCTTATCGCCAAGCTAATACACGTGTTACCATAATTTAAGTTATGCAACTATGATCTTAACAAATTTGGGGGCCCCAGGCCATGGCCTCAGGAAAATCTTAAATCGAAAAATTTGAAATCAAAATCTTAATCACAATCTTAAATCAAAAGAAAATTGTTCCCTTATCGCCAGGTTTATATAACGTGTTACTATAATTTAAGTTATGGAGTTATGATCTTAACAAATTTGGGGCCCCGAGGCCATGTACTGACGGCCCATGCTTTAATCAGGCTCTCCCCTCCCCTTTTTTCCTTCAAATGATATAACAATATTCAAAAACATATTTTTTTTTTTACATGAAGAACGGAAAAAGAAGAGAGAGACCAATTCCTTTTCTTCCTATTATCGATGAAATAAAAAGAAAAAGGTTGCAAGTCTTCGTCTCAGCACAGGTTTGATGAAATCTGAACTTTCTGGTTTCTTGGTCGCAGTTTCTGTTTTTGCACAAAAATTCTTCTGCTGAAGATCACAAATCTTAACTAAAGATTATTTTTGTCACACGACTCCAAAATCAGATAGCATTTTGAAAAATGGCATTAAGAATTACAACCTCTTCGTGCTTCCTACACTTATCTTGAGGAATAAATAAGATATATCTGCATGGAAAAAAGAAATGGCAATAACGAAATTCAAATAATATATAGATTGTAAAAGTATGCATTTTTAATCATGCATGATAATTTGTTATTCATGCACATCTTTATTAATTATTGCATGTTATAATAATCCAGATCCAGGGCTCCCAAACTTTATCACTACGCGACCTGCCTTAGAACCCGGCCCGGCGCGTGCAAAAACATTTTTGGCCAAACTCGACTCGCTATAAAAGCTGAAAGTTCGACCCGAGTCAGGCCCGGCTACCCGTACAAAGACTTTATTAGCCCGGTCCGGTATAAAAGCTAAAATTTTGGGCCCGTTATGAAATCTGAAAACTCTGTCCGACTCAATTTCTACAAACATGCCGATATTTCTGAAGAAACATTTTCCTAAAATTAAATTCTCCAAAAAGGACACTTACTCATGATGCTTAGATTTTATCTTCAGATTATATGTCCGCAATTCATGAAATAAGAAATAACAGTATTGTTGACCACTTAGAGACATAGACTTTGATTAGAGACTTTGATTCATTCGAATAATCAAAATAATCGTTATGCCCATCACTAGTACATAAACACTCATTAAAAAAATTGACTTAGACAATTACATTCAAATGAAGATTAAGAAAATAAGTTTAGTTTAGAATGAAAAATAAAAGTTAAAGAAAATCTTAATTTTTAAATTCTACAGAGAAGAAGAAAAAAATCCCTGACAGCTCGGCCTACAGGCACAGATGCGCGGCATGCGCGGCAGCGTATTACTGTTTATTTTACTGTTTATTACTGTTAATTTTACGGTATAATACTGCAACTGGGATGCCAGTATTATACTGTAAAATCAACACTTTTATTTATTTATTTATTTATTTGCAGTGTACTGTTATCTAAAAATTGAAAACGTTTATACAAAATCGCGCATAAAAAAAGGAAAGAAAAAGAATAATCATATACACACAAAGGAGAAAAGTTCCTTAGCTATTTTTTAGTTCAATGTTCTCTTTAGAAATAATATTCATTTAAAATGTTAAATAACAAAAATTTTGTATGGCTTCAGAAAGTTATTAGCATCTAAGATGTCATTCATCTCTGGCAGACAATAGGCAAAATGTATAATAAATAAGGCCGGAGAAGAAGTAGTAAAGAATCCTTTGAGTTACTATTAATTATATTTAGTGATTTAGAAATCGTTTTACAGTTTTAAAACGAGAAATATGTATTTTGAAGAAAAGGACATGTGGTTTATACTAAGTATACGGTTAATCTCTCAGACTATTTGATAAACAATAATTTATGTTTAAATATTCGAAGTAGAGCGAATTTTCTTACAGGTGCAAGGGCATGCTTAAAAAGCCCAATAAAAAATAATTAATAAATCAAAATATTGTATTTTGATTAAATATAGTGTAATAATATAATAATAAAATACACTATTTAATAATTTAAATATTTAATAATAATACACTATAATTAAATAATAATTAATATTAAAATTATATATATTTAACAAAAATTCATTAATGCATTATGAGCACAAATATAGTTAGATAGATATTACACAATTCATTCATTACTTTATAAATTTAATAACATTTTAATATTAATTCTTATCAAAATGCTATTATTAATGTCCATAAATTATTGTCTTTTTTTTTTTTTTTTTTTTTTTTTTTGTATCTCATAACTTTTGATTTAAGAACATAAGGGGCTGTCCATAAATGATGTCACACTTTTTTTCAATATTTTTGACCTCCTCCCCCCCCTTTGTCACAAAGTGTCACACTTCACCATACCCCCTCCCCCCCTCTTGTCACATGTCACACTATATTACATAAACATATACTTGCAGTTCAGAAACAAAGCACTATGTTATAGATGATATTTCAAATTTTATTTTTAAACTTTAACTACGTGTTTTAATGACATTTGTGAGCATAACAGTAAAAATGATTCGTGCACTTATTTTGTATGAAATAAGATTAAGATTTACAACAAAAAATATAATTAATATACAATAGTAATAAAAATTAATATGAAGGAGCAATTGATTTTTTTTAAAGAAAGGAATATAAGTAAAAACAAATCACATGAAAGTTGTTTTAGCCTCGATTAAAAAATACCCTCAAATTCTGGTAATTTTAAAATAACTTCAAAATTTAGTCTGCTGATTTTAAATGATTTTATTTAAATCAAAATGTGTGATGTCACACTTCTTCTTACCCCCTCCCACCCCCTTGTCACAAACTGTCACAATTTCATGAACCCCCTCCTCCCCTCCAAGCGTGACATCATTTATGGATGGCCCCTAATGAAAAATATTAATATTCGTAACGTGAAACTCAAAACGTTTTTTCAATAACACAAGCAAAGTTACATATGCGTAAAGTTGAAATTCAAAACATTGTTAACCAAATAACGATTATATTCAAATAATTAATATTAAAATTATATATATTTAACAAAAATTTATTAATGAATTATGAGCACATAGATAGGTAGGTATTACACAATTCATTCATTACTTTTTGATAAATTTGATAACATTTTAACATTAATTATTATCAAAATACTATTAATCAAATAACGATTATAAGCAAATAATAATTATTAAAATTATATATATTTAACAAAAATTTATTAATGAATTATGAGCATAAAGATAGTTAGATATTATACAATTCATTCATCACCTTTTGATAAAATTAATAAAATTTTAATATTAACTATTATCAAAATGTTATTAACCAAATAACGATTATAATCAAATAATAATTAATATTAAAATTATATATACTTAACAAACATTCATTAATGAATTATGAACACAAAGATAGATATTACACAATCCATTCATTACTTTATAAATTTAATAACATTTCAATATTAATTATTATCAAAATGCTATTAACCAAATAACAATTAATATTGAAATTATATATATTTAACAAAAATTCATTAATGCATTATGAGCACAAATATAGTTAGATAGATATTACACAATTCATTAATTACTTTATAAATGTAATAGCATTTTAATATTAAATTATTATCAAAATGCTATTAACCAAATAACGATTATAATTAAATAATAATTAATATTAAAATTATATATATTTAACAAAAATTCATTAATGAATTATGAGCACAAAGATAGTTAGATATCACACAATTCATTCATAAATTTTTGATAAATTTAGTAAAATTTTAATATTAATTATTATCAAAACGTTAATAATCAAATAATAATTAATATTAAAATTGTTTCAAATTTACCAAAACGTTATTAATGAATTAATTATGAGCACAAAGATAATTAGACAGATATTACACAATTCATTCATTACTTTTGGATAAATTTAATAACACTTTAATATTAATTATTATCAAAAAGTTAATAATCAAATAATTAATAATATTAAAATTGTTTCAAATTTATCAAAAAGTTATTAATGAATTAATTATGAGCACAAAGATAGATAGATATTACATAATTCATTAATAATATTTTTATAAATTTGATAAAATTTGAATATTAATTATTATTTGATTATAGTCGTTATTTGATTAATAACGTTTTGAGTTGCAATTTTACGGATTTGTAACTTTGTTTGTGTTATTAAAAATACTTTTTGAGTACTTTACGAATGCGTAATAATATTTTTCATTATGTTCTTTAAATCAAAAGTTATGAAATAAGGCAGGGATGGATGCAGGATTTTTTTTCTTGAGGCTCATTTTGTGAAAAGTAAAGGTTATTTTTGTGATATTTATTATACTTTTGTAAAAAATAACATTTTGTAACAAAAGTTGAAATCCAGTTACTCAAATTTGAACCAAGCATTTATTAACAAAAACTTTTTAAAATCCTTTTGCTGAAGTTTTCCTCTCTGGTGAACTTGTTTGTTCACAAATTACACATTTTTAAACGTCTCAAAATAATAAATAATAAATAGTAAGTTTTATGTAATAGAATTTTGTGAAAGGGCCTATTTTATTAAAAGAAATTTTGTGAAGGAGCCTATTTTATTATAAAGAATTTTGAAGGGGCCTGTTTTATTATAAAGAATTTTGTGAAGGGATCCATTTTTTCAAATTTATTTTTGTGAAGGGATCTGTTTTATAGAATAGATTTTTGTGAAGGGACCCTAAATAGGCCCCAAATTTTGTCTGAATCGACCCTTGTAAGGAAACCGAGACAGTGATTTATGGACGCTTTCCGGGGTAGGCTATACACTCAACGTCATGGCTTGCCAAAACGAGTGGCCTCCCTTAGGCATTAAATCATTTATGGACACCCTGTATTATTTAGATACAATTACCTTTCGAATTGCTTTTTAACACTTTCCAACGTAGTTGAAAAGTGTTTATGAATTCGGTTTGTCTGTCTGTCTGTCCGCTCGTACTCTATCTCGCGTAAATATATTCGGATTGTCATGCAATTGATATATGTTATTGAGGTTTACTATGGCATGTTCGGTATTGAAAATGAAGTGTGTAGCATTCATAGTTCATTTACAGGGCCACTCAAAAGAATTCTTTTACATTACGGCTTATGGGGGAAAATCGTTTGCGGTGTATTTTAATGATGTTTATTTCAAACATATTGAATTTCATATATATCTCTGAGGCGCATTACAAGAGGCTTACTACAGATTATGGAGTACTTATAGCATTCATCGTTCATTTACAGGGAGACACAAAAGAATTAGGGGACCGTACTGACTATGAACAATAATTGCTGGAAGAGTCTTTTCCGTTGTTGCACGAGATTTTAAATTTAACTAACTTTTCCCATTTGTTTGGTGTGTAAAAACAAAAGATCTCGAGTACATTGCCTCTTCACTGACGGAAATTGACGAATGGAAATTTTCAACTATGTTATCCATTTCCTAACTGAAAATTTGAACATACTATGTAGTATATATGCACAAATCTATTGATCATATACAGGGCTGCACACAAAAATTTAGATACTTTTCTGATTATTACCTACTGGTTTTCAAATATGTTAACTAAGCGTTTTCCAATTATTTTACTTAGTTATATCATCTTTCACATTGTTAATATATGAAGTTTTGTTACAATATATGTTCTGAATGTGTTGGAATGCGAGATTGGAAAGTGTTTCATAATCTACGTTTAACGCATTATTTTTCATTCTTGTTAATACTAGTTTAACTGTCACAAAATTAAAAAAGTTTCTGATAATATGATCACTATAAGCCAAAATATATGCCTGAAATTAGTTAGTTACGATAAATTAATATTAATGAGTAATGAGTAATTATTCTGTGTACATCATTTTTAGAGAAATTTTCAACTTCAATGGATTTTTAATATATAAGTTAAACAGACACGTCGCATTTTTCACTTTAGTTAAAATAAGCAACAATTATGAATTTGTGTTAGCGTATATGCATAAAACCGAAAAATACGGAATTAACTAAAATAGTAACTATACTGCTGCCACCGCCGTAATTGAATTTTTTGTGACCGGAGGTCTTTTTCGGCTAATATTAAGAAAACTATTGCATATAAAAATATGAAAATTGGTAGTTTTATAGAGAAGTGTTCGATAAACACGCTGAAGCAGACAGTTTTTAAATCAAAGAATTATTTTAAGCGCTATTTAATGCTGAAGTCGGCCAAAATAGTTCAGTTAAATAAGTTTTATAGGATCAAAAACTATGCATAGCAATTTAGCCACTTTTTGCAGGCACTAACTTGACGAACTTGCAGTGTGCAATTATTTTTTTCATATTTTAGAGATTTACTTCATATTTTGGAAAGGTCATACTTTTTGCTGCCAAATTGTAAAACAGCGCAAATAATAATCTTTCCTTTCAATTAAAAAATGTATTTTCACGTGAATATTAAAAAGAGAAAGAAAACTTTGGTGAAAATTATATCACATTTAAAATGATATATTTAAATGTCTCATTAAAAATCTTATAGCGTTCTTATAAAATTCCGAGAGGCAGAGACATTCTTAATTACTTAGCCATTTTATACAAGCTGATTTTCAAATGTTTAATTGATCTTATTTAATCAATCACGAAAACAGCCGTTAGCTCTCGCAACAGCAACTGATCCGGTCTTAAAATCCCCCATCGAAGGGAAATAAATCGCAACCCAATTACAGAAGATCGACATGGTCGTTTATTGATAATTCAATCTTTGGTAATCTTTTTAAAACAGAGCAAATTACTATGTTTTTAAAGTCTGCGGTGTCTGAATGGGGATTGGTGAACTTAGCTCGTAGGGGCAGAGCCCCTAGTTATTTTTTTTTTTTTTTAATTTAGCATTTCACCGTTTTTTTACAGTATTATTGCCTGCCTCTTGGAGTAGGAAAATTTGAACAAGTATTTGATTCAAAAAATGTATTCAGAATGAAAATAATAATTTGAAATTGAAGAGGAATTACTATTTATTCTTCAAAGAAAAAAATATTCTTGAAATTCGCGGATCAAAGTATTCTATTTTTCAATTCATTAATGAAAATGTAAAGAGAAAAGATTAGTTCCAGGTAAGCATTTGACATGTGTTTTCTTACAACGTGAAAGTGAATCGACCGCATTTCAAAAACGATTTCCGTCATACTCGAATGACACTCTAAAGTATGCAAGGTCATTTTTTTGTTTTCGCGAAGAAATATGAATTGACAAAAGTCGGCGTCCAAATCGCTTCCCAATCCCAAAAGCGGACTTTTTAAGATAAGATCAAGTAGATATTTTTTTGAAATCGCGTAAAAAGATCTTTATGAACACAAAATTTCATATTCATAATCAGTGGCATAGCAATTCATAAACTGTGGAAAGGGTTCAAATAGTCTTTTTTTTTTTTTTTTTTTTTTTTTTTTATGAGCAATTTAGATTGTCAACAATTAATAAAATATTTATGAGAATGATTATTGATTCAAACTAATTATTAATGTCATTATCACACAAGATCTATTATTATTTTAACTATTTTAAATAGAATATTTAAAATGCAAAATTCTAGATAGTTACGGTTTTTAAAATAACGACACAACGTGGGAATGCCTCTAACCCCCCCCCCCCCCCCCCTTTATTATATCAGAAGTACTTATTATATATATATATATATACTATATATATATATATACATATATGTGTAAATCACCATTTGAACGGATGGTGGTTTTGGGGTCTGTAGGTCATGATCGGTGAAAATATACCGAAATTTTTCGTAATTGCTTTCCTCCGAACGGCTGCAATAGGTAACTTTATACTTTTTTGTATTGAAAAGTAAAAAACGGCCTGCGTAGACATCAACCTCAGTTAACCAATAGAAAAAAAAAATCATTTAAAAATAGAACGAGATATTTAATTCTATATTAATAAAACGAGATATTTAAAAAATCTCCCACAGGATTAACATTAGCGAGCGGGTGTTTTCGCGTGAGTGAAGTAGTCTCCTGTCACAGTTTGTGAACTCCTTCTAACTCTGTTGAAGTGTGGTATGGCATAATTAATAAATAGCCTCTTTTCGAAGAAGAGAGGAACAACTCTGATAAAATATCAATCTCCTATCAAAAATAATTATTATTTCTTGCTCCATCTCCATCCAAGCCTTTAAAGTATACAAAATTCCGCTAATATAAAATAATAAAACATCATCATCACTTTGGCGTTCTAAAATTACTGCCTTAAAAGAGCATAAGTAATTCTATTGTTTCTGGGTGTTTAACCGTTAATGACCGCATAAAGTGGCATATCCAGATCACATTTTCCATTCTCTAACTATCTGTGGAAGCTGTTTGGTACAACAAAAGGTACTGCACCAATGACCGATTCAAAATTTGAAAATGACGCTATCATCTGTTGCGATCGTCAGCATCTGTTCGTCTAGAACGGATTTTTCCGTAGTCATAGAAACAGAGAACTCATCATTTTAGGAGGTTTTTTGGATCATTTAAGGTTGTCATAGAAACAGTCTATTCAACATTTTGTAAGCACTTTCCGAGCAATTATCTGTTTCTCTTTCTCGCCCGACCGAACACGAACACACGAAGTACTCAATGACCATGTAAAAATGATTGTGAAATGGGAGGGGGAGAGGCAAGTGAGGTCCATTGCCTCTCCCTCAATTTTCAAATTTAGTTAAATACATTTTCTTATCTCCGATGATTTCGAAAAACAAAATAAAATTAATTTCCCTCAAGTAACTTAAAAGAAAACAGTAAGAGAAAAATAAACTAAAATTTCAGACTACTTTTTCAGACATTGAGAATTTTAAGTCACTTAAGGTTCTTCATCAGTGAGATTTCAAATTCCCCTCGTTAATGTTAAACCTATGGGCGTGTGATGCATTCGTATTTTTAAAATACCTCCTTAGTAAATTAATATGTTTAACTTCTTTTTTTCTGTATACTATACTTAAAGGATGTCTCTTTCTTTCTCAGTTGTCAAAATATTTCTAAAATATATACTAAATTTATAATTTTGTGTTAAAATCTTAGCGAAACTGAGTAAGATTTTAACATTTCATATAAAATTACGTATATATTTTAGAAATATTTTGACAACTAAAAATAAAACAGAGAGATCCCTCAAGAAGAATACACAGAAAAAAAAAGTTTAAAATATCAATTGACTGAGGAGATATTAATAAATACGAATGCATTACACCGCCATTAGCGAGGTGAATTTGAAATCTCTCAAAACACTGGCAAGTTGATGCAAGGAGAAGTCAAGCCTAGTTATGAGTCGCCCGCTAGCCGAAGACGAAAAAGAAGAAAATGTTTTGATTCTCATTTTGAAAAAAAAAAAGTCGGTAGAAATTTACTTTTAGAATTATAATATTTTTTATCACTATTGTTTTTAATGTTAATATGTTTAAAAATTGTTTTGCAAGGCGTGTTGGGACAAAAAGCTTATATTGGGATGTTTAAATATTAAGATGAGCACGTGCAATAGTAATACATCCAGATAGTATAGGTGCAGATTCCCAAAATTTGGAAGGAGTCACTGGCTCCTAAACCCCAAAAATCCAGTGGCCACAATTGTAAAACAAACGCATAAAAACAATAGTGTTTATATGGGGTAAAAAACTAAAACTCAGGAATTCAAAGTGTAAAGTAATTTATTTAATATAAATACGTGTACAACAAAATTTGAGTATTAATTAAATCTTAAATCATGTACAGTCATAAGATAAAGTCGGGCAAGATACGGTTTAAAAAAAATATGTATAAGCTGAGCAATCATGATAGCGAGGAATATCAGAAAAGCAATATTTCTTACTTTGATTTTGCCAGACAAAAGTTCATATGAAAGAAAATCTGAATCTGTGAGATTATTTTGCACTATAAAAATCAAAACACACTTCAAACATTTGTTTATATATATATATATATATATACATATATATATATTTAAATCACAGTCTATGTAAAATTATCAGATTCAAACTATTACGAATAACAATGCTATTCGAATATATTTAATAGTTTGCTGTGTTAAACAAATTATTCTGAAATGTTATTGAAAGATAACAATATTGTTTGTTATGTGTTTTGGTCAAAGAAAATGTCAACATTTCACGATGGGGACTGGGAATACCAGAAATTGATTACTTTTAAATCACATGGCGACTTAAACACCGAAAGTTAGTGGCCACAGCAACAAATTTAGTCGCCACGTGGCGACTGGCGACCGTGAATCTGCACCTATACCAGATAGTGATGGGCATAACGATTATTTTGATTATTCGAATGAATCATTCGGGCATGCGCAGGAGCATATCTGTCAAACTTCAATTTTTTTTTTTTTATTCAATTACTACCAGAAATTTTGAAAAAAAAAGTTAGAAACTTTTTTTTTTTTTTCCTGGTAGTAATTGAATAAAAAAAAAATTGAAGTTTGACAGATATGCTTCTGCGCATGCCCGAATGATTCATTCGAATAATCAAAATAATCGTTATGCCCATCACTACATCCAGATCATTTTTTTTTCTATCTGCTAATTATAAATTTAAAAAAAAAAAACTGTGTAGCTACCTTACACATGCACACACAAAGCAAAATCTGCACAAATAAATGATTCAAAAATTAAAATGACGATATCATCTGTTGCGATCTTCATTCGTCAGCATCTGTTCTTTCGGGATAGATTTCCGCGTAGTCATAGAAACAGAGAACTCATCATTTTATTTACGATGTTTGGATCATTTAAAGTTGCCATAACAACTATCTACTCAATGCTTTGTATGCACTTTCCGAGCATTTCTCTCTGTCCTTTTTCGCAAGCACAAAAATATGAAATAGTTAATGACTACAGATGCACCGAATATTCGGTATGTTTTCGGTATTCGACCACACTACCGAATATTAGGTTTGCCGAATATAAAAATGTTTGATCAAGCCGAATACATATATAAGAAAAAATTCTTACATAGTTGGTAAACTAGACAAACTCTTACATAACTGTCAATAAATAAAAATATCAATTCAGATGACTAAAAAATAGAATCATATTTAAATGAAAGTTTAACATTATTTATTTTGTTGTTTGAAAAGTGACATTTAAGTCAGAGTTAGATATAATTAGGGACGATAATAATTTATACAGATAATTAATAACGATATTCATAGGAATAGGAATTAATGTTTTTTAAAACGGGCTTTCTTAACCTATAAGCAACAATTCCATAAAGGCAGTTGATGAATAAATGTAAGTTCCTAAATATTGTCTACTAGCAGTTACCCGTGATTTCGTTCACGTAGCATTTAAATAAGAATAAATACATTAATATGCAACAAATGTCACTTACGATAATTTAAAACATATACAACTGACCAACTCTTTATCACACTTTATAGTAGAAAATACTCCTGATGATCCTAATTTGCATATTTTATTTATGTTCTTATATACAGGAACATTTAGATTTATTTCAAGAGCTTGAAATTTCATAAGCTTTTCTAAGTTTAAGTGTCGAATAAATTTACTTCCTTCTTAGTCTATTATTTCTATTATTCTATTTTACATTTATTCTGTTCCTGGATATTGATTTAATTTATGTATTCGTGTCAAAGAATATTGTTTAAATTGATTATGTTGGAAAATAATGTCGAAGGAATTTGTTAATTAACAAGTCATTGCAGACATGACTTTGAGGTGATTAGAATTGAAAAATCAACATTACATTATATTTCTATTCCAAAACACTTCACATATTGAAAAGTAGAAGATATATGCTATTTAAAAAAGAAATTAAAACAGAGTAAAGCATAAAAGTTCAGAATATAAATTAAAAACAAAAAATATCTTTAACTCTCATATATTTATTGCATTTTTATTTCACAGTGCTACATTTATTACAGTTGCAGATCTACCAAGAATGTCAAAATGTTTATCATGGCCCAATTTCAAAGCCTAAATGCTTATTTCTTAAGCATTGCATGTTATTTTCAATCGCGAAGAAAATCGTTTATAAAAAAAAGCACCCTATGGACAAACATTATCATATCAATTGTTCTGTTGTAATTTAGGATTATGAAAGTTTCGAAATTTGGCAGAAAAAATGCTACAATGGGGGACAAAGATTACCTTGCAAAGATATTTCAACTGTAGATTTAGATATTTAAAAATTTTAAGGAATTATATACCAGAAAAGAATCGCAGATTAATACCAGGATTTTTTATTGGATTTTTTTCTCTTATGCGTTTCCATAATCAAGGGGCTGTTAAAAAATAGAGGCGGGGGATTTCTAGCATAATTAGTGGTAATTTGTAACAGTAGAGAAAGCAAAGCTCACTAACAGAAAGGAATGGTATAGGTCAGCGTTTCTCAAAATGTGTTCAACTGTAGACTAGGTAATTTATAACCATTAATTCATAAATTTATTTCAGGCACTAATTCTACGCAGAAATTGATTTGATTATTTACCGGGTACCTTCATTTTATTGTATAATAAAATTAAAATGATCAAAGTATAACTGAAAAAGTTTTAGTTAAAATTGATTTTCTGTAGATATTCCCTTTCATGGCTGAAACATAATTTCTATCTCAAGTCATCCTTTTGTTATAGTTGCTATTTTTTTAGAGTCGATACGAATGAAAATTTATTTTTCTTAACTATTTTTTCAATTTGATGTTCTTAAACAGGGAATATTGGCCAATATCTTTCTTCGATAATAAACATTTTTCCTCCTTATTATAGTTAATGAACGATTATCAAACAATATCAAACTGTTTTCTTGAAAAGGAAGGAAAAAAAACCCATGCATTTCTAGTTTTTGAACGAATAGGAATTCGCCTAAAAAATAAAATTTCAATGTAATTTATTTTCGATAATTTGAAAATTTAAATCGTTTCGAAAGAATCAACTTAGCACACAAAAAAAGTCCAGAACGGCAACAAAATCACAGTTGCAGTTTTTGAAAAACAGGTCGACGACCTGACGCAACCAGTCGACGATCTTTTTTTCAAAAATGTATGTAACGTGACCTGTGAAGCAAGAGATGCAGAGGGCAGTTGGACATGCATAATACCGCTACAAACAATGCCCGATTCAGAGCACTGGGATCACGCGCTGAAGTTAATGTGAAGATGTACCTCAAGTTTTAGTAACTTCTAAAATCTAAACGCAATGTTTATCAAGAGGACGGAAGAGGGGAGTGGGCTTCTTTACATGGGGCTGAAGGTGAGGGTCTGCCCCTCACACACTCCCCGACTAAACCTTTAAAATGAGAATGTAATTACAATAAAAACAGTTTGCGAATGTAATTGAACTGATTATTGTATGATTACAATTTCAGTGCATGATTGCTTTGTTTTTTAACCCGTAATCCCCATCGTTGGGTCTCAGGGACTCTTCTGCATATAGTATAGCACAGTGCAGAAGAAAATTGACACGACTTACGGGTTAAAAGTTTTCATTAAATGTATTTCATTACAGTTGCAAACCGTAATTTTATTTTAGCTTGATGCTTTTCATTCACTAATGCTGCGTATCATCTGATTGTCTTCAGTTTTCTAAACAAATACTATTATAAATAGTAAAACAGGGTTAAAAATTTCATGCTCATATCCAGGTTTTTTTTTTTTTTTTAAGAAGGAAAGCCTTATCGCAGAAAGATAAAGAAGCCTTATCGCAGTTAGCAGGTATTTTACCGCATGATGGTTTTTACCGGTATTTACAATCTTTTTAAAAAATTTCATATTTTCATTATTTTTGTCATTGCTATAAAAAGTGCATTTATCTTCTTTTCATTTTTCACTGAAAAATGTATAATTTATAAAAATAGTATTGTACAAATGAACTTACAGTTGTTATAATTATTTTCAATTCTAGGGGGCTCTGTCCCTTAACAACGCTCGTAAACGCCCGTCCAGACCCCGTAGGCTGTAAAAACACGCTAATTTGCTATGTTTTAAAAATATTATCTATCTATCTATATATATATATATATATATATATATATATATATATATATATATATATATATATATTATTAAACCAGATTACGCAAGATTAAATGATATTATCACGACCAGTGACGATCTTATGTAATAGGATTGTCATACAGTTCTCTATAACCGGAAGATTTTTTGGTGCTCAAGGCCGCATCCACAGTTGTCGCGACAGCTGACGGCTGTTTTCGTGACTAATAAAGGAAGATCAATTACACATTTGAAAATCAACTTGTATAAAATGGTTACGTTAAAAAAAAAAAATGCGCTGCCTTCAGGACTGTTTTCCTTTTAGTTGCTATAAGAAAAACGTTTTAAATATGACATTTTAAATATGATGTAATTGTCACCATTAAATGCTTTTCACACGTAATAATTTAATTATTTTAAACTATTCTTTCTTTTCCAATATTCACGTGGAAATATATATTTCAATTAAATATTACAGTGTTTTGAAACGAAATAAGATAATAGCAGGGGTGGGAAATCGAAAATCCGTTTTTGTAGCAGGTTTGGAGCAGGTCAAATTGCAATTTTGGAGCAGTAAATGCCAGTTTTGGAGCAGTAAATGCCAGTTTTGGAGCATGTCAATTACAATTTTGGAGTGGGTTAATTACATTTTGTAGCAGCTCCAAATTAAAAGCAAATATGCTTTGTTAATGAACTTTTCTTTAAAATAGTGCATATATACAATTTCAACAGTATAAAATGCAATAAATGTATAAAATACAAGAAAAAAAAATTATATACTTAGAGAGTTTCAAAATTTGTAGTAATATGACTATAACAGATAAATTGACTTTCCACATTCCAATAATACATAATAAATATACCGTATTCTGACAACAAATATTTTACACCCTTTCAGAAATTAAAAAATAATTCGACTTATCTAACATTTAGGAAAAGATTTAAAAAGGATTTAAGAAAGGATTTAAATTAAAAACGTAACAAGTTAAATATGTTTACTTACAATAGTTATTGTATATTTTTGGCAAATGACAAACATTTGATAGTAAATTTAAAGAACCCAAGTGATACCTGTAACTGTGAGGAATCACTAGACTGCACAGTGGTTTTCTTTTAAAAAAGTAGTATAAGTCAATAAGACACATTTTAAAACCGTGGCCAAATGCATTGTGGACTTTGTGAAGAGTGCATGCTTCTATATCAACAGTATTATTGTTGATTTCATGCAATTTGTTTTTTACAATCTTCGTGACCAGTCCACTGCTAAAGAATGACAGCAACCGATCTTTTGGCTAATTGGCTAAAGCACACTTTATAATAATAACAAATCTTCTGATTTAGAGTCTCATAATACAGGAGTAGAAAATAAAAAAATTGTTTTGTATCAGAATAAATTGCAGTTCTGTATCAGAATTTAATGGTTTTGTAGTAGAACAAACTTATGTTTTAGAATTGAAATCAAATAGCACTTTCTATTTTTCAATAAAAACAAAGATTATTTTTTATAATGTTATGAAAGTGGCCATTTTTAACTCAATTTTAGGACGCTACAGTTCTGTAAAGGTCTTTATGCCTCAAAAATCACTTATAGAATAAGATGTGACATTTATCAAAAACTGCTATTCAATTACAAATTACTTCAGTAGTCATGCCTTACCAATTTCATGCTTTTACATCTAAAAATAGTTTGTGGATGTGTCAGAAATTTCTGTATTGTTGAGGGGGTAAAAATATTTTGTTTGAGAACAGTCTTAATGCTGGATATCTTTTCAATAATGCTTATTTTTGATAGATGGTACACCAGCTGTGTTTTGGAGTAATCATCCTCTTTGGATTAAGATATGTTATATTATAAAAACTGAAATGTAAGACAATGATTATGTAGTATAATCCATTATTCAGTTAGAGATAATTCTTAAACTTAAATGATGCTGCATATCTTAGCTACATGCATCATAGCAGTGCGTTGCCAAACCTATACAAAGTTAATGAAGTTTTTTTTTTTTTTTTATTCTAATTTTTTAGATTAAGAAATTTCCATTTTTGGAGCAGATTGGAGCAGAATTTTAAAAAATTGCAATTTTTGGAGCAGAATGTAGCAGGAAATCAAAATTGGAGCAGTTCGGAGCAATTGGAGCAGATTTTCCACCCCTGTAATAGTTTTAAATATAACGTTTCAAATGTATTGTTTTAAAATGGCGTAATTTTCACCATTTAATGCTTTCCGTACGTAATAGCTGAATTATTTTAAGGTTTTCATTCTTTTTTTAAATTCAAGTGTAAACATATTTTTCAATTGAAAAATGTTTGTAAATATATTATTATTTATGCTTTTTAAAATCTGGCAACAGTAGATAAAAACTGGCTATTTCAAATTATTATAATTAAATCTCTATTCAAATAATGAAATTTTTTTAATAAAAAAATTGGAAAAAATACTTACAAAATTAGACAAATAAAAAAAAATATTGCACACTGCACACCACAATCTAGATAAGTATGTGCCTGCGAAAGATGGTTAAATTGCTAGGCATCGTTTTTTATCCTATTAAACTTTTTTTAACCGAACTACTTTGACAGAATTCAACATTAAATAGTACTTAAAATAATTCTTTGGTTTAAAAACTGTCTGCTTCAGCGTGTTTATCATACATTTCTCTGTAAAACCACAAGCTTTTTATTTATATGCAATATTTCTTTTATTATGAGCCGAGAAAAGATAAAGGTGACAAATTCAATTACGGTAGCTGCTGCAGTATTAGTTACTTTTTTAGAAGAGAGAGACTAAAATATGCTCATTTTAATGGTCTAAATATTCTAATCATATTTTTAAAGTATCTCATGTGCTATATTATATATGCTGGTCAAATAATAATAATAGTAATAACAAAACAATATGTACACCTTACCATAATTAACAGAAAATTTATTATTAATAATTTACCATTTTTTAAAAGGTAGGTCTAATGTATTCAATTTACAATAGGCCTGCCGTTTAATAAGATCACTTTTACTGCAAATAATTACGAAAAATAAATAATTAAGTTACATATCTAATTTATATTAAAAAAATGAAAGAAACTAAATTACATTCAACAAAAGAAACATTTTTAAAATTTTACTTAGAACTCAAAAAATAATTACAATTAACATGTTTTGCTATATTAAGCTCAGACGATTTCATAGTTTATTCTGAATCAGACCAAACGGGGAAAATAATCTTTCTATCGATAAAGAGTTTGCAAAACAATTAGTCAAGTGCATTATGAAATCTACAAATTTTACATCAATATTTTAAAATATTTCATTACTGCCAAGAAATTTTGAGTCGTAATGCATTAATAGTTAACACTTTAAGAAAAATAAGATTCAGGAAATATAACGAAAAACATCTAGACCACATCTACGTTCGTTTACCTTTGAAATGCCGCAATCCGTTTCAAAAAATATTATTATTAACCCTAAAAAAAGTTTCCGAAAGTCACTTACGCGATTTTTTTTATTTATTTATTTATTTTGTATTTTTATTTATTTATTTTGTATTTTTATTTATTTATTTTGTATTTTTATTTTTATTTTTTATTTTTTATTTATTTTTTTTATTTTTTTTTTTGGGGGGGGGGGGGGTGCAATGTTTAAAAATCGGCATAGGCATCGGAAAAAATACGAAAAATACCAGACAATATTTGCGTTCAGTTTCCTTTTTAAAGCAGCAGCAATTTGTTAAAAATATATTTTAATATATATCCTTTCAAAAAATATTTTTTTCCGAAACTCACTCTCGAAACCTTCTGCACCCCGGATTTTTAATCAAAATACGAAAAAACAAATCGCACACACTTAACGAGTGTACATCCAGCTTTAAAAAGACGTCTTCGGTATAAAAAATATTAATATTAACCATTCTTTTTTAAATCGTTTCTTGAAGTCTCTTCAGTATTTTTTATGATCGTTTGCTTAAATTGTGAATATACGAACGTCGCTTTTGCTCTCAAGTTGCACTCCTTCTACCATTAAATATCAATATTTTAGCACGAAAATTATATACAGGGTTCCGAAATTTAAAAAAAAAAAAAAAAAAAAAAAGAAGAAGAAGAAGAAGAACGCTTTTGCAAGCCCTTTTTAATTAGATTTTCGTTAAAAAATGTATCATTCAACACTTATTTTAGGTATATTTATGACTATTTTTATTACGGGCCGGGCAACGCCAGGCGGATCAGTTAGTATTTAATAATTATTAAAATATTAAAAATGTCAATTAATATTTATAATATACGAATAGCGTGATATTTATTAATATTCGCTTAAACGTACAATTTTTGAGCAATTTACGTAAGCTCATTATTTACTAGTAATTTAACAGAGTTTCAACCAGTTCTGAATGGTTAAAACCAATTTTGACTAGTCTAAGACGGTAAAAACCAGTTTTGACCACTTTCCTGATTAAAATTAATTTTGACCTGTCAAAATTGCAACCTTGCTTAGAATGACCCAAATATAGATTTTGAAATGTTCAATTTAAAAAAGTCTTACTGTTGGTTTAAATATAAGCTTCATGGAAATTATATTTTTATTAACCAGGGTTCATACAGACTAGAAAAAAAAAATCCAAGGAGTCTAGAAAAATTGTAAGTACAAGAATTTTAAAGGGCTTGCCACATTTTTTCATGCATGTCATGCCCTCGTGTAATACGCACACCCAACCTAATTTTTAATACGTCATTTACAGAGAAAACAGATTTTATTCTATTGAAATCTAATAGCTAGTACTAAAATTACAAAGTATTCATAATGCATTGCTTACTGGTTTTGAAAATTTGAATACAAAATTGACAGCGAATTATTTTATGCAGTTGACAAATGGCCATATATATAGAGGACGGTCAAATCTCAAATACTCACCATGTACCTAGATTTTAAAAGTAAATTTTGAAAGGAAAACCCATGTGGCATAATACATATATATAGTAACTTTTTTTTTCTTTTTGACACTTTCCAACCTAGTTGAAAAGTATTTATGACTTCGAATATGTGGAGTGTACAAAAGTCTTCAGATAATATACAGGGCTGTACAAAAGATTTCGAGTTCATTTCCATCGATTGGCGAAAATTGCTAAAAGTGAATATTCTAACTGAACTAAATTTTATCATGCTATATATCCACATCTATTGATCATATACAGGGCTGCACAAAATAATTCGACTAATTTTTGACACTAGAAGGTAATTTCGAAAACTGTAGTTTTCGATGTGTTATATGTTTTCTAAACTGTTTACTTACATAACTTATTTCACCTTCTTTAACGGTGAAGTTTCGTAACAGTTTTCTGGCTGTGTTGGAAAGTGTTTCATAATCTATGCTTGATGCATGATTTTTCGTTCTTGTTTTAGAATAGCAGTGATTACTTGAACGTTAACCTTTGTAAACATGAGAAGATTTTTATTTTACTTTCTTAAAAGGTTAATCTCTCCCAAGCCATACATGCTTAAGAAGTATTATTCACCATGTAATATATAGGTTTCCATTTTCTACTCTTGTACACTTCAATTAAATCATTGTTCAATGCTAAATTATACCTCGCGATAATTTAAGGAGTATTTTGCTTATTCTAAGTACTCCTTAGAAACTTTTTTTCATTTCTAAGGAGTTTCTAAGAAGTCTAAGGAGTCTGTATGAACCCTGGGAACGTATACATAAATTTGAATTTCAATAATATTTTTTTCTTCCATAAATGCAAATTCTCGAATCCGAATATTTAGCGACCCGGATAACTGGAGTGCTGATAATTCGAGTTTTACTCTACCGACTTAATATGATCGTTATAGCTAAAGTGTGTGGATTTCTCATTATAGCATAATGCAATTCAAACATGTTGCTAGCAATTCAGTACATGTGTGCAAATTTAAAAAATATATCAAAATTTCCCTACAGCTAATTTCAGCCCAAGAAAGAGAATGGCTTAAGTGAACTTTTCCCTTTTTACAAATAACATTGCATCCCACAGTCCAGAACTACACAATAGCTTTCTTTTGTCAACTAACTTCGCAGCTATATTCTTGAGTAATATGTCAAAAGAAGAGAATTATTCAAGGTGAAGACTGTTCAGTGCAATCAACAGCAAAGCTTACATTCGTCAAAAACAGAAACCATTCAAAACTACACATAGCTGGATTGATTAGATATTCACCATGAAGTTGAGATATTCTTTCGAACAGAAATCACAAAAACTCTCAATACTTAAATTAAATTACTGATTACACTTCATGAATATACGGATAAAAACATCAAACATTCAAAAAACAGGAAAATACGTGTATTTTTAAAGAAAAAAAGGGGAGGCGGGGTAGAAATGCAGGGTGTCCCAAAAAGTTTGAAACGAACTTTAATCGTCTATCTGCTGGAGAAATAGGCAGTGTAAATTGCTAAAGTGTTCAAAATTAGGTAGGATTATGGTAAGATTAAAGAAATAAGAAACTTTGCAAAAAAAAAAAAAAGCGTAAATATCGAATTTCCAATCTTTTGCTTAAATTATATTTAGATATTCCGGCAAACTTACGTAAAGATCCGATTATTATAAATGTGTGAAAAATATATACTATATTTATGACTCAGAATTGCAACCTCCAAATTCATTTTCCTCAGGGTTTTCTTTTCTTTTTTTTTTTCTTTTTTTTTTTTTTTTTTTTTTTTTTGGGGGGGGGGGGGGGGGGGTTAATATATCAGTGTGATCAAAAGATCAAAATTCAAAAACTTCAACATATGATTTCAATTGATTCGCTATTTATTCTTATTATTATTTTATGATACTTAAGCTGCATTTTATAAAATTCGGGATCGAATTTTCAGTAATATAAATAGTTTATTTACATTTTTACATGCGTCATGATCAGTGCTTTACAAATTTGATAAAAATTTAGTAGTTAGCAAAAACTTCTAATCGCCAGTAACCCCCCCCCCCCCCCCATCACTGATTTTGAAAAAGCACAAAAGTTCTTTATGAATTCATTGAGAAAAAAAAAATAATAATAACAAGCACAGTTTGGAATTATTAGTTACATAGTGTAGAACAGTACCGATTATTTTTAGTTAGATTTTTTTAATTAATTTTTATGCGCTTTTTACCATTTTTTCATGTTTTGCGGAGATTTTTTAACATTCTTTAAAGGAATCCCGTTTCAATCTTTTAACATAATATAGTAAATTTTGTTCTAGTGTTTAGCAATATTTAGCGAGGGTTTTTTTTCTTTCTTTCCTTTTTGCGTTTCGCTGCGATTTTTCAACAAAGGCGAAAGGAATCTGATTTCAGCATTATAGCCAAGTATATTAAATTCTATCCTCTGCAATTTTTTAATTTTTAGTGATTTTTTATGCGATTAGTAGCTTTTTTTTCCGCGTTCCTGGGCATTTTTTTTTTTAATTTGTAAAAAGAACCCGGTTTCAAATTTTTAACCCAGTATAGTAAAAACTGTTCTCTGTCATTTTATTATTATTATTATTATTATTTATAGTGATTTTTAAAGTTTTTTTCACGTTTTGCAGCGATTTTTTGACGCTCGTAAAAGGAATCGGATTTCTATCCAACAAAGTAAATTTTATTCTCTGCGATTTTTAAATTTTTCCAAAAAAATTTTTGGGATTTTATTTCTGAAACGAAAAGAACTCTCCTGTAACTGTTTTAAATGTCTTTTGTGTTTATGTCATAGGTCAATTTTCGTACCAAAAGAAAAAAAAAAGAAAAAAGAAAGAAACCGCCAGATTAAATAACTTGATCGCCAGATAAAAAAACTTGCATTTCTCAAGCCCTGTTTATGATATTTTTATTTATTTTTTCTTAAATTAAGTTTTGGAAAATCCGATCCATATAGATATAGAACACACTTGTAAGAAAAGCATTTTTTTTTTTTTTTTTTTTTTTTTTTTTTAATTTCAAAAAGTTTAAAATTGTAGAAGTGGAGTTTTAAAATGTCCTTAAATATATATATATATATACTAGCTGTTACCCGTGACTTCGTTCACGTATCATTAAAAGAAGAATAAATGCATTAATTAAGCAAAATATTTCATTCCCGATAGTTAGAAACGTAAGTAATTTACTAACTCTTTATCACATTCCATAGGAGACAATACAGTTTTTCTATATTATAAAGGCCTTGACATAATTAAGTTTTAAAAAAGTGAAATTTTGTGACAAATAATCACGTAAAAGAAACTTCAACCAATGAAAAAAGGCGGGCCAAATAATATCGTGGAAATCGGCGAATTGTGTAAAAACATATGTGTAACATATGTGTGGGGTAAACATATGTCAAGTTTACCTGGTAAACCATTTTACTTTTAACGACTTTGTGAAACGTTTTAATAGCCATCCTTCAAAGATAATGGAAATAGTATATTCTTATTCATTAAATTCAATTCTTGTGAATAGGGAGCAATAATTGTAGACCTAAATGCAAAGAGCTTAAATAGGCCTCCTTGATTTAATCTCTAACTGAAAAAAAATCTTTATTTCTAAATGAAAATATGTTGACAGACTATTTTTGTTCACCAGAATTCATGAAGTTTGAATGTGTGAAAATACGTTTTTATTTTTCAAAAATTTTATTGTAATCAAGATTTTTTTTTTTCACCATCTATTCAAATTGAAAATAAATTCTTTTTTTCAGTTTTAATGAGAAAAAAATATATTAATCCGTTTTATTTCTTTTTTTTTTTATCCACAAAATTGGAATAATTTAGTTGCCATTTTTAGAGAAACTTCGTTAAAATTTACAAAATAATAATAATAATATCTCGGAATTTAAATCATTTTTTTAAATTCTGAGAGTTTATGACATCCTCGGATCAATGATAACCGGTGTTAAGTAAATCGCGTTGCGTTCGACAATCTGAAAGGAGTAGTTGCGAAATACAAACAGGCTGTCAGATTTTAATATAATACATTCTTATTTATTTTATTTTTCCTAATAATCATGGTGTGGTTTTTGGCAAAAAACTCTCATCTGTATGTGACTGATATTCATGCTTAATAATCGGTACAGATTAAAAAAATAATAATAATAATAAATTTTTCGTTTTAAATATGGCGTGAAACTCGTCTACTTTCTAAACTTACCGATCCTTGTATTATTAATGTAAGGAATTGATTCACGCTCCTTGTAAAACACATTTGAAAATTCCCGTTTTATTTCAAATATCACGTCACTTTTTCCTCAGAGAAATCTCTTTTTAGTGGCATAATTCTTGTTAATTTTCTTTTTCTGGCAATAATGACGTGAATTTTAGCAGAAAACTCACATCTGTTTGTAACTGATATTCAAGTTTATTATTAATCAGTATTAAAAAAAAGTATTTCAGTTATTCATCTTAAATATGACGTCCATTATGTATATACTTTCATTATACATTTATATTCATGCTCCTTGTATTATTACGAATATTTGAAAATACATATGTTTTATTTATGACGTCATATTTGTCCAAGCCGAGGAGGATCCTTCTCATAGTTCCATGGTCCAAGCGAAATCTATTTTTAATAATATAATCATTGTTCATTTTTCCTTCTAATTATAACGCAGTTTTTGACAGAAAAAGATCTTTTTAATGTAACCGATATTCATACTTCATGTATAACAACAAATACTCCATATTTTTGTTTCAAACAGCACGGAAATTCATCTTCTTTTGAATTATTTTGAATTTTCAGTTTTCACGTGAAAATCGTTCAATTGAAAATTAATTGGTAAGGAAAAATTATTTTTCCGTGTTTTTATTTATTGGCAACGATCAAAGCCCTAGCAACGATAAAGTAAAATGGTTAAATTGTATGGAAAAATGTCCATTTATTCTCTATGAAAATAATGAAATTTTTAATTATTAAAGAAAATATTTGAATAAAATAAATAAAATCTAGCCTATGTTCATTCGAGGGTTATAATCAACCTGTATGCAAAGATACGGGATCATTAAATGCTCCATTTTGACGCTGGTTTCAGCCTAACATTTGCACACAATCGGATTTATAATATTATTAGGATAGGATATATTTAAGGAAATTTTTCAAATTTATCCAAATTTTACCATAAGAATTGCATTTTTTTCTTAATTAAATAATTTTGCTTCATAAATCCATTTAATAACATACGTAAAAAAGTTACAAAACACTGAAACAACAAAAAAAAGGTTCAAAGCAAGTTTCCTTTCGTTCCAATAAGATCACTACAAGGGGGAAAAAAAGAAAGAAATATCTTTAAAATTAACTTAATTATAATACAGTAAATAAGCTGACTTATACCATTTTTTCGTATAATTTAAAATGCTATTGCATTAGTAAATATAGGGACCATTCACAAATTGATGATGATGCTTTTTTAGATGAAAAATGTGTTAACAAGTGTGAAAAAATTGCATTACATCTAAATAAAGTATTAAACATACAGGGATAATGCAAAGAGGTAAACTTAGTTTTTAAATCCAAGAAACATAATTCAAAAAAGCGATCCACAGAGCATTGGAGACGGTGTTTTATCTCACTTCCCAATACATAACTGTGCTCATCTTGGTTTCGGTAAATATTTCGGAGTTTTCCATCACTAATATTATTGTTTCAAGCATCGATTCTCTTTTGTTTAAGGTCAACTGCATATGTATTATCGTGTTTTCTTTTTCTTGCCAATCTCACAGATTTACATTTCTAATTTGATATATGGTTTTCAGCCACAAGGTCAATTTTTATTTAAGCTTAACTTGCGCAATTTTAAAAATACGGATATACTTTTAATTATTATTATTATTTATTTCATTTCATTATTATTATTATTTTGGTAATGATGTTGTAGCAAAAGGGAATTTTTTTTACCCACTTTATTTTAAAGGGTCGCATAAAAATTTAAATTACAACTTTTTCAAAAATAATTGCTATTTCATTAATATAACCTTGTTTCGTATTTTTTTTCCTAAACACACAAACATTACCTACTAATTTCCAACAGTTAAAATTAGGGATGTATCGAATATTCGGAAGGTATTCGGCTATACTACCGAATATTCGGTTAGGCCAAATACCAAACAATTCGGATTGGCCGAATATCTTGATATTCGATCAAACCGAATACTTATCGAAAACTTTTAAAATCTTAGATAAGTTTTATTTTTAACTGTCAATAAAATAAAGACACTCAAGAAAATTAAGAAATAGAATCATATTTTTTAAATAACAGAGTTTGCTTTTACATTATTTACTTGCAGTTTGAAAAGTAACAATTAAGAAAATTAACTGTTAATGACGACATTCATAGGAACTAATGACGCATAAATGCAAATTCCTGAATATTGTAATTGCTTTTTCACTACTGGGTGTTTCTAAACATAATGGAAGATAATACGCAGCTTTCTGGTGTTATAAAAGGAAGTAAACAAGACAAACAGTTTTTGTATATGGGAAACCGGAAACCAGGATCGCAATCCACTTATTCAAAATTAGTGTATATCATTCCAAGTCGAACTTGCACTTTCATTTAACTTTAACAATAATGAACATATTGTACTAATAACGATATATTCAAACATCAGACTCACTTTGCTTTCTGTGAAATATGACAAGAAGTGCTAGAAATTGCCACCACTGCAGTGCAAACAACGCTCAGCTAGACAATCCATTATTGAAAATGCAGCTGACAGTACATCTGTGTCACTGACTAAAATTCAGTCATTTCCAATGATTCCATCACATTTCATACAAAGCAAAGTTAATATGATGAAAATATCGCTAAAATTTCTTCATTACTGTTGAAGTTGTGAACGAAAATTCGGGTTCAGCTTGTAATGAAACACCCTGTATTTTTGATTGAATAAATGGATGGTGATGCTGGTTTCCTGTACTGAAAATGTTTGTCTTGACCGCATTATCAACCTTGAAAGTTTGTTCTAAAATTTTAAGAACACCCTGTGCATTTTCAACTTCTGAAAGTAATCGTTCACTTTAGAACTTCTGGTACACTCAAAAACTTTCTTGCTAAGTTGCCACCACTGGAATATATATATATATATATATATATATATATATTTTATTTTATTTTTTATTTTTTACTCTCTTCCTAGCAAATAAACACTATATGACTAAAATATTCCTTCGAAATTTCTTTTTGATTTTAAAATATTTGTTTTAGAACAAAAGAAAATTTTAGTTCACAGAAGAAGCTGTAGGAGTTAATTTTTTTATTAATGAAAAAAGTTTTAAGACTATATATTTCTTAAATAATGATTAAAATCGTAGATTTTTTTTTATTGTAAAGTTTACTTGTGAAAAAGTTTTGTTCATCAAAATTATTTTTGTCTTAAATATGATGTAAAATTCTTTTTTAATTTAACTTTTTGAAATTTTTAAACCCTGAAATAGGAGTATTTGGTTAGCCAAATATTCGGTATTCGGCCAAAAATCACCATTCGGTGCATCCCTAGTTAAAACATTAAGGCAGCAAAAAAGAAAAACACTTTTCCAAAAATTAACCCATGTTACCTGAAAACAACTCACATCTGACATAATCAGCTGAAAATGAAGCTTTTTATTATATTTTAAAGGTTTAACATAAAAAAAAAATAACAATAATAATAAAAATTATGTAGATCATTCTAAAATTCTATTATAACAAGAAAATCTGTAAAAATGAAAGCTGTTTTGCCAGAATTCTGCAATTGTTAGTTTAAATTATTTTAAAACTAAATAAGCACTCCTTAGGTATTTTTAACTATTTTTATTATTCTAAATGATGCATAAAAACAGAACAAAACAAAAAAAATGATTTTAGTGAAATATTTAATGTAGTACTAGAGTGGTTTTTTTTTTAGAAAACATTTCACTGTGTGTGTTTTTTAGAGGACAACACAATACAGGTTACTTTACTAAAATTGCCATTTTAACCTTCGTAGCTGTAACTGTACCTTTTATTGAATCTTTCAAAGTTAAAACTAAATTTTAAAACTACTTTTCAATGAAAAGTGTTTATGATTCGTTAATGTCTGTCTGCCCGTGCTCTAAATCGCGTAAATATACTCGGATTGTCGTGTAATTGATATAACTTGTTACTGAGCTTTATCATGACATGTTCGGTATTGAAAATGATGTGTGTATCATTTATGCTTAGTTTACATAGACACTTAAAATTATTCTGTTACATTGCGGTAAATGAGGAAAATTAGTTTTCAGTGCATTTTAATGACGTAACACTGTTTAAAACATAATGAAATGGATCACTGAGGTGGATGGCGACATGCTTTCTATCGAGTATAGAGTAACAACATGTTCGGACCTGGTATTTAAGATATCTTAGATAGCTATTTTTGATGCGGTGCCCTCCCGGAATTGAATACCTGTTCACACTGCAAAACTCATCTAAGATAACTCACTGAACATCACTTGTGTCTGAGATCTGAACAAACATAGAATGCACACTGCAAAAAAAAAAAAAAAAAAAAAAAAAGTGTTGATTTTACAGCTGCGCGGTAGCGTATTACTGCTTATTTTACTGTTTATATTACCGTTAATTTGACGGTATAATACTAGCAGCTGGGGTGTCATTATACTGTAAAATCAACACTTTTTTTTTGTAGTGTACGCATGCGCACAAGTTAAAGCCAACCTCAATAGCCAATCAGTTAAAGCAAGCTTCCAGAGACAATCAAAGTGTGTGATCGTGGCTGTATCTAGCAATAGAAAGTTCGAACTCACTCAGTGAGTTCGGCGGTCTAAGATATCGGATCTGAACAGGGTATTAGTTAAGTAGCGATTGTATTCTCAACATCAGTTACCAACAGGAACAAATGTCGATGGTAATTAGATATGTAGCTGATGGTGTAGAACCAAATGCTCCATCAAGCATATGTGAATATTTCGTCAAGTTTTTCAGAGTAGGAAGTATTACAGTACAACATGAACTTGATGCATCAACATGAGTTTGGCATATTAGAACTAGTTATTAAAAATATCTGCAGACAAGGATATGATAATGCTGCCAATTTACAAGGATACACCTTCTTAGGAGTGTAATAACTTTTATAAAACAGTTCGATAATTTTATTTACATCACATGGGCCTATCACAGCCACAATTTAGTTTTGAGGGACATGATCAACACATGTTTATTTTATATGCAAAGACTTTTGAAATTCTGCAGCATATTTACAATTTTTATTGCATCATCCACTAAGATAAACAGATTAGAAAACATGTTGCAGATCTGTCTGCAAAAAGCTCTCTGAAACACAAAGAGGATGTTGAAAGGAAAGTGTGAAAGCTGCTGAACTTTGTAATGCACTAGATTAGAAGGGTTGCAGAAAACACTGAAGATGCTCAAGCAAATATTAATGCTCAATACTTAGTCAGTCAAATGATAAATTACAAATTTTTTGGCCTCACTAATTTCCTGGAACTTTTTACACTATAAAGTAAATTATGTGAGGAAAGAACTTCAGAGTGATACCATGGATGTAGTTACAAGGTTTTTCTTATTTCAAGAGCTTGGTAACTAGTAAAGAACAAGAGGAGATCTGGTGCAGGAGAGGATCGAACCAGGGATCTCATGAACAGTAGGCGAAAACATTAGCGCCAAGCAAAAAGCCAAGTCAGTTAATCTAAGCTAGTGACTTGCTTTATACTGTTCAACTGAGGTGAGATCACTACACACTCCATCCACAGCGAGGAAGACGTGTTGCTGAAGTCTGACAAGCAATATGCACTCGTGAGTCATACACTATGTGATGAACGGGATGACAGACTTTGTGATGTGAACATTTCACAGACTTTGCTTGTAGGGGATGATTTAATTAGTGCTGCCATCTGTTGGTTATGAGATGAGTTGATTGTTGTTGTTGAAGGTCGTTGCATGTTTGTCCGGGTCACCTTTGAGGAGACTGGTGCTGGCAGGAGTCAAACCAGGTATCTCATGAACACAAACAGGAGGCAAGAACGTTAGCATCAAGCAAAAGGTCAAGCCAGTTACTCTCAGCTAGTAACTTGCTTTATACTGTTCAAGTGAGATGAGATCGCTACAAACACAAAAGGTAAAAGTTTTGATGAAGGATTGATTGACGCTAGTGAATTTGACAAAGTGCTAGATGTTGAGACTGTATTCAAGATTCATAGTTAGTGCTTAAGCAAAAAAAAATATTTGATTATAAACCTGTAAATGAATCTTTGGCAAAAGCAAACACAGCCTTTTGAGTACAATACTTAATCTAATAAAGTGGTAGATAAGCAGTAAAGCAATAGCATCAAATTTTATTTGGATTCTTCTGAAAATTTCAGGAACTGTGCAAGGACACCATAAGAAAATGTACAGCAGATCTAAAAATGGGATTGACACACTACGGCCTGCACCCCCCCCCCCTCCCATAAAAGAAAAATAATAATCATCATGAAATTGCAAGATATAGATGAATAAATGCTTTGTGAGAAAATGAAAGCTCACTAAAATCAATTCAATCACGAAAAATTCAAAATACCATGCCAATGCTTGAATTCTTTGAAATGTGGTCAGCACAGCATAATCATGTCGCAGATTTTTGAAGAAAATGTTTAGGCAAATAGTTGTGTCTGCAGATAGTTTTCAACTTTATACAAATAGAAGAGTAGCAATCTGGTGTGTTTGCATTTAAAATGCATTACATATTTCAATTGTTTTGGGAAAAAAAATTTTATTTTATTGTGCATTTAGAAAAGGTTTATATTATTAATTGTATTAAGTATCAAATTTCAAGTAAGAAATCATATTGACAATGTAGCTCAAAATTTTTGTCAGTGAAAATGCACATTTTTAATGACATCATTTGTGAAAAGCATTTAATTTTGTTCAAGATTTCGCTTTTAATTTGAAAGCTGGCAAAATAAAAATTTCCATTATCAAGAACTTACACACAAATATTTCAGCTTTACGAATTGAAATTAAATTCCTTAAAATGTCATTTTTATCAGCTAAAATATTCTGCTTCTAGCACCTTTGTGAAATGTTTTAACCAGTGGTGGGAGTGGGATTCAGCCAGTTTTCACCAGTTCGGTTCCAAACCAGCTGTTAAAATGACACTCATAAAGCGAAAATCACAAATTTACATTTCTTATTCTGTTTCTCAACATTCTTTAGTGGAACAACTTATTCTAAGATAATACCATGAGTTTTCATTTGTTTCAGCTATGTTTAAGGGTTAATACCACTTTGACTGGTTCAAATTTATTTTTAACTTTAAAGTACTTTTTTATGCACACAATAATCCTATTTTATTAATTAGAAATCAATATTGAAAGTGAAAAGGCAATATTGGAGTTACAGAAGTAGAGCATGTCACAGCCTGCTAAACAGTAACGAAAACTTTAAACATGTTTTCTCGGAATGACATTTACAAAATCGATGGGCACTCTAGCTCAGCCATTTTTCGATCAATCAACTAGGAAATTAATTGTCATCTTCTTGAAAATTAATTGTCACATATTTTTTTCTAGTGAAATGCATATTTTCAAAATATTGATTTCACTACAGGTACAAATGCATATATTTTTTAAATGGCTATGTATTTGTTTGCTTGTTAGGTCAAATCTATGACTAGTTATTCTGCAAGTCGCATGATACTCTTTTTTCGCTCTCACCAATCTCCTGTGAAGCTAGCATTATTTTAAATATCAACTTTTAAAAAAAAGTGCAATTTTCTACTTTAATATATGTATACTAAATTAGTGTAACTAGATTTTTAAAAGCAGTTTGCATTTAAAAGAACCCTGAAAAAAAAAAAAAAAATCAGGTTGTCAAAGGGATTTAAAGGAGACTTAAGTAGTTTTAAGTGGAATTATTCATTCCCTTGAATCCAAAATGATCATTAGGTAGGTACCTTTTATAACAGAATAGTGATTTATGCCCAGAGCAAATGTTCGGATTCAAAGCTCTTTTGTTTAAACTATGCAGTCCACATTACATAACTTGGCGATAATCAATCAGTTCACTTGTGAAAGAGTATATGCTATTATTTTTACAACTGCAACTTTTCAAATTTCTGTCTTGGTAATAATGGAAGGCCCCATATATTATCACCTCATATAGTTTTTTTTTTTTCCAAAATACTCTCAACTAATGAAATTTTAGTGCCCATATGTTGTTACTTTCTTATACATATATCCTAGAATCCCTGACCTGTAAAATCAATAAGAAATTAGACACAATGAGCTAATATATCAAACCTAATGATGATTCGGATCCTACTATAGTGAAAAGATGATTAAGAAATAATCACACAACCAATGGTGCTTGGGTAAAAGAAGAAAAATTAAAAGAGGACGTCAACCAAGAAGCTATATGAAAATAATGCAAATAACAGGAATTATTTAAAATTTAATATTACTTTTTTAAAAATTTCGGTACTTTTCCATTATACCAACACCATGCCAAAATGTATGCTAACGCGGCATTTATTTTAAACCTGACCGTGCAAAAGATTTGTATTGCAAACCATGCTAAACATTGTGACTCACTATTTATTGAACGGGAATCTTTTTTTTATTATTATTAAAAGGAAATGTTCATTGCAATGCTAAGAGACATTTATAAATTTCACGCCTACAGTTTAAATCAAGTTTTATTTTAACATTTATTCAATATTTATTTGTTCATTTATTTTAAGCATATATTTATATTGATTTAATAAAATACTTCGAATAAATAAATTTGAAATGTTATATTTTTTGAATGATCACTTTCACACCAACAATGTAAATTTTTTTCAAATGTTTCATTTGCTACCAACTATTGCGCTTGGCGGCAATGGTATTCGTATAATGGAAAAGTACCAAAATTTCTCCTATAAACATAGTTTTCTGTACATGTTTCATTGTTGTATTTAAATATTAACTGTATGAAATAAAAACTATTTTTTGTTATATATCTTTTTTTTATCTTAACTTTTAAACATCATAAATTAAAAATAAAATTATATAAGACGGCCACAATAATTTGGATATGTTGCGTTTGGTTAAAACGTGTATCAGTATCATGTGCACAGCAGATATCTAAAAATACTGTTCAGTTTTGTGTAAAAGTACTGCACTATAAGAATTTATTTAAACATATGTTATGTAGATATTGTTTTTGTTAATACATTCTATCCACAACAGCTATCAATAGACAATTATTTCATGTAATGTTTTTAAAGAATATTGCATAGTTTTTAAATTAAGTTAATTTTTATCATTGATAAAAAAAATGCTAGACATATATCTCCTACATTCACATTATTTTTGCAATAAATATAGTTTTACAGGCATTTATGACTAATTATAAACTGACTTTGACGGGATTGCAGCAAATTAGGGACAAAACTTAGTGGTACACATGTATTTAAAAAATATATATCCACAAATCATGTCTCTAAGATCCATAGGAATTGGTTTATCGATAATTGAAGTAAAATTCCATATTAACTTTGAAGAAGTTATAAATATTTTATTTATCGCCAAAACAATTTATAAATAGGAATGCTCAACAGTTAGTGAGTTAGTTAGCAGAGGTCACACAAAGATTTTCAAAATGCTAGCCAGTAAATTAGCCAAATTTATCTGTTATTATTTAAAAGTGTGATATATATGTATATTATCATTAACCATTTCAGCCCTGACATTATTTTAATGGGTAAAGAAGCATTTTTTTTTTTACCATACTACATTCAAACACTGCACACATTTTATTTTCTTTTGGAAATTTTTACTCCATACAAAAATATAAATCTCATTTTAGAGCCTTATAAGTTTGATAAATCATAACTTTTATAAAAAGAAATTTTATGTTCTCATATCAAACATCGATTCAGCTTGAGTGCAACAAGCAATTTAAAATGAAACACACATAGTTGGGGCTTGTTAATTTGTAAAGTATAGGGTCGCTGTACTAATTCTAGTATAGCAAAGTGACGACTACTGTTTAGTGTCAAACCAATATTGATGACTAATAGTGCATGTGCAGAAACTTCTTCATCAAGCATGTTTCCTTTGCTGAACCAATCCGGATCCCCAAACTCAAATCATCTGCTCTCTGTGCAAGGAAGAAGATATTCTCTCCTCTCTCTCCTACCAAGTGAGTGAAGACGTGGTAGAATCCGCTCCAAAAGGTGCCATACAGAGCAGTAGCAAGCAAAAGTGGCTCTCATGCTAAGCCTAACAACGGCCGGGAAGGCAGGAAGCGAATGGGAGGAAATACGGCCATATGCGAACTCTTGATGAAAACGAAAATACATTTCAAACCATGATTACAACAGTAGAGTCCAAAAAAATCATTTGCTGATCTTTTTGCCATAATAATTGTTTGTTCACCAATTTCACGATGTATTCGCATTTGGCATGTAGGCGAATGATTAGCGTAGCCGTTGAGTTAGTATTGTCAAGATAATAAGGACTTAAGCAATAACTATCTTTCTTCATACATTTAGGGTTGTTAATAGCTAACTGCTTGCAACTTTACAGAGTGAGCTTCAAATTCTGCTATTTTTGTGTTCTGCTTATTGTAATATGTTGTTTTGATGCATTTTCTAATAGAAATTTTGGTCTGTGCATCACGATTGTTGAATATTTACTGAATATATTGCATCCTTTTGGAGGGAAATATCATGCTCAAGGATTTTTTTGCAATGATGCAAAATTCTTGTAACGTTTGAAAGTATTTAATAAACTATCTGTGGTGCTTCATTTTCTTTTTTTTTTAAATGCTTGAACAAGGTGTTAGGGTAGAGAACCGGTTGTTAAATTACTTGAATCCCACCACTGGTTTCTATAACCAGAAATAATTGCTTGAAAATCTATGTTTTTTTTTTTCCTTTAAATTCAGTTATTGTGAATAGGAGAAATAATTGTCTCCAAGGAACTTAAATGTTTAAACCCCTTGATTGAATTAAGCTCTTGATTGGTTAAGCTCTTCAGTTGAATGTAAAGCTACAATTTCAAGATGGCCATTTATCAACAGATGAATTTATTCAGTAAAATAAACTGATTAATGGAGCTTGAATGTGTGAAAATGTTTTTATTTCTTCAAAGTTTCTTGGAAAATGTAATTTAATAATTTTTTTTACGTGTATATAACCATCTATTCGGATGGATTAAGACCATGGCTTTTACAAGCGCCGGAGCTCAGTTTGTATCTTTGACAACCTTTTAGAAAATGATGACCAGACTGTATTTGATCAAATATATATATATTGTTTATATGGAATGTATAAACAAATGTACATGGATATATATGAATAAATGTAAATTGTTGTAAATAAATATATGCAATTTGTTGTATATGGGAGAAAAAAAGACATCACCTGAATACATCAATTTTGGAGAAAAAGCGGCACTTTTCCGTCATATGGACACCATGCCAAAATGTATGCTAATGCATAATGTATGTATATATGTAAATGTATGCTTGGCGACAATGGTGTCCGTAGAACGGAAAAGTACCGAAAAGGCTAATACGACTAGGGGAGAAGGGGGCTAGTGTGGACACTTTTTATAAATGTTGCAAAAAAATGTACTAAATACCATTTTTAACACTTCAAATACTTTTTTTTACAAGAATTTGCTCTTTTACCCTTAATTTGGTTGATATATTAAATTATTTGGTAATACAGTTTTTTTTAAATATATTTTTTTAAAAATGTTGTGTTTATCCACACTAGCCCCACCACATGGGGCTAGTGTGGACAAGCTGGAATACTAATTTAGACAATGGAATACAACTTTTAAAAGTGTTTGTAAAACCAAAATAAAATAAATTTGAACTTAAATAGCATAGTAAATATATAAATCTTAATAAAGCATAATTAAATTAATGTTATACCTAATATATTTTATTACTAAGGACTGCAGTTAGATGTGTTAAGCATCTATTTCAAAGACAAAATTACAAAGAAAAAAAAACACTGGTCAAAATAAAAAGATATGAATTTATTTACCTATCTTAAAATCTTAAGTTGTTTTACAAGGTTTAAGTATTTGAAAAAACAACTTAATGTTTTTCATTAGTGTTTACACAACTAGGAAATTGCATAACAAGCATTCTGCCTTCTTGAATAATGTCGGCTGTGGCAGTTTTCCAATGATGTTGTTGATGTTTATTTGTGAAACATCATTTTCAATATAAGTAAAACGATTTTTCTTAGAGTTAATACTCTTGAGGCACTGTATTTCATACTCGTCAACAGAAACAGACTTTGAAATAACAGCTATATATTTATAAAATGTGCTGCGGACTTCTTCCCACTTAAAGAAAATTGAGCCAATACATAATCTCCTGGCTTGATGTCTGTTTTCTCACTCATTTCTACTTCTTCAATTTCTACTTCATCAACTTCCATATCAGAAAGGCTGTCTCCACTGTCTTCCCATGTGCTCCTACTATCTTCATCAGAACTGAATGGAAATTCTTCCTTTGACTTAATTTTAAGTTTTTGTTAGGTTTATTCCTTTTGAGCTTGGTTTTACTTCCTTTAGAACGGAGAATTTGTTCTTTTCTTTCCCTTTTATTTTTCTTCTTGTATGTGTTTCATATTTTCCAAATCTTCTATCCTTCTTTTCTCAGGCATACTAGTATAAACTATAGATTTTCCTTTTTTTCCTGATATGTTTATATTCTTTCTCAATGCAGCTTTAGGATACGGAATTACACTTTCAGGAGTAGTTGGTTGTTGTACAATGTTGGATGATTCATTTTCTTCCAAATCATTTTTATGGAGGTCTTCATTTTCTTGCACACTAAATTTTTTTTCCGTACTATTTAGAAGACTTTGTTTTATCTTTGCTAGTATCTGGGCATTCACGGTCGGTAACATAGCTACAAAAAAAAATCATCATCTCCAAATGCTAATCGATTTAATGGAAAAACGCCAGTTTTTGCAAATCCTGATATAATATTACTTGGTGTAAATGATTTATAATATGCTTTCACTGCTAAGGAAGGAATATCATAGATTGATACTGTTTTGCCGGGATGATTTAGCATCCAGTCATTAAATGCAACTTTACACGCTCCTTTAAATGCACCATAAACTGCAACATCTAGGGGTTGAAGTTTATGGGAACAATGTGGTGGGAAAGACAGTATAACAATACCATTTTCTTTTGCATATGTAATTGCTTCAAGAGAAATATGTGAATTATGATTATCAAGGAGCAATAAAACAGGGTGGTCAATATCAGATTTTCTGTGTTCTTTTATATGCTGTAAAACAACTGGAAAAAGTTCTTTCACCATCCATCCGCTTTTTGAAGCCAAACCTAGACTTCCAGTTGGAGCTCCAAAAAGAAAATGATCCTTAAAATTTACTCTTGAAAAAATAAAAGCAGGAGGAATAGTATTCCCAGTTGCGGAAATAATGCCGCAAAATGAAACTAATTCTATTATAAAAGTAAGTCTATTATAAAAGTAATACTCTATAGATTGGCATAAATAATTCAAGTGAAAAATGTTTATCAAAATAAATTCCACTATATGTGCATTCTACATTTAAGTTCAGTTATCACTTTACAATTGAATCTAATTTAGTAAATAAATAGCATAAAATGTAATATATTTATATACCTAATTAATGTTTTTACATCTGAAAGCTGAGTGGGGCTAGTGTGGACATGTCCACAGTAGCCCCACCACCATGTGTCCACACTAGCCCCATGGTGCCATTTATTTTTTTAGGCCTAACACTGGTAAATTTAAACCATGCAGAGCAAAAGTGAATATCAAAAAATGTTTTGATTAGACTCATTTATAATATACTATCCCATTTCATTTGAAATAATGAATAAAAATAGTCTAAATTAGTAATTAAAAAACAAGCCATGAACTTACTTTTTCACCTTAAAAACCTTGTTTTATAAATTGTTAATGAACCATGAAATGTATAATCATGTAACTGCACATGGAAGTGTATATCAGTGTTACCAAACTGCAAAAATTTACAGGGAAACTATAACTAAAAAATAACAGAATTATTCAAGTTGTCCACACTAGCCCCATGTCCACATTAGCCCCCTTCTCCCCTACTGTTTTTTAAAATGTGGGGGAAAATGCTTTGTAAGGGTGTTGAAAAATCTCTTCCTCTGAGCACGGTACTGCTAAAACTATCTCTGTAAATATAAATGAATGAATCATTTGCAAAAAAAAAAAAAATATTTTAATATTTAGGGTTTTTCGTCTTTTTTTTTTCTGTAAAAATGTTAAATTTTATTGGTGAAACATTCATGTTACATTTGTACCATTCAACTTCTAAAAAATATAATTTATGAAATCAGTTCCAGAAAAAGTAACCATTTAAATATAGTAAAAAGTTATCCATACTGAAATTGAAATCAAATTAAACATAATTATTTTTTTATCTAAATAATTTAATAAAGACTCCAAACACTTAAAAGTCATTTTTGCCTGAAATATGAGAATTTAAATTTCAAAAATAAAATGATTCTTTACAGCAACTACGGCAGAAAGATAAATAAATAAATTAACAGTAAGCTTAATTAGGAGAATTAAATATTTAACATAAGCATTTTTTTTAACAAAATAGCAGCTTCAACAAAATTTCAGCATCTACAAACAGCATCAACAAAAATAACTATAAACATTTACCAGTAACTTGAACATGAGTTGGACTCCACATCTTTTATTCCGAATATTAGACGAAACGTGAAATCAGCTATAAAAGTTTGAGAACTTTATTGTCAAAACAAACATTTCTAATAGTCTACAGAAGTTACGCATTGTCTCATCTTGCAAAATTCATAATCAATTTTGTAGGAAAGGATATATTGTTTACAATTTAGCCATGACATCCATACGCGCACACACGCCAAAACTATTCAGCGACAATAACAGCGAAACGGAAACAAACTTTTTTAACACAATTTTGACGAACTGAAATGTTGCCACTCAAAAATAAATAATTTAAGTGTTTGGTTGGTTGGTTGATTATTGGGACCTTTGCTACATTTTAATAATTAACTTTTTTAAAGAGTAGTCTTTTTAAAAATTGTGAAATGGTAAAATATATCTAATCAGATATTAAATTGTTTCAAAATTTATTCTACCTTTCTACATCAGATTGTCTTAAAAACCTCAAACATGCTTAAAAACATTTAACTATTCGTTTCACTTTTCAACAAAATATTCGAAAAATTGATCTATTGAAAAATAGTTTATGTTTCATTGATTGAAAAATAGTATATGTTTAAATATTTTCAAAAAGTAAAATTTTCGTGTTTAATTTTCTATTTCGATGTTGCAGTTCTTTAAACTGTAACTTTAACTTTATGTTGCTATCACCATGGTTACCATTTCAAAGTTTACTCTGGATTTTGAACTTTTTTTCGTTTCTGGAAAGTTGTTTATTTCTCTGTTTCACTCTTCGAATGAGCTAATGTAGTTTTGTGAAATCAAAGTTTTATTATAGAGTAAATCACAAGTTGTTATTTTTTATATTTCAATGATATTTTTCTTAGAAATACTTCTGTGTGTTTTTACTTCGGTCAGTTTATAATTCACTGAGAAACTCCTTCAGAATTTAAACAAGGTAAATGATTTTTTATTTATTTTATTTATTTATTATTATTATTATTTGTGCTGTTATTAATAATTTTTAAAATTAATTTAATTAATAATACATTAATTTTTGTACTTTATTTTTTATTTTTATGTACAATAAAGTAGCAGAAAATGTTTTCACAGAAGCGAAACATACACGACGAGGAAAATTATCCTAGGTAATATGATTATTTTTGTTTACATTAATAATATATGATGAATTGATTATGTATGCAACATTCATTTGTTAAGGATTTAAGTTGAATTTTTTAAATTGGAAGGATGGCCCAAACCCAAAAGTGGACAAATCCAAAACAAATACCATTTTTTAGTGTTAAAAGCCATTTTAAAGTTGATTTTACAGGGAGAAAACCAGAATCAAAAATATATTGTTCATAACTATCTTCATTGGGTGCTTTTGTGCTAGCCAAACGCTAATCTTATCAAACACACTTTTTGAGGTGTATGTGTGTGTGGGGGGGGGGAGGGGGGTCGCCAATAACTTTTTTACTTCTTCTTGTTTTTCTTTTTGCAAATAGAAGGTTTTATTTGCCGCGTGTGTAAATTAGAGACAATCTTTGATCAAGACCTCCTTATATTATAAATGTTGAAATTATAATGTCTATTTTGATTGCCGGGATCATAAAATTAGTTCAAATTGGACAAGTTTCCGCCTTATGAACAGTTCTCACTGTTCATCACTAATATATATCGATATCCACATAAAAATATCTCTAGCAAGTCTTATTTCTTGTATTATTTTATAAGCATTATTGGGTACTTTTCGGTTAGCCGGGCGCCACTGATATGTATATATCTATATATACATATATATGTATACATACACACATATATGTACGTGTATATATATATGTATATATATATACATGCATATATATATGTGTGTATGTATACATATATATGTATATATAGATATATACATATCAGTGGCGCCCGGCTAACCGAAAAGTACCCATTATTGATTATTGTACAGGGTTTCCCAAAAACACTGACCTCGGCTTTTATTCCTTAAATATTGATCATAGACATATATTATAAATTACAAAGTTACGTAAAAACAAATACAGATTTTTATGAAATCGATTAAAATTTTCAGGGGATTAAATTTGAAGAATTACAAAATTTAAATTTTTATATGACCCCCGTACAAAAAATTTCCCCAGTGAGTAAAATGTGCCCCATACTCTAATAAGGTCGTGTACAAAATTTCAGCATTTTATCATAAAAAGTCACAGAGATATGAAAATACATAAATGCTGACTTAAACCACTTTTTGATGTCTGGATGTGAGTTCGCAAAAGGGAAAGATCGTGTCGGATGATCGCGTTTCAGGGGTCGTATACAAATTACGAAAGAAAACAATGATTGCATAAATAAATAATAATTGTGCTATTTATTGGTACAAAAGTATCTAAACTGTGTAGAAATAACTAGTAAATCTGCAGATCAGGAACCTCAACGTCAGCTCTGCAAGTCATTTGTTTTTTAAATCTCATTTTTGATATTTAACATCATACAATCCGCAATTATTATTTTTTCAATTGCATGCATATTTATAAGCATATAAAATTCTTCGAATGTTCCAGAAATTAGAATCATTAAATTAAACACTGTGTTACACAATGATATTCTGATGAACTGCTTATTCTTTTAATTTTTTTAAATAAATAGTTATTCATCCCTCCGTAGTCTCATTAAATTTACATTCGTTTTGATTTTTTTTAAAAAGAGAGAGATTTCACCAAAATAGTGCGAGTTCCTTGAATTTTATTATTTTATACTCTTTCAAATACGGTTGCTTAGCAACGAATAAATTAAAGTGGAAAGTAAAAATAAACGCTTTTAAAAATTGTAAAAAATATGAAAATAAGATGTTTATATTTCCCGAACAGACTCTCCCACATTTTGAAATATTTTAAGCAATTAATTTCTAAGTTCTATTAAATTTATCGGCAAAATTTTAAAACTATTGGAAATCCCTATCAAAAATTTAGCATTCATAATTTTACGTCTAAATTCATTATGCAAATATTCCATTTTCATTTCAGATAAAAATGAAATTTGAAAAATCGTCTGCATCCCCATAGGAAAGCATTACGACCTAAAAAATGTTCGATATTTTCCGAACGAATGAACCAAATTTAACCAAAAACTATACAGCTAATTCCGGATACCTCGCCAATATACCTACCAAAAATCAACTTAATCGGACCATTTTTTACGGCAGTTATTGCGGAACAGACAGACAGAAACCAAAAACTTTTCGCGTCTCCACAATGAGCCTCAACTGACGTTTCGGCAATAACTTTACGCAAAGATTACAAAGGTTGTTTAAAATTTTACATTATGTTTACATTTCTGTCAAACATTTCTAAGCTGTTTTAATGTTCCTTGATTGCGTCATTTCGAAGTTTTATTCTGTAATTCATCATGTAAAATTTTAAGGTATTTTTCAGGGAGCATAGTTTTGTAAATTTGTAAATAAAACTAAAGATAACAGCCATATGTTAATTGCTTATGATGCATTTCTGCGTCGCTTAATCTGCACTCTAGCTGTAAACCTTTACATTTTAATTTATGATTAACCCCTCACCAACTTTGTTTAAACATATCTCTGCGACTTTTAATGATAAAATGCTGAAATTTTGTACATCACCTTATTAATGTATGGGGCACATTTTACTCACTGGGAGAATTTTTTTTTTTTTTACGGAATTATTTTGTAAAAATTTAAATTTTGTATTTCTTTAAATTTAATCCCCTGAAAATTTTAATCTATTTCATAAAATTCGGTACTTTTTTTTTACGTAACTTTGCAATTTATAATATACGTCTATGATTAATATTTAAGGAATAAAAGCAGAGGTCAATGTTTTTGAGACACCCTGTATACAGGTAAGTGGTAAGTTGTATAAGAACCTTTGGGGGGGAAAAGGCATGAAGTAGATTGTATCTTAGCTGAATTCTATATAGGAATGAATATTCGGCCTTTCTGCCGAATAGTGAAAGCTAGTTGGCCGAATACCTGCAGCCGAATATTGCGAGATATTTCTCCGAATACTGCTAGATATCTCATCAAATATTGCGAGATATCTCACCGAATATTGCGAGATATCTCACCGAATATTGCGAGATATCTCACCGAATATTGCTAGATATCTCGCGAAATTCAGGATAGTTTTTTTTTTCTTGTTTTGCAATTTTTTTCAATATATATATATATATACTATATGCTGGTTCAGTCAAATATTTTGTTAAACATATATATTTTACTTTAACCATATCTTTTGCTTTTAATTTAATTTGTAACTCAAGACTGGAGACTGATTTCAGAACATTTTCTCATTCTTAGAAATTTGTTGATCACTAGGGACACACAGTGTTGAATTCGGGGGAGGGGGGACATTTCCCCACGAAGTATTGAATCCCCCCCCCGGAAGATGTGAGATTTTATGCTTTTAGTGGTAAAAAATGCAATTTCCCTCCGGAACCCTATGATGTCCTCTCCGGAGCCACAGAAATCCCTCCCGGAGAAAATTGTCTGAATTCAACACAGAGGACACAATCTCCTCATCCTCACAATAAAATTTACTTGATTATGAAAGATTATTTTAGGAAATATCTCACTATGAATTATGAGAGAGAGTAAATTTTGAACATAAGTAAGAAAGGATAAGTGGATAATTAAAGTGAAGTATACATTCTTCATTTTTTATTGGAAATTACTTACCATCCTGAGTTACAGAAAATCAATTTGATATATATAAAAATAAAATGATAAAATGCAATTTCTTAATCTTTTGTACTAAAATAAATTTTCTAAATTAACAAGTAATATAAAAAAAATTGTTAAGTCAATTCCTACTTTTTTATCATAAATATATAAAATAAACCCGTGCAGCATTAATGTCCCACGTGATCTTTATTGAACATTTTTTTTTATAATCATCGTTGCGGTATTTTATTTTTGTGGCATCACTAATTTGAGGAAAATCTTTCATTTCATTTATGAAAACAATGGGAGAAAATTTTTTCTCCCATATAAACTAAAATTAATTAATTTAATTTAATTAATGAATTAATATTTGAAAAAACTGTATTAACATCAAGTGTCCACGACAAGTCTAAAAAAATGTATTTGAACTTGAGTGGATGAATAGAAAATATTTTATTAACGAATGAAAATTTGAACAAAATATATAAATATATAGAGAGTGTGAGCTAATAGTAGGAATTGAAAAAAATAAATAAATCTCAAAAGTACATTTGACAGTGGTAATGACTAATGAGTTCCTATTTTAGATGAATTGTTTATGAATTACTTTCCTGTAGACGAAGTTATGCTATTGTAATTTAGATGAATTCGTTTTATTATTAACATCAAAATATTTGAAATATTACAAAAAAATACGCCAAGCTCTTAAAAATTTTAAAAACATAAATAATAAAACATCAATTTGTGTTTAATTATTTTTCCATTCAGAAATTTGAAAAGTATTTGGTTAGTCAAAAGTTATTTTATATATTTTTTATTTACTTTTTTTTAAAGGGTGTGTGTGTATGTGTGGGGGGGGGGGGGGGTATTCGGCTATTCGGCCAAATCACTTTTCGTCACATTCCTAATTCTATATGATGTAAAAATTGATTTTGTACCAAGACATGAATTAGTTTTTACTATTGAAACCTTGGAAAATACATAAACACTATTAGATTCTAAATATGAGTCAATAAGTTTTCATTTAATGTTATTGGCATTTATTGTACTTTTATATATTACTAGCTGACCCGCCCGGCGTTTTCCGTGGTCCGTGATAAAAACCTTAAATATTCCTAAAATCAGTGTTGAATGATTTTATATTTTTAAACGAATTATTTTCCAAACGGACGTAATGTTGTGGGTCCCACTGCCCTTGGCAGCGTGCACGCTCTAATTTGTATGATTTTATATTTTTTAAAGAAAATCTATCCAAATGAACCTAATGTTGGGTGGCCCACTGCCTTCGGCAGCGTACATTTTGAATTAATACAAAAAGATTAAAAACGGACTAATTTTATTAATGTGACAAAATTCGCAGCGAAACGCGAAAAAACGCTAAACATTGCATTAAAAAAATCGCTTAAACTCGCAAAACGCAGAGAAGAAAATTTACTGTAATAGGCTAACAGATTAAAAACAGATTGCTTTTACGAATGTGGGAAAAGCACCGCGTAACGAGAAAAAATGTAAAAATCGCATAAACTATTTCGTGAAAAATTCAACAATCGCTGTACAAAATCTGAATAAACTTTATTAAAAACAGAACAAAATTTACTAATTCTCGCTTTTTACCAAGCGTGAATCAAAGCACCGAATTTTTCATAGTCAGGACCCACGCCAAATTAACGAATTGTAACAGAATGTTTTTTGGAACAACATGAAATTAGGGTTTTATTTTTAAGATAAACATTGAATGTTTATAAAACAAAGTGTTGTTTTTACTTTTAATCTTATTGCTTTTTTAAAAGTATAATTTTGCAAAGCAAAGAATGATTTATTCATTTGATGATAAAATAAACCGTTAGTATAATTTAAATATAAATTATTTTACATTTCTTTAACTTATGACAAACGGGAACAGAGCGAATCGATAATACAAAAATCGAAGGTCAAGTGTACTATTAGATCTTATTAAGCCGTTTCTTCACGTAAAATAAGAATTTCTATTTCTAAATATAGATTGTTCGATCGGCCTTGGAGTTCCTACAAATTGAAAAACTGCTGCCACACGCAAATACTGAATATACGGCCCAGTTGGCCCATGCTTTAAGCAGGCCCCTGATTATCATGCAAATTATAACAATGTCATATCAAATAGAATGTAAGCGATGCATACATATACTGGTAATAATAGTCTTGTGGCCAAATAAGAAATGAGTTTTGGGTAACTTTTTTCTGAAAATGCCACAGAGAATATCTGTCTCCTGCGATGAATATTGAAGTCTCCAATAGTGAGTGCCGTCCTCAAAGAAGAAAAGCAATAAATAGGATAATTGGCAGTGTAAAATAGAGCCATTTTTATACATTTGTTTTTTCTTTCTTTTTAAAATACATATTTTGGCTTATTTTATCTAAATAACATGTATGTTATTTAAATTTAATTATATTCCCAGTCAAAGCAAAACTATATGAAAAAAGAATAAAATTGAAACATCGATTTAAATCAATGATCATCTATACTAATATTTTTTAAATAAATTAAAGTGATTTAAATCATGATTTTAATCAACCTAATTTAAATCAGAGCACCCTGATGCGTAGTACCATGATTTTTTTAAATACTTTCTGACAGCATGTCTTTTTTACCCGAGTGTACGCCCACGGAAGATGAGCCTAGTAGCTGGTCCTTCCCTACCTGTCTATGATCGGACGCCATGGGAAAGCAAGGGCCGTAGGGATGTCGAGCACATGGTGGAGGGACCGACTCCCCTTCTGGGGTTTCGGCGACGAAGCCGCTCGGCAGTCGCTACGGTTTATGAAGTGTCATGTGTGGAAGTCTCCTCTAAGCTTTTGAACTTCCGCCGGATCGCAGCGACCTTTGTCATCGCGAGCAATCACTCGGGTAAAAGACTGGGAGGTTTCGATGGATCGCGATCCTCCGGGTCGGTCGCAGCGCCGTAGCGAGACAAAGCTGCTGGCGCATTAAAAGTCTTTTAGGACTTAGGAGCGACGGTCGGAGTGTTCGCTTGGCGCGCCTAGCTGCGTAGCCTAGTTTTACCCGATTGTACGCGGAAAAGAACAATGCCGTAGACAATATAGGATTCTCTATTCCCCGATAAGATAAAATAAGGACGGACAGATGGATTTTAATAAATATGGTAAAAAAATGTTTGTCTTCACTCCCCGAGTGCCATAGGCTATAGTTATTCTATATAGCCTACACTGTAAAAAAAAAAATCAGTAAACTGTCCCGCCATTCAATCATTTTTATAGATAATGGTTATTTCACCATATTATGAAGCGTTCTCATTGGTCAGAATATAGATAAATTACGATTAAGTAACAGTTTTCTATAAAAACGGTTAAATGACTGGACAGTTTGCTGTAAATATATATATATATATATATATTTTTTTTTTTTTTTTTTGAATATCCGGGATAAAGCTATAAACGGTTGTTCTAATAAAAATACAGATTGAAGTTGTGAAAATTTAACAATTATTCATCAGTTCATCCCCAGTCAAAATAAAATATTGACAAGAACGAAAAATCATGCGTCAAGCATAGATTATGAAACACTTTCCAACACATTCCGTCAATAGTCGGAAACATATCCAATTTTTTGGGCAACCTGGTATATGATCTATATAGATCTATTATATAGTATGCTAACATTTAGTTCAGTTAGGAAACTCATAGCACAGATGAAAATTCCCATTTAGCAATTTCCGTCAATAAAGGGAAATATATTCGAGATCTTTTGTACAGACCTGTATATGGTCTGTAGAATTTAAACACGACAAGTAATATGCGAAAAAATAATTTAATTTAAACACGCGTACCACAACTAAAAACGCACTTCCAGCAATTATCGTTAATAAAAGTACTGTATCTGAAATCTTTTGTGTGACACTGTAAATGTGCATATATGCACTCCATATTCTATAATACGCGTTTTGTAGTGCCCCTTAGTAATATATACATATATAAATTTCAATATATTTGAAAGAGTGTAACATCATTAAGATACACCGCAAATGATTTTTTCCTGACCATAATGTAACGGAATTATTTTGAGTGTCCCTGTAAACGAACTAGAAATACTACTCACTTCATTTTCAATAACGAACATGCCATAGTAGACCTACAACAATAACATATATCAATTGCATCGCAATCCGAGTTCCGAGTATAGTTACGCGATTTGGTGCACGGGCATATAGACAGACAAACCTAATTCATGTTGGAAATTGTTAATAAATAAATAGTAAACAAATTATAGGAATAATTCTTCATGAAATCATAAGGCTTTAATATTTAAATAATTTGATTATGTATCATAAAAATGGAATCTTTGAGCTTTTCTTTTATTACTTTTTTTTACCGCAATTTTTTTTAACTAATAAATTGTTATTTGTCCAACGTAATAAAAATGTTTACTATAGACCAACAGTATGACCACTGAATGCAGATCTTTTACAAGTTAGAAGAAGAGCGGTGAGGAACGGAATTTCTGATATTTAAAATATTATCATCAAATGTACATAGTTTTGTTCTTGTATGAAAAAAATAACTGTTACATAGAAAACTATACAAAACATTTTGAATAGCAATTTTGTCACTTCACGTAATTCTAATCCCCGTCATGAAACTGGAAACGTTTGCATCAAGTTTCATTTTATCTATTATAAAGATCAGTTACTGCGCATCTTAGACTTTTATTTTCTGAAGCATTATATAAAAAAAGTATAAAAAAAGCAAAAAATATAAAAAAAAGTAAAAAATATCCATATGAAAGTATTATGATAGCATTCTTTTCAACTGCCATAGATCCAAATAAATGCTTAAATGCTTTTAAATTACTATATTCGCATTTATTATCTAAAACTTTTATTAGCTAAGTTCTCTTCAAAATGTGAAATTGTATAATTTTTATCCACTTTCTCTGGATCGACATTTGAAATTTTTGTTTAGAATTTATTTAGATTCTTTGATAAGTGACAAGTTGACAATATATTATCAATTTCTCCAGAAACATGATTTTAAATGCGTCTATTTATTTTATTTTATGTATATATTTTTTTACTTATTTTTATTAATATTTTTTCTTTCTCTCTTTAATTTTTTTATAAAACGATTCGAATTGAAATGATAATACATTGCTTGACAATTGCTGAGGGACAGAGACATTTTTAGTCATAAGTAATGTTAGGCATCGTTTAAAGAAACTTACTACATATTTAATAGAAGTCCTGGTCGATCTTTATTAAGCATGACAAAGCAAGATGCGCAAAAGAACAAAATATGCTTCTTAAAGAATTTTTCAATAGTTACGAAAAATGCTTGTTCTACCCAAAAAAGGAACACGTATGAGTCGGTGAGTATGGAGCATGACTTCCTCCGACACTGACGCACGTTTTGCATCGTTTGTGCATGCTGTTCGCTAAACAGTTGAGGAGAGCTTAGAGAATTCTGTCCCATTCGTTTTACAAAGCTATTTTCAGTTCCTGCACGGTTCGAAGAGAGCTCTGTCTTTGAGTGATACGTCTTACCAAGTGCATTCCAGACGTGCTCTAAAGGATTTATGCCCGGAGAATAAGCAAGGTATGCCATACGCTTAGTATCGTCTCCTGTTTGTGTGAGGGACACTTCAGCTGTCTTATGTGGGCGAACACTGTTATCCATGAACAGAAATTCTGCACTAACTGCAACACGGGAAAGATGGATATAACCTTGGAAAACACCTGTGCAATACCATTGCAATGTCACTGTACATTTTTCAAATATGTGAAACAGAATTCTTCCACTGTGCCTATGTTACCCACTCACACAATCACTCCTCAGCCGTAGTTATCAGTTTCCTGGACATTCTGGTGATGGAAATGAATTACTCTCTCTTTCCACTCTAGCTGGTGCCAAGAATCACTGTTTATGGTAAAGCAGGATTCATTACAGAATATGATTCTGAAACACTGTTTCTAACCCCAACGAATATCCTCCGTACATCAAATTAAATTTTCCCTACGACGATGTGTACATAGTGGAATTCATATAACGAGTTTCTGTGCATCTATGCCAACATTATTTAATCACCGACTAATAGTTCTCACAGGTAATCAAGTATCAGTAGCTTTGGCAAGGTCACAAATTATCTGACCTGGAGCATCATTTATGTTTCTTTTGGCCACTATGCAGATATATTGATGCTCTTGAAGTGTGGTGATCTTACCACGGTCTCCAGAATGCTTTCTCGCAGCATTTCCACATCCAGAGGTCTTTTTTAACCACAATATTACACTCTTCAACACATCTCTTGCTTTGGTAACTTGAGTGACACTTTGCCCTATCTTGCGACATCCAATTGCTCAACCATTATCGTACGCAATCAAATGATGTTTTATAGACATCTATAAAGTCAATACATGTCGTTCAAAAAGGAAATTTACAGTTCTATTTTCAGAAACCGACAGTGGAATTTCCCCTTTAAATGTTGCTATACTTACAATTTCAAGGAAAGAAACTAAGTGGATGCACTGCCCTTAATACAGACAAGAGACTTTGCCGTTCAACTTACTCTACCGTTGTTTTTTATATTGTGTATAATGAAACAAAATTTTGCACAAATTTGTTGTTCCTTAGCATTTGTCAAGCATTGTAATAACAACAACAATAATAACATCATTCTTAGACACTTCACTGTGCATAATGACATTTATATTACATCTCGAATTCACGATACCCGATTTAATGATTTCCTCCGTTTAGCAATACATTTTCACCAGAGGGCCCGTGCGAAGATTTCGCACTGAAATCTAATATTTTTTAGGTTCTTCTCTATTAACCCGTCGACCACTTTTCCTAACAAAAAACTACCGCCAAACTGTAAGATTAAACGCCAAAAATGCAGTCCCATTTACTTGATGTCAGAATCATTATGCGTGTTTGTTACGTCATCTAGTGGTTTTACATTCGACATTTGCGTGTGTTTTTCATTATGTTTTACTGATTTAGTAGTTATTCTATTAATTAAAATAACAATTGTGTCCTTAAATTCCTATCTTTTATTTATTTTTTTGATATTCCAATGGCAACGTTCTCCCGTTTATTTGGCGATAGTTTTTTGTTATGAAAAGTGGTCGACGGGATAATAGAGAAGTACCATTTTTTATCAATATGTAATACTTATTAGATGCAGGTTTAAACTTCTAAAGAAAAAGCAAGGATAAAAATATCTGCAAACAACATTTAGTTGTTAGTCAAGCCAGAATATCATCTAATTTATTCCATCAAAGTTAGACTAAAAACTGATCCAAGATTGCTAAAAGCACGCGCGAGAAAAAAAATTAACAATCGTATTTTGACTGCATTAGAGGATGACGTCATCCGCTTCTGGAAAACCATGGGACTTCGCTTTTCGCTTTTCGAATTTCGCTTTTTAATCATAAGTATAAAATAAACCCGTGCGGTGTTTTTTATAATAATTGCTAAGAGCATCATATAATGTGGTATTTTATTTTTTTGGCAACAATAATTTCAGGAAAACCTTTCATTTCTTTTATGAAGATTTAATTTTTTAATTTCAGCAAATTTTAATAAAAAAAAAACATGTTTTAACGAATTGTTAACTGGGCTATGTCAGAAGCCTGTTCTAAAACCTTTCATATTGGTATCTCATTCGTCGTTCTGCGTTTCATATTTTCTGAGTAAAAGGGATGTTGACAGGAGAAATAATATATAAGGTTAGTTACGATTCGTCTATATTTGTTTCTACATATTATATGAACTTCGTTTTGAGGATAGTTTTCCTCTACTGAACAATAATTTTAGAAATTTCAAATATTTATAACGCTTTTACAGAAAAAAAAGAAAGAAAAACTTTCTTTTTCTTTTCTTTCCTTTTTTAATTGAACGGATGAAAACTCCAATAACCGCTTTACAGGGTTATAGTAAGTTCAGTGGGTATTTGATATAGATCACTATTGATATACAGATGTATATATGTATATATATATATAACTTTTTGGAATATTCACGTTAACGGTTATATCAATAAAAGAAAATACAAAGTAAAAGGTATATATTTAATGCTCTAAAAAAATTAATTAAATACTACTGGTAAACATTTCAAAATTTAATAACCAACAGTTATGCTGTTTTGATATCTAATACATTCAATGTATCTAAGGATAAATCCAGATTTAGCTGTGATTTTTAAGAGACCTTTTACAATAACTAAATCGATGTTCGATTGTGTGCGTAGTGTATACGAAATTTAAATGTTTTAAAATAATATAAATATTCTTTAATAAGCAATTATGAGATACCTTTATTTCAATTTATTCTATTTACATTGCGGCGCATTTATCTTGAAAATGTCAATGCTCTGTGTAACTCAGAATGAAAAATAGTTTTTGTTATCCAAAAGATCTCATTAATTAGTTTTCTAGAAAACAATATACACTTTACAAATGATATTATACTGCATGTAGCCATTGGCAGCATTTGAAAGAAAAAAGTTGCAAAAATGAAAGGAACATACAATTTGCGGGAAAACATAAACTTCTGAAATTAAAAGTAAAAATTTAGTTTTCAAAAGAAAAAAAAAATCATTGTAAAATAATATTAGTATATTTTCTGGTTTCATTTTACGTTATAGAAAGAACTTTATTATATTTCCCTAAAAACAGGGCAGTTTATTGGAAAATCAGCACAGTAGTATAGAAAACCCAGGATTTTTAAAATAGAGTTTTATACAACACTAAAATATTGCTAAATACTAACAAGCTAATAACATTAAAAAAAGAAGAGTTTTTGCAATAGAAAATTTATATATTCAAGCTCGCAAAAATGCATTTCATGGAATCTGTTCAATTAATTGCTCTTAAATAATATTACATCGTGTAACATTATAGCGCGAATAGAATGTAAACATTAACTCATCAGGCTGAAATATCAAGCAAATGTTAATATGATAATTTTATATGCTGGTGATATGGATTAAATATTCTTTTCATTTAAAATAAAAACAAGCAAAGATTAAACGCAACTCCCCATGATTCCAACTCCCAAAATAAAAACAATCTAACATAATTTAAAAATGAAATATAAGGGTGGATCAAATGAAAACGAAACAGTGGTGATAATTTCATTTATTTTTGTATGAGTTAGGTGAAACTTCATGTAAAGGTGGAGCGGGAAATAAGGAAGGGCAACCCTTACTTCGGAAATGGACTTGCCTTAGGTAGTCACGCAGAAGCACGTGATATGTGCCGGCGGTCGGCCAGCAGTATCGTCCGGCAGCCAATCCGTTGTTGCTGTTATTCATCTGCGTCTGCGGAATGGTTGCGAGTAAAACAAGTTGGAAATTGTGCGTCAAACGTGACAAATGAGGTGCGTTCGTACTATAGCTAGTTATATAAATATTCAGATCTTGATGATTTTTAATTCTGTGAAATTAATTATATCGTCTACAGATTAATTTCTGTCATAAAATAAGTATCTCGGTCGCTTGACGATTAAACCTCGGAAGCTCCTCTAACAAGAAAGCACCGATTTTTTTTTCTTTTAATTCAAATTTCTTAATAAATATTTTTATTAATATCTCCTAAAGTTTTGATTCGATTTTTTAAAAAAACGAAATGTCTCGACAAAATTCTGCAAAGATAATATATCTTAAACTCCAAACCATTCGGTTGGGTAGTTTTTGCGTTGTTATATGCGGACGGACGGACGGACAGACAGACGGACGGACCAAGCGACAACAATAGGTGCTACGTATTTATATAATTACGAACGCACCTAAAAAGAAAAAAGGTACTCAGTCGTTATTATTGATAGAATGAGTTGGATTTCGCGAAGTGCAACCATTCAATGTCGTTTTCAGCGTACCAAAGATGGGAAAGTCATATGGCGAAAGATCCGGGCTATTCCGACCCAATCTACCGAAACTTCACCAGATTTCCTCGAGGAAGTGTTTGTGTCCGTCCTGCACAAGAGTCAATGACAGTGCATGTTCTCCGTACACTGCCTTCGGTATAGCCCGGATCTTTCGCCATATGACTTTCCCATCTTTGGTCCGCTGAAAACGACATTGAATGGTCGTCGTTTTTACTCGGACAGCGAAGTCATGGTCATTGTTCGAAACTGGTTTCGATTTCAGCCAAAGGATTTCTATGAGCAAGGCATTCAGCACTTGGTGAAACAGTGGGACAAGTGCTTGTGTAGCTTTATTAGATTATGTTTGAAATAAACTATGTCATTTCATTCTGTGGCACCTGTTCTTTTTTCATTTGACCCACCCTAATATTTCTTTCTATTTGAATTATATTCTTCCTAAGTCCTACATTCCTTTTTTCAAGTATTCATTTATTGCATTTTATTTTAGGATAACAAAAAAATTTCTCCAGAAAGTCTGTAAGGATAATCATTTGTACATGACACCCCACCTCAACGATACACTCTATTTGCATTTCAAAGGTAAGTGTTACAGTATGAACTGTAAACTAATAAATGTGCAGATCAGTGGCCTCAACATCAATTGTGCAAGACATTTTAATTTCCATCTCTCTATAAACAATATCTAATATCCTGCAATCCGCAATTTAATAATTTTAGTTTATATGTATATTTCTAACCGCATAATGATACACTGCAAAAAAAAATTGTTGATTACGGTATAATCAACAAATTTTTTTTGCAGTGTACTTTTCCAGTATAGGGGGCCTTGGCAAGGTAGAGAAAATGGGCTTGGCTAGAGAAGGAAAATTTTCATGCATATTTTCCCTCAACTTATTCACTGTTTCATATAAACACAAGCAATTATTTCAATATTTGTACTATTTATTTAATATAAGCAAGTCTAATCTATTTTTACATGAAAACAAGTAAGTAGCATATAAAAACAGTAATAATAATATATATAAACTAGGGGGTCTACCCCCTGCGAGCTACGCTCGCCAACCCCCGCTCAGACTTCGAGGCCTCTAAAAACATGGCAGCGTGCTTTATTTTAAAAATATTGGTAAATCTGTAATTGGGTTGCTATGCTTTTAACGTTTTAACGGGGCATTTTTTGATTATCATGGCCTCATACACAGCTGTTGCGACAACTGACGATTTTTTTCGGGATTGATAAGTAAAATCAATTACAACTTGAAAACCAACTTGTATAAAATGGTTAGGTTTAAATTGTGGCTACTTCTCGGACTTTTATAACAACGATCTGTATTCTATTCTTCCTTTGCGTTTAAGGATGAGAAAAATTCCATCTGCTTGTGAATAACATTAAGAACCACGGTATTGAAAAGTACTATGTTATAGACATTTTCAGTAACAGGTTATAATTTTCTCTCTATTTTAGTGCACCATCATGCATATTGTCATGTTATTTTAAATATGTAAATTATTTATTCTAATTAATATGTATATACGAATTTTCTAATAATTATTTATCATACAAAATTAATTAAATATTTTGTGCATGCATGCCCTAATTTATTCGGCATCAATTGATGAGATATTTAAACAAATTTGCTATCCGCGATAATTTTACATCATGTTATGTCACTTGAATATTGTCCATAAGAAAATCGGGTACTTTTCCAGTATAGGATCCTTTGCTTTAAGGTTTGGCGTAATTCGAGCTTCAAAAAGGGATAGTTTCGTTAATATACATAGATTTGTTGCCAAAAATTATGAAAACAAACCCAATGAGCTTTTGGTGCTTTTCTATTATAGGGGTATTGACGCTTTTTTAAAAAGCTTGGCTGAAAAAACCAAGCAGGATATTTTATTCTCCTTTCGTTCAGTTGGGCAATTATTATTTTATATATCCGTTTCAAATATCCAAATTAGTGATTTTATAAATTCGTTTAATTAAATTTTACAAAAAAGTAACAAAATGATATCAATAAATAATAATTACTATTAATCCCTTTCCCCCCTTTCTTTTGCGTTTACATAAATGACGTCATTTGGACGAATTTATTCAAAATATTTTCAGTTTATAAATTATATTAAATGCTGACAGACGAATGAATCCTGACGATAGAAATGTGATTATTTTTTTTTTTCACATTTTCCTGAAAAACATAATTTAATCACAATCTTGTCGTCATTATCGATTGAAATAAAAGATAATTTCAATTTCAATTTGAAAAGAAATCAATAATCCCTATCGGGATCCTTTTCAATTTTTTCCCTTTTTTGTCACAAAAAAACTGAGTAATTAGTTGCCATCATTACAGAAATGTCATTAAAATTAGAAAAAAATTAATATCTCGAAAACTAATTCCAATTTCAAAATTCTATTACCAGTTTTGACATCCGCGGATTTTTATGGACAATTGGTATTAATTTCACCATCAAGCGTTTAATATTTTATTAAAAATAGCCCTGAAACATAATCAGTCGTTTCATAAAATCGTTTCATAAATTCGTTTCATAAAATCGTTTCACAAATTCGTTTCATTAGGATTTTATATATATAGGGTAGATAAAATGTTTATATATATAAATACATATGTAAACCAGGGTTTAAAATACCCGGGTTTTTTTTTTGGGGGGGGGGGAGTATAAAAAAAGCCGGTTTTTTAACAGAATTTTTTTTCTAGAATTTAAAAAATGTTCTAATAACAGAAATGCTTATTTTATAGTGAAAAAGCAATCCTTATTATATAACAAAGATAATTTAAATATGAATTTACCGAATTCATATTAATTAAAATAATAGTGAATACACTGGAATTTCATATTGTATTCATATTCTTGTAAGGAAGTAGGAAAGGAAAAACCTCTTTTTCCTGCCGCGCATACTACTTATTTTACTGTTAATTTTACGGTTTAATACTAGCAGATGGAGTGCTAGTATTATACCGTAAAATCTTTTTTTTTTTTTTTCAGTGATGTTTTTAAAGAAGCAAAATATATATATACATATATCTATATATATTTTTTTAAATCTTGAATAACATTAAGCACTTTCTAGGCTATTTCTTTCTAGTAATTCTTTCTAGAGTATTTTCAGAGCATTTTTCTTTCTCTAGTAATTTTTTTGTAGAGTATTTTCATTTTATTATATCTTAAGGCCTAACAAAAATCGAGAACTTAGAGGAGTACACGGGACTTCGGAGCTTGTGGTTGGAGAGTAACGGAATCCGTAAGATCGAGAACTTAGGGCATTTGTCGGAGCTTAGGTGCTTATACTTGCAGCAAAATCTACTGGACAAACTGGAGAATTTGGAGCCACTGCAGCTGCTAGACACCATCAATGTCAACAATAACTCCATCGCCAAGATTGAAAATCTAAGTAAGTCTAATGATTTATTTTAATTTTATTTATTTACTCTATTAAGGGGACAGTGGATATTCGAAATCACGAAATTCTACTAAAACTTGATTATGAAACTTGATGCTCAAATTCATTTGATTTCAATTCTGACACTCCTTCACAGAAATATAAGCTTTTATATTTGTAAAAACTCTATATATATATATATATATTTTTTTTTTTTTTTTTTACTTAAAATGCTGATTTTTCATAATTGAAAATTTCGCGTATTTCCAACTTTTGAAACGTTCTACGCGCATTCCTAACTATCAGATTCTTTTGAAGTTTATACTATATATCCTCTATATAATAATAAATAAATGTTAGCATAAAAAGTTGTATTTCAGGTGTATTTTAGTGTTGAAATTTATGTGCATATGGAAATATCAAGCTACTAGAAAATAAACATAAAATAATTATAAAAATCCTTTTTTTTTATGCTTATACATTCAGCGAATTTTTACAATTCGTGCTAACTTTCATTCTAATAATATTTAAAAAGTATCTCATAAATAAATATTGTCATATTTTATGCAAAAGAAATGCGCATGGGACAATTTAAAATATGACAATTATTCGTCACTTTAAAAATTAAGTAATTAAATTTGTTTTATTATTTTTTTAACACTAATTATTTAATATATCTATTTGAGGTTGCCATTAACAAGTCCACCAATTTTTTAATTAATCCATTGAAAATTGCAGGATTTAGTTCTTAATATCCACTATCCTCTTAAGAAAGAGAATTTTTTTCCCTTAAACTATAATGTATTAGACTTGGTACCTAGGTCTTTTTAGGGTTCCGTTCATCTCACAGGCCCCACCAGTGGCTGAGAGGTTGTGCTCTCGAAGCTGGTAGACGGGAGGTGCTGGGTTCGATCCCAATCGCGCCCGTCGGCCTAATCGTTCGGAGTTTTCGTGGTTTTCTTCGAGCCGTGGATTTATCCATGCGTAAATACGGATTAGGTTCCCTTAGAAAGACCCCCACGAAGGGCTTTCCCCCCGGGCCTATATCCCTAGTGTAGATAATTGGCCGTCAATAATTAACCCTAACCCCTAACCCGTTCATCTCACAAAACCCAATTACTCCCGCTTCGTTGTCTGTCCGTCACAGAGTCGGTTCTCAGAAACTATGTAACTTACAAGCACGAAATTTTGTGTACTTATAGCTAAATACCTATTATGAAGCTCAAAATCATAAAATTTGAAAAAATCGTATTATTTTAATATATAGAGATAAAAAACCAAAAATCTAACAGACTTTTCCTATTAAATTTGAACATTTTTTTGTTATAGCAGTTGTCAACAATTAAAAATCCACAATAAATTTCTTTCTACAATAATATAATTTTCTATTGAAAGATTTCCCCGTGAAAAAATGAAAATGAAATAAAAAGTTTCACCAATCGAAAAAGATTAATATGACGTCATATTGGTAATAAACGAGGCTCACGAAAAAGAAAGGCTACCGCGGTGCTTTACGCGTATCTTTTTTTACAGACCGCCGGAGTCAAGTGATGCTCGAATGCACCAATGTACGTTTACGAAAAGAGCATTACGTCACTCTAGCGGTCTGTAAAAAAAGATAAGTGGAATGTACTGCGGTAGCCTGTCTTTTTCGTTTGCCTCGGGAAATAAAACGGAAATTTTCAAACATTTCTCTATAATACAAGGAGTATGAGTATGTGTAAATACAGAAAGCAGCTTAATATGACGTCATTAGAGAATAAAAAATAAAATTAATCTGACGTCTAACATTGTTAAGGTCTCAACATGTTTAATTTACAAAACAACATGTTTAATTTTGAAATTGATTTTTTTTACTATCGCATTTAGTCCATAAATGACAGATATTATTATGACAGAGTATAATAGCGGGCCGATTTTCGAAAAAACGAGAAAAATAGACCGGTAAATTTTTACTTTATAAAAAACATGACTTTTTTCTTTTTAATGATTTATTAAAGAAAGAATAAAGTGTTTTGAAAGGAATATTAAACGAAACCCTTTGTGCGATCTTCGATCACACTTACCCACTTGTTATTTATTTATTTTTCATAATTGCTAAAAGACTGAGAGACAGAGCAACTTGAATTGACTGATATGCACATACATGCATATTTATACAATTTATTTCCTATTAAAAATAGTTGTTGTGTTGTTGATAAGTTATACCAAATAGGACTAATTTTTCTAAAATTTTGGTACAAGGCATCATTGTACCGAGAGCCAGAAGTTTTGAAAATAGATTTTATACGTTTTATTCCGTTAGTATTTCTAAGCATATGAAGGAATTGTTTTTAAAATGCAATTATTTATTAAATGGCCTTATAAAAAATAAAAACAGAACCGTTACCTAATTTTCACTGGCAATACTTAAACCAAAAAGTAGTTGAATAAGTAAATACTACATTAACAAAGATTATGTTCCTATCTATTATCATAATTTTTTTAAATAAGATTATTTAACAAAAAAGAGGGGGAAGGGAGAAAATATGATTACCTTGTACCTAATGACATGGATCTCTTTATATTTATAGCATTTTACTTCAATGTTTGTAAAGCAGGAGCCCTAATATGAACATTTATTAAAAAAAAACTTTTACCGGTCGTCACATTTAAATAAAGACGTGTATTTGCATCTGTAAAACAAGAAATATTTTACTGCGATTTTGTCGAACTGATGCAGTTTTCTCTCGCATTTTATTCCATAAGCTCGAATTTCATTCGAATAAACTCTGAAGGACTACTTAAAACCACATTTGATTTGTACATTCACAGTAATACTTATGTCTAGAATTTTTAACCTAACATAACAAAATGTAATTGAAATTCAAATCATACGAACAATACATTTTCTTAGCTATCTCCAAATAAGAGTAAATATAGATACATGGACGCCAGCAAAGGGCAGGGGAGAGGAGAGAACCATTGTCCCACCCTAAATTTTGAAATTTAATAAACAAAATTTTCATTTTCTCACGTGATTTTATTAAAAAAAAATAATAAAAGAAATAAAAGAACAACATTTACTCATCCTATGTGATTTAAAATAATTAATGAACATCCCATGGAAGACAATATTTAGTTCTGTTTACCTTTGGGCAAAAGAAAGATAAAATTGTTTCAATTCTCCATTTTGAGAAAAGCCGGTTGAAGCTTACTTATGTATTTTTATTTAATTCTTCTTTTTTACATTTCTGTATTGGTTTTTACATTCATATGTTTAAAATTGTCTTACATGGAGGTTTTAATAAACAATTCTTAATTTAGCTTATTTCAAAATTATAATCTTCATTAAAAAAAAAAAAAAAAAAAAAAAAAAAGTGGCCTAAGTTACGAACCACAGGCATATCTGTTCGAAAATATTGTACCCCGCCCCCTGGGTTTTCGCTTTCGTGCACTCTGACAGATATTAATTTGAAAGTATTTCAGTATTGATGTGATTAATTGTCGTTATTTTTTAATCTTATTCAGTAATTCGTTACTATTCTGACAGGCTGTCTTCCATCTTTGAAAACCTTGCAAATAACCAATAACAAGTTAACTATGGTGTCTGATGTCCTGCATCTGAAGAAGTGTCTGTCTCTCTCTGTGGTCGATTTGTCCCACAATCAGATTGAAGATCCGGCCGTATTAGATGTTTTTGCAGCTATGCTTTCTCTGGTAAAATCATTTCTCTTACAAGGAGAGTATCTCTCATTTTGACAAAAATGTCAAATTTCAGATTTTTATCCTAAAATGAACCTTAACATCCTTTGCACATTGGACCCAAATTTCTTGATGATCTGATAAATAGTAAAGGGGATGTGGTTAATTTTATGTGTCTCTCTTAATGCTGTTAGTCAGTCAACTCCAGTGGTGTAGTGCTATGAAAAAAAGTGACTCTCATAGTCCTGAACATAGGGTCTGAATAGTAGAACAATAAAATTCGGAATACAATAACGCTAATTCACGCAACGAGATTTTTGTTAAAATTTGTTTTGAAATTTACGTAAGCAGCGATAGACAGGCAGACGACCCGGAATCCTAAACACTTTTTAAGTTCAATGAAAAGTATTAAAAATCAGTGATTTATTTCTTAAAATTGTTAATTTTTAGCTGTTTATCTTTTAAAAAATATTAATACGTTTCAAAAGTCTACGTCCTCTCGTGCCTCTAGCGTTCCCCTGGGAATAAAAAGTAGGGGGGACGTTTGAAATAAAATAAAGAAGTCGAGGGACGCCGTCCTCCCGCGTATCCCATCGACTACACCACTGGCCAACTCCCCAATTCTCCTCGCTAATGTTAAACATAGGGGGAGAATGCATGCATTCGTATATTTAAAATACCTCCTCAGGAAATTATTATTTTTAAATACTTTTTTTTTTCTGCGTACTCTTCTTAGAAGATGTCTCTTTTTTCTTAATTGTCAAAATATTTCTAAAATATATACTTAATTTTATTTGAAGTGTTAAAATCTTACACGCAGCTCGTTAGCTTTTAACACATACAATATTAAATTAAGCATATTTTAGAAATAGTTTAACAACTAAGGAAAAAAAGAGACATCCTTTTAGAAGAGCACACAGAAAAAAGAAATTAAAAATATGAATTTCCTTATGAGATATTTAAATATACGAATGCATTCTACGCCTATAGGTTTATGATTATAACTCTGGATCGAAATTTCCATCAAAGTCGATTTTTCTCGTAGTACAATCATATCACTTTTCTCCCACACCTCTTGGAAAACTTTCCAAAGTCTTCCAATTTGTTGTGGGTAGCGCTTTCTAACGCTTGCTTTAACAAACACATAGGTGGTGATAAATAAAAATTTATCGTAACACTGGATGAAACATGGTTTTATTTAAGTGAGTGTATCAAAAGAAGAGCAAAAGAAACATTTCCAAAAGAATTCATGATTGCTGCTGGATTTTGTTATAAAATTAAATTAAAGGTAAAAAATGCCGTAAAGCTAGGAAGATTCACTTTATTATCAGTAAAATATTTTGGAACCCATTTTTGAAGAAGAAATTTCAGCTTTATGTGAAAGAGACATTAATTGAGCTTCATATGAACAAAGACTCCCAGCCGCTCTTCCGTAACTCAACTGACTCATATTTAGCAAAGACAGCCCAAATGAATATTGAATACCGGTATTTTCTTAGAAAAAATTTATTTTTAGATTTTTTTTTTGCAAATTTTGCGGAAAACCACCTTCGGAGGTAAATTTTTGGGGAAAATGTTGTATATACCTACCATGAAATTTTCTGTTAAAAATATTGGTATCCACTTGGCGGACCATTTGGGAGCCTTGCAAAGAAAGAAAGAATTCCATATGGAAGTAAATTGTGTCTCAATTGAAGAAATGCATGTAAAATCACCTGATGCACCCCCATCACCCCTCATCAATGGCCTTTTTCTGCATTTGGTTTGTATAAATGAATTCACGAACACTGAAAAGACTTTGGAAAGTTTTACACAAGAAGTATCGGGAAAAAAAGACATGACTGTAACAAGGAAATTCTATTATCATAGAAATTTCGAGCCAGAACTATAGCCAAAAGTCAAGGCTATCTAACAAAATCAAATTGTTGCAAATAATATGCCATTTATGCGTAGAAATTAACTTTGAAAATCGTTTCCATAAAGTGTGAAAGACATTCTGTATTCCATATACATCCAATTATTATTATTTTTTCTTCTGATCTAATCTTTGTATCAAAAATTCGACACTTAAGTTTGTAGAACAAAGTACCCTGAACGATTTAAAAAAATCTAGTTTGAAATACAAAAATCGGAAAAGAAGAAGGAATTTTAAAATTGTTAGATTAAAAAAAAATCCATTATTATATACGTATATGTATATTAATTTATTAAAAATTTAAGGCCTTTTGTTATTTGTAATGATTTTGCTTTATTGAAACATGATCCAAAAACTTTAATATAAGTGTTATTTACAGATATTTTTTTTGGGTGGGAGGGGGGACCGAGGTCCCCTTAAGATGGATGGGCATGTTATTTTGAAGTATCCCCTTATGCTGATTCATTCCAAACTATACAAGGTGTAACAAAAGGTCGTGTACAAACAAACTGTACGTATTGGTTCTGGAAAAAAAAATATATAACCCCATGCTAATTCCGTGGCAAATAATCGTATGAAAAATATATAAGTCCCAATAGATAGTATAAATGATCTCTACTATTTAATGGTATAAATAAAGTGTCCTTTGAGGGCCGTCTACATATAAAAAATTGAAAAGAATTGGCGTCGAATTAGTATTCGAGATATAAAACAATTTCATTTTTTAACATGCTAAGGGTACTATCACCCGTTATCGTTTGTGTCACAGAAAAGACAATCTTAGATGTCACAGAAAAAAGTCTACATAATTTTCATTTATATAACGTTAGTTTATTTTATATTTAGAGGGTTTTTTTTTTTTTTCTATTACTAATTGAATATTTCCCGTACTTTTCCCTAATAAGATCTTAATTTTAGTTTTCTAAATTTATCGATAAATTAGTCGGAGATGGTCACTTTTTTTCCGCCATTACTATGTATCAGACTATGATGAATGATTTTTACATAGGAAATTGGAAACGCGGCTGAGGATTTTATGCATGGTACCCAGGGGCGTAAATCCTGGGGGAGTATGGGGGGGCGAAAAAGTCAGTCGGAAAATTTCCAGTTCGATCGGAAAAAAGTATATTTAGTCGGAAAAAATGGTATTAACCTATAAAAACTTATTAATTGGAAAAACGAAAAAATCAGTCGAAAAAAGTACGTTTAGTCGGGAAAAATGGTATTAACCTATAAAAATTTATCAATTGGAAAAACGAAAAAATGAGTCGGAAAAATTCCAGTTTGATCAGAGAAAAGTTCGTTTAGTCGGAAAAAAAAATGGTATTAACCTATAAAAACTTATTCATTGAAAAAACGAAAAATTCCCATTCGATCGGAAAAAAGTATATTTATTTGAAAAAAAAAATGGTATTAACCTACAAAAACTTATGAATTGGAGTAATGTTTTTGTAGTATTTAATTAAATAATAAAAACAAGTTAGGTCGAAGAAAACCTATAGAATTTTATTCTTAGTCGGATTTTTTATTTTTATTCTTTGTAGTTTTTAATTAGAAAAATAAGAAAAACTATTTAGAACGAAGAAAATCTATATAAATTTATTCTTAGTTGGAAATATTACGGATTTTCTTTTTCTGATAAAAGTATACAGAAAAACTTTGATTTGTCGAATATTGTGAAAACTCGAAAATCTTGATATGACGAGTAAGATATTTATATACATATTCCAGCAACGTTAATATTATTTGAAACCTTGATATTTTGATCGAAAACCTTGATATTCCGAATTTTTTTCGGTGCCCCTTGACTTCGAAATATCGAGATCCAGCTGTATTTATTTATAATCGGAAAGCTTTTAGTTTAGACTGGAAATTTTAAGATATACTGACTGAAGTGAAAAAACTTCCATTTTGTATCTAACTTTAAATTTAGTTAGAGATGTGTATCACGGAATTCATGTGATATCCCATTAAAATTCAAAACTGAATTGCAAATATTTTGTATACTTTTCCGTATCAAAATTTGGATATTTTCCACTCTACACGAATTTTACCTTTAATCGAAAATAATTATGGTTTTATTTTTTTGTACTAACTAATTTTGTATTTTCTTCTTATTTTATTTTAAAAAGATGTGAATTTTTTTTACTTTTTTACGTAATTTTAGATTGATTTAAAAATGTGTTTCAAGAAATTTATATGATACAGGATGGAAATTGAAAACACCCAAAATGCTTTAAATTTTTATCTCGAAATAATCTGGATAACAATATAATAAATTATAACACCTTGTAATAATACATTACTTTTAAATGCTAAAGGTGTAAAAATTAACAACATAATATAAATTAAAATAACTTTTATTAATTGTTTTACATGTTTCGACTCTTTCCGAGTCATTTTCAAAAACAAAATGAGAATATTCTAAAGCTGCATGGGCTTTGAAGTTATTATTTTCATGTACTTTTTTTAAAATTATGCACGTTATCTATTATTTTTTACTTGATTGTTTATTTTCATATCTTTGACCATGGAGTAACTCGAGCCACAGTTTCGGTAAATTAAAAGATGCCGCATTGTTACATATTGTATTTTTGCACGTGAGTATCTCTATGGTTTCTCTTATTATGGATGGATAGTATAATGGAGGGAAATATTATTTTGCTTTCATTGAAATTTATTTGGATGGTTTCTTCTTGATATAATTTTGCCAGGGCTGTAGTTTTTCTATTGTATTTAATATCAGCTATATGCTCTTTTTAGAAGAAAAAGAAAAAGAAAAAAGAGCATATAGCTGATATTAAATACAATAGAAAAACTACAGCCCTGGCAAGATTATATCAAGAAGAAAAAACCATCCAAATAAATTTCAATGAAAGCAAAATAATATTTCCCTCCAGTCTATACTATCCATCCATAATAAGAGAAACCATAGAGATATTCACGCGCAAAAATACAATATGTAACGATGCGGCATCTTTTAATTTACCGAAACTGTGGCTCGAGTTACTCCATGGTCAAAGATATGAAAATAAACAATCAAGTAAAAAATAATAGATAACGTGAATAATTTTTAAAAAAGTACATGAAAATAATAACTTCAAAGCCCGTGCAGCTTTAGAATATTCTCATTTTGTTTTTGAAAATGACTCGGAAAGAGTCGAAACATGTAAAACAAATAATAAAAGTTATTTTAATTTATATTATGTTGTTAATTTTACACCTTTAGCATTTAAAAGTAATGTATAATCTGGATATTTTACAATCTATATGAGTTTACTTCTATCAGAAATAATACGTTCGTTTTCTTTTTCCTTAACCAATTGTATTCGATTTTTTTATATATAATATTATTACTACTAATTTTTAAAAAAGTACATGAAAATAATAACTTCAAAGCCCGTGCAGCTTTAGAATATTCTCATTTTGTTTTTGAAAATGACTCGGAAAGAGTCGAAACATGTAAAACAAATAATAAAAGTTATTTTAATTTATATTATGTTGTTAATTTTACACCTTTAGCATTTAAAAGTAATGTATAATCTGGATATTTTACAATCTATATGAGTTTACTTCTATCAGAAATAATACGTTCGTTTTCTTTTTCCTTAACCAATTGTATTCGATTTTTTTATATATATTATTATTACTACATTTTGTTTAGTCGGAAAAACAGGTATGACACCAAATTTTTACACTTTGCTTTAAAGTATGTTGTTAGAAAGAATTATAAACTTAAATTACGAAATCCCGAATTTTTGACAAATTCATGTCTTTAAAATATTCCCCAAGCAAACAGATTTCAATTTTATTCAAAAAGAAACGCTAAAAAATTTTAATTGATTGCTAAAAAATTGAAAGATAGAACTTCCACGTCTCTTCCAAGCTTTTCCTGATGATCACAATGTTTAAAAGGATATATTGAAATTACTTTTATAAACAAGTTTTCATCTGTGATTAATATTAAATATGTATTGGTATATTTGTTAAGTAAGTTTCTCCGATTAGAATCAAAACACACATGTATGTGTGTCTTGACATCAATACATTCATGTCCAACATTTTAGCATATATGATAAAAACGAAGAAAGAAAATCTTAAATATCTTACGAAATTATTAAATTTTATAGAGGAAAATCACAAAATAAATATGATTTCGCGTATCGAGATAGTCAAATAAGTTTTAAAGGTCTGATGTTGATTCCTTTTGAATTATTTATAAATTTATCTAAAAATTAGGGTTCAAGGTCCATGATTAATATGTGTAGAAAAATGTGGATTAGAACTCCAAACTGCTTTGTTACATAGCGATATATCTTGTTACTAAACGTACAAAATTTGATTAAATTTTATTGAAGTACTAAGAAATGGATATGAGTTTTGTTCATTCGAAAAATTTCAATCTTTTTAATTTTGGCTTTTTATAATGTCGTAGACGTACACGGGTAGCAGAAGTCCTTATGCTTAACTCAGAACTTTATGAATTTCTATCTGGAGTGGAGTCTATGTGAATAAGTATGCTATATACAGAAAAAGTAAAATGCATTAAGCCCTTTATCGGTAAAAAACGGGCAACGAATCCGCAGCTCTTCGAACCAGTTTCATAAAATTTGGTACATTTAGAAACAAGATATATCGCTATCAAACAAAGCAGTCTGGAATTCCAAACCGCAATTTTCTACACATATTAATCATAGTATTTCGCCACTGATTTTTAGAGACATATATTAATAATTCAAAAAGAATCAATATCAGCGCTTTAAAACTTATTTGACTATCTCGATACCGCTAAGTCATAATTATCTAGTGAATTTCTTCTATAAAGTTTAATAATTTCGTAAGATATTTACGATATCCTTTCTTCGTTTTTGTCATATATTCTAAACTTTTGGGCATGAGTGTATATATATATATATATATATATATATATATATATATATATATATATACAAACAAATATATAGATACAGTAGAACCTCCGTTATCCGACACTCGTTTAACCGGAACTCTCCGTAAACCGACGTCGGTTTCCTGACCCTTTTTTTCAGCGATTTTTTTTTTCACATTGCTTGTGTATGCAAACGGTCATTTCCGAACTACCAGTACAGATAAATATTTTGATTCATCTTTCTTAGAATTCCTTTTAAATTAGCTTGAGCTACCGCAAGCTCCAATCCCGGTATAAGTGTATTCTCCCCCCCCCCCCCCCCCACACTTACACTCCCTGTGTACACGTCCCTGTTCTAAATGTTTTGAAATTTGGTTACAGTTTTGAAATTTGGGAGGCCGTACTCCCGAGTGACACAACATTCGAATGTTATTGCACCCTTTGATTGTAAGCAAGCGCAGGGAACAAAACCTCTTTTGTCATCTTTTCACAAGCAGAAATTTTCACAGCTGCAGAATTTAAAAAGGGGGAGGAGAATTTTCATGTATAATTTAAATTTAGATATTTATTTAGCAGTTTATATATAATCATAATAGCAGTTCGATGATGATGTTACATATTAAACTAGATGATTATTGATAAATTCTCGATTATCCGGAAATTTCAATTATCCGATGTAGGTTCGATCTAAATTACGTCGGATAATTGAGGGTCTACTGTATATATATTATATATTAGTCTGCATTTTGTTTTTCATAGTACTCGGAAATTTTCCTTCTTGGAGTCGGAAATTTATGAGTCTACACCCCCTATGCGACTAGAGTGGTTTACGCCCCTGATGGTACCGTCTACCATACAGGCTTAAAATGCATTAAAAAATCTTGAATAATATAGCTGAAAACGTATACGTCCGTTATCTGTGCAAAAATATATGTTCAATAAAATATTGATCACAGCTTTCTAATTTGTTGCCTTAACTAATTATTATTAAAAAGGCTCGACAAATACGGTCGCCATTGACGACCAAAATATTTTAACTGGAGACTATAATCATCAATATTGAAATATCTAATTATGATCCACTTGAACTGTGTACTTAATGATTATAAACCAGAGAAAGCTATACTTAAGGACATACATATGCCAGTAGTTAAAAAGTAAAATATTTTTAAAATGCAGATTTTAAAAAAACATGGCAAGAAAAAAAAAGCATGCTAAAACCATGGCCAAAAAAAAAGTGTTTGTAAAACTCTTATATAAAGTAAAATGGCCTAAAGCTGGCACTTTAAAGATATTGGTCAGTGATATCATTTGCCTAAGTAATTTCTTCTAAAATAGTGTTCTTCTAATAAAAATAAGGATTTTAGTAAAAAATAATTATTTTTCTTATGATGTTGCATACTTTATTTAGTCAAACTTTATAATGTATCTATCTATATTTAATTTAATTTAGAATTATATTTTTATAAGTTTTGTCGAAAACATAATTTATATACTAATTAGTTTTTCAGCAGAGCTGAAAAATAATAAAAAAGTGGGCAATTAGTATATAAATATTCCCGATACTGGGTTTGATTTGTCTCATGCATGAACGTAGAAGAATCTAGGGTCATGGTTTCATGTATGCCACTAGGAGTTGTGTTCATGATTGACGTCCCATCTTGTGCTGCAAAGTTGTAGCTTAGCCATATAAGAGTGGGAGAATGCTAGACCGGATGTCGTCCGGATGGCTTAATTGGTAAAGCACTTGGTGCGCTATACCAAGGGATCCGGGATCGAACCCCGGTCTGGACATTTTTTCACTCTATTGGTTGTATGTTGTTTAGTATAGTAAAGTGACAATTCACATCCTTTGTATTTCTTAATTTATATAATAATTTATTTTATAATTAATTAATTTATATAAGTTTTGTCGAAAACTTAATTAATATACTAATTTATTTTATAACTAACTAATTGACTAATTAATTTATATACTTTCTAAACTAATTTGTTAAACTAATTGAAGAGTTAAGGAAATCCGACATATATTATCATTATGCTCATGATTGTAATTTTTCAATTAATTCATAAAATTATTTTAGTGGTTTTTGAAAAATCTATGATTAAATAAAACAGTGGGCAAAACTGACAACCGTGGGGATGGGGTAAATAATTATTTTACTGGGGACCAGAAACTTTTGTTAGCTACTTGATTTTTTTTTCCACTTTGTAAAGCCAGGACTATTAAGTACTAAGAATTTATATTTTTTTTGTAGAGCCAGGACTATTAAGTACTAAGAATTTTTATTTTTTTTCTAACACTTTGATTTTTTTTTAATAAATATTGCTAAAGTGACACTATTAAGAAAATTTATCACGGTACGCCGTGGACTAAGCCTCTTGTTATGCGTTAGGCCTGCACATATACAGGTTAGATAGGGTAGGTAGATTTCTACTTATATGCCAAAAAGGCGATTTTTGTTGAGTCTTTCCAGTGTCATTAATATCAATGTTACATAAAATTTAATAATTTTTCTATGGATAATTAAGACTCAAATTGATTATTCTTCCTGTAACAATGAATTAGAAACAGCACTAAAAAAATCTTTGTATTGTAATTCTAAATTTTTTCGGATATTGCAGGGGTTGGCGCGGTAATTTTTTTGTCAGCTACTATTTCCAAACAATAATCTTCATGGTATAGATTTCTAGAACATTTGCAAGAGAAATCTCCCATTAAGTAGATTTCTACAACGTTTGCGAGAGAAATCTGTGACGAAGGACGAAGTTGATTGAGTGGAAATAGTGGCAGCCAAAAAGTGACTGCGCCAACCTCTGATATTCAAGGTAGAATTTTTATCATAAAAATTCACTTCTTAAATTTATTTATTTATTCAATTAGTTTAGTTTTCTTTGGGGAAAAACTTACTTAATTTTTTTCTCTTTCTTATATACGCATAAAAAAGAAAATAACACCTTTGTTGAATGCTTATATATCTAACTACTGTATTGAATATATTCGTACGCCACCGTTAGTAACACAAACTTGTAAGTAGTGATGGGCATAACGATTATTTTGATCATTCGAATAATCAAAATAATCGTTATGCCCATCACTAATTGTAAGTTACTTAAATATTGTCACACTTTTTTCATAGTACTAGTATATTTCATCAATACAATATGTATTTTGTTTCACTGTTGTAGCGAGTTTTGAATATGATGGGCAATCCTGTACTGAAGAATATGAAGAACTACAGAAAAAATTTCATCATCGGTATCGTAAGTAGTTTTCTTCTTTCTTTAGCAGTTTATGAAAAGAATACAATTAGATTTTGACGCGAAAAATTTACAAAGAGGCAAGCGAGATAAAGAGTTGTTGAAAATGACAGCAGCTGCTTTTACTTCATTGAATTACTTGGTTGGGAACAGATATATTTTATTCAGGGCCCGACTTTAGGCTTAAGCACAGTAGGCACACGCTTTTCTGAGATTCTAATAAATTATTCACTTTTCTGTCGATTATTTTTCGTGAATAAAGGCTGTAAAGGAGCGTCAATAAAAGAAAGTGACTAGGGTTGCGGTACGTTCTCGAGCCGACCCTGATTTTTATAAATTTCTAGCAATAGGAGGAGGGGAGGACTGAAAAAAATGTTAAATCATACATTAACATTGCTAGATTATTATATTACGAAATCGGATATTTAAACGTATGAAGTAAAAAATAGTATACTACAGCCATAGTAAAACTTTCTTCCAAAAAAAAAAAAAAAAAAAAAAGTCAAATGTTTCTTAATCTAGGAAAATAATATAACCATTAACGAAAATATAAAACAACCTTTTCCGAGTTACCCACAATTCCGAAAAGCGGTGTACCTCTAGAAATCTCAGAAACCAATTTATTTTCGAGATTTAAAGAAGCATTTCTGATCTCTCTATTCTAAAAATTGGTTCAATCCAGCACGAAATTTTTAACAGTGTAGGTGAATCAAAAAGTTAGTTACAGTTGGCGATAACTTTATATTTATGAAACATTAGTAGACGAAACTTGGAGTAGACATTGGTGAAACATTCCTTTTCAATGTAGGGATTACATTTTTACAAGTTTCTGCAGTTGTAAGTCAATATTGAGTCATTAAGGACGTCGCATCAGTTGGGTATAGTGTCGATATTGGACTTCGTATATAGTAATCTGTTTTTATGTGAAATATGCAATTCAAATTGATATCGGCTACTGTAATTCTCCTATTTGCGCAATAACCAAGTTTATAAAGCTGTCGTCGCTATTACCTGTCATTGGTGATATTAATGACGGTCATTTCAGCTCATCATATTCAATATCAGTGCCGCTAATCACCTGGCAATTTGCAACTTGCCAATCCATAAATGCTTCCTCGTAGTACATTTCTTGTAGCAGGCATTAAATTTCATTTGAGTTGCACCTTTCTGGTTTAAGTTACTGGATAGTTTCAATTTGGAACTGATGCTACATCATCCGTGAATAACAATTGCAATAGATTGAAGTTTTATCAATGTTGTCGTTGTCACCAAGTTTTATTGGTATGTGTTCAATAAATAGAAAATTCTCACCAGCTGCAACTAACTTTTTCATTCATTCCAAGTTCATTGCATTTTAAAACCATTTGTGGAATAGAATTTTTCAGAAAAATGTGTTAAAATTAGTTTATTACTTACCCATCATACGTAGTATAGGGTAAGTCTTGTAATAGTTTTGAAAATCGAAAAAATTTTTTTGACGGATTTACACGTTTCAGACACTGGAGATTCCGAAAAACATATTTTTAGAAAAAAAAATTTGCCGTCCGTCTGTGTGTCTGTAAACGCTCTATCTCCCTAAAAAATTGAGATAGAGACTTGCAATTTGGTATGTACTTAGTATGTAATAATGGGAAGAAGCCTATTTCATTTCAATAACCTCGATTAACCGAAACAATTTTTTTCGGACTCTCGAAATATTCGTTCTGATGAAAGGTATATAAAAATTTTCGAAATTGTTTATTTTAAGAAATGAATATAAAAGACAATAAAAAAACATAAATTTTGCATAAAGCATGAAGTCGATCGGATAATGAGTTGCCGAGATATTTGGAATCCGATTACCACACTCTTCGATTTTTCATGACCCTGTATTTCATCCAAATTTTACTTCAAAGATATATTTTAATTGGAAATTTGACGCTTAATCAGATTCAATAAACCGCTAGTTAATAGGATTATTATTTTTGGAGTTATAAGGATGTTTCTTTCAAGCAATTCAGTAATCGAGCCTTTAAAGTTTGTGGCATCATCAAGCCACGATTTTATTTGAATTGCAATGCACTTTATAAGTAGTTTACACATTTTTATTTTAATATTTTACATTATGCATATCCATGATGGGTAAGTATTACGGTGGCCCCAACGACTAGTTTTTCGCTGGACATAATTTCACTGTACGTATTGTGTCGTATTTTAAAAAATGGAATTTAGTTTTCTCTAATTATTGCTTAATGCTTCTTTTTTCCCACAGAAAAATTTATGTCACTTGGACGATCGTCCTGTTACGGATAAAGAAAGAGCTTGTGTACAAGCATGGTGAGTGGGTAATCTATTTATTTTCACATGCATAATACATATTTTATGAGACATTGTAATGCAGTATCTCATTATCAGTCGATGTCTTGATGGGACCACTTAGTAACTTTCATGTATATCTAGGTCACCAAATTCTAATAATATAACGGCCCCGGTAGTGGGCACATTTTCTTTCGGAAAATTTTTGAAACTAAGAATAAGAGACGTTGAAGGTCTTAAAAATCTGAACTATGACTATCTAGTATGGTATTACATCTAGTATGGCATTATTATGGTATTACATCTAGTATGGCTATATTACATCTAGTAGGGTGGTACAAAATTTTAATTAGATTAACTATTGAAAACTAACGATTAAAAGTTTAATCATGACTAAAGATGGACGATAAAATTCAATGGTCAATCTTTAGTCATGATTAAACTTTTAATCGTTAGTTTTCAATAGTTAATCTAATTAAAATTTTGCACCACCTTGACATCTAGTATGGCTATATTACATCTAGTATGGCATTATCTAGTTATGTGAATTATCACTACTAGTTATTGTTTTCTTGATTTTTTTTTTTTTTTTTTTTTTTTTTTTTTTGTGTAAAGTTAAGTGGCCACCATTAAGTGGGAAAATTCCCAAAATCGAAGTAATGGACAGCAAGTGTGAAATATTATAAAGTGTAGATTATTTTTCTTATCTAGAAAATATGTGTTGTAGAACATTTAATGATTAAACTTTACCAACACATCAATTTTATTTCAAATCATTCTCAGTTAATTTATGCGATGAGGGTGAACTCTATCTCCGGAAAATATGCACTTCGCATGTTTATTTTATTACTTACCCATCATACGTAGTATAGGGTAAGTCTTGTAATCGTTTTGAAAATCGAAAAAAAAATTTTGACGGATTTACACGTTTCAGACACTGGAGATTCCGAAAAACATATTTTTAGAAAAAAAAATTTGCCGTCCGTCTGTGTGTCTGTGTGTCTGTGTGTGTGTGTGTCTGTAAACGCTCTATCTCCCGAAAAAATTGAGATAGAGACTTGCAATTTGGTATGTACTTAGTATGTAATACTGGGAAGAAGCCTATTTCATTTCAATAACCTCGATTAACCGGAACAATTTTTTTCGGACTCTCGAAATATTCGTTCTGATGAAAGGTATATAAAATTTTTCGAAATTGTTTATTTTAAGAAATAAATATAAAAGACAATAAAAAAACATAAATTTTGAATAAAGCATGAAGTCGATCGGATAATTAGTTGCCGAGATATTTGGAATCCTATTTTCCACACTCTTCGATTTTTCATGACCCTGTATTTCATCCAAATTTCACTTCAAAGATATATTTTAATTGGAAATTTAACGCTTAATCAGATGCAATAAACCGCTAGTTAATAGGATTATTATTTTTGGAGTTACAAGGAAAAACCTCTTTCAAGCAATTCAGTAATCGAGCCTTTAAAGTTTGTGACGTCATCAAGCCACGATTTTATTTGAATTGCAATGCATTTTATAAGTAGTTTACACATTTTTATTTTAATATTTTACATTATGCATATCCATGATGGGTAAGTATTACGGTGGCCCCCAACGACTAGTTTTATTTTATTTTTATTTTTATTTTTTTTATGTTGATCTTCTGCTTTCTGCTTCTATTTTAATTAGGCCGGACAGAATGCTGCCGCGCTCTTAGAAACCATTTTTAGGTAGCTTTCAATACAAAAAAGTATAAAGCTACCTATTGCAGCCGTTCGGAGGAAAGCAATTCCGGAAAATTTTGGTATATTTTCACCGATCATGACCCCCAGACCCCAAAACAACCCTCCGTTCAAATGTTGATTTATATATATATATATATATATATATATATATATATCTGACCTATGTCATACGATAACGCTCGTATTTATAAATCAATTTTGATGAAACTAATTGTGTGTATTAAGTTCACCAATGTCTCGACCGAGTTCGTTGGCCAGCTTGGTCTGCCATTTTGTTTCAAGATGGCGGCCACTTAAAAATTTAAAACTAAAATAAATATACAAAAAAGTTGAAAATTTAAATTTATTTTTTAATTAAGTATTAGTCCTTGATACGAGGATTCCAGAGCATTTTTTGGTTTACCTCTATCTTAAAAAATGGCTGGCCGCTTTGATTTACGCTTGATAGAAAGCGTGAGCTCGTGAATTCCTACATATACATCATACATATTTAAAAAGTGTATGATGTTTGATCTGTTTCTTTTTTTAAATATGGCTAAAAGGAAAGAAAAACAAACATTATTTAAACTATCTGTTTAGGATTTCTAAATTGATTTTTCAACGTATAATCATAATTTAATTAATATGGAACTATTAACTGATAAAAGAGTATTTATTTTAATTATTACACGCTAATTTTTTATTGATATTTTATCTTCTCCTGATTAGTGTTTAAAAGTGAATCGTTGCAGTTTCATGAGCATTTGGCTGATTTTGGCAAACGTGTTTTGATACATAATTAAATCCATTAATGGACGAGTTACAACAGCAATTGTTGTTGTAACTCTTTATACAATTGTAACCCTAAAGAATATTTGACGATTACCGACCTGTAGCGGGTAAAACGAAAAATGCTTTAAAATTAATGTATTAATTTATAATTAAGTTCCAAAAATATTAAAATGTTGTATTGTAATCGAAAACACATCTACAAACATTTTTTTTAATTTTTTTATTCTAGCATATGAGAAAGTTAATGAAAAAATCATTTACAAAATTCCATCTTTACATAAAAAAACCAAGTTGAGTTAAATAAAAGAATGTGAAAATACGTAGCAAATTGTGCGTACCTCGCAAACATGTCCATCAAATCTCAAATTAATCGGATGATTTTTGCGACCTTTATATCACAAGCCAGACAAACATAAAAATCCGATCGAATTTCCGTAGTAAGCCTCGACTGACGCTTCGGCAAAAATGAAAATAAGAGAAAGTAGGATAAAATCGGATACCTTAATTATTTGTTGCTTCTTAAATATAAGAATTTCCAATAGAATTTAATGAGACTTTGCGTGAAAATTATCCTTATACAATAATATGATTTGTTTGTCACATTTTTATTAATAAATGTTTTTCAGAAAAGTCAAATCATCCGGTCTTATCCCGCCAGTTAAGTAAGACCGGGTGGTTATGTTAATCTTACAGGAAATGAAAGAGTTGAGAATTACTTTTGAAAAGGAACAAAATATTTTATTTTACAACTTTAATTAAGAAACTTAATAAAAAATATTTCAATTATAAATCTAATGATTTAACATTTAAAGGCAAAAGGATAATTATCTTCATTACATATTTTTGTGAAATTGCAGGAAAAATGTTCACCTCTTTATAATCTTTAAAAAAAATCATAATCAGTCATGTCCATATAGTTTTGAGTTTTGACTGCCTATTCTTCAATCAAAGTTTTCCAAGAGCCTGTTTTATCTCAACGTAGGATATTCGGTCTTACCCCAAAAGAATGAGAATCACAAAGCAAGTCATAAAAATACACCTATAAATGCTAGCAACAATTTCACTGTGGTAAATATGTTCTTATTAGATGTGCTACACGTAATATATAAACAATTGTGGGAACTTTAAATGTGTTGATTATATAAGGGTTGTGAAAACTAGTAATCATTAAAACAAAAAATGATAAGATAAACTTTTCAACATAAAAACTACACAAATGGTAGTATGGAGATACCGTAATGGCCGCTTCTTCTTCTTGCTTAAAGCTAAATATTTCAATCATTACCTGCTAGAGGGCTACTCAAATTGATTCAAAATTAAGATACCCGGCTTCATCCCACTATAGGGTTTTACCCTACTTTCCTCCATACAATAAAAAATCTTCTTTCAAAACTGTGAACTTTAAATAAAAGAGCTAATTCTAGTAGGTCCTCATGATAATCCTATTTTTTAATAGTGAATATAAACATGCGTATTTCTGTCAACATGATGAAGGCACAGGCTAATTTTTTGGTTGAAACGCCCATCTTTACTTTAATTTGTAAATCTTAAACAAAGTTCATGTTTCTTTTTATATTGATACCAGTTTTGTTGGTCATTTTTGTGAAGTAGTTTTCTGTTTAAAATTTATTAAAATAAAAAACTGATTACTTCCTTTTTATTGATTCAGGTTTGACGGTGGGATAGAAGCGGAGAGAAAGGAACGCTTGCGATGGAAAGCGATGGAAGAAGAGAAAATCCAGCGGAGTGTCGATGGTGAGGAGAACCTCGGATCATTTTCAGTACACTTTCAGAGCTCTGAAAGAGTTAATATTTCTGACTATTTTTAAATTCTATCAGTATTTCTGTTCTTGTTTACTTACAAGTTTAAAAACTTTAAAATAATCGGAGACTATAGTATAAATTTTGGGATTGTCAGCTTACTTAACAAGTTAGAATAGTTCGTAGAAAACAAAGCTCGACTACGGAAAAACGTAAATATGTACTAGAATGTACAGATAGAGATAGTAGCTTGATCTAAACAGGCAAGACACCACACCGAGTAATTTTTTAACTACCATAATGTTTATCTGTTAATTAGAATTATTACACATGGTTATTAAATGCCACGTTGATCATTTCATGGCGTCATAGTTTGAACAACGTGGGGTTTAGAAATCGCAGTCTTCTTCCTGTCTGTCTGTGTTTTATTTAAACTCTCAAGAAGTACATATTATTTATCTCTGTAATCATCTCAAAAAGACTTTTCATGTAATACACATATCGGTGAGATTATCGTTATCGTTCATTGAACTATTTAATCTAAGCACTTTTTAAAAGGTTTTCGTTTTATGGATTAATAACCAAGCTTGTTTCAACATGTGTTTGTCAACACATGATGAAACAAGTTTGGTTCTTTCTGATATTGCTTGTGAACATTGTTAAAATAATATCTAAAAACATAGATTTAGTGTATGGCAAAAATGAATGAATGAAATACAGTAGAAAAAATTAATGACACATTTATAATATTTATCAATAATTCTCTTGTTTGATTTATTTTCAGCTATACTGGCTCTGAAAAAAAGAAAGACTAATATGCAATTACTCGAAGAAGAGGAAGAAAGAAATAAACTCGTCTTATCGAATGCACAATCAGGAGACGAACAAACTGAAAACAACAACTGTGATGTGAATAAAAATCCAAAAAATGCAAACCCAGATGTTATCTTAAATCGAAGGGAACAAAAAAAGTCGTTATCTGTGACACTTCGTAGCAGTAGCTTCAAAGATAATGAAGAAAACTTCAAAAAAGAGGTTATAAACAATACTCAGATTGATATACCATCGAATAATTCATTGCAAAGAGAAATAATGCAACCACATGTCGAAAAGAAAGTTGATGATTCGGGAAACGAACAAACTGAAAACAATAACTGCCATGTGGATAAAGATACGAAAACTACACCAGAAGATATGTTGAATCCAGAAAATCAAAAAATGTCGTCATTGAAGATACTTCTTGATAGTAGGTCGAAAGAAAATGAAGAAAACTTCCAAATAGAAGCGAAACGGATTACAAATAAACCGCAAACTGACTTACAATCGAAAAATTTATTGCATAGTGAAATTATACAACCACATATCGAAACGAAGGTTGATGATTCACATAACATAGTTCGAGAAAAGAAGGATCTGGTTGATGAAGAAATTATAGAAGATGAAGCGTCTTCCATTCTCATTTCCGAAGAAAATCTTCAATTCCAAAACAGTTCAGTTTTTGAAAAGAATATTAAACAGCATACTCCATTTGAAGAACTAAATCTTGTAATTGACCGCTATGCAAAATATTCAAATTTTTGTACAGAAAATGCATCATGTACTTCTAGCGAAAATCTGAATCAGGCAGACACGAATGGTCATAATAATATTGAAAAAGTTTTTACAAAACGAGATAGTTGCCCCAAATTACACACAAATGTCAATCAAGTGATGCAAAGCATTGACAATGGTAATACTGCTTTCGACTATACACCAAGATTTGAAAGTGTGACGAATAAGGTTGAAGAAAAGTTAGAAACATTCAGAGAACAACATCCGACTACAGATTTAAAAGAAATATGCAATGTATTCACGAATACAGCTTCCAGGAACGCTCGCATCGATCAAGATCATAATGATAAAGAGGTTAAAAGCATACCTTTAAAAACAAATGCTAAGTTAGAAAATGATCGAGATTTCGATATGACAAACTCGTCGATTATCAAATCAACAGAAACAGACATCTCAATAACAGAAATTTGTATTGAAAACGGAAAAATTATTAACATCATATGCAATGAGGACTATGACTTACCAGACGCTGCTACTTCACACGAAATAAAGCCAAAGAGAAACGAAAAAACAGAAACTATAAAAAATGCGTGCATAAAACAGGAGAATATGAATTTGTTTGATGAATCTTCAGAAGTGGCTGTCCAATCAAGTGTTATTGAAAATCAAGATGATATGGATGAAAGAGAATTTGTCAAATCTATTTCAATGGCAGAAAAGGAAACTACAGATAAAGAGGTAAAAAATATCGAATGGCAATCTGGAAACCGAGATATTATCGATGAAATAGAAAAACCCTGTCGTCTCAGTCACCTTGATTTGTTTGAAAAATTAAAAGAGAAAGAATTAATAAGAGAAACTTTTGAAAATACTGCTTTTGTAACTGAAGTACGTGTAACAAAAGGAAATGTTATGAGCATTGATGAAATTCGTCCAATGCCAAAGGTAGTATTAAATGTAAATATGGATGCATTGAATGTAGATTGTCCCAATAGAGCAGCAACTGACAAACCAGCAACAAAAACTGAAAAAGAATTTAGCACAGAAAATAAAATTTCCTTTTTGGCTGAAAAAGAATTTAAATGCGATTGTACGAGCACAGAAATAAAAGAAAAATTATTGAAAGAACATAATGATGATGAAATCACAAAATTTAAGAACGAAGATTGCTATGATTTAAAACAAATTCCTTATGAAGATGATGCCTTCAATGTTACAAGTAATTCGAATAGTACTGTGCCGTCTTCGAATAACTTAGACACTGGAAATCTTGACAAAAGTGAAACATCGAACGAATCAAACATTTATACGCCTTTAAAGCAAACTCTTCAACCGAATGACTTATCCGACGAAAGTGCTGCATTGTTAAGAAATTCAAGTTCTTTAAAATTAGATGGAAAATCTGAATCTTTGACTCTGCTAGAAAATGCCAGTTCTGAGCAACATGGAATTTCTTCACCTTACAATATATCCAGGGAATCAGACACAGATGCATTGGCCCTCTTCGAAGAAGACACTGAACCACAAACAGTGCAATTACTTGATGATCAAAGGAGCTTAAGAATATCTACTTTTAGCTCTCTGTCCAATCGTGCTTCCTGCTCTAATAAAGGTAATGAAATCAACATGGATGCTACCGAAAATCTCACTGCAAATGAATGTGAATTGGCGGCGATGGGCGCTTATCAAAACCATAAAAATGCTAAATCTGAAGCAGATCTTGTGACTTCGATTGTGCATGAAAATGAAGACTCTATGAGAAGCATAAATTATGATTGTAGGTTTTTTGAAGTGACTGATCAAATTGGGGAAAATCACTTAGCAAAAATAAGCGAATCCAACCTTCTCCAGTCAAGTGACAACGAATATATCATGGAAGATAATGCAAATTCTATGCTCAAATCTTTCATCTATACAAATTCATCTTCTAACTTCAATGAAGTTATTGGTAAAAATTCTGCCGGACATCCGAGTGTAATTCAGACGCTGCGAACAGAGGAATGTGCTTCGATGATGAAGGACAGTTTTATGGAAGCAGGGCTTATCCATGAAGAGATAGAACAACTTACTTCAGAGAAAAGCTTTGAAAATTCTGCATTTCAATTACCTTTAGAACAGCAGGAAAAACAAAACGCGAAAGACGAATTCGATTTCTCAGCTGTTTCATTCGTTGAAGACTATTTTGACGACACTTCACTAAATTTCAGACAATGTGCGAATGATGAAAGATATTCTTTAGAGGAAGAAGGAATTCTGACAACGTGTCTTACTGATGATGAAAAACATCTGATTAATAGAAATAAGATTTTATATGATGAAGAAGTCTCAGATAGTTCAGTCGAAAGTATTTTTGAAGAGGTTAGCCATGCTACATCCTCAAAAGAATGCGTAGATGACTTGACTGACGAAATTGAAGTACAAGAGCTTTCAAGGGGCATTTCAGAATTTCCATGTTCAAACGATTTAAGAGATCCTTTAAAAATTTACATTGAAAGATCCGTTAGCTTGGTTGGAAGTGGGATTGAAAATCAACCGGATATTTTTGAATCGCCCTTCTTACGAATGAAAGATGAATCTTGTCAGAGGTAAATATAGTTATTAAAAATCTAAAAGTTTTGCAATTAGTGTATATTGTTATTACTGTGGCAGGGTTTATTAGATCATTAATACACAGATTATTATATAAAAAAAAATTATACAGAACAGAAAAAATATTATATTAAACAGAAAATTATATAATATTTGTTTCCAAGTGAAAAAGGTGATAATTATTAAAAATTGAATGATTAGTAGTGAGTGTAGTAGTATGAGTTTGCAGCAATTTTGCACCTGTTTGATCGATGGCCAGTGTAATGGTTCCTTGGTAAGTCCTTATATACGCTTTTCCATCTCTGTAAGTTGAAGTATATTTTAAGAGATTAAACAGCAAATCTATTACTGCGGATTGATATATATATTATAATTTTAAATAACTATGAAATAATTTGTTACATGTAATTATATCTCTGTAGTAATTATTTACATACTTCAGAGAAGTATAATAGCAACTACATTTAAGATTTCAAAAAGAGTAAAATAGGAAGATATTTTACAATGACAAATGAGGGTTTTTTTCCCTGTATATTAGTTGTTGGTGTTGATATAGCAAAGAAATACACTATTCAAAGGAGAATATGTATGGACTTTACCCTTGTCACGTCATCTGCGGGTATATATATATAAAAGACCATCAATTGGCGTAAAGAACATTTTAACACAGCTTCCCCTTCGTCCAATATACAGTCTTATTCAGAGGACATATACTCGCAGAGACGTGGCTGTTGCCACTCGTGGTAAAGTTCATTCTTTTTAATTCCAAAGAATACGACTAAATTAGCGCGCGCGCGCACACACACACACACACACAGACAGACAGACAGAGAGAGAGAGAGAGAGCGCTTAAAATTGATCGATACACTTAAAATTGACGTAATAAAAGCCTGATGCATGCCACCTGAAGTTGCGGAGGATTAGACCTGGCAGAAACGTATATATTTATATTGTATATTTTGAAATGCACTTTATTATGCATATTTCATACTTTCATCATCGAAGAGAGATTTACGTAACTAAAGTAAGTTTTCGTTCTGGTTGCGGCAGGATTAGACCTGGCAGACCTGTATATTCTTATTGTACACTTTGAAACCTGTATTGTGATGTATGTTTGATCCTTGTATAATATATGTAGGTAAACACTCAAAATTGACGTAATAAAATTAGGCCTGTCACCCGGTTGCGGCAGGATTATACCTGTATATTTCAAATGTACACTTTGAAACCTACATTGTTATGTATGGTAACGCACTGAAGCCACGTCGGTCTACAGATTTATCAAACACATCTTCGTCATGTTAAGATCAGGCGAATCTTCGCCCTGCTGCCAGGCATCAACCCGTTTAGCTGTGCAAAAACCTGGCAGGTAGGCCTGGTCAGCGGTCTAAAAAAAAAAAAGTCATATGAATCGGCCGTGTATTTCGTCTGTCGCGACTCAGCCCGAGCCCAGGCAAAACTATCTCAATATATCAAGATGGCCTTGGCCCAAGCCCGAAACGGGCTCGATTTTTATACCAGTCTTCGGTTTAGGGCTCAAAGTGAAAATTTTGTTTTTTCACAAATTGAAAAAAAAAAAGGGATAAACTTGCTATTTGAGAGCCAAAATATTAAAAGTTTCTAAGGTTACAATCCTTTAAAAATCAGTTTAAAAGGGAATGGAATTGTTATTGATGGGATATAAGGAGAAATATTCTATTCTCCCTTTGCACGGTCAATGTTAGTAACATAAAGAAGTCATGGGATATTCCTTGTCTAACCTCGCCTTCTGTTTGAAGCCCTTTTCCAGAATTACAGGAAAATAGAACTCATGTCTTTCTGCCACAATTTCACAATGATAGTTTAAAAGAATAATATTGGTGACTTTTGCCGATTTCTGCCTCTGGTTGGGTATAAATCCAGATTCTATTTTCGACGAGTTTTCGGTGAATGAAGCTTCCCTTGAACGTTTTGGCTACCCTCGGCTCTTCTTGAAAACTTAAATAAGATCGCCAATGTTTCAAGATATAAAACAGTTATTAATGCGAAACTAGTCAATTTATTTATAGTTAAGTTTTGCAAACACTGTTCTTAGCTTATCGGTGTGACAATTGATTGTAGACGATCTCGACAGTAGAGTTTGGGAATCGATAGTTATTTTATACGATTTTTATCGATTGTTGAATTTTCGAGAATCGGCCATCACTAAGTTTAATGCCCTTTAACCATACAATTTTCCAGAATCCTGATTTCACTAAAATTTAATTTAAAATTAATAAGTTATGTATTAAAGTTCATGCATTTCGTTAAAAGTCGTTAGCATTTAATTTTCATTGGATACTATACCATTTGTCTGTGACATCGTTCACGTGAATTTCAAAGAAGAGCAGATGCCACTAATTAAGCAAGAAATTCTCTCTCCATCTTCTCCACTATTTTTCTATTCGCAACTTGATTATGGAAAAGCGTAAAACAAAAGACAGTAAAAAAAAAAAAAGTGTTTGTTAGCATAAGCCAGCTTCTCCACTTTAGAATTTAGTTAGAGCTCTAAGATTTTTTGTGAGGCTGGCGGAATATATTAAGAACGAACACACCAAGTTTTAAAAAGATTCAGTGACTAGAAGTATTTTTAATAAATATAATAGAGAAAAGATGTGGCTCCAATGGGCTGAGATGCGGCGAGGTAGATGTAGTTTACAAATGTGTTGGCGACACCCTTTAAACTTCAAGACACTTTAACACTTAATAGATAACTTAAAAAAAAGTAATGAAAAGTTCTATGATAGTAGCTTTTATGATGGATACACTAAGAGAAGTTGTTTAAAAAACGATGAGTTAGCATTAATTGACGGGCTGTTGGAGAGCGGTGTGTGTGTGGGGGGCGAGGAGCTATACAAAACACAAGTGCTTTACGAGACCTTTAAAATGGATCCGAACTTGCAACTGAGAGATGGGACTTTAAAAGGGATGCCCCTTTTGCGCCCCTCTGGCGGACCTCCCCTCGAGAGATACGTGAAAACCGAGGGCGCCAAAAGAGGCGGGGGAAAAATACCTTTAGGCGGTTTACAGCTAATTTTGGTGAAATTTTGGAGCTGTCCGGCCCATAAGAACAGAGAAAAATAGAAAAAACTAAAGTAATTATGAAAAATTGAAAAAATTAAATAAGAAAAGTGCTCCTGACGGGAGGATGGGGGGAGAGAAGGAGGGGAAAATAGGACCAGACAAAAGTGCTTGACGAGATCAAACTTTTGATATGTTACATGATGTGGTTTGAACACATTGAATGTCTTCCCCCCCGGGGGGGGTGACTCCGTTCCTATGCGAGATAGGGCCCCAGGACCCTCTTAGAAATGTGAGCCTCGACGAGGTTAACTTCGTTGAATCCTTCAGAAGAGGCCTACGCCCTCTGTGGGGCTTAAAGGGGCTGAGAAAGAAGGGAAAAACTAAAACTTAAAAAGAGTTGAAACAGAGAAAATGCTTCTTAAGGGAAGGGGGAGTGAGAATAGAACTTGACCATAGTGCTTGACGAGATCTATCTATTGATATGTTACATGAAGGGGTTTGAGCACCAAAAAGGTCTCCCGGGGGGGGGGTAATTTCGTTCCTATGGGAGATAGGGCCAAGTGACCCCCTTAGAAATGTCCGCCACGACGAGTTGAAAATCGTTGGATCCTTTAAAGGGGACTGCGCCCGCTGTAGGGCAATTAGGAACTAAGAAAGGAAATACAAGCGGAAGTATCGGCATAATAAAGAGAGACAATTTGATTTTTAATATCGTCAGTAACAACCATTTGTATAGCTATGTATAAAGGGTGTCCTCCTTTACATATGGAGTGCCTGTGACTTTTCATAAACATGAATTTTACTGTAGACAGAAAGAATTAGCTCTGTGTGCGGCTAATAATAATATGTAATGTAAACTTTTAATCGTAAAATAGCTGAATTTGTCGTATTTAAATAAGTAATTGTTATTAATATAAAATTTTACTTTTATGAAATATATTCCATTTATCATGAAAAATACAAAGCAATCGATAAAACATTTAAAAAAAAAAATAGAAAAATCGAACAGAAATTTAGGGAAATCGAACCCGCAACCTCCAGAATCAAGAGCAGTGCTCTAACCATTTGGCCATCAAGTTCACTTCTAGCCTGTTATAAAATATCATTAAAATAGGCAAATTAGTCAAATCAATGTTTCGAACGCAGGCTTTTCAATCTCACTATGCATACATTCACAGTATAAACTCAATCCATATTTTAGTCTCCTTCGCCCGTGCGCCACCTGATCTTCGTCCGTGAACAGCCCCATTATCTTTTTACGCGTGAAGGTTTCGCTATGGTACTTCATTGTGAAGTTTGGTAATTTTTTTAATTCAATATTTGATAAATGGCATAATTAGATTTGAAATTTATATCAATAAAAATATAATTTTTTACCTTTCTAACGCAGTTTGTCTAACAATTTTGTGACAAATACTTTTCGAGCTATTAATTTTTTCAGTAACTTCAAATGTTTCATTTTCCGAGATTAACCTGTGGCAACGATGGATGGCTGTGACTTTCCATAAACATGAATTATACTGTTGCCTCAAAGAATAAGTGTGGGGCTAAAAAAAATCCACGTATTAATCGGTTATCCAGCTCCGATACCTCTCGGTTATACCGGATAAATGAGACGGGATAACCGATAATTCCTTTACATTTTAAAATATCTAAATCTATATTTGAAAATATTTATGCGAGATAATCTTTGTCCCCCATTGGAGTATATTCCTACCGAATTTCAAACGTCCATAATCTTAAATTACGACACATTAATCAATATGACAATGATTAGCTATAATTAGTGTACTTAAAAAAAAAAAAAAAAAAAAAAAAATCTTTTTGACTATCAAACAATAAGCAACACAGATTTTTAAACATCGCAGAAAAAAAAAAACGAAATTCGCGTTCCGAACCCAACTTTCGGAAACGAATTTTTTTTTTCAAAGGATTAATATTCATATATAATTTTTTTTAACGAATTGCGGCATTCGAAAGAAAAGTGAACATAGGTCTAGTATTTTTAGTTTTTTTTATTTCCGAATCCGATGCAGAATGTTAAACATTGCAGAAAAAAAACGGAATTCATGAAAGTTACTTACGGAAATAAATGTTTTTGAAAAGGTTAATATTAATATTTTTTTTTAAACCGAAGGCGTTTTAAAGAAAAATAAACGGAACTGCGGTTTGGTACCTTTTTTTTTTTTCTTTTTTTTATTATTGATTTAGGAAGCCGATGCAAAATTTTAAACACCGCAAAAAAAAAAAAAAAAAAAAAAAGAAAGAAAGAAGGGAATGCACAAAAGCCTAAAAGTATAATATTTAATTTGGTGCAATCGCGGGCTTCAAAAAAGGTGAGAAACAACATGAACTGGAGGTTTCTCAAAATTTTTTTGAAAGGGTTAACTTCCGTATTTTTCGAAACAGATTGCTTTGTTAGAAAGCTTTAAGAGCGTATTTGTGGTTTGGTGGCTTTCGTTTTTCCGTATTTTGAACGGTTAAGCCGATGCGCCACGGGCGTTTCAAAAGACGGGAGAAAAAAAAGCCGCTTTCGCACTTTCGGATATTCTTTGCTTCTGCGCTTAGGAACAGGATTCTCGCATGCACCAGCGCGACGTTTTACCGGTCGACCTTTTTAATTGCAGGGTTTAATTAATATATCGGATAATGATTAAAAATAAAATATCTGAGTATCAAGTGCATTAAGACCTGCCATGTACTGTCCTCATCCAAATTTTCAGACATGCAGATTTTGCTAGCCATCGCATGCATGCACACAAACTCTTTTCTTAGTATAGATTGACTACTATTTCCGATTAGTAATATTCACTTTATTTAATCAGTGCCAGTTTAGTGTACTTTTTATTCAAATATCTAACATTATTTTCAAATAGTAAAATTTTCCTTAATCTGCCATTAAATAAGCTGTTATTACCATTCGGAAATAGTGGTAGATATCTGAATAAAAAAATCTGCTAAATTGGTAACACTGAAGAAGAGAGAAGAAATACATATCTTGGTCTATGAATTCGCATCTTAACCCTTTGAGGGGCGGTGGTATATATTATATACCACCTAATTTTAATCCTATTCAAACCAGAATCTTTTAATAAAATTTTACTTTTTTAACTTTGACGGGATAAAGTTGAAAAATTGCTTTTCCTTATTTTGAACTAAATTCTTTCGTAAATACCGGTGTTAATTCGACGTTACAGGAACAAAATTGCTTGCCCCTGAAAGGGTTAAGCAAGATTTTTTGCCACAAGGGACTTAAACTCTATCGCATATTAAGCGTGATCGCGTAATAACCGTTCAAGTATTAAACGTGATATTTTTGCATCTTATGGGGCGATGTTCGAGGGACTGGTGAAAATCGGCATATTATGCGGGATTGCTTCTTAACTGAGTCCAACTGTATATCAAATTTCAAACATGCTGATAATATAAATTTTCAATTTAAATTTTTGAAAGAATATACAGTGGGTGATCGGTTAACGAACACTTTCGCCAGAGATTTTTATGTTCGGATAACGAACACATGTTCAGTTAACGAACAACTCACAAAACAAAGGCAAGAAAAAGCAATGCTGTGATTTAGCTTTGCAAAGCTGTATTTAATATAATTTAATTGTTTAATTCAATTTAATAGCGGTATTTAATGCATCTATTATCGATTTAGACAACATTTTAACAATTGTATACTTATGGATTATTAATTCATGGATTACCAAAGGGTTCGGGTCCTACATTTTAGACCCACCAAATTAGAATGAACAGATTAAAAAAATATATATATATATATTTTGTGTTTTTTTTAAAGAAATATTTTTAACTGGAAATTAATTATTGTAATTGAAATTTAGATCCTAAATTATTAACAAGCTCTAGGCTCCACTTGAGCTTTATCGGGCACAGTAAACACGGTATTTTAGAGAACTAATTGAGATTTTGATAGGTCAAAGTGATAAATCGATATGATTTAATGATGTAGTCAATGAATGTGATCCTAAAAGTTTTTACAAATGGCATGTTTATTTATTTTTAACTACGGCACAACACGGACAAAGCCATCAGAATACGATCTGTTTATATTAAATATGGAAAAATTTAGGGAGAATTTATATTAATTTTTATATACTATTTGGCTTTTAAGAACGAATTAATCGAATTCCCATACAAATCTATACTAAATGTATGATCGGTTAACGAATAAAACGGATTAAGCTCGTTAACCGATCACCCACTGATGTATACACATTTCGAACAGAAAAATTTGCCTTAAAACAATATATAATAGTAGTAAAATTTTGTACACCAGACCACCTTAAAATATCATTATGTGAAGTTATGATTCACATTTAGGTTTTCAGAGAAATTTGCCTGTAAATGTCACTGAGCCCTTGAACTTGAGAATTTTTTCCTTTGTATAATGACTTTCAATAATTTGGTTTTGTGTTTCTTTGTCTCATAAATTCTTTACTTTTTAGAATTTTTGGGCATAGTCAACAATCGGTTAGCCTCAAACCTCTGCCAAAAATGCTCGATTTAGGTAGGACTTATTCTCTGTCAAATTAAAGTTGTGAACATCACCTTGTTTTTATTATTTACATTTCTCTCATTTGTTTTAGGATTAAAAGAAGATGTGGCTCATGAAGGTTCCGAACAGTATACACAGGTGATTTTTTTCCCTTTTGGACTTTAAGAAAAGTTGCAATTAAATTTAAGGGGCCCGAGACATTATTATATTGCTGCACCAGAAAATAATTTAGTTAATGTTTCTAATAATAATAAAATCCCTATGCAACAACACGAATTTCTTTCACTCTTTCAGGAAGTCATTTTTGTTACAGAACTACATGGATTTTTTAAACATTACGTAAGTGCCACGGAATCAAATGGCATTTTTAATTTTCCAAAGAATATTTAAACCTTGAGTAATAATATAAATTGCTCCCTGATGATGACCATTCCTTGTCTGTAGTGCCTCGAAAATGGGCTTAAAGTATCAGTTTCAATATATCTTTTGAAAGGTCCCTTCCCGCATAGCATGCACAGTCACAGTGACGTCATTGTGACGTCACTGTGAGTCACGTACGTCACGTCACATCTGTGACCAAAATGACACCACTTTGTAACGTCACACTGTGATCAAAATGTGAACGTCTCGAAGATCTAAAGAAAACTTAAAATAAACTTTAGAACATCTTATGGCATGAAGAAAATTACTTTTTGACAGCTTTAAAAATTTTTGTGACGTTGCAAAGACGTCAATGCAAGTCACATAAGTCACGTAACACCTATGACCAAAATGCCAACACTCTGTGACTTCACGGTGTGATCGGAGAGAGAATTTGGAAAAAAACTCATAAAATATAGAATTGAATTATGTCATGTACCTAAATCATTAATATAAAACATTGTCACACATTATTTAAATATATTGTATTTCCAAAATAAAATAATAAATAAATATTTGTCTACATATATGAGGCAGATATTTTTTTACAATTTTCATTGCCATTTTCATGAAATTTAACAAAATATACTATATAATACTCAGGTAAAAATCCTTAAATAGAAATTTAGTAACGTAGGAAAGTTTTGGCGGAAAGTAATTCAGAAATAGATCTCCCATTCTAATAAAACTGTTAGCGATTTAGAGATTTGTTAGCATTTTAAATACAAACATTTAATTTTTTTTTCCTACCACCGCATAGAACTCATTTGCTAATTTTGTGATACTAAAAATATTTAAAAAATCTCCAATCTCTTATTATTTTGAGGGGCCACTCAACCCAATCATCAGCTTTCTGTTTAAAAAGTGAGGACACCATTTTTGCGAGTTCGACATCGGGGGTGCTCGGGGTGACCGTTGAACGCGTTCAAGATTTTTCTTGTACTGAATATTTAAGGTGGTTCTCAACTGACCTGCTCCACAACGCGAAGCTTTCTGACATAATTTCTGACTCATTTTTAAACGTAAAGGCATAAAATGGGCAGGACTGACTATGGAAGCAATTTGGAATCGAAATGAGTTTTCCATTTTTTGATAAATATATTACTTATCGAGTTATAAGCAATTCGTGTCACGTGACGACTGGTTTTTCTCTTTTCTTTCCCTGTTACGTCGGGTATTTGGTTCAAAACGCTGACTTTGACATTCTTTTCTGAAAGATCTTCTGATTTTACTAAAAAATGGAAAACGTCTTTCAATTACAGAGTTTCTGAATAAAAACAAAAGCCAATTTCATGCGTTTCCGAACAAAAACGAATTAAAAATATGTCATAAAGTATATGTCATTCCTATAGCAATTTATTCCAAAACTGGTCAGTGCTTAATAAGATATCACCTCTGTTAAATATATTGCTCTTTTCAATAGAGTGTAAAAAATGAAGAAATCGTATTTAGGAAATCTGATTGCAGAATAGTATTTATATTTATGTCGTAATTATTTTATAAAGACTATTAAATCCATTTTTATTTAAAATTTATGTTTACTTTGGACGCCTAAAACAAATGCAACTGATTAAAAAATATATAAAAATTTCAATTTTCACAGCTTATTTCCAAGAATACTAAACTCTCTCATATAAAAACAGAATATTATAGTTTTATTAGAAGTTATTTGTCAGCCATATAAACTATAAAGCATTTGAAATGTCTTTATTTAACTGTTTTCTTTCTATTCTTTTTCTGGAAACACCTGCTAGATGTTACTTTGTGGTAAACATTACTGCGCAGATCATGATCGCAGATGTTGAGGGCAGACGATTAATTTCATCGGCTGATTAGAGTGTGTGGTGTTCTTTTAGTTTGTGGAAGTATATTGTGGAATTTATACCGTGAAAGTAAATTAACGTTTTAAAGTGAATCATCCATTTTAACCTGTCCTTATGTCTAGCTGGGTGCGTTATTAAGGTCTGCGTGCGATATTTGATATTTGATATCTCAGATCTATGAACACACCTAAGCTGGACACTTTGAAAATTAAAGCAGTGGATTTGAGTCTCCTTTTCAATGAAAAGGAAGCAGTCAACGAACATTAAAACTTAATCCCTAGAACTGGTGGTTTTACTTATAGATTAGCAGGTAACTTTTAATGTCTTCGCAGTTTTGTTAATAGTGCATATTTAGTAATGGTACATTAATAGTGCATTATTTAAATGTTAAGATGTTTAAATCTATTTTTTTTTAATCACTTGTATAAAATTATATCTTTAATTTTTTAAATCGTTTTAAATAGAGAGTTTCGAAAAAAGCTTAAAGTATTTACTAACAATATATATTCTAAATGTAAAGTGTTATTTATAACGAGAAATGTATTTATATTTTGTGTTTCTCAGTTCAATTTTCATAGTTATTCATTGTAATTAAAAACATTGCAATTTTTAAAACTATTAATATTTGATTTACAATTTGAAAATTTCTTAGCTAGTGGAGGTTTTGAGAAATAATTTTCTGGTATATTTGAAATAATTGCGACAATTTAACTCATTAAAAATTTAGTTGTCAAGATATGTCAATATTAGGTGCAAAAAAATAATGAATATTGATGAAACAATAAAACAGCTATTCAGTTAAGGTAATTTTTCCAGTTATGTTATCGAATTTTTTCTACAGTAAAAATTGATATTTAAGCTCTGCATTTAGTATTCTATCAAAAACTATAAATAAAATAATTTGTAAAGAAAAAAAATATATTTTTTTTTTCTTTGCGTTTATGATCCGAAGTTTTAAATTTCATTTGCTTCGAAAAATGTTTTATTGCTTGATACAATGTTTATTATTTAATAATATCGCACAATAGGTAGATCTATTATTTAAATGGATTCCTAATATAAATTTTTCACAATGCTTATTTAAAAATCTATACTTTTATTTTCATTAAATTTGTAATCAAATCCAAAATAACTAATTTCTGAATTCATTTTTATTCGGAAACACATGAAATTGGCAGGTGTTCTTATTCAGAATATATGTAATAGAATGGCATTTTCCATTTTTGACAAAAGATGTTTCAGAAAACACTATCAAAGTCGGTGTTTTGAACCGAATTTCCGATGCGCAGCGTCAGAAACGGAAAAAAGTGACCAAAATTGCTCTTAAGCATTTCATTTATCTAAAAATGGAAAACGCTATTCATTCCAAATCGCTTTAATAATCAGGCATGCAAGTGCCAAGCGTTTAAAAATTTGTTCATAAATGTGTCAGAAAGTTTCGTGATACTGAACGAGGGGAAATATGGCAAAGTATACACATTTAAAAACTTCAATACTTAAAAGCAAAATAGCATAGTTTTAATTGTCAACATTTTTGGTGGTTACATAAAACAAATGGAAGTGGAAGTTATTTTTAAAAGTGGTTATTTGCACAATAGAATTTCATATTATTAAAATATTTAATTTTATTATAATTTTTAATGGATCCATCTATTATTTTTATATTAGTATGCGTTTTTTACATTTATAATTTTCTTGTTTAACGGCTACATTAGCCGGTTTCCCAATCAGATGCAAAGTTTTAATTTGAATACGAGTTGCATAAAAAAAATGATTGCCGATCCAATCCTTATCGTCGATCTTATCCGTATTTGGTGAAATCTTGTTATCCGAATCTATGCGAAATCATTTATCAGGTTCGGTCGGGTTGTGGGCCTACAGAATTTTTGTTGTTGTTGGGTTAGGGTAAGATTACGGGTTGAATGTAAATATAGTTTCAGTCAACCATCATTCATGTTCAAGTAGACATTCAATCATGTTCAAGAAGTATGTAACCGGATTCGTACATGACTCTAGATCCGAGCCGACATCAGAAATTGTATCGTAACACAATTTCTGATAAAATCTGGTTACTTGGTCGTATGCAAGATTCTATTCTGAACAAGACTTACAGTAAAAACATTATACCCGACTCGGGTCAGATCGGGTTCACGAAAATCAGGTCACACGACAACTAATCCAAATCTATTCTGTAGCCAAACAAATCCAAAAAGATCGATCCGAAGTTTCTGTGATAAAGATATATCACAGTTTTATCTTTTTTAATTATTTTTATTTCAGCTCAACGTATTTCTATTTTTATAGCCTTTCCAGTTTAATTTGCCATTCCATTCCTTAAAAGTTATTTATCGGCAGTCGCGCACCTTGTACGTTGCTTTTTTGGCAAGGCCGTCTCCCCCCTCATTGTGCTTTGCGTTCGTTGAATCGGCGATGTTGTTTTCTCTGCGAGGCATCTTCGCGCTTTGAGTTTGTTCAATCGGCGCTGAGCTGTGACGTCATCGTCATTCAGCGGCTCTCACTCCGCACGCGTGTGTTGTGCGCATGCGTCACCACCACTCTTGTTCGGTATGTTTTCGGGAGCTGTTTTGTTTTGGCGCTGCATCCGAAAGGGGCGTGTCTTTCAAATACAAATTAGAATCGTTCTTTCAATTATTAAATGTTAATTAGTTTCTGATTTGCTCGTTTAATTTTCACGTAATTCCTAAATCATCAAATTAGTTTAAATGAATCTTGCTGTCACATTTGTGCACCCCTTTTATGGGTATTTATACTAATGTTGCGCATTTTTCCAACAGAATTTTAATAAAAATGATGCTGTAAATTTATGATAAACGTCGTATGGTCTGGAGGCCCGCTGGCCTGTGCCGGCGCTCGCTCGTATCCTAGAATCGCGTAGCGCTGATTCTTTGGAGATCAATTTCGCGTTTTCAGTTTTCAATTATTCTATAAAATGCTGTTGTAAATTTTAAGTTTAATATTTTAAAAGTTTTAAATCAACTGGTAATTGACTTCTGAATTAATTCTATAATTCTTCATGGACGCGGCCAGAAGGAATATTTAAAGATTCTTCGAAATTTACGAAATTTGAGCCAGTACTTTTTAAAGACTTGATGTGCAGCTTTCATCTCATCCTTCCTCCTTCAAGAAAATGTAATAAACATTATTGGATCCAACTTATAGTATTCATCATTTATAGTCTGCATCTATTTCTTCACTCAAGTAAGACCGTTTAATTCATTTTATTATTATTTTGATTCTCTTCTCAAAGAATAATTGACCTAAAGAACGTCATGCAATTTTTTTGCATTGGGTTATTGCTCACACATTAATATTCCCATCAATTGCTCCTCTCTTAAATAAATTTCTCCTTCACATTTGGCGCCGTGTTTATTCTTTTATGAAGAGAAAAGTTAAAAATTTTATTTTGTTGTTCTTAAAAAATATTCTCAAATTTTGAAACTTATAAAATAGAATATATTTGAAGATTTGATGCTCTATTAATTAATTCATATTAAAAATGAAATATTATTTGAAGAATTGCTGATTTTGATTAAATTTTTAGAAGCTTAAAAAATATTCTTGTGTTGCTGAAATTAAAGAAATTTTTTTTTCCACAGAAGATCGATGTTTGCAATACATCGTTAATTTCGGAACTTTTATTCTCAACTGACTTGCATATATTTAATTATTTTTAATTGAAAAATAATATTTTAACAGAAATTAATTTTTATTCTGGTATTTTTCTATGAGATTTATTGAATATTTTTTATGCAAATTTTCATGAAGAATGAAATTAAAAAAAAAAAAAAAATGAATTTATTCTTTTTTTAACAAATGAAAATATGGTGCTTTTTATATATATAAAGTTAAAAAAATATATATATAATTCATGATGAATTCAAATATTTTTTTTGAAAAATGTGAAAATTGTTCTTGTTCTAAGATTTTGAGAACAAAAATTTAAGAGGCTATGGTTGTTCTTATTCTTATTTTGGGTTAATTTTTTTATTAATTTATTGGCACTTTTAAATGAAATTGATATATTTTATGAATATTAAAAATTTTATTGAAGCAAATTTTATTGGAATTAAATTATTGAAGTTTATGTTCTCATCATATTACTAATTTTGCTGCACTTATTCTGAGTATGAAATGCCTTCATAGAAGCTCAAGTTTTCATGTGATTTTGTAGTTGTTTTATCATACATAAATTTTTTTGAGTTCTTGGTTGCTTCTACTAAAGTTAAATTACTTATTGCAATAACACTACAAGTTCATTGACTCTCGCCATTTTCTACAAATTTTCTGTATGATTATAGTGTGCAAGCAGTCTGTGTTCTTTCTAGAAATTAAAATTCAAGAACTGTATTTATATTTTGAAAATATTACACAATATTTTGCATTTTCTGTTCTACATTTTGAGAACTGTTATTTTAATTTCAAGGAATTGTTGCTTCATCCTAATATATATATTTTATATTACACAGCATCTGCATCTTTTTATTGAAATTCTCATACCATAATCACAAAAAAGAGACTGGTATTATTATTTTTTTTCTTTTTTGAGAAGTTATAGCCATTACCTAACTGCTGCATATTCTTGTTCCTGAAATGGTTACCGTCTACCCATGCTGCATTTTTAACATTCTACAATCTGAATATATACTGACAACTTCAATAAACTGGTTATTTTTATCATCTGACTTTGCTTACCTGGTGGAAAAATCTTCAGAATGTGTTATATCCATTGTTGGCTGATTTTCTCTGCTGTCTGCAAATATGATGGTTCCTGATAGTACAATAATTACTTACCTGCACTCTTTTGCGAGTTGAAGTGACTGTTGATGGTCGCCATTCATATAAGGCAAATATATCCGTGTGATTGCTCCTCGTCAGTCCTCTTCATCTTGTAGAACTTGTTTCTCCCTCATCAATGTTACTCATTTTTATGGATCTAAAGTATTACAAATTACAGCTGTGCTTATTTGCAATAGTTTTCTATCTTTTTCTACCCTCTGTTGCAAGACCCGATTATGGAAGTGTACTGTTAAAGTTCAGTTTCACAGCATTTAAGAAATTGCTGCTTTTTCAAATGGAACTTCTCAAATTTGGAAAAATTATTATGATTATTATTTGAAATTTTTTTATTATGCTTAAATTATAGTGCCTTGTTATTCTAGTATTATTTCATAACCCAAATGTTTTCTAAATCATCTTTACCATATGCCTCACTTAAAGAAAATTATTTTATGAATGAAGAAAATTTATAAATGAAGAAAATTTTTTGTTGCACTATTAAATAATATTGCAAATTTACATGCAAAGCAACACATATTCTTAGACTTTCCAGCGCATTATAAAGAAATATTCTACCACTGTGAAATAATTTTGGTGAATATTATTTTTTCTAAGAAGCTAAAGTGTTTTTATGGTCATTGTGACTTCTTCAAATGTCACTAATCCCAATTTTGTCTTTAAAGTGTGCAAGTAGTGTTGTATTGCCTCAAATCTGCAATTTCTGTCTGCTTGAATACACCTATACAAAAAAAAAATGTATATAGGCAACTTAGACTTTCCAGCGCCTCTCAACAAGAGTCTTGTGCTCTTTGTATTATTCTAAGTGCCACTTCGTCATATTATTCCTCAACATCATGGAACCACAGTTCATGATTTATGTCTGCTAATTACCTAATGTGTCTTCAAATGCTCTTACCTGCTGTGTCTTCAAATGCTCTTACGTGATGTGTCCTCAAATGCTCATCATTGTTTAGTGCTAAAATCTCCTGATAAAGTCTTCAATTTATTTTAGTGGTGTGTGTTTCAGGCAAAAAGGCCAATTTGCTGCTACACTGCCATTGTGTCAATCAACCAACCAGTGTGCCACTTAACTTGCAAACTTTTCAGCAAGTAGTTACTTTTTTCTGAATGTGATTATCTTTTTAAAATCAGACTGATTTTAGAACTTTTAAAGGTATTACATCTGATTATTTGTTATGTAAAAGCAGAACGTTTATTATCCTTCATCTGTAAACAAACAAAAATTTTTTTTTCTTCCTTCAAGCATTTTATTAGCAATATTCATCTGTTTCTTTACAATAGTTTTAGCAAGAATGTTGTATATTTTTGTCTGGTTTACATACTTGCTAATGGTTTAACGGATCGCTATTAGCATTTTTGTAAGTTTTGATGAATTTATATTATGTTTTATGCTTATTTGATTTACAGATTCGTCATCGGTTCTGGAGATCGCCTTTGACAGTCTTGTAAGTTTTGGTGTTTGTTCAGTTTGCAGATCTACTGATGGTTTATAAGGGGGCTATTAGTGTTTTGTGAATTGATATGAATACATATTAATAGTTTATATTTATTTGATTTACTGGTTTGATAATGGTCTCAAGGTAGTGAGAGGCTATTACCACTTTTGGTAAGTTTTGTAAATACCACCCAAATAATTCATATTTTGTCAATAGCTGATTTTTCTATAGGATATTTATCCTTTTCATTAATGTTATATAAATTTATGATTATAACATGCTTTACATAACGGTGCACTGTGTTTGTTTTTATACTCTCATAAAATGTGTCATTTGATTTTAACTTGTCTTTCATTATGAAAGTTAATGGTTAAATTATTTTTTTTTTGAGGATCCTCATCATCTTCTCTCACCTTTTCTCAGCTTTTCTCTGATTATTTTTTTGCAAAAAAAAAAAAAAAAAAAAAAACCATGGTATATTAAAAAGAAAATTTATTGTGTATGAAGAGAAAATTTATTGAGTATTAAATGAAAAATGTATTGAATATAAATGAAGGAATTTTGTTGACTATTTCAGAAAGAGTTTTATTGAGTATATTTCATGAAAAATATTTTTATTGAATATTTACGGAAATTTTTATTGAGTACTTGCAAGTACATTAAGTATGAAGTATTACTGAAGAAATGTGTCATTTGTTGTTGGTTAAAACTTATGCATTATTTTGTTATATATTAAAAAGTTGTTACTAAATCCAACTATTTTGATGAATTTATTATTAGTTATGAAAAAATTAATTTAAATTTTGTTGCAACATAATTTTATGCGAATTTCATATAAATTTTGGGTAATAATTCTTATGCACTTATTATATACTTGTTTATGATATATCAGTATTATGTGCATTATGTTAAATACTTAATTTTATATGATTTGAATTATTACTAATGCAAGGCCTTTTTGAATGAATTTAAAATCCTTACAATGGATTGTTTTTGTGCACATTTATGCTATTTAAGAGTTAATTTATATGCTCTATATTTTTAAAAGTCCTAGGCATCTGTCAGAATTTAAGGTATTCTTGACTTTTTGTTGCTTTAAAATTGCAACTTATTATAATTTAAATATTTATGTCTAGACAAGTCGGAAGAAGAAAGAAATTACCGACTCTTTTTATGTTGCGTTACTGTTGCAACTATTTTGATATGATCTCATTGCTAATTTAAATTAAATATTAGCTTGTTTTCTTTTATATACATGATGGTATTTGTTTAGAGATCAAGATTAATGGAAGGTATGCCTTTCTTTGCTAAAAAATGCAATGGGGCTTTTGTATACTATGTTATATTGTATACATTTTGTATAATTTGTGATGAGATTTTTGAATGTACTACAATGATGTATATTCTTTCTCTTTTTCTTTTTGGTTGCTGCACATCACATCAAATTTCATTAATTAATAATTAATTTACTTTTCATGGCTCTAAATTTAAGTTATTATGTCATTTTACTTTGGCATTTAAAAATTTTGTCTTCCCTGTGTCGAAAAAGGCTTTTACTGTTTTTAACCCCTTTTTCTCCTTCTGGTCAGTCAAAATTTTTGTCGGTGAATGGGGGTATTGTGATAAAGATATATCACAGTTTTATCTTTTTTAATTATTTTTATTTCAGCTCAACGTATTTCTATTTTTATAGCCTTTCCAGTTTAATTTGCCATTCCATTCCTTAAAAGCTATTTATCGGCAGTCGCGCACCTTGTACGTTGCTTTTTTGGCAAGGCCGTCTCCCCCCTCATTGTGCTTTGCGTTCGTTGAATCGGCGATGTTGTTTTCTCTGCGAGGCATCTTCGCGCTTTGAGTTTGTTCAATCGGCGCTGAGCTGTGACGTCATCGTCATTCAGCGGCTCTCACTCCGCACGCGTGTGTTGTGCGCATGCGTCACCGCCACTCTTGTTCGGTATGTTTTCGGGAGCTGTTTTGTTTTGGCGCTGCATCCGAAAGGGGCGTGTCTTTCAAATACAAATTAGAATCGTTCTTTCAATTATTAAATGTTAATTAGTTTCTGATTTGCTCGTTTAATTTTCACGTAATTCCTAAATCATCAAATTAGTTTAAATGAATCTTGCTGTCACATTTGTGCACCCCTTTTATGGGTATTTATACTAATGTTGCGCATTTTTCCAACAGAATTTTAATAAAAATGATGCTGTAAATTTATGATAAACGTCGTATGGTCTGGAGGCCCGCTGGCCTGTGCCGGCGCTCGCTCGTATCCTAGAATCGCGTAGCGCTGATTCTTTGGAGATCAATTTCGCGTTTTCAGTTTTCAATTATTCTATAAAATGCTGTTGTAAATTTTAAGTTTAATATTTTAAAAGTTTTAAATCAACTGGTAATTGACTTCTGAATTAATTCTATAATTCTTCATGGACGCGGCCAGAAGGAATATTTAAAGATTCTTCGAAATTTACGAAATTTGAGCCAGTACTTTTTAAAGACTTGATGTGCAGCTTTCATCTCATCCTTCCTCCTTCAAGAAAATGTAATAAACATTATTGGATCCAACTTATAGTATTCATCATTTATAGTCTGCATCTATTTCTTCACTCAAGTAAGACCGTTTAATTCATCTTATTATTATTTTGATTCTCTTCTCAAAGAATAATTGACCTAAAGAACGTCATGCAATTTTTTTGCATTGGGTTATTGCTCACACATTAATATTCCCATTAATGCTCTCTCTCTTAAATAATATCTCCTTCACAGTTTCTGGATTGTATTCGGGTAAAATCTGGTCACCCGACCCGGTGCAGTGTCGTCACAAACTTGAACCATAAAAAAAATTTGATCCGAACAATCCGTATAGGATTCGGGTAAAATCTGGTCACCCTATCCGATGCAGATTCGTCACATTTTTCACATTGAAGTCGCACGGTGACTTCACAAAGTAGTCACATTGTGAGGTCACAGAAAGCCTTGAAAACGGCCATAACGAACTCGCATTTACGTCACAACGACTGTCACAAAGTCACAGTGACGTCGCCGTGATGTCACCATGCCTTACGGGTTCTCTCTATACGAAAAAGAGAACTGCTATTCGATTTCTTAGTATCTAAATAAGAATAACTGTGAATGTATCAGAAAGTAACAATTTTGAGACCTTAACCCATTCGGACAAGCGTCCCACACATGAAATTTTTTCAGTTGGCACCATTTTTTTTTAAACAGTTTCCTTTACTTATTTAACAAGAAACAAAAAAATTCCCTAATTAAATAAGACAAATATTATATTTCTTTATTACTGGTACCAAAAACAATTGTTGTATTGAACATTTTGAAGATGCATATATGCACCCATGGTCCTGAAGTGGTTTAACTAAAATATTTTCTTTTGAAAAAGAGGATATCTACAAATTCTTGCTCCCCCTCCCAAAAAAAGAGGGGGCACAGTATACAGGCAGCCTAATGATATTATCTAAAAAACATTGGTTACAACCTACTTATTCAATTAAAAATATAGGATGCTTCCTTACTACAACTTAGACTTTCGTTCATAACTTTAACAATAATAAAAATATTATATTTTCAAGAGATTTATTTTACTTTGTATGAAATGAGATGTTGCAATGAGAATTTGCCCACCACCCATATTTAAACACAACCCTGAGAGGGGAAGAGCAGGAATGAAGTTTTTATTCTTAAAAACATTTTGCATATTTTCATAAAGAGTGGGCAAAAATCATTAGAGAAAGAAACCCCACCACCACCTGACTTAGTTAAAGAAAATTTAACCTCTTACTGAAAAAAATAACTATTTTCCAATTTACTTTTACTAATGATAAGCAACGTTATTTTTATGAAAGTTACTTTACATTTTTTAAAGTTATACTCCTTCCTTTTCAGGATAGTAGTACACTGCTTCTTGATTCTGAGCCTCTCTTTATCCAAAGGTCAACTACAAATAAAAGTGGACATTCCGAAGTGGCACTCATTCAGGAGATTGAAGAGTAATATATTTCTTTTTAAAAAAAAAAGAAAAAAAGGAGAGAGAAAATTCTTTAAAAATAATGCAAAGAACTGAATAAAATAATATTTAAATGAATGAGTGCATCTAGCAAGAATTTATGGTAAAAAAAAGAAAAGAAAATAACTTTTATTTGAAAAATACTGATGGTAGTTGTAAAAAGTAAAAGCCTTAATAAAGACATTTTTGAATCCCTCGGAATTTTTTATTTTATTCTTCACAATTTGTTAATTATCTATAAAAAAAAAAAATGCATTGCTGTACAAAACTTACTATTTCCTTTTTGCCACCTTCCAAATGTTGATTATTTTTTACAATTATCAAAATTATCTGCCAAGATTCAATAGCAGGGACTCCAGTTTGGAAACTACAGCATTGCTACTTTGAAACAGAATTGTGATTTCTGTTGTTTTTCAATTTCCTTCAATGTGTCACTAAATCCCATGCTATTTTTAATTTTTTTATACTAACCTTTCTTCACTTGTTACGTTCATTGAAATTTTCTTTTCAAAAAGCAAATGTTGAAAATCAAGTCATAAACACAATTGTACTATAAGCCAATTGCTGTACAAGTACCATTATTCGTTATGATTTTACAGAATTATCAAATAAGAAACTTGAAATTACTCTTTTATTGAGACAAGTTTCTCTAACTGTATGAGACAGTAGCACAACTTTTAACCACAATTAAGAGAAAAAAAAAAGTTTCAAAATTCAAATTACTATTGGACAGTTGAATAATTTCTATTTTGAATTTTCAGTCCATTATTTTGGATAATTCAAAGTTTGTAAGATTTTACATCTGATAAATTTATTGCATGTAAAATTAAGTCATCCCAAACCTTTTGCTGCTGCAGAAAAAATGCAATGTGTATCCATTCTTTTTTCTTTCCCGATTATTCTATATTTTGGTTTGCTCTATTCCTCTTCAATAACATTAGATTTGTTCACACTTTTACATAAGACTTATAAAGTCTTTGAAATTTCACCTCCCACAAGATTTGTAAGAGGCAATAGTGAAAGGCTTTACTAAATTTTTGCAAAAATAAAGATTCTGTTAAACTTAAAAAATAAATAAAATAAACGCAAACAAAGATTGTGAACATCTTTAAGGGGTTGTGCATATATATATACAGTGGAGCATCGTTTATACGACGCCGAAGGGACTACCAAAAAACGTCGTATAAACGATAAAGTCGTATCATCGATTTTCTAGAATAAATTTTGCTTTCACTTAATTTTAATGTTTAACGTGTTGATTTACATAAATTTATAAATTAAACAAACCAAAACAAACAAAACAAGTGGGTAAGTGTGATCAAAGATCGCTTAAAGGGTTTCGTTTAATATTCCTTTCAAAACACTTTATCCTTTCTTTAATAAATTCCAACATATTTCATTTAGCAACAACAACAAAAAAAAGTCATGTTTTTTATAAAGTAAAAATTTACCGGTCTATTTTTTCGGATATCTAAACCAGCCAGATAGCGGGCCAAGCCCGCTATTATATTCTGTCATAATAATATCCGTCATACGGACTAAATGCAATATTTAAAAAAATAATTTCAAAATTAAACAAATTGATGTATACCTTCAAAATGTTAAAATATGCGAATATTTCCATAATCGGATTTTTATCACGATTCAATATGTTTCTCAAACTCATATATTTACCATTCTCTATTATTTATATTGATACTCGCTTTGTATTATACTCGAACATCTTGTTGTTGTTGTTGTGGGGTCTGAACGCCCCGATCATGGGATATAAGTCTACAGACTCTTTATCCCTAAACTCAAACATCTGAAAAATTAGTTAAACTTCGCATATGACGTCAGATTTTCTTTTTAATTCTCTAATGACGTGCCATTAATCTGCTTTGTTTACTTACTCATACTCATACTTCTTGTATTATTGAGAAATCTTAGACATTTTCCGTTTTATTACGACTATGACGTCAATCAATTTTATTTCATATTTATCTTTTTTTCAATGGGTGAAACTTTTTATTTCATTTTCCTTTTTCACGTGGAAATCGTCTAATAGAAAATTAATTATTGTGGAAAGATTTTCATCGTGGATTTTTAATTTTTGGCATCTGCTATAATGAAAAAGTTTACATTTAAAAGGAAAAGGCTGTTAGAATTTTGGTTTTTTATCTCAATTTATTAAAATAATACGAATTTTTCAAATTTTAATATTTTCAGCTCTTCACAGCTGATATTCTGATTTATACACAAAGTTTCAACTCTGTAAGTTACATAGTTTTCGAGAATGGCTCTGTGACAGACAGACAACGGAGCGGGAGCAATAGGGTTTCGTGAGATGAACGAAACCCTAAAAACAAGTGGGTAGGTAGGTGTGATCGAAGAACGCACAAAGGGTTTCGTTTAATATTCCTTTCAAAACACATTATCCTTTCTTTAATAAATTCAAATAAATTTCATTTAGTAACAAAAAAAAAAAAGTCATGTTTTTTATAATGTAAAAATCTACCGATCTATTTTTTCGTTTTTTCGAATATCTAAACCAGCCCACTATTATATCCTATCCTATCCTAATCCTAATAATATTATAAATCTGATTGTGTGCAAATGTTAGGCTGAAGCCAGCGTCAAAATGGAGCATTTAATGATCCTGTACCTTTGCACATAGATTGATTATAACCCTCATCTGAACATAGGCCGGTTTTTGTTTATTTTATTCAAATATTTTTCTTAATAATTCAAAATTTCGTTATTTTCATAGAGAATAAATGGACATTTTTTCGTATAATATTTTAAAATGGTTAAATTTACTTTACCGTAGCTAATATTTTATCGTTGCCAAAACTAAATCAAAGCCCGAAATAATAATTTTTACTCAACAATTAAGTTTCAATTGAAAGATTTTCACGTGAAAAATGAAAATTCAAAAGAAGAGGAATTTCCGTGATATTTGAAACACAAATATGGAGTATTTGTTATTATACATGAAGTATGTATATTGGTTACGCTGAGAAGATCTTTTCTGTCAAAAACTGCGTTATAATTAGAAGGAAAACTGAACAATAATCGTATTTTTAAGAAAAGATTTCGCTTGGACCATGGAACTATAAAAAGGATCCTCCTTGGCTTGAACAAATAAGACGTCATAAATAAAACATGTATTTTCAAGTATTCGTAACATTACAAGGAGCATGAATATCAGTGTATAATAAAAGTATATACATATTGGACGTCAGATTTAAGATGAATAACTGAAATATGTTTTTTGATACTGATTAATAATAAGCTTGAAAATCAGTTACATACAGATGTGAGTTTTCTGATAAAATCCCCGTCATGATTGCCAGGAAAAGAAAATTAACAATAATTATATCATTGAAAATAGATTTCTCTGGAATCAAAGTGACGTCATATTTCAAATAAAACGGGATTTTTCAAATATGTTTCAAATGGTGCGTGAATCAATTTCATACATTAATAATTACAGAGTACAGTGAAAGAATAGAGAGGCAGTGAACCGTCAAATCGGCTTGCAATATGAAGCCGGTTATCGCTCATATCGTTAGGCCCAAGGGCTGACTTCATTGGACGGGGATAGGTTTTCAAAGCAAGCCGCCAGTTGTTTAGGCTAACTGTAGGGTTGCATTTTCAGCATCACACCAAACATAAACATTTCATACATATTTATTCTCTGAACTCTGCGATTAATAATACAAGCATCAGCAAGATTATTAGGAAAAGAAAATTGAACACAAGTCTATTATTTTAAAATCTGACTGTCTGTTTGTATTTCGCAACTACTACTCTTAATGCAATGCAATTTACTTAACACCATCATTGATCTAAGGATGTCACATAAAATCTGAGAATTTAAAATTTTAAAGTACATTCCGAGATATTAATTTTTTTTTTTTTTTTTTTTTTTGTAAATTTTAACGAAATTTCTCTAAAAACGGTAATTAAATTATTCCATTTTTGTGAATAAAAAAAAGAAGAAATAAAACGGATTAATACATTTTCATGCCATTTTCTCATTAAAACTGAAAGAAGAATTTATTTTCAATTTGAATAGTCGGTGAAAAAAAAAAAAAAATCTTGATTACAGTAGAATTTCCGAAAATTAAAAACATATTTCCACTTATTCAAACTTTATGAATTAATGTATTCTGCAGAACAAAAATCGTCTGTCAGCATATTGTCAAGAAATCAAGAGTTGTTTCAGCTATAGATTAAACCAAGGAGGCAAATTTGCTGTTACATGCAAACGTAACACGTGCAATTGCAAAGCTTTTCGCAACCCCGAATTACATGCAAACGTAACATTTACATGTAATTTGCACCCAAATTAATTTTAATTTGAACCCTTATAAATGTTAATTTGCACTGAAAATTACATGCAAAAGTAATGTTTACATATAATTTTGGGTTGCAAAAAGCTTTGCAATTGCAAGTGTTACGTTTGCATGTAACTCTTACTGTTACATGCAAACGTAACACACGTAAATGTTACGTTTGCATGTAATTTTGGGTTGCAAAAAGCTTTGCAATTGAAGCTCCTTGCATTTAGGTGTAGAATTATTCTTCCATATTTACAAGAATTGAATTTAAACAAAAAGCATATACTATTTCCAATGAATTATTTTTAAATGATAGCTGTTAAAACGTTTTTCAAAGTCGTTAAAAGTAAAATGGTTTATCAGGTAAAAGTGATATTTGTTTTTTAACAAATTGTACTTCTTTAACCCTTTGAGGGGCGGTGGTATATATTATATACCACCTAATTTTAATCCGATTCAAACCAGAAACTTTTAATAAAATTTTACTTTTTTAACTTTGACGAAAATAAGTTGAAAAATTGCTTTTGCTTATTTTGAACTAAATTCTTCCGTAAATACCGGTGTGAATTCGACGTTACAGGTACGCAATTGCTTGCCCCTGAAAGGGTTAAAACTGAGCTATGTCAATGCCCCTATAACAAAGAAATACCGTATTTTCTCCTATGAAATATGATAAAGAGTTAGTTAATTATTTACATTTTTAATTATCGGGGGTGAAATATTTTGCTTGATTAATGCATTTATTCTTCTTTTAATGTTACGTGAACGAAGTCACAGGTAACAGCTAGTAATATTATAAATCCGATTGTGTGCAAATGTTTGGCTGAAGCCAGCGTCAAAATGGAGAAATTAATGGCCCTGTATCTTTGCATATAGGTGGATTATAACCCGGAAATGAACATAGACTGGTTTTTGTTTATTTTATTCAAATACTTCTTTTAATAATTCAAAATTTGATTATTTTCATAGAGAATCAATGGACATTTTTAGATAAAATTTAACCATTTTACTTTATCGTTGCCAATAAATAAAAATGCGAAAAAATAATTTTTCCTCAACAATTAAGTTTCAATTGAGCGATTTTCACGTGAAAAATGAAAATAATTCAAAAGAAGATGAATTTCTGTGATATTTGAAACAACAATATGGAGTATTTGTTATTATACATAAAGTATGAATATCGGTTACATTAAAAAGATCTTTTTCTGTCAAAAACTGCGTTATAATTAGAAAGAAGAATTAACAATAATTATATTATTAAGAAAAATATTTCGCTTGAACCATGGAACTATGAAAAGGACCCTTCTTGGCTTGAACAAATATGACGTCATAAATAAATCATGTATTTTCAATTATTCGTAATATTACAAAGAGCGTGACTATCAGTGTATAATAAAAGTATATACATAATGGACGTCATATTTAAGATGAATAACTGAAATACTTTTTTTTAATACTGATTAATAATAAGCTTGAATATCAGTTACAAACAGATGTGAGTTTTCTGCTAAAATTCACGTCATTATTGCCAGTTAAATAAAATTAACAAGAATTATATCATTGGAAAAAGATTTCTCTGGGATCAAAGTGCTGTCATAATAAAACGGGATTTTTTAAATATGTTTCAAATGGAGCGTGTATCAATTTCATACATTAATAATCACTGAGTACAGTGAAAGAATAGAGAGATAATGAACCGTAAAATAGGCTTGCAATATGAAGCCGGTTATAGCTCAAATCATTAGGCCCAAGGGCTGACTTCATTGGATGGAGAGAGGCTGCACGTGGAACAATGACTGGATTCATTGAACGGGGAGAGGTTTTCAAAGCAAGCCGCCAGTTGTTTGAGCCGACTGTATGGTTGCATTTTCAGCATCACGCCAAACATGAACATTTCATCTCTATTTATTCTCTGAACTCTGTGATTAATAATACAAGCATCAGTAAGATTATTAAGAAAAGAAAATTGAACACAAGTCTATTAAGTTAAAATCTGTCTGTGTGTATTTCGCAACTACTCCTTTTAATGCAACGCGATTTACTTAACACCGGTTATCATTGATTCGAGGATGTCATATAAAGAATTAAAATTTTGAATTAGATTCCGTGATATTAATTTTTTTTTTTTTGTAAATTTTAACGAAATTTCTCTAAAAATGGTACTTAAATTACTCCATTTTTGTGGATAAAAAAGGAGAAATAAAACGGATTAATATACACTGCTCAAAACAATTAAAGGATATTGCAGTTTTAGGTGGATTTTGTATCTGGGAAACTTTTTAGCTGATTGATACATGGTCGACAGACAATAGTAGGTTATATGAGAATAAATTACACATGTTTGGCAGAAAAAAAATGCATTTTATTGCGCATTTGTGTACAAAAGGAAAAAAACACAATTTGTGCATATGAGAAAAAAAGAATAAGAAAAGGTGTTTTCTTCAAAGAAAATCATTTTCAGTAGGGGGTATGGTTTCCACGGGCGGCCAGCAACGTTGAACACCTTTGAGGCATGGACTCAATGAGGCTATTAATGACGAGTTGGGGTATTCTGCCCCACTCTTCCAGAAGAGCTCTTTCCAGTTCTTGGAGAGTTTGTGGGGGTTGTTGGCGGCCAGAAACTCGTCTTCCTAGAGCGTCCCAAACGTGCTCGATTGGATTCATGTCTGGAGAACACGCTGGCCATTCCATTCGAACGATTCCTTCCTCGAAAAGGAAATCCTCCACCAGGTTTGCACGATGTGGCCTGCAGTTATCGTCCATTAAAATGAAGTTATCTCCGATTGCTGCAGCGTAAGGGACTACAATAGGTCCGAGGATCTCATCCCTATATCGGCGACCAGTCAGAGCTCCATCTCGAATGATGTAGAGGTCAGTGCGCCCGTCAATGGAGATGCCACCATACACCAACACTCCTCCACCGCCAAATCTGACACTTTCGTGCACGAACGCAGGATTACTCCTACTGCCACGGTCCCTCCAGATGAAAATACGCCTATTATCCGGATGCACAGAAAAACAGGACTCGTCAGAAAACAGAATATTGCTCCATTCATTTCTCCTCCAGTTGACATGCTCGGTTGCCCACTCCCTGCGGTCGCGACGATGCCTTGATGTTAATCTAACACATACAGACCTACAGCATGGAGCCGGTTTCGGACAGTTTGAGTTGAAATCGTGGTGCCTGTAGCCGAGCGAAGGTGTTGTTGGAGAAGAGTAGCGTTCATGTTTCGGTGTCTCCGAGCTGTTAACGCTAAATACCGATCTTCATTGGGCGTTGTTGCCCGTCTACGACCTTGCCCTGGTCTTCGGCCTGCACATCCACTCTCCAAAAACTCTCCACTCTGCACATCCACTCTCCGGTTCCAGATCCTGGAAATGACACTTTGTGACACTCCAATGGCTTGCGCTACTTCGGCTTGAGTTTGGCCCCCTTCTAACCTACCAACAATTCTCCAAGCTTCTGAATCTGTCAAATGACTTCGCTGAAACATCGTACTCATCGAAACAAAGCAATCACTGAATGCCGATCATCCTTGTCTTCATTCTCTTTTATTGAAAGTCAAATTTCATTCGCTGCCGCTGAAGCGACGTTTTTGACGTCGAACTAAAAATTTGCATACTCCACAGTTTGAAAACCAGAAAAATTTGCATTTGTGATTCTCTTCTTCTATTTTCGGCAAAAAAAATTTCGTTTATATCTTTATTCTATATAAAACTTCAAATATCCTTTAATTGTTTTGAGCAGTGTATTTTTATGCCATTTTCTCATTAAAACTAAAAAAAAATTATTTTATTTTCAATTTGAATAGTTGGTGAAAAAAATCTTGATTACAGTAAAATTTCCGAAAAATAAAAACATATTTCACATATTCAAACTTTATGAATCAATTTATTCTGCAGAGCGAAAATCATCTGTCAGCATATTGTAAAGAAATCAAGAATTGTTTCAGCTATATATTAAACCAAGGACACAAATTTGCTGTTACATGCAAACGTAACACTTGCAATTGCAAAGCTTTTTGCAACCCCAAATTACATGCAAACGTAACATTTACATGTAATTTGCACCCAAATTAAATTTAATTTGAACCGTAATAAATGTTAATTTGCAATGAAAATTACATGCAAAAGTAATGTTTACATATAATTTTGGGTTGCAAAAAGCTTTGCAATTTAAGTGTTACGTTTGCATGTAATTTTGGGCTGCAAAAAGCTTTGCAATTGAAGCTCCTTGCATTTAGGTGTAGAATTATTCCTCCCTATTCACAAGAATTGAATTTAAAGAAAAAGCATATACTATTTCCAATGAATTTTTTTTTAATGATGGCTGTTAAAACGTTTCTCAAAGTCGTTAAAAGTAAAATGGTTTATCAGGTAAAATTGACATTTCTTTTTACCCAATTCGTCGATTTACAAGATTTTATTTGGCCGTCCTTTTTTCATTGGTTGCAGTTTCCTTTTCTCGGTTATTTGGCACAAAATTTTACCTTTTTTAAACTGATTTATGTCAAAACCCCTATAACATAGAAATATCGTATTTTCTTCTATGAAATGTGATAAAGAGTTAGTTAATTATTTACGTTTTTAACTATCGGGAGTGAAATATTTTGCTTGATTAGTACATTTATTTTTCTTTTAATGTTACGTGAACGAAGTCACGGGTAACAGCTAGTTCTGTTATAAAAATATCTGTCATGCGGACTAAATGCAATATTTAAAAAATTAACTTCAAAATTGTGTATGTGGTACACCTTCAAAATTTTAAAATATGCGAATATTTCCATAATCGGATTTTTATCATGATTCAATATGTTTCTCAAACTCATATATTTACTATTCTCTATTATTTATATTGATACTCGCTTTGTATTATTCTCAAACATTTGAAAAATTCGTTAACCTTCCAATAGGACGTCAGATTTTCTTTTTAATTCTCTAATGACGTGTTATTAATCTGCTTTGTGTACATACACATACTCATATTCCTTGTATTATTGAGAAATCTTTGAAAATTTCCGTTTCATTACCACTATGACGTCAATCATTTTTATTTCATATTAATCTATTTTTCAATTGGGGAAACTTTTTATTTCTTTTTCATTTTTCACGTGTAAATCGTTCAATGGAAAATTAATTGTTGTAGAAAGAATTTCATTGTGTTATTTTAATTTTTGGCATCTGCTATAACGAAAAATGTTTAAATTTAATAGGAAAAGCTGTTAGAATTTTGGTTTTTTATCTCTATTTATTAAAATAATACGATTTTTTCAAATTTTAATATTTTGAGCTTCAGAGCTGGTATTCAGCTAGATATACACAAAGTTTCAACTCTGTCTGTTACATAATTTCTGAGAATGGCTCTGTGACAGACAGACAACGGAGCGGAAGTAATAGGGTTTCGTGAGATCAACAAAACCCTAAAAAAAAAAAAAAAAAAATACAGTAAGTAATTTAAATGTACGTACCTTTATTTTTTCTTTTGATCATTTTACGTAGTATTACAAAAAAAATTGTCTATGGTTGTTTGACGTGATGACTGACACTGAGTTGTAATTAATGATTCGTGCACCGAGTCAAGTGCCTGAAAAGTTTTTTCGCTGGTATTGTGGCAAACAAAATAAGTTCTTAATGTTTCAATGCAATTCACGGCATCTTGAAATGATGAGGAAACAACTTCTTGGCAGTCCTCGTCATCTCCGCAGTCACTAAGCGATTCAGAATGGGAGTTCTGAATAAGCTCATCAACACTGCAAATTGCTGACGTTATTACATACTCATCGCAATCTATGTATTCATCAATAGTTGTCTCTGCTCTGAGCAGATTTCAATCATCTTCATTGATTACTGTATCATCGTCGCTTACGTCATCACCCTCATTATCATCGGAATTTTGATGTGCAAATCCCGCTTTTATTAAAAAGTTTTTTATTGTTGTCTTTGTTACCTGAGACCAAGCCAACGAAATCATATTCATTGCATCGAGAACACTTATTTTCTTGGTATTAGGCTCTTCAATGCTTCGAATAGCGAATTGAACTAACTGCTTTCTATAATGCATTTTTAGATTCTTAATGAGGCCCAAATCACATGGCTGAAGGTGACTTGTGCAGTTTGCATGAAAAAAGTGAACTTTTATATTTTCCAAAAAATCAGTATCCGGTGGGTGTGATGGACATCGGTCGATAAATAGCAAAATTTTTCGTTTTTGCCTCTTCATAACATTATCAAGTTTTTTCAGCCATCTAGTAAAAATTTCAGTCGTCATCCACGCATTGTTATTGGCATCATAATCCAGCGGTAGCATTTTGATGTTCTTTAGACATCTAGGTTTTTTTGATTTTCCTAACACCAAAGGAGTGATCTTTTCACTTCCATCACAGTTTGCACAAAGAAGCACAGTAAGGCGATCTTTACTTTTTTTCCCTCATTTACATTTTTCGCCTTTATAAGCTAAAGTCCGATTCGGCATTAGATGATAAAAAAGACCTGTCTCGTCGGCATTAAAAATGTCTTTAGGTTGGTATTCACTTATTATGCCTGGCAGAATTTTGAGCCATTCTGCGACAGAATCAACTGGAACATCTCTCGATTCACCACTTACAACTTGACACATGATCCCGTGGCGCGCTTTGAATTTCTGCAACCATCCTGCTGTAAAGTCACAGTCTGCCAGATTCAATTTCATCGCGATTTCTTTCGCTTTTTCCATCAACATTGGACCACTTACTGGAATGTTCGACGCACGACACTGATTGAAAAACTGGAGCAAAACTTTTTCCATTTCAGGAAATTTACCCTCTTGCACTCGTAATTTTTTTTATTGCCAAAGATCCACAGGTTTTTACATTTTCCTCAATTTTTTGGCTATCGTGAATAATAGTCTTTAAGGTAGAAACTGGAATACCCATCATTTTAGCCAGGTCAACTTTTGACCTTCCCGGTAAATTTTTACTACCGAATTCTATCAAAATTTCAATTTTTTCTTTTACCGAGATGGACTTCCGTTTTCGAGACATGTCTGAAAAAAGCTGTGGTCGATACAGTACGAAAAGTGAAGAATGAAAAAAAATGATCTGTACTGTTAGTGAACTGATAAGCAAAGAAAATTCTGTGTAACAATAAAACAGGTTGGGAAAGCTGACCATCCCCGCAAAAAGAATGACCCCTCCCAGTGTAATCCGTTATGCGTAAACTGATTTTTCTGACTAAAATCCCACACCAGCCCACGTTGTTATCATGACTCATGAGGGGTATATTTAAACACCTGCTTTGTTGTCATTCATAGCTGGCAAATTCCGCCCGTTCTTAAAATACACAAGAAAAATAAACAAAAATAAAAGTGTACAAAATCGAAAAACCGACGTATAAACGATTTTGTGCGTCGTATAAAAGATATATTTTTACATTACAACGAATAGGAATGAATTGGGGCCACACTAAAACGTCGTATAAACTATGCTTTACTGTATATATATAACAAACATTATCATTTTCGGAGAAGGGGAGGGACTTCTGGCACTTGATATCATAGGATATCTCCAGAGGGAGTTGTTGATCCAATCAATTTTTTACTTTTTCTTTATTTCAAAATTAGTGATGGGCATGATGATTATTTTGATTATTCAAATGAATCATTCAGGCATGCACAGAAGCATATCTGTCAAACTTCAAATTTTTTTATTCAATTACTACCAGAAATTTTGAAAAAACAAAAAAAGTTTTATTTTAATTACAATTACATTACAAGCCAGATAAAAATGAAAAATGTGTTTCGTTGCCCGAATGATTCATTCGAATAATAAAAATAATCGTTATGATGCCCATCACTAATCAAAATACTGGTTATTATAGGTCCTGTGTTCTATTCAGATGCCAATAATCTGAGTTTTCATTTTTTCTATAAAAGCAAAGAATCTCATAGAAAATGTTCACAAAATTCCCATTTTAAGCCAATTTTGACGACAGTTCTTTTCTTTTTATAGAAAGTAGTATACGGGTCAATGGAGAAGTAACCAATTTTCTATAGCATCGTTATAAAGTTCTCTGATGCAGCGACATTGTTTACTTAACCATTTCACACAAGTTGATTTTTAAATCTTTAATTGATCTTATTTAATCAATCAGGAAAACAGTTGTAAGCTGTTTCAACAGCAGTTGATTCCACCTTAAAATCCCTCAGTCAAAGGAAAATGAATGGAAACCCGGTTACAGCAGATCGCAACTGATCATTTTAAATAAAATCTTCCGTAATCGTTTCAGAGTTGATCAAATCAGAGTGTTTATAAATCATGCGGTGTCAGAATGGGGGTTGGCGAGCGTAGCTCGTAGGGGGCAGAGCCCCCTAGTATATTAAAAAAATATATTGTTCTATAGAAATGCTCTTCATTTAGAGGAGGGTCATGACTCTCATGATGACCCCCTAGGATCTGCACTTGAGTGACAAGTGAAAGACAATATTACTGTTGAATGAATTATGTAACAAAAAGCTATTATTGAATACTTTTAAATAGAAACTATCTCTTTTAGGTGTTTTTGATATAAAGTCATTTCATGTATGATAGTGACATTTTATTGACTTCTCCCCATTTGAATCTGTAAAATATGCAAATAATAAACATATAACCATATCTGTATATCACTGCAAACATACAAATAAAAAAGTATAAAAAGAATTTTTAGATATTGATAACGATATCATTAAAGGGGATGGGAGTAAGGAATGATAACTCAGGATATTGTAAAGGGAGAGGGGAGGGGGTCCATAATTACCAGAAAGTTGATAATGTTATTATATATGTAAATCTCCTTAACATTATAACTCATGTATGTAATTTCTGTATGTGTCATGCTTACTTTCATCTCTTTTTTTTTTTTTATTGGTGGCTAAAATTATATTCAAGAAAATGTTTTTACTTGCAAGTTGAGATTCTGCTTATAAGACAATTTCAAAAGGTAAAGAACATTGCATGTTAGTTGTATTTAATCACATTGTTTTGTTTATCAATTTTCTTTAAAATCGCATATTTTGGTTATCTCAATTTTTTTTTTATTCTTGTTCTGTTGGAGTTTGAATTAAAGAGTCTACTGCACTTTAAAACATGTACTGACACCAGATCTATCTCTAAATTTTTCAAATTTAAACATAATCAAAACCTAATATTTCTAAACAAAAATTTTTATGCATGAATAATATATGCATTAATATTGCGAGAGCCAATGTTTTGAGTTGAATAAAGGGTGGATTTACCTGTTCCAAGCAAGAACATATGTTTAAACTTTTTGCTTGGGACTAACCTAACTGGGCATTTGATGGTTAAAATACATATATACTATACTAATATAATAAAGAAGAAATGTTTGTAAATATCTTTGGAAAAACTGAACGGATTAAAAAAAAAAAATTTCTTTGGCATAGTAATTCCTCAAACTTTCCAAAAAAAAAAAAATTGCTTGATTTTAGAAAAAAAGTAACAAATGCTCAGTGCAACAGTTTAAAAAAAAAGAAAAAGACAGAAGGTATATGCTCTAGGCAGAGGGTATACACTTGTTTTACTTAAGCTCAAATGACCTGCTCAGCAACGCAAAACTTTCTGACACATATTCAGACTCATTTTTAAATGCAAACACATGAAATTGGCAGGCCTGACTAGTGAAGCGATTTGAAATCGAAATGAGTTTTCCATTTTTTGATCAATAAATTACTTATTGAGTTACAAGTGTTTCGGGTCATGTGATGACATGTATTTTGCCATTCTCGTGCTGGAACTTCGGTTCAAAACACAAACTTTGACAGTATTTTCTTAAATCTTAAAAATCTGCCTTACCACCCCCCCCCCCAAAAAAAAAAGGAAAACTTATTTTGATGACATAGTTTCTGAATAATACCTGTCCATTTCACCTGTTTCAGAATAAAAATGAATTCAAATTTGTTAAAGTATACGGCATATACTGCTGCGTATACTACACTACAATTCTGCTAACGTTGCTTTTGCCATAATTAAATTTATTGTGATAATTTCACTTTCTCTGCTTATGCTGCAAAAACTATTACATATAAAAACATGAAAACTGGTAGTTTTATAGAGAAATAAATGATAAACACATTGAAGCACACAGTTTTCAAATCAAAGAATTATTTCAAGCGCTATTTAATGTTGAAATCAGTCAAGACAGTTCAGTTACATAAATTTTATAGGATCAAAAACTATGCACAGCCATTTAAGCATCTTTTGCAGGCATATACTTGACTAGATTATAGTATGCAGTATCCAATAATCTTAAATTTGTCTAATTTTTAATTTTTATTCAAAATTTCATTATTTGAATAGATTTAATTCATAGTTTCAAATAGTTCTAAACAAGCTGATTTTCAAATGTGTAATTGATTTGATCTTACTTGATCACGAAAACAGCTGTCAGGACAGTGGCGGATGTGATGTGGCCTTGGGTACTGAAAAATTCCCATAATCAAAAAGAAAGGAATGGCAACTCTATTACAGAAGATTGCCACTTATTGAGATAATATCACTCAATCTTCTGTAAAAACTTTTTAAAACAGAGCAAATTAGTGTATTTTTAGATCTTGCAGTGTCAACAGCGTTGACGGCATAACTCTTTTTTTTTGGAGGGGGGGGGGGGGATGACAGAGTATTGAAAATTTTTATCTCAGTTTCTTTTGTTATAAGATTGAAGAGAGAAATATTAAAAATTATGAAAAGACTTTGTTTGCAAATCTCATTTACAAACAAGAGTGGCTAAAACTAATATATACTTTTATTCAAAGATTAACCCATTATCATAAATGCTGATACATCATAGAAACTCGACAGAGTTTCTCGCCAAGCATAAGAAACAGCAATGCATTGAACCGTAAATGAAGGGAATTTCCACGTATGGATGCCAAACGATTTTACAAAATTTTTTTAGCACTCTGTCTAGTTTATATTTTGCAGACGGGACAAAACGGGTTTTTGACACATCTATATCTTGCATTCTATTTATGATAGAAACAAAAGTTTTGATTCTATGGAATGGGGCGTGCCAAGGGACTAAGAATTCAAAAGTAAAGCAAAATCCGATGAATAGGTTTTCAGTAAATGCGATTTTAAAAGTGCTGTTTTTTGCACTTTTTAAATCTTGTTCAGACCAAAAACTGTTGACAGGGCTACAGCAATGTGTAATTATTGGATTTTTACGCAGTTTACATTATTTAAATCGTTTTTATGAGTAGTTACCTTTGTAAGTTTCATGTAAAAATATTACTTAGTTTTTGATTTATATCAGTTTAAAGTTATTGATTCCTATACTTAACATAGAGCAAAAAAATAATAAATGACCCAACTCTTTTAGAAATGGTCGTATACACATCATATTAAGATATGTTATTACACTCAACCCAAGTAAGCTTCCTATTATAAAAAATCGTAACATTTAAGGTTCGTTTACAGGGTTTCACAAAAGATCTTTTGATATAGGGCTAAAGAGTAGTGTAATTATCTGATTTTTACGTGGTTTGCAGCATTTGAATTGTTTTTATGAGTAGTTCAAATGTTTAATATTTCGTGTAAAAATATTAATTAGTTTTTTATGTATACCACTTTAAAGTGATTTATTCCTATACTTAAGATGAAGATAAAAAAAAAATTAAATGGTCTAACTCTTTTCAAAAAGAACGTATGCGCATGATGTTAAAATATGTTACTACGAACGACCTAAGTTAGCTTCCTATTGTGAAACAGAATTGTAGAATTTACTGTTCGTTTACAGGGTAGCTCAAAAGATTTTTTAATAAGACTAAAAAAGTTGTGTAATTAGCAAATTTTTACATTGAAGTACATGATTCCTGTACTTAACACAGAGGAACAACAACAGTAAATTGCATAACTTTTGTCAAATTGGCTATATACACAAGATATTCAAATATGTTACTACATCCTCTCTATTGTAAAGCGGCATTGAAGCATATACGTTTCGTTTACAGAGTCTCTTAGAAGATCTTGATTACATTACAACCGATGTATATTTACTGAGTGAGATGTATTCTAATGATTTTACACTGTTTCAATCTCTGTAAGGTTTCATTATCTTGCTTTAAAATTTAATATGAGTTCATTTTGTCCATCTGAAATCTCGTCGATGTTAAGCTCTAAATCTATTAAAATATAGTATTTTCATCTATTAAAAAAACTGTGTTTATTTATAAATATATAATTCTAGCATATCAGGAATTGATTGAAATAGCGATTACAAAATTCCAACTTTACGTTCATGCGCTGAGTAATAGAATGTAAAAATGTTGCTACCCCAAGATTACAAGTTTTGCGTTTAAATATTTGTCGTTCATTGAATCTCCGTCTAAGACGAACTTAAAATGCTAAATTTCGTATACAATAGGTGATCGGTAACGAACTGTTCGGTTTACGAACAAATTGGTTAACGAACGCTTTCGAAAGAGATTTTTATGTTCAGAGAACGAACACCTCACGAAGCAAAACCATGATGAAGCAATGCCGTGTTTCATATTTACCGAGCTATACTTATTGCCTCTATTGTCAACTTTGAGAACATTTTAAAAGTTGCATACATATGTCCTAATTAATTCATGGACTGCCGGAGATTGGGGACCTATATTTTAGGATCACCGAATTGGAATGAACAGACTATATGAACAGAAATCCCTTTAATAGTTTTTATACTTTTGCAAACGTTGCGAATTTTATATTTTTCAAATTCTCGAAACGTTGAGTTAAAAAACTTAAATAAAAAACTTCCAAGGTGCTCAGTAATTTCAAAAATGATATATTTAATGTTATTGTTAGTATAAAAATCCCTGTAAATTTTTATACTAATAGAAATAGGTTCGTAGAAAAAAAAAAGTTGATTATTCTCGGTAAAGTATGCTCCATAAACTTATCGTTGTAGTTGACCGAAAAAAAGTACTTCTTATTTTTCCACATTTTTCTGAAACTGTAGTATTTTAATTAGTTTGTAAACTACTGTAAAATTGTCTAATTTTTTGTTTTTGAATGTATATAAACGGAAAAGTGATATAAACAAAAGAAAAAGGAAAATAAATATGTCATAAATAATCTGATGAATACAATGTAAGGAAATTAATATAAAAGTTTCCCCGTTGTTATGGTAGCGACATGTACATTGGAATAAGTCACTCAATAAATTGTATAATTCTGATGTATAATTCTGTTTATAGCATCACTATTATTTTTTTTGGCCCCTTTCATCTTTTCTTTTCTGAATAAAAATGGAATCCGTATAATTGAAATTAAATACCTTACAAAAAGGAGTGATATCTGATCAAAAACAACTCGTTGTAAATGATCCTGCCAAGCCACAAACCTAAAATGTCAGTCATAAAAAGAAGCGATATAGAAGTGCATACTCCCGAGTCCCGTGTAAAAATCTATCACCACTCATAATGTTTCCAAAGGACTCTGAGTGAGGTACAGTATGTGAAAACTGCTTGGCGTTAGGCTTTTATAATGTTTGCGTTTCCTGTAATTACATATGGCTATATTAGTTTTCTTTTCTTTTCTTTTATTTATTTATTTTGCTCCCATAAAATTGTAAAAGTTGAAGCTTCTGTGTTTGCATGTCCTTTCTTATTTATGAGCTTGAAAAATCAATTTGTTGATTTTATTTACCATTATTTAAACTAAAAACACCACTCTTACGAAGAGGATTTTTTAAGTAAACGTATAAAGATTTTGAATTTGTAATATATATATAAACCTTAACTAAATTGAGATATATTGCAGTAATTCTAGCGTAAGGGAAAGGCATAGATCTGGGGGAAAATCCATTCCGTCAGTTCTTTCGCATGCAAAAATATTTATAAAGGTGGTATAACAAAAATATAAAATTTATTTTTCGATTTTCAAGAATGATATACTACATATATTATAAAAGCCTGCAGGTCGCCAAGCAGTTTTCACATACTGTACCTCACTCCGAGTCCTTTGGAAACATTATGAGTGGTGATAGATTTTTACACGGGACTCTGAGTATGCACTTCTATATCGCTTCTTTTTATGTGATATCACTTCTTTTTGTGACTGACGTTTTAGGTTTGTGGCTTAGCGGGATCATTTACAACGAGTTGTTTTTGATGAGATAGTACATACCTGCCAACTTTCAACTAAACTTCCGTACAATGAGAGTTAATTTGATTTAACCAGAAGATATATCTGAAAAAATTATATGTAGTTTCGTGTTCTTATGTGGAATCTATTTGATTACATTTCTTTAAAAAAAATTCTGGTTAGCCTCGGTTAAATTAATCTACATTGTATGGAAGTTTAGTCGATGTTGGCAGGTATGATAGTACAATTGTCAAAATGATTCAGGGAAACAGAGATACAAAAAAGCAGAATAAAATTATGCTTAGAACACAATATGTATACGATAAGATACATGCCTTATTCTACACTGTCACTCAGTATTTTTTTTTTTTTTTAGAAGCATGAGAAGAAATGACTAAAAATTTGTTTTCCACATTTTTATTCACATATACAACAAGTGGTAAATGTACAGAGGGTGCTCTCTGTAATCATTTAATGTGATGATATAATTACAATGCAGAATTACTGCTGCCAAAGGAGCCATGGCAATCTGTTTTCCAAAATGAAGGATGATATTAAATAAATGTAAATCAAGTCTTGCCTACAGAATCCTACAGAAAAGGAGAAAAAAATACTTAATTTACATTATATTACTTATTCTTCCCTACCTAAAATAAAACACATAAAAAAGTCCAGTATTTATAGTAGAGGCACTTTTTTAAATAGTACACTGAATCATCCTCCATTAACATGATCACTAACCTTCCAATTGCTGTTTGAATTATCTTTTTTATTCCTTTACTAGAGGCATTTTCGGGGTGTAGTTTAAAATATACATAAACATAAAAATTACAGAGAGTAAAACAGATTTTAATTTTATAAATAAGTATTAAAACTTTAAAAAAAAAAAAAAAAAAAAAAAAAAAAAGGAAACAAATGCTTATTTTGAAACAGAATATTTATCTTTAACATGAATCACTTAAATTACTATGATTTAAAAAAAAAAAGACCCATGTAAACCATGTTTATGGCTAATTGAGATTTCTTAGAAAAATAAATTTTAATCTAATTGAACGGGAGAGTGGAAAAAGGATAACAATCCAGGTGGTGTAAATGCTGAGAAAACACACACACACACAAAAAACAACATTCATGTAGAAAAAATATAAATTTTAGAGAAATGTTCACCATTATTCGATTGTAGGTCTCGTCGATGAGGGTTCATCCTATAAATTTCAAAGAAAAATACATTAATTTATTAGTTATTATTAATTAAAAATAATGGAATGTTATCCCTTTTCTACTCAAATTCCTGAGAACAAATAAAATTACAGATAAAACACTTTTATAACACCACATTCTTTAGTAAACAGTTAAAAAAAAAAAAAATTACAATAAGTGTAGAAAATAGCAATTGAAACATAAAAAAAGGTGGACACTTTTGCAATTATCTACTCGTTGTTATCACTATCTCCAGTGTTGGTCATGAGCAGGGCTTAACAAATGCGGTCGCCAGGTCGCCACTGGCGACCAACTTTTTCTATCTGGCCACTAAGTTTTTTAATCTGACTTTGTTATTTATTTATTTTCTTTTTTTACAAAAATTGAACTAAAAAATGAGCACAAACGATATTTTGTCTCTCCAATACTCCTACTCGTGCGAGCAGCAAGCTCCCTCTTCTCTCGTACTTTTAATGGAAAAGCCAAGTTTAAAAGGCATTTTCTATTTTATGCACACAAAGCGCCATTCTTTTCCGTTCTAGTCGGCTTAGCATGTCACGTGATGAGAATGTGGGGAGAGGGGGGAAGTTTCAATAAGAAATATTGTCAATCCAATCTGTGACATCTAAAAATCGGATACAATGATTAAAAAGGCTTAACGCTTTTTTGTAACTTTCAAATCAGATTTTCGTGTTCAGAATTAAAATTTATTAATCTATCACATTCATTTTAAAGAACAATAACCAGGGACTGACAAAAGTTGAAAAATCTTAGGCGCCAGAAAAAATTCTCAGGAGCCAGATTGAAGAATCATTTCTCTGACATTAAGGCTTCCGTTGAGCAAGCGTTCGGGCATACGGTGCTAATGTTAATCCAATGGGGCATTAATGTGCTAATATCTCGCTTGCATTTGAATATTTTTAAACGATTTTTTTTGCACTGGATAGCAGAGATCAATCTCTATTTCCGCCGTTGATTACTTTTACGATTTTCTTTGCGTATTTTTTTTACGAAGATAGTTTCACTTTCGAAACCGGTTCTTCTTTCACACTTCTCTTCATTTTTTAATCGTATCTTCTTAAAAGAAAAATAAATATTGGGCCAAAAAAAAGTAGATCACATGGAAAAGAACAAAATACGCGGGCGCCACCTCGAAAAACAAACCAGTCTTGTCGTCTCGGGAATGAATGAATCACGAAGCAAGAACATGTAAGAGTACATCGAGCGGGAAAGGCCGAAAACCAGAGAGCTAAAACGAACAGTTACTTGCCTGGACGAATCACGGTGCAGTATACGTCACAAAGCAGTAAGACACGCGCAAACAGCCAGCGCCTATAGACCTTGCAAAAATGACTTGCCTCACGTTGAAGCAGCTGCGAGACAACTCAACTTAGAGAAAAGGTGTCGGAGAAAATGTAAACAAACAGCAATGGCACTGATAAACGTACGTGCGTTTGCTGGCAGAGTGGACGAAATAATAAGTTTTTAAAGGGGGAAAACTAAACTTAAAATATTCTAACAGTAGGTAAAAAAGTTAGTCGCCAAGGAGGAATTTTTTAGTCGCCCGGGATTTGTCGGACCCTAAAAATAACATATAAGTGATTATAAGTAATTCATTCGAAGTAAATCCATAAAACTTAATTAAACTTTCAAGAATAATTCTTTTTAATAAAAATAATATGAATCTTTTAAATATTTCTTCTCCACTTAAAATGTTTGGCGCCGAGCACCTGTTTGCATCACACATGTACGGCGCCACTCTGTCTTGGAGACAGTTGTCTGGTACTGGGTATAGAATATTTTATAATTACATTGTTTGAATTATTATTTGCAGTAAATGGAAATAAAAAATCAGTGATTGCACTTCAGAAGGGTGAGGTATTATTTATTTATTCATTTATTCTTACATTCCTATCGTTGGAAAAAATGTTTTTCTTTTCTTTTCTTTTTTTTTCAAAATAAACCTCATCTGGCTGCTCATTCCGTTATGTAATCCCAGCGCGGGAAAATGTATTATTTTATTTTATTTTTTTTTCGTTTTAGCAATGTATATTACTGCGAACGTCACAATGTTTAATTAAATTTCTTGTTAAGATGTCTCATACTGCAAAGCTTCAAAATATTAAGAAATAAACTTAAAATTATATTCACACACACACATAAAAAAAATTAACTTTTATTTTTAATTTGGTAAAACTAAGAGAGTTCATTAAATGCAAATTTCGAAATAATAAAATCAGAATTATTTGACTGAATTTGATAGGCTAAATAGTCAAAAAATCGTTTTCCGTTTTAACTATTTTATCGATGCTCTCTCATCAGATATAGATTTTGTAGCACTCAACTATTTCGACTTTTTCGGCAATCAGCATTTCCCGAACATGTCGGTTATTCAGAGTTTACACTATTTCCTTTTTGATTTTTTTCATAGATATAAGTTTCCTTATAAAACTTAGTGTTATTGTCTGTTTTAATTAAGTGCTATTCTGAGCTATGAAACTAATAATTCTAAACTATGTTTGTTATTATTTTTTCTCACATACTTCACAAAAAAACATTTGTGCTTTTGGAAATCAAATTGGGGGGGGGCTAATTTTTTTTTCTTTTACTGGCAACTAGAATTTATAATTGGCTACCAGATTTTTTCAAATTTGTAAAGCCCTGATACTGAAGTATTTGATCATAAAATGGTCTTTCTTCTTCAGGTGTATGTACACAACTTTAAAAATGACGTACAATTTTTTTTACTTTTACTGGAATTTTCCCACTATAAGACTGAAGCTGTGGGAAGCTGCACATGATCTCGTTTCTTCAACAATTTTAAAGTTCCATGGGTCAGACCATCAATAAATTCCACAACCTTGACACAACCCTTCATCTTGTCAAGTGTAGATGAGATGTCTATATTTGCTAATGCTGAATATCACATTTTTCTTTGTTATGTCTTTGCAACTTTTCTTGAAATACCGTGTCCGCTAGTTCTTATTGTTTTAAAGCCTCTTTACTTGATAAGGGAGATTGTGCTTTCTAATAGTTCAAATGATGTTGTCAAGAGCACTGTCTTGAGTGGAAGAAGGGTTACAGCACGGAGATGTTACTGTTTTTGACTTATTAGATAGGTTACAGTAAAACCTTCAAAATGGCTATCTCAGTTCATTTTTCACATTTTTTAAATGTTACCATTTTTTCATTCACCCATTCAATTATGCACTGTAACAACAGATTTAGTTTGGAAAACTTTTTTAATAAAAATTTTGGTCACATTGACAGCCTTGTTACAAGTTTTTAAAATATTATATTATATATGAAGGGCTTGCAGAGAAAATTTCATTTTTAGTACTTTTGAGAAATTAAAAACTTAAAATTTAAATTTTAAAAAAAACTTGGCAAGTATATTTATCAAAGTAATATGCTATCTACATGTATTCATGAGTCCAACATGGATTTATTCTATATAAAGTGTTTCAAATGCTAGTCCACATTTTTGCATGACTGTTATTTTACAAAATGATTAAATACATATACATAAATACTGTCACACATAATTTTGATGATTTATTAGCCTTCCAACTTTTGTTTAAGAAATTTCAGGCAAAGTGGCAAAAGAAAGAGCAACAGTTTCACTTAAAATATTAAAAACATCAAAAGAATAACTTTCTACAAAGTTAAATAAAATTCATATTTACCTGTGAAGAGCCATCAGGTTTACACACCAATCCTAACTTTTTAGCTTCTATTTCATATATTAGTAACCTCCACATTTTAACAACAAATACTTCAGCCTCATCATCTAAAACCTATATAAAAATTATAAAAAAGGAAAACATTTTTAATTGAGATGGATTTGGTTAAATATATATATATATATATATATACGCATGTTACAAATAACATGAAAACCATTTTTAATATTCACAATTCAATGTTTGCTGCAGAGATTACTGTCAAAAATTGTAGATTCCACAGAGTAAATACAAAGTTTATAGCAATAGTTTTTATTGGTTGAAATGTTATTGTTCAGCACCATTTTTAATTATTTTGCGATTTCAAACAAGATTCCTGACTTACATTTCAGATTATCTAAAAATTTAAACCACAGATGCTACCAGACTTTTCTCATTCTGGGTCCATGCTAGGTGCTACTCAGACATTACTAAAATCAAGTCTTTTTATGAAAATGGGTCCTCTTTTTAGTAATGACAGCTGTAACATATTAATACAAAATATATCTTTCATATAATTATTTACAAAAATTTTCATTCCTTCAAGGAAGAAAATTATTCATTCAAAGACCATACCTGCCAACATGTCTATTCAGAAAACCTTACAATTTTGCCAATGTACTTCATTGTGCATCTTAAAAAATATATATATGTAGTGTTTATGAAGGTATCTGGTAAGGTAATGTATGGTTTGATACAAAATTTACTGATAAATATTAAACAAGTAATTGTTGAAGTTTAAACAGAAAGTCAAATAATATGCAATAACCCAAATAATATTAGCACTGATAATTATTTTAATATACTTTAAATAGGCTGATTTGACTTAACCTAACAATTTTTTGTCGAACATTTCTTCATAGCAATCTTCTCACATGCTTTTAAGCACTAAAATATCTTATAAGTAAAAAAAAAAAAAAAATGTTAATCTAATAAATTTCTAATCAAAAAAGTCTCAAACTGCAATTTTAGTTTTGCATTCCAGCTTTGCTGCGAGAAATTTTTAAAACACAAAGCATGACTAAAAATTCTCTGGCATAGAATAACGTTTTGTGAATTACTACTTGGCTGCTGTCATGTACAATATTGCTAATCACTCTCATCTTTGTAACATACACACAATGTGTGCATCAGTTTAATTCTTTTACTCAATAAGTAAGCTATTTGAATAATCATTTAAAGTTTTACCAAAAAACCTTACAATCTTACCTTTCATCCTTACAACCTTACAATTTGGCCTAAATCCTTATAATGTAAGGCTAAACCTTACAAGTTGGCAGGTATGAAAGACCCATCACAATTTTTAATTTTATTTTTATTTATTTATTTATTTTATTTTTTACATAAATGACGCAGCATAGGACACCTGCAGCCTAATTGCTCATGTCGAATGTAGAAACGAATTTCATGTCCTGAAAATGAACTTTTTCCTTGTAAAGTATTGAGCACTTTTATTCAGTGTTGCTACCACTTTTGATATATTTTATTTGCTCATAAAAAAAAAATAAAATAAAATAAAAACATTAAGAATGTTTATTTACTTTATTTACTAAGGGAAAAAAAAAAAAAAAAAAAAAATTTTTTTTTAATGCTTCAAGATGAAATTTTATTGCAATATACAGTCATCTCTCACTTATGCGCGTTTCTCAGTTATCCGTGAATTTTGTAAGGTCCGCCACGAGGAATAGGAAAATAATGCTGTAGATCTCTCACTTATAAGTGCCACTTTGAATTGTCTCTCTCAGTTATACGTGAAAATAACAGCGCAATTCACAATTTTTTTTTTTTCCCCTTTAATCGATAAATAATTTTCTGCACCTGTCAAGGTCAAAAGACCGTTCCGAAAAGCGGCGTGGAGAGGTTGGAGAGGATGTCACAGTTCGACTTTACACTACAACAATCTCTCAGTTATCCGTGAATTTTGTAAGGTCCCGCCACGAGGAATAGGAAAATAATGCTGTAGATCTCTCACTTATAAGTGCCACTTTGAATTGTCTCTCTCAGTTATACGTGAAAATAACAGCGCAATTCACAATTTTTTCCCCCTTTAATCGATAAATAATTTTCTGCACCTGTCAAGGTCAAAAGACCGTTCCAAAAAGCGGCGTGGAGAGGATGTCACAGTTCGACTTTACACTACTACCCCCCCCAAAAATTTTCATTCCTTCAAGGAAGAAAATTATTCATTCAAAGACCCATCACAATTTTTAATTTTATTTTTATTTATTTATTTATTTTATTTTTTACATAAATGACGCAGCATAGGACACCTGCAGCCTAATTGCTCATGTCGAATGTAGAAACGAATTTCATGTCCTGAAAATGAACTTTTTCCTTGTAAAGTATTGAGCACTTTTATTCAGTGTTGCTACCACTTTTGATATATTTTATTTGCTCATAAAAAAAAAAATAAAATAAAATAAAAACATTAAGAATGTTAAGACTTTATTTACTAAGGGAAAAAAAAAAAAAAAAAAAAAAAAAATTTTTTTTAATGCTTCAAGATGAAATTTTATTGCAATATACAGTCATCTCTCACTTATGCGCGTTTCTCAGTTATCCGTGAATTTTGTAAGGTCCGCCACGAGGAATAGGAAAATAATGCTGTAGATCTCTCACTTATAAGTGCCACTTTGAATTGTCTCTCTCAGTTATACGTGAAAATAACAGCGCAATTCACAATTCTTTTTTTTTCCCCTTTAATCGATAAATAATTTTCTGCACCTGTCAAGGTCAAAAGACCGTTCCGAAAAGCGGCGTGGAGAGGTTGGAGAGGATGTCACAGTTCGACTTTACACTACAACAATCTCTCAGTTATCCGTGAATTTTGTAAGGTCCCGCCACGAGGAATAGGAAAATAATGCTGTAGATCTCTCACTTATAAGTGCCACTTTGAATTGTCTCTCTCAGTTATACGTGAAAATAACAGCGCAATTCACAATTTTTTTCCCCCTTTAATCGATAAATAATTTTCTGCACCTGTCAAGGTCAAAAGACCGTTCCAAAAAGCGGCGTGGAGAGGATGTCACAGTTCGACTTTACACTACAACCCCCCCCCCCGAGTTTTAATGGTTTCTTCTTTTCTTTCTGTTTTAATTTTATCAAGTCACATGCATGTTACACTTTGTCGTTGCCCTTACGGTAGCATCTAGATTTTTTTTTTCAAAATGGAAATTATAAAAAGCAGCAGAAACTGATCCTAGACTGTCAAAAATAAGTTTAGCTCGAAAATTTGATTTGCCAGAATCAACACTCAGAAGGATTATAAAGAACAAGGACTCTATCAAAAAAATGAATAGTGAATATTTCACACAAGCAAAGAAACTATCAAGAATTCAAAATGGAAAATTTGAGATTTTAGAAACCACTTTAATTCGGTGGTTCAGAGAAATGAGTGCTTCTAATTTATCCATTACCGGTGAGTTATTTAACCCCTTGGGGATGAGCAACACGTATACGTGACGCATAAGGTCCTCAGAATCCACGATTATTCCCACCAGTTATTTTTTACTGTAAACATTGCCTTATTTAATGCCAGCATTTCTGAGATTCAACTAGGCGAAAATTTCTGCTTTCAAAAACCGGTGGGAAATGATTAAAAATTCTGTAAAGGACGCTCGTCACGAAGGGGTTAAAGAAAAGGCACTCACTTTGTCATCCAAAATGGCAATAGAAAAATTTTTCGGCTTCTTCGGATGGTTAGAAAAACTTTAAAAAAGACACGTTTTAACAAATCATTGTCTGAGTGGTGAAAGCGCAGCCGTTTCAGATTCAACTGCTAATAAATGAATCACAGACCTTCCAAATTTAATTCAAAACTTTTATCTTAGGAACATTTTTAACTGCATACCTGCCAATATTTCTAGTCAGAAAACCTTACAATTTTCCAGACGTACTTCATTGTACATCTTTAAAAATTTATGTGTAGTAAAAGGTGTTTGTGAAAGCATTTGGTACGGTAATATATGGTTTGATACAAAATTTACTGATAAATACAAAAATAAATAAATAAATAAATGAGTAACTGTTTAAGTTAAAAAAGAAAGTCAAAGACATAACCCAAATAATTTTAGCACTGATAATTCTTTTTTAATCTACTTTAAATAGGCTTGATTTGGCTTTACCAAACAATTCTGTCATACATTTCTTCATAGCAATCTTTTCATATGCTTTTAAATTATTAAAATAAAAAGATAAAATTATAAGTAAAAAAAAATCAAATAAATGTCTAATCAAAAAAGTTTCAAAATCTCTTAGGTTTTGCATTCGGCTTTGCTGCGAGAAATTTTTAAAATACACAGCACAACTAAAAATTCTCTGGCATAGAATAACGCGTTGTGAATTACTGCTTGGCTGCCATGTCGTACCATATCGCTGATCACACGCATCTTTTGTAACATAAAAAACACAATGTGCGCATCAGTTTTATTCTTTTACTCAATAAGTAACATATTTGGAAAATCATTTCTAGTTACATCCAAAAACCTTACAATCTTACCCTGTCACCCTTACAACCTTACAATTGGACCCAAATCCTTACATTGTAAGGCTAAACCTTACAAGTTGGCAGGTATGTAACTGTGATGAAACAGGTTTATGTTATAGTCTTTTACCAAACAAAATGATGGATTTTAAGGGAGAAACATGCCATAGTAGCAAACACAGCAAAGAAAGACTGACTATGCTTTTATGTTGCAATGGGAATGGGTCAGAAAAGTTACCGCCAATAGTGATTGGTAAATCCAAGAATCCACAGTGTTTAAAAAATGTCAAGAAATTCCAAATTCTTATGCAAGTAGCACCAAAGCCTGGATGGCATCGAAATTTTTTTTAGACTTTTTGAAGGAAAAAAACAAACTACCATTGATGACTTATTAAAAAAAGACTAATTGGCATTTTTTTAAATGTAAGTATATCATCTTCTATGTCAAATGAAATTTTACTTTATTGTATTTTTTTAAACTAAATTTTATAGTGAAAGTGTAAGAATTTTTTTTTTTAGTACACTATACTAATATTACATCCCTTTTATTTTATAAAATGTCATTAATCATAATTCTTATATTTCAATATGTTTTTCTTTCGAATAACGTGTATAAAGAATTGCTGCATATAACATCCTTTCAGTTATGAGCGATTTTAAATCAGTCCCTTCAAACGCGTATAAGTGAGAGGCGACTGTATTTGTTTATTTAGTATTATAATAGCAGATAGTATAATAAATAAAAAATTAGATAAATTAATTCTTCAAGACATGTTTTGTTATAGTTTCAGGGGTAGTACTGGCCATAGATGATATTTCAGGACATACTTTTTTCGATATTTCAGGACACATTTGCTTGGCATACTAACGGAAAAAACCCTTAACTGCCTCTTCAATACATTTTATTATCATAAATAGTACACTATATACACAATTTTTTTGTTTTAAAAGCTTAGGTACATTTAAAAGAAAAGTAAATTTACCAGAACCCTTTGACCAAGCTGCTAAAACATTGCAATTTTTGCATTACTGAAGGACAAAAATCGATTTTTTCTTAGCTGATCAATAAAAATTGCAAAATATTTTCTTTTTTATAACTGATTGGTAAAAATTGTGATTTTTTTTGTGACTGACAGACGAAAATAGCAAGCTTAAATGACTAATCGATAAAAATTGTGGTTTTTGGTAACTGATCATCACTAAAAATTTTAATTTTTTTATGCAAATCGACGAAAATCAGCATTTTCAACAATAAATTGATGAAAATTGCGAATTTCATGATCATTTTGCATCAGTAAAAAGGTACACCTACCCCCTATTTGATGATATCAAATGCCAATATAGCATAAAACTCTTAAAATTTCAGATATTTTAGGACATTTCAGGATGTTTTTTTTTTTTCAGGAATATCAGAACAAGTACTACCCCTATAGTCTTCACTAAAAAGTGGATGTCCCTGGTTTGTGTAACCTCTGTTATAAGATATATATATTTTTTCAAGTGTGTGATACACAAAAACAATAAGGACTTAGAAATGGGATAAACGATACTTTTATGTTAGCAGGATGCCAGTGATATACATACATATATATATATATATATATATATATATATATATATATATATATATATATATATATATATATATATATATATATATTATATATATATATATATATATATATATATATATATATCATTGGCGCCTGCCTAACGTAAAAGTACCGAATAAACTAATGAATTATAACATCCATTTTTGAATGCAGGGTTTCATATTTGTAAATACAACTTTTAAGCATTCAAAAGAAGGGAGGACGGGAAATTTTGGAAGCGTGGCAATGCAAAAAAGGAAATTTCAGAAAAATATATTAAAAATTAAAAAGTTTAAAAAGATTTTAAACTTTATGTACTGTAGAAGAGGACAAAGGCAGGGAAAGCAAAATTTCAGAAAAGGAGGGAAATTTAGATTTTTTTTAAAAGCAGAAATCTCTTAAAATGCAGAAAATGTTCATCCCTGATTTAAAAAAAAGGAATAAAAAAAAGGATTTTTAAGGACCAAAAATTACTTTTGAAAAAATTACAGACTACGGAACAATGAAGATTTTGCCCCAATAAAACATGTTTCTATGTTTCTAAATGTAAAATCTAAGGTAGAAGAACTGTATTAAAGAAAAGCAATTTTTTAATATACATGAAAAACAAATATTCTAACTGAATGTAAAATAAAAACTAATTGAAGAAAATTTTTGGAGCAAATTAAAACTTTTCATTTAAGAATTTCCTTGTAAGCTTAATTTCTTATAAAAACTAGTATATACTTACTACTTTTATTGCTAAAAAGGTGTAAAATAAAAACATTATAAACAGTAAAATAAGTTTTATTAGACTGTTGACATGTTTTGGCTCCATTCGAGCCATTATAAATAAAACTTATTTTACTGTTTATAATGTTTTTATTTTATGCCCAGAGGCAGGTGAAATACATCATTTTACTCACCACTGGCGAGTGAATTTTTATGTATTATTTGAAAAACCGCAGGCTATAGAGACATGCCAGAAACTTTATTTTTTACTAGTTAGTTATATTTTGCAACTTTCCAAATTACCGCAATGTAAACATGGTACTAAGTTCAATCTTATACTCAACTTTTCTCTGCTGTATATATTTCTTAATTTTATATGAAAAAAAAAATGAAAATGCATTGTAGTAATCGCAATTAATTACTTTTGCAGTCGCATACATTTTTTGTCATAACAATTTTCAACTGTATATTGCCATCTTGCTGGCTGGTAAGATTTTTGGAAAATTCTCTACTACTGTTTAGGCTTTTTAGCAATTAAAAGAAGTATATTGTTACAATTTGTTATATTTTTATATAAACTAGTATGTTTAACAAAAACTACATAAACATAGATATATATGTATGTAAATTCTCACCATAGAAACATCATCTAATATGCTTTGAGCAGCACTACCAGCCATTATTTTAGAACAAATAAATTCAACTAAAGTTGGTTCTTCTTCACCAATATATTCAACTATTTTTTTGTTGATCCAAGGTCTTATTCTTTTTTCCATCAAAATCTGGAAAATAATAAGGATATATAGTTACACAAATGAAATTAATTTGCATCATAGAAAATTATTAAATATAATTGTAAAAAGACATGCAGGTACACCCCCTTCCTCCTCTTTCTAGGTGTATATGGAAATTGGCAGAAAAATATTATGGTTCTTGACAAGTTATTAAAGCTCAGAAGAGTTTTACTATTTCTTATTTGTACAAGTTAATAATTATATACATACAATATACGCAGATGATGAGTAGCAGCTCTGCAAGACATTTTTTAACTCATTTGAGGAGAAAGAGTTAGAACAGGAGACAATCACAATTATGATCTTTCTAAATCTTCATACTTTTATTTTTTAAGGAAGATATTTATACTTAAAATGAAAACATTTACAGAAGGAAAAAAAAAAAATTTAAGAATAGTTTTAACATGTGTTTTTTAAAGTAATGACATGCAGCCCACCAATTTCTCCCAAATAAAAATGGAATAGCATTTCATATATAACATGTTGTGAGAAATTCACTATATCTCACCCAAAACCCTGTTTGCCGAGCCTAAAGGCAGGTATAGGCAGTTCCCATGTGTTTGGGATTTTCTTCCAAAATAAAACTAAGTTCACTAATCGGCTGCAAAACTTCAAAAGTTTCGCTCAATCATCACCAATCTTATTACTTGAGGATTTGGAGACAGCGAGGTAAATGGGGGGAGAGCAGAATGAAATCTTTTGGTCAAGCCGCGCATCTCAGGTATCGTGGGAACGGAGCTGACCTCAGTTAGGAGAGAATATTCATGTGAAATCCCTTTTCCACCTATCATAAAAGACTTACTATTACCTCATCTGAAAGATGTTTTATTGGCTGGAGAGAATCCTATTGTTCGAGAGGTAACATAGGGGACAGAAGAAGAAAAGATAGTTAGTTAGCTGAGAGTGAAGTTACGAGTAGGAACAGGGGCGATTGTGACACAAGGTAAAAAACCCTGAAAATTATTGACACACAAGTGAAAACCCCTGAAAATTACCGATGCAAAATACTGATATCCATTTACACCATAACTTATTATGTAACTGCATGAAACTCAAATAACATAAGAATACCATAATTACTGCTATTTTTTGTAATGTAAATTGTAAGAAAACATAATTTGATTAACTTATCTTATTTGCACTGAAAATTGAATGACTTCATTAAATGATGAGTAAACATTGTCTTGCTAAATATGATATGGAAAGTTCAGTCTTTTTATTTTTTTATCATTGAAGAAATTTATTCCAAATATTCATAAAACAAACAACAAGGTGTCTATTCCAGATCAGCAACAAATTTCCCTGACATTTCTCTGACTTTTCCAGGTTTTCCATAGCAATTTAAAAAAAAATCCAGTTATCCAGTTAAAATGGGTTTGATCATTTTTGAAAGTACAGGATATTTTTGAACATTTGCTTCTTTAAGATCAATCTCTTTTCTCCAAAATACTGTTAGAGATTTATTTTCGAAATTTTTCAAAGAACTATCGGTCTGATAATTTCTCAGTTCTAAATCCATTTGGAGTTTTTCTGTCTCTGAATTTAGAATTGGCAAAAATTCAGCCAATTTCATTAGAGCAGAAAATGTTGATGTTTCACCTCTTAGGGTAGAATAAAGGACAGATAATTTTATTAATAGAGAATTATCCAAGGGAAGTATTTTTTGCATATATGCAGAACTTTTTTTTCTTTTATTCTAAACTACATTAACTTTTTAATGAATCCTTATTTGAATTTTAAAACATCTAAGACTAAGTAATCATTAATGTTGCTATAGTGTATTTTCTGTCTTGCAAACACATAGTAAGTTTAAAATATACCGTAAAATTATCCTATAAATATAGAATCTTAATTGTTTGTTAAGAAAATCTGAATTTATTTTAGATATTGAGTCAGGCGTGGATTAATTGATTTTCCACGGGTCGGGCCTGTTTTCACTGAATTGTGTACGGGCCGGGTCAAGCAGGGGTGAATCTGAAAAAAAAAAAAAAAAAAAAAAAAAATTCTGAAATTCACAGCAAATTTTCTGAAAAATTACAAAGGGGGGGGGGGGGGGGGGGGGGAGTCCACTCCCTCCACTTCTTTTTTTGTGTCCCTTTGACGAAATTTGCCGTTTTTCGCAATGGTTTTGATGAAATTTGCCGGTTTTTCGCGATCTTTTGGCAAAATTTGCCGTTTTTCCGCGATCTTTTAGCAAAATTTGCCGTTTTTTCGCGACCTTTTGACGAAATTTGCCGTTTTTTGCAATGTTTTTGACGAAATTTGCCGTTTTTCGCAAAGGTTTTGATGAAATTTGTCGTTTTTTCGCAATCTTTTGGCAAAATTTGCCGTTTTTTCGCGATCTTTTGACGAGATTTGCAGTTTTCAGCAAAGTTTTTGACGAAATTTGCCGTTCTTTCGCGAACTTTGCCGTTTTTCGCAATGGTTTTGACGAAATTTGCCGTTTTTTTCGCGATATTTTGATGAAACTTGCCGTTTTTTCGCGATATTTTGACGAAATTTGCCGTCTGTCGCAATGGTTTTGACAAAATTTACCGTTTTTTTTTGCGATCTTTTGATAAAATTTGCCTTTTTTCGCGATCTTTTGACGAAATTTGTCGTTTTTTGCAATGTTTTTGACGAAATTTGCCGTCTGTTGCAATGTTTTTGACAAAATTTGCCGGTTTTTTGCAATCTTTTGATGAAATTTGCCGTTTTTCGCAATGTTTTTGACGAAATTTGCCGTTTTTTCGCAATCTTTTGATGAAATTCGCCGTTTTTTCACACTTCTCTGACGAAAGTCTAGTTTTTCCCGCGATCCTTTGACAAAATTGGCGACTTTTCTTCGAACGAATGACGAGATTGATTTTTTCGGCGATCATTTTCCAAAATACCGACACATGTTATGTCCGAATTTTCGGATTTATGACCGATATTTCTTTTAATTTTCGGAAATCATAGCCTCAATTTTTCGGAATTTTAGGAAAATTCGGACCAGAATCACCCCTGGGGCCAAGGTAGCTTTCGTTCGGCCCGGCCCTGGAAATTCCGGCCCGTGCAGACCCTAATCTACAGCCTACTTATTTTTTTCTTCTTTTCAAATAATGCTCTACCGAGAGCCATTTCGCCGTAGAAAAGCGCAAATTTCGAGGGGAAGAGCATTGAATGAAGGCTTACAAAAAATATGCACTCATTGACATCTGGTGCAGCCATAGACCTTACAATAAACAGATTCCATACATAGATTCTTTCTCTGAGGGTGCAGCCCATAACAGGATTTGGGGGAGGTTCAGCATTGTTAAACAAAAGGGAGGGGGGAGGGGGAGATGAAGATTCGTACTCCTGCATCTTTTAAAAGACTGAATTTTGTCTCCTGGTTAGGGGTAGGACAAAGAATATCTTTCGGTATCGGTATTCTCGTTTATATTCTTTGGTTAAAACAAGACAAGGGGTTAGGAAACACTCAGGACAGAGGGTTTGCTAGTTTCCCTCCGATCAGGTTCTGGGTAAGGGTTGCCGTAACTGAAACGTTTATCGCTAATTTGGCGAAAGTTTTGCAGTTTTTGCAACATATTTTCAGTTCGTTTTTTCCACTAAACAGGATGACTTTATGACCCCGGAAGAGCCGAAAGAAAAACCCGGAAGGTTCGACGAAAAAACCCGGAAATCCGGGGTACCCCCGGAGCACAATCACGCCTGTAGGAAGTACTTGGGAGAGGTTGCAGATTTCTTTCAACCTTAAAAGACTGAGTCTTCACTCCGGGAAAGAAACTACATGCAGTTGATTGTTAAATCATCGAACAGAGAAAACCTTTCTCTAATATAACTGAGAAGTTGTTGCTTAACAACTTTGTAAAACAAGCGTGGACACTATCTAGTTTGCTGAACAACAATTCAAAATCCCTTCCTGTATTTCGGAGAAGATTAACTGATTTTGTAATCCGTAACATTTTGTGAAGGGTCAGACAAGCTGATCGTCTTTCCCGTTCCTACCTTCGGGGGTGAGGGGGGGGGGATGCTGACTCTGTTTATTCATTGAAAATCTATAGACTATTGTTAGTGCTGGACACTTATTTGACTGCAGAAGAATCTAAGCTGAAAGAACCCTTAATATTTTTGTTGTGCGATCCAGTTAATCAAGAACCTGTAATTTTTATTTATTTAAGTGCTGAATTTAATAAAATTCATTTCGATGATTTACTGGAGCGGTTCATTTTAAAGGTTCCGGGAAAGAAACTACATGCAGGTGATTGGCCCTTTAATCGCTAACATCTTGAACCTGTCACAATGTAAATCAGCCAAATGTACAGACATCTAAATTTAGAGTTAGTTATGAAACACCAGTAAAGATTTCATAAGACTATGGTATACAAATGTATTATTGTATTGGAGTAAATAAATAAAATATACTCCTAAACTAACAATGAATAATTTAGATAAATTTCCTCATAAGGAACAAAGTAAAATATACAAAATTCAAAAGTCGAAATAAATTGTATTCAACATCTGGGGATCCACTATAATTAGATATCAAATATTTCTTAAAAATACAGAAAAGAAATATTTTACAGAAATATCAAATCACTAAGTTATAAAATATTATTTTCATTCCAATTACAAATATAAATACATTCCAATAGTTGTCATTTTGAATTATTCATAAAAAAGGCACAGAATTTGAACAATTCTGATAGGAAGTGGCAGTGATAAAATTTTGGCTCATCTAATTTGTTGTATATATATTTTTTCTATGTTGTGTGATATTTCCAATAAGATAAAAAAATACAAAAAATGCATGGTTTTGGGATTAACAAATTGTCATAAAAAATTATTTTAAGAAATCTTTACATAATTTCCCCTTAAATTATGACAATACTTGTAAAGAGTATACTGTCAGGCTTTGGAGAGAACTTCCAAATTTATCAACTTCAGTTAAACAAATTCCCTTGGGAACAAAAAAATGCCCTAAAATTGCTTTTGTTTAATAAAAAGAGAAAGCCTAATGAATTTAATTTACATTAGGCCTACCTTTTAATAAGATCCCTTTTATTATAAACATAAAAAGAAAAAAAAAAAGGTATTTACATACAGTTAGAAGTGTTAGAGAACTTTTCCTAGAGAGAAAGTTGCGTTAGAGAACTTTTTTAACCAACAGGCTACTGATAAATTGTACATGATTGTTGTTATCCGACATTGGTGCACAGAAAATGCATTCATATGCAGTATGCACTTTCCCACCTACCGATTCAATGACAATTTTGTCATCAGTGTATATGAATGTACTTTGCATGCAATCGATGTCAGATAACGACAATCGTGTATGATTTATCTGTGTTGTCGAGTCGGTAAATGGAAAAACACTACTCTAAGTTGAAAATACCCAACAAAGTTAACTGTTTTGCTGCAAGCCGTAAATACAGGCTTAGAATTATCCATATAAAAGCTTTGAATCATATTAAATATAAATTTTAACCTTGGTTTAAATATGAATTATAAGGAAATTATTCTACATAGGCGTTCACATTTCAATAAGATCCCCCCCCCCCCCACCCATAAGTATATTTTTTTCTTTCTTGATACCAAGTTTTTCCGTATAAACTTTCAACAGTGATATGAATGAGTGCATGCATAATAAAATAGAAGGAGGGGGATGTTTGTACTTTAAAAATAAAATCGGTCAAGTTTGAGAATAACTCATGCTCAAAGGGTTCCGTACATTAAATTTATTAATTACTATTTATTACTTAACTAATTTTTTTAGTACACTTTTGACGATATCTCTATAAATATAATATCGAAATTAAAATAAATATTTTTTTTTGAGTTTGGTGTTACGAGATCTGTCAAACAATAATGTACACGATATGTAAAAAAAAAATTTCCAAGTGACTTAATTAATATCTCAGCTAATTACCAACATTTTTTTTCTAAAATCATTATTAAATATCCTTGGACGATTTTGCATCGATAGATGCATCCAGCGCCTGTCAACTCCTTCGCTGACATTCCAAAAAATAAAGTTTGTGTGTAATGGAAAAATGCGTTTTTTCTCCAAAAATATATGACCTAGAAAAATCGCTATGATTTTCCTGCAAGGTAACTCTTACTAGCCCTAATTTTTTTTAAATTTTAGTTTCAGTAGATTCGGAAATAGAGTGGAAAGAAGGGGGAGGAGAGAAACATATTTTTGCAGTGCATTTTCGACAATATCTCTTAATGTAATGCCTAAAATTAAAACAAACGTATTTTTGAGTTCGATATTATATTATCTTTCACAGGATATACAAAGAGAAAATTTGTTTTTTCAAGTAACTTAATTGACCTTTTAAATTTTTCTTAAACATACTTGTGAAGGGCTAATAATCTGAAAATATGTGGGTAAAAAGACTATAACATTCCCAAGTTTGAACTTTCTATGTCCCATAGTTCACGAGAAAAAGGGCTCTGACAGACAGACAGACAGACACAGGAGTGATCTTATAGTGGTATGGTTTACTTTTTAAGTACAGAACCCTAAAAAAGCTAAAAGTTATAAAAAAAAAACCACACTTACACACACACACACACACATATATATATATATATATATATTCTAATTAAGTTTGACTATTTTACTTGCACTGTAAACAGGAAAACATTCTTTAAATACAGTAAAAGCTCTAATAAATATTTAAATTAATGGATCCTGTCTGTAACAGAATCTTGCCTTAAATGAAAAATTTCATGGTTCCAGCAAAAAGAATGCAACACAATTATAACAGAATTGTGTATGCACTAAAGATGAGACGAGGGAAGACCAAGCCTAAAACAGACTCAAAGTAAAATATTTTAAAAGAATAAGGATTGTGATTTTTGCCAGTGGTTGGAAAAAAAAATATATTTTTTATTTTTAGGGACATTAAAATCATGAAATATCGCCATGGGGCAGTACTGTATTTTTGGGGATATGAGCCACATCGCATACGAGTTTAAAAGTATAAAATATTGTAAGTGCGGCTCTTAAGCCTGGGCGGCGGGTACCATGACTTTTTTTTCCTTCATAGGTATATCTTATAACCCCCCCCCCACACACACACACACACCACCTGTTTTTTTCCCATACCAATATTTTATGATGCCATCTTTTCCCCTTTGATCAACTGTCACATGCTCTCAAGTTGGTACCAAAAAATTAGAAAACGTCTCCCAACCTTGTATGTCCGTGAAAAGTTATTTGTTTATTTTTGAGCATTCAGTGGAGTGAAAAATGTTGGTCTCACCAGATCTCAAGTTAAAAATGATTATGTTTTCCGCGCACCCATCAATAAGCACTGTACCATCGGGATATTAGAATGAATGTAGAGCCGTTGCGACCTTTTTGCTAAAACCCTCTTCCCCTCGTAATGTAAAGGCATAAAATCGACACGCTTCACCTCGATAAATAAATTGACCAATAAATTGATAACTAATAAATCGACCAATAAATCGACGATAAATGACCAATAAATCGATTTGAAATCAAATGGCATTTTCCATTTTTGATAAATAAATTACTTATTGAGTTATAAGCATTTTTGTAATGTGACGATAAGTTTTTCTCCTTCCCCGAGCGTCATGTCTGAAAATTGAGTTCAAAATGCAACTTTGAAAATTTCAAAATGGAAAATGCTATTCAATTACATAGTTCCTGAATAAGAACACCTGCCAATTGCATGCATTTCTGGACAAAAATGAATCCAGAAATGTCTCAGAAAGTAGCTTCTTTAGATTTGAGAACAGCCTTAAAATGCCATGATGATGCTAAACTATGATTCTTTTCTCCTTTTTAGAAAGTGAAGTCTATTCAAATTCTATTCTTTTACACATAAAAAGGACTCCGTGAATGTGCCAGAAAGTTCACATTTTTTTAGTGCAGAAAACAGAGGTATGCATGTGCTAAAATTACTAGGTCCAGTCCGAAATGTACAAAATTTTTTTTGGCCCGGCCCATACAAAAATGTTATTAGCCCAGCATAAAAGATAAAAGTTCGGTTCAAGCCCGGTATGCGGAAAAAATAAACTGGAGCTTCAAGCAAACAGAAAAAATAATTATACAAAAACGAACGAAACTTCCTTACTATAAATTTCTTTTTTATCTCTTTCATTAATTGATTGAATTTGTTCAAATTTTCAGGACGTTGCAATAGTAAATTAAGCTGTGTAACAAACTTTTATTAAAAAATAATCTATTATTAGAAAATTAGAGCACCTCCACAAAAAAGCAACTGCAAAGAAAAGGAGAGAATTATCTGTGGTTTGTTTTGTTTATTCAACTCTCTGAAGTCGGAAGTTGTCAAAAGTTATCAGAATTAGACCATCAGCTTCTGATGTATAAGTTTAATAATGTATTTTTCTATGTTTGGTTATTGCTCCGGTGACGAAAAGCTGCTTTTAGCAGTAGTCTGAGGATTTAACATAAAACTACGTATTTTTAAAATGTTTTCGTATAACTATATGGTTTATTACATAACATTTTTCAGTAGATATTAGGATGGATCAAATGAAAACAGAACAGGTACCACAGAATGAAATGACATAGTTTATTTCAAACATAATCTCCAAAGCTACACAAGCACTTGTCCCACTATTTCACTAAGTGGTGAATGCCTTGCTCATAAAAATCCTTTAGCTGAAATCAAACCAGTTTCGAACATTGTGCATGACTTCACTGTCCGAGTAAAAATGACGACCTTTCAATGCCTTTTTCAGTGAACCAAAGATGAGAAAGTAATATGGCGAAAGATACGAACTATACGGTAGGTATTCTAGCATTGTCCACCGAAACCCCTCGTGAAAGTGCTTCCGTCCGTCCTGCAGACGTATCAATCATGTTCTCCGTACACTTCCTTCATTTGCCGATGCACTTTGTGAAATTCAACCCCTTCTGCCACTAAATAACGAATCACACTGTGTTTCTCTTTTCTACTCGCAAATATTCCACAGATGGAAATAACAGCAGCCGATTGCTTGCCAGACCATTTCTGATCTACAGAAATTGCAAAATGAAAAGTTCCCTGATTTTTCTGACTACCTTTATCAGATTTCCCTGATTTCCATTATTAATGATACACACACAGTATTTTTTTATGTATGCTGCTTCCTTGTATAACACACTTATCCAGCTAGTTAATACCTCCTTTGGGAGAAAAAACAAGAGAAAAACATAAAAATTGCACAATATTCATAAAGTACTGGTTCACAGTTTCATAAATCCAAACTCAAAATTTAGTCCAACAACTTCATATAGTGGCTGATGAATATTTCCTCATTTTCTGAAGAATGCTCAACTTCAATTCTAAGACATAACTATAACTGACGAGATAGCTAATTGGATTAAGCTGGAAACCTGGTCAGCTCATGCTAATATATCAAAAAATTTTCAAAAATGGGTAGAAAATGAGGACATTTGATCACCTTAATTTGTATTAAATACAAAAAACTCATATCATATTGCATCTTTTTAAAAATTTATAAAAATTTTACTTCTCTTTATCGCATATGATTATTGGCTTAGATATCACCTGTTTGTCGGCGAATCTGTCTCATGCAAAAACACAAATATTTTTACATATAGACAAATTTCCCTGATTTTCAAGTGCTTTTACAAAATTACCTGACTTTTCCGGATTAATAAATTTCCTTGATTTTTCCCAGATTCCCAAAATCTGTAGCCATCCTGCAGATGATACTATTGGCCAACCGCCAGCACATATCATGCACTTCTACATAATTACCTATGGCAGGTCCACTTTCACAGTAGGGGTTGCCTTCCTTACATCTTGCTCTAAGTTTCACCACACTCATACAAAAATAAACCAAATTATAGCCAATGTTTCGTTTTCATTTGATCCACACTTATATTTTGCTTTTTACATTTTTTCAGCATTTGTATACGTTAAATCTAATGTGTCTTTCGTCAAATGAGATCCTCCCCTCCTCCCTCTTTAAAAAGAGAAAAAAAAAAAAAAAAAACAGGAATGCTGCTAGTTATGCTAAAGTGGTTTCGGCAAAGTCTCTATACGATATTCTTATATATATTTTTTTTTCGGCACTTAAGTGAATATATTTATATGTATATATTAATAATATTATATTTCTTTATATTTAATTACCAGTTTAATTCATTTTTTGGGGGGCATTTATGTAAAAATATTTATAAATAAATTTGAGTTCCTTGGGTATGTTGCTTACGTGGATATACTTTTTTTTATAAAATAGATTTTCATAGGTGCGCTGCTTACGATGGGTGCGGCAGATATTCCTGAAAATACGGTATTAAGAATAATCATTAATTCTATATAAGAAGACATTTTTATTAAGAAAAATAATGCTTGGAGCAATTAAAAAATATTATTAACATATTTCTAGCATGTACTTTTGATATTGGATTTCAAATTATCAGGGTCAAAAAGAGAGGAAAAAAAAAAAAAAAAAAAAAAAAAAGCCCGAACTCATCTCTAATATGTGCTATGATGGAAATCTGTCTGAAACAATTTTTCCTTTGCAATTGTGCTTTAAAAATCATAGAAATATGGGAAATTTTGGTACATACTCCTGAACATATATATATTTTTTAGATGAAGCAATCTGTCAACAAAGAATGTAGATGAACTTATACCAAGCCTGTATGCCGAGAATGAACACTGATAGCGCATATACCAAGCCTGTATGCCGAGAATGAACACTGATAGCGCAATCTTGTGGCTGCTAAATGGTAAATTAGAAACCACGGATAAACATAAGTCTGAAATCTAAAGTTGTCAATGAATCAGTATGGGCATTGCTACACAAGGACTAAGCTGATAATATGTACTTTAATCTAGGAAGAAATAAATAAAACAGAGCTGTCTTGCTGGAACAAATTCTTCTGTGTTTTTTGCATTCTTAATATAAAATTGTAAAATTTCTGACACTTATAAATAACTCCACAACTTATTTGAACATATTGCTGACCTCATAAAACATATTAATCAAACTTAATACACACACATTCATTGAGATACAAAAACTTAAAACTGTGAAATATTATTATCGAACTTGAATATTTCTTTGTCAAAGTAGAACAAGATATTTCATTGTATAGATAGATACTTGAATTCACAATAATTCTACAGAAACAAGCTCACTAAGATATAAAAGTATAGTCCATCCACAGCTCTTAAGAGTAATAGTTGATAAAATGTTAGGCTAATTTTATACACACTATAATAGATATAGCAATACAGAAAAGGTAAAAAATTAGATTTCCTTTCATTACTAATTTTTACAATTGTTTGCTTAATACATTATAGACTTGTATTTTCTGAATAGACTGATCATTTTAACTTAGGGACATTGCAACAATAACAAATAAATAATGAAAAAAATTGGATAAAGGATTCAAAAAAGAAATTGTAACGAGACCTTTAAGACAAATTAATTTGCAGTTGAAAGGAAAAAAAAAATTAATTAATCTTAAGAAAGACGAGATTTGCACTAAAATTATAATTAATAATGCATTAAAATTATCTTATTAAAAACACACTTTTGTATAAAGAGCCCCATAGATTTTGGAAGTCTCTAGGTTTCAAATACCAGAGATTTAGTCTAATCCAACTTAATTAGTGGCATCTCTGTTCATCCATTTACATTTGGTTATAAAGATCCATCGTCTGTAGTTAGACTGTAACTTGTATCTATGTATTTACAATTTACATTTATATTCTTCATGGGTGAGAGAAGTCCATCCAAGCCAAGACTGAAAATGTTTCTTAGTATTAGGCATAATCAAAGGAGATGGGTTAGAAGATTTCAATTCGTCTTGCATTATAGCTAAAATTTGATCTTTTACAATATAAAAAAGTGATTAAAAGTATTTGCTTGTAAAAATACTATTATTTCACTATATAAAGTATAATTTACTACCAATCAAAAATCTCTAAAGACAGAAGGTGTTGCACCAGTGATGTTCTTACCTTATCTACAACACTCCAATCTAGATTGTACGCAAAAAGTTCAATTTTATCAGTTGGAATCTTTTCTATTAAATTCTTAATATGCTTTCGTTTTTCCTCCATAGTCATTTGAGAAACAGAATTTGGAGTTCTTGGGCCCTCTTCTTGATTGTCATCTAATAGTATAAGTTTCCTTTTCTTTTTGGCTTCAGCCTCTTCATCTTTTATATTAAAAACATCATCCACTGTGACTTTCCTTTTACTGGACGAGTGGTTAGTGTGTGGAACAGCAGAATTGGCATTATGTTGCTGTGTTGGGCTAGCACCTAAAACAGAATTATTTAAAGACATCAAAGAAAACATAAAAAGCTATGCATAAGCATAATCACATTACAGGTTCTTCCTTGATTATAGAAAATAATTAACAAATATTTTTTTTCTGTTGAGAAATACAAAATGGTCTTCAAATATTGATAATTTGAATGATAAGTATTTAACTTTACTGTTATATTATTAAAATGTATATTTAGATAGATGGATAGCTGAAAATTTTATAGCTCATTATTTCTTATTTATATTACAGGAAGGAAAATAAAAATAAATGGAATTGAATAGCACATTAACATGAATTACCTAATCTTAAACTGGTAAAACCCATTAATTTGACTTCTTCCTGCTGAGTAACATCAGAAAAGCCTGAAAAGCTATTTTGAGAAACTTCATCTTCGAGTACAGGTCTTTTAGAATTTCTTTCTTCTTTTTCTTCACTAGGTGATACGGCTTTTGATATGGGACGCATTTTTACTGGAGGTGGTTGTTCATGCTCAGATTCGGGCTCTGATTCTGGTGTTTCTGGCCTTGGAGGTTCCACCATCAGACGGCTTTCTTCCATTAACAGCTAAACAGAAAAAATATATAAATCCTTACAGTTACTGAAGTTAAAATAAAAATAAAAAAAATAACCAACAACTAACAAGGAGAACATTATTGATAGGACAACACGATACAAAGCAATAAATAACTTCATCTGTATCAGACTTAAAAAAATATACCAGTCATCAAGTTGAAAATGCAAGCATTGGTGGATTCTACTTCGAATTATTTAATAGTCTGTGAGGCAGTGTCACATTTTTTAAAGCAATTTTAGCGTCACTCATTTTGGTATGTATGATAGATTAGATGGTACACATAACAAAACTGCCAATCAGCAAGTGCAGCAGCTGGGAGTGTTGCTGCAAAGTAAAATGAACAATATTCTGATTATGGATGTTGTCCAAACTATCGAGATGCTACTTGTTTTACTTTGCAGCAGGCTGTGTGATGTTGCTATGGCAACATTCTCTGCTGGTGCACCAGCTGACAGGCAGCTTCGTTATATATAATATATCACATGCATCAAAGTGAGCAACACTGAAATTAGTTGCAAAAACATGGCGCTGCCTTCAGGATTAGTGAACATAAAAAGTAACATTTTAGTTCAATTTAACTGATGGATAAAAAAAAGGGAGGGGGCAATAGGAATCAATGAATGAATTGCATAAAAATGCAATTCTTCTTTAATTTTATTTTGAAATTGTATCTCTAATATTATATATATATATAAAACGCAAATGGGAATTTCGTTCAGATTGCTTATAAATTGAGTTCTGCTGAATGGATTTTAATAGGACTTGCACTGAGAGTTAGATAATTTTGGGAAAAGGATATAGTGTCTAAACACATCTTTGTACGTTGCTTAGTTATAGACCTATGGGAGAAAGTTCCATAATTAGGTCAACCCGATCATGATTTTTTATTTATTTATTTATTTATTTATTTTTTTGTAAGTTTTACTGAATGAATTTTGATGTGGATTGCACTATTAGTTACATAAACTATGCTTAAAAAAAAATAATAATAAGTAAAAATTATACGTCAAATTTGCACTCATGGGCACAAGTTTGAGATGTGGCCAAGACTGAAAATATTCCATCTTAGCAGTAGTCCTGTCGGGAATCATAGACAGGTTGTTTTCAGAGATTTTAAAGTATTAAGTCCAATACCATGCTAATGAATAGCATGGTATTAAAAGAAATTTAAGAGAATGTGTGCATCTTTAAAAATCAGGACTTTAGGCGTATAGCGCAGAGGTTCAACAGGACGAATTTTGTAACCACAGAAAATCTGGACACCTGGCAACTCTATTGAGTGCTAAATTCACAAAACTCATTATAAAACAACTACTTCTTGCTATAACTACTCGCACTTGCATAAAATATTTACAGAGCACGAATATACCTCTCGCATTAAATATTTTTCATGGTTTTTTTTTTCCCCCCTTCTATCCAGAGTTTGACATCTGCAATTATTCATTATTGTGACTTATGCAGGGCTATCTCAATATATCAAGATGAGCTTGCCAATGCTCATACAGGGAACCTTTGCCTGTCTCGTAATCCGACTTTCTGTGAATTTTTTTTTTTTTTTTTAAATACTTTTCATGGGGACAATTCAGGGTGAAACCACGGAAGAAGGTGTGCTTCCATCGGTGACCAAACGAATTAGCACGTTCTTCCGCACTAGCAAAAAATATAGGGGGGGGGGGGGGGAATTTTCACATCCTAACCAAAAGTTTAGGCGGGATTGCCGAAAACTAGAGTTATTTTAAGAGCGATTCTTAAAAATTTTGCACAAACACTGAGAAATTTAAAGATGGATTTTTTTTCCTCCGTCCACAGGCATTTTTTCTGTCCCATTTCCGTCCTTAGGTTTTCAAGACAGAATTCCGTCCTGTGGATGCAAAACTTGCATCCATATTTGAACCCTGAATTGCAAAACTTACATTCCAAGTGAGCAAAGCTGCGGACAAAAATTAACACTAAAATACAATAAAAATATTCTGAAATGGCTATTGATTATTTTTTATTCAAATATTTATGATCACACATAATTCTTAAAAGGGAGTCTGAACATCTGAACATAGAAGAGAATTTTAGAAGCTTCTGTATAAACTAACTAGATAAATTTGGAATGACTGTGTAATTTTAGTGTATAATTTTCTATTAAGTTACTTTCTTATCATACATTGAAATATATTTTTAACTGTTTTAATAAACATTTACTCTACATAATATACAGTTAAAAAGAACTGATTACCCATCTAAAGCCAATTTGCAAAAAAATCATATTTTGTTGAATTCAATGAAAATGATAGATAGTTATAAATACAAACTTATTTGTCTATACCACATTAATGAAAGTATAAGGATGATAAATTTCAAAGCTAGCTATTTGAAAATCAAAATAATACAGATAATCACTTAAAACAATTTATTTAGTAAATACTTTATTTTGAATCAAAACTTTTTTTAAAATTTTGTACAGGGAAAAAAAAAAAAATCCCAGACAAATCTAGAAAGAAATTTGTGCAGCCGGACAGCCTTAGGGTTCTGGTTACTCTCTTTCCTCTCTGATCATAACTCTTTTAAATTCAGAAATAATTTTAGCAAATTGGCACTTAGTTATGAATTTGAAGTTAAACATAAAATTCAATATTTGAAATGTTCATATGAAGTAACTAACTCTTTCGACTTCTGCCTCAGGATCTGGATGCCCTTCTTCCACTAATTTTTTTCTTAATTCATCTAGTTCCTCCTTTTCTCTTTGCCTATCTAGCATATCTTCCTCAATTTCTTTTTCACGCTCCTTCATGCGGCGCACCAGATAGCTGCCCCTAAATTAACAGAAACATAAAAAATCTTTAAGTATATTTATATTTTAATTACAGAATATTCTTTAACCCTTTAAGCATCCTAACCGGGTTTTAAATTTTGAATTCAAAGGCTCAATTAACAAAAAATGGATATTAATGTTAATTTTTTCCAGTGCATAAGAAATATAGATATGTAAGGTTATTAAATATGAATCTTTATACCAATTCTTTTCATGTCTATTATTTTATGAATTGTTAAACATATATGATAAATTCTGCCACACGCTTAAATGGTTAAACTGAACATATAACAAAGCATAACTAAATAATAACAGTTTAGAACAATTCAATTTTATGGTATCATGAACAACTTTTATAAAAACAGCAGAGAGTCAGATTTAAGGGTCACGTGGATCTGGCCAAGGGTTGCAAAGTGAAGTTTTGAGAATGTTAATTTAATTTTCAATAAACTTCAAAAGTTTATCTTATAGAATAGATAAGCATTTACTGGGAAAATGCTTATTTAAATATTGGAATATTATCATCCAAATATTCTATATTTTATAATATCCCTTAGAGTTCATGTTCAGGGTTCGTACACATTTCATTACATGAAATTTAAGGACTTTTAAGGACTTTCAAGGACCAAAACCAAAAAAAATTAAGCACCTAAAAATTGAATAAACTAATGAATTGCATGTTTGAATTGAAATTTTCATTTTTGTAAATACATAAAACTTTTTAAGTAAATATAAGTACATTAGATGTACAACGAATTGAACTTTACAAAAAACGTATAATATATTTAATTGAAAATATCAGTAATAATTTTAATAATACAAATTATGAAAGAGAAACACAATTAAATTTTCTTTAATTCTGAAATTTTTTCTAACAATTTTAGATCAAGGCTATTAATGTGAATTTCGTTTTCTTTGATAGTTTTTCTCAGTTCATGATATTGCATAAACAAGTCTATGTTCTTAGATGTTTCAGCTTTATCAGCCAAATTATTAGCTTCTACATTTGTACTTTGCATGTCCTTTTCAAGAAAAATCTTTTTTTTTCTTTAGGAAGGTGATCTCATCCTCTAAAGTTTTCCGTTTCAGTTGTTTTGTTTCAGCCTGAGCTTCGTATTTTTTCTTTTCCAAATGCTGCATGTGCATGTACTTTGAACGAGCAGATGAAGCAGCTATTTTGATTTCTTTTGTAATTTGCAAATTGTGAATTTCCCCAGACAGCTTGATATGTTCATGAATCGCACGTTGAGAAATATAAGATGCCTCTTTCAAATTTTCAACTTCAAGGGCTTTATTAACTGAGAAGCCTCTTTCAACAGATGCTTGTCCATGGGAGAGTATAAGAATCATTTTAATAATCTTCCATAGGTTTTCATATTTGTTTCCTGAAAAGTAAGGTTGAAAAAATGTATCCAAGGAAAGATTGTTTGGGTCAAATGAAGCAAAATCGAATGAATTCGGCTTGACAACATTGGATAGGAAATCAGCTGGATAGGAATCTCATCACAATTTTTTTCTAAAACACGCTTATTTTGAGATAGTACTAAAGATGCTTTTCATTTTTTTCTCTTGCTTTCTCGGGATGCCCAGCCATCATGCGTGGGTCAATGCTAATTGCATTTCTTACTAATGAATAATTAACTGGACATTTTTGCATTAAATGTTTTATCATTGTTGTAACGCACTTTAGACAATTTTGTCTAAGTGAAAATATATCATTTTCTGTTATTTCTGTTTTCCTTTTCTTTTCTTTTATTAGTTGCTCTGCAGCAAAACCTAAATATATTTTACCCTTATCGTTGTGCATATTTGGATCACTAAAATTAAATTTGCATAAAATGCTGAATACAATCATTTACAAGTTTCAACAAGTCAGTGGCAAAAAATGGAATCATTGGTTTATCACTCTGATATAGCTTCAAAAATGGTAAAAGTATTTTTGACAGCGATAGAAAAAAATTCAATTTTCTCAAAAATGTTTTATCTTTAGTTGCTTCCTTAATGATACAAAATGATTTAGATGTAATTTTTAGCAAAATACCCATATCAATCTTCTTTACATATGTTATGATATCATTCCCTATTTCTATGGCCCTTTCGGCTGCTGGGACATTTTCGAACCACCTGTAACTAACAGAATTTTACAGGGAATTTTTTCATTGATGAGATATTTATAAAATCATCATGTCTTGCTGGAGGATCTTTAAAAATCCAATACAAACTTGACAGAACTGAAGTTATGTCCCACCCGATGGATGAAATTTCATGTTTGAAGGAATTGTTTAGGATATGGAGACCACATGAACCTAAATTCAAAGATTGTATGCCATATTTCTTGGATAAGTCTTCCTGTAAACTGTTGTAGAATTTCCAATTAACATAAGGCCCATCCATAGATATTTGTAGAAGTTTTGATAAATCCAATTTTACAACACATTCATACAAAGCTGAGAAAATGTCTTCACTTGTTGAATGCCCAATAAATGCTGATGTTAAATATTGTGTCCTGACTCTACATTCCTCCTGGTGCCAATATCGTACATGAATATCAAGCTGCTTTTTTTGGTTAGTTTGATTTAGAGTCTCATCAAAGAGCAGAGTAAAAAACTCTGCATTTTTGCAGTTATCTACCAAAAGCGTTTGAAAATGAGGGCTAAGACCAAAATGGCATATATATGCACATTTTTTTTCTCCACATGAAAAATTGCTAGCGATGCTACTGTCTGAGAACATTCTGGAAAATAATTGTGCAATATCTTCACAGGGTTTATATGAATAATGACTTTAAATGCACTTTAAGGCCCACAATATTTCAGCATCTAGTACATCATTTTTTGAAGTACTAGCATCTATTTTTTCTGATGTATTGGCATCTAAATTGTTTGAAGTAGATGCTGTTTTTGAGAAGAAATCTTTCATTTTTTTAGATTCAAGGTTTTTAGAATGTTTGCCACGTGTAAGAAATATAAAAATACATCAGAAATAATCTACAAATACATCACACATGTAAGCATACAATCAATTAAGATGTAATTATTTTTATGTCTGAAGTATAAATAAAAACCTAGAATAAATTTATTTTAAAATATAGAAAACTAGCTGACCCGCCCGGCGATACCCGGTCCCGTGTAATAACCTTAAATCTATTGTCCCGGGTGGTGAAACACGGAACTAAAATCATTAAGTTCGAAATCGATGTCGAAATCGGGTCGAATGAGTCAAACTGTATTGTGATCGGATATAGCTGCAAAATCTATTACTTCCACCTTCCACTGACAGGGGCACAATCTCTTCTATACGAACATAACTGAAATTTTTAAGACTATTGATGTCGAGGCGAACGAGCCAAACCGTGTTGTGATCGGACCCATAGAGCCAGAGATAGCTCCAAAATCCATTAGTTCCATCTTCCACCACCAGGGACGCAATCTCTTCTGTACGAACATAACTGAAATCTTTAAGGCTATCGATGTCGAGGCGAATGAGCCAAACCGCGTTGTGATCGGACCCATAGAACCCGAGATAGCTCCAAAATCCATTAGTTCCACCTTCCACCACCAGGGGGCGCAATATCTTCTATACGAACATAACTTAAATCTTTAAGGCTATCGATGTCGAGGCGAATGAGCCAAACCGCGTCGTGATCGGACCCATAGAATTCGAGATAGCTCCAAAATCCATTAGTTCCACCTTCCACCACCAGGGGGCGCAATCTCTTCTATATGAACATAACTGAAATCTTTAAGGATATCGATGTCGAGGCGAATGAGCCATACCCCGTCATGATCGGACCCATAGATCCAGAGATACGAAAGCGCTCCTGGCTGCGAGGGCATAGGCGTCGACTAGGAAGGGGAAGGGGGGGGGGGGGGGGGGGACGGACGTCGCCGCTTTGTCTGGTTAAGGTTAGGGGGTTGTTAAAGTATTACCGATAGTAATAAAGACAAAAAGAAGGCAGACAATTTAGAAAAATGATTATCATTGAAATTTTTCAGACAAAAATTAAGGGGAAAAAAATCAAAGAAAAACTTAAGGACTTTCAAGCACTTTTTGCAAATTTTGAATAAAAATAAGTACTTTCAAGGACCAAAAATCTTTAAAAAAATTTAAGGACTTTTAAGCACTTTCAAGGACCGTACGAACCCTGATGTTGATATTGCTATCACATTGTTTTTATTTTTGCATATTTTTCATTTCCTTTCAGCGCACTTTGCGTCCCCCCCCCCTAACAAGAATTAGCATTAATCATGACAATTTACAATAAATGCAGTAGTATTTGAAACTCACACATTTTTTAAATCTACCCTATATATATAAAATCCTAATGAAACGAATTTGTGAAACGATTTTATGAAACGAATTTATGAAACGATTTTATGAAACGGCTGATTAAACGACTGATTATGTTTTAGGGCTATATTTAATAAAATATTAAACGCTTGATGGTGAAATTAATACCAATTGTCCATAAAAATCCGCGGATGTCAAAACTGGTAATAGAATTTTGAAATTGGAATTAATTTTCGAGCTATTAATTTTTTTCTAATTTTAATGACATTTCTGTAATGGTGGCAACTAATTACACAGTTTTTTTGTGACAAAAAAGGGAAAAAAATTGAAAAGGATCCCGATAGGGATTATTGATTTCTTTTTATTCGTCATTTTCAAATTGAAATTGAATTTACCTTTTATTTCAATCGATAATGAAGACAAGATTGTGATTAAATTATGTTTTTCAGGAAAATTTGAAAAAAAATCACATCTCTATCGCCAGGATTCAATCGTCTGTCAGCATTTAATTTAATTTATAAACTGAAAATATTTTGAATAAATTCGTCCAAATGACGTCATTTATGTAAACGCAAAAGAAAGGGGGGAAAAGGAATTAATAGTAATTATTATTTATTGATGTCATTTTGTCATTTTTTTTGTAAAATTTAATTAAACGAATTTATAAAATCACTAATTCGGATATTTGAAACGAATATATAAAATAATAATTGCCCAACTGAACGGAAGGAGAATAAAATATCCTGCTTGGTTTTTTCCGCCAAGCTTTTTAAAAAAGCATCAAGACCCCTATAATAGAAAAGCACCAAAAGTTCATTGGGTTTGTTTTCATAACTTTTGGCAACAAATCTATGTATATTAACGAATCTATCCCCTTTTGAAGCTCGAATTACGCCAAACCTAAAAGCAAAGGATCCTATACTGGAAAAGTACCCGATTTTCTTATGGACAATATTCAGGTGACATAACATGGTGTAAAATTATCGCGGATAGCAAATTTGTTTAAATATCTCATCAATTGATGCCGAATAAATGCAGGCATGCATGCACAAAATATTTAATTAATTTTGTATGATACATAATTATTAGAAAATTCGTATATACATATTAATTAAAATAAATAATTTACATATTTAAAATAACATGAAAATATGCATGATGGTGCACTAAAATAGAGAGAAAATTAAAACCTGTTAATGAAAATGTCTATAACATAGTACTTTTCAATACCGTGGTTCTTAATGTTATTCACAAGCGGATGGAATTTTTCTCATCCTTAAACGCAAAGGAAGAATAGAATACAGATTGTTGTTATAAAAGTCCGAGAGGTAGTCACAATTTAAACCTAACCATTTTATACAAGCTGGTTTTCAAGTTGTAATTGATTTTACTTATCAATCCCGAAAACAGTCGTCAGTTGTCGCAACAGCTGTGTATGAGACCATGGTAATCAAAAAATGCCCCATTAAAACGTTAAAAGCATGGCAACCCAATTACAGATTTATCAATATTTTAAAAATAAAACACGCTGTCATGTTTTTAGAGGCCTCAAAGTCTGAGTGGGGGTTGGCGAGCGTAGTTCGCAGGGGGTAGGCCCCCTAGTTTTCTTATAAAGTTAAAAGAAAATTACCTTATTACAATAAACACTTTAACCACAATGCATAAATATTTTTGTTGTTAGTAAGAAATTGTAAGCCACTGGCAATTTCTTTAGGGTTTGGATTTCTAAGTTAACTATGTCCAACCAGAGATGAATAACTTTTTCAGTCTTCTCAAATATAAAAAGACGGGAGTCACAGAACAGTAAACTTTCACCCATGATTGTAACTAATAAAACATACTGAAAGTTTCATAGCCAATAAAATACAAATAATGTTAAATAACAAAAGATAAATTTAGTTTTCTCTTAACAGTCATTGAAAAATTCCTAAAATCAATCAATGCATTAGACAAGTAAAAATCCTGAAATTAGGAACAGCCAAGTAAACAAATAGAAATGATAATACTAACTTAAAATACTTTGGATCATCCTTTTCATCATCATAATCTTCAAGAAATTCTTTGAGTCTTCTTGCTTCTTTTGCCTTTAAAATAGATATCACGAATTACACAAACAAAATATTAAATTTAAATTCATCTTTACAACTTATTTCAGTATAAAAAAATAAAGAAAAAACTCTATACTATTTTGATCCAATTAAATTCATAGTATGGAGAGAATATTTCTTCCCTATTCTTTTGGAATTTAAATAACCGGCAATTTAATAGAAGCAGGGGGTCATGCTAAGTTGTCAAAATGCTAGCCAGTAAATTAGCCAAATTATAAAATTATTAGCCATTGTGTGAAATATGTTTAAGCCAATTTTGCTTTGAAAACCAACTTTATTGAATTTTTCGTCTTTGTTGTGGACGAATTTCCAAATCTTCATTATTTTCTTCATTGCATTTCCCCCTTTTTACACCATTTTTTTTTTCTACACTCTTCAGAATTAGGATATATTTTTTCCAAGATATGAAAGAATTAAAGATGTTTGAACAATGTTCTCATATCAAACATCAATTCAGCATAAGAACAACAAGCGATTATGAAACAAAACAAACATGCAGAGGTGATTGTGGGATGACAAATACCTGACAAAATACCTGAAATTTTAGTGAGAAAATGTTTCTGTATGGAGAGAGAGGGGGGGGGGGACATATAATTTACTACAGGGTGGTCAAATTATAAATTTTAATTATGTTTAGCTATCATATGAAATTGATATTTTAGTCTTATTTTATGAATTTAACTACCAGAAAAACTATAATTTCAGTACTAAAAAAAGAAAAAATACCTGAATTCAGGTATATAACCTGAACACAATCACCCCTGCACATGTCTGTGGTTTGTAATCTGTAAAATATAGGGTTGCTGTATTAGATATTGCGCAAGAGCTTCTCCATCGGGGGTGTTTCCTTCGCCGAACCCATCCCAATCTCTGAACCTGTACTCAAATCGTCTGCTCTCCGCACAGTATCAGAGCACAGGTAAGAAGATATTTGCACCCTTCTCTCCCGCCAAGTGAGTGGGAGCGTGATAGAATCCAATCCAAATGGCACATGAGCATTATGAATAAGGAAGATGACTTCATACAGAGCAGTAGCCAGCGAAAGTGGCTCCGATGCTAAGCCTAACAATGGCCAGGAAGCGAAGGGGATGAAATACGGCTGTACGAAAACTGAAATTCATTTACACTCAAAACATGATTACAACAACGAAAGAGTCCCAAAAAATCATCTGCTAGCATTTTCGCCATAATTGTTTTTTTTTGCCAATTTTATGATGTATTCGTATTTGGCGTGTAGGCAAATGATTATTACGGCCCCTGGAGAAGTTATATACATTTCACATAAATAAATAGAAACAGTGCGGTAAAACCAAGCGACCCAGCCTCGTGGCTGGGTACTTCATCGCCGATTCTAGGTTCACGGAATCCATGCAACGTTCCGCCAGTTTACCTGGGACACCTCAAGGCAGGCTCTTCGGCCAAGGGGAGCCCGCCATATGTGCATCACTCCCCTGCACCAAGTCTTTGACGAAGGTTGCTACGACAGCAGAGCTAATGTACTGAAGAAGGCTGCCACATAACACTTGGGGACAACTTGTCAGAGTCCCCCAGAAGCTTTGGAGCTGGAAACCCAAAAGGGTACTGGGCCTTAGGCCTTAAACAGGGTTTCCCCAGCATGTACTAGATTTACCAACGCCTTCAAACATGAGAAATACAGAGATAATCACGAGTTCGTCAGCTATGGATCGAAATAGTGTGATAAAGGAGAGATTTTTACGACAGATTGCTGGGTACATCTAAGGGCACATTTTACTGATTTTAAAAAGGGCAGGTTGCTACACCCTTCAATAACAGCCTAGAGCAGCCATACTCAACTTTTTATTATTGCGGGAAGCAAATATATGTTTCTGACGTTAATTGGGCCACAAAGGGTAAAAATAAATATAAAAGGGTAAAAAAAAGAGCAATTAAAATAGTAAGATAACATAAATAATATAACGAAGCAACGTAACAAAGTTGCTATTATCAGTAGGGTTGAACGTTTGTCATGGAAGAAATGTTACAAAAAAGTGTTACCACCACTATTTTCAAACAATAATCTTCGTGGGAGATTGCTATTGCAAATGTAAAAATCTGCTGGGAAGTTTTATTGTTTGGAAGTAGTGTGGTGTAAAATGTTTTTGGGGCCCAATGTTTTCCACAACAAACGTTCAACCTTAAAAAGCAATATTAACTATGTAAAAGGTATAATACATAATAATATAACAATGCAGCATTTCCTAGTTCTAAAAAATAATTAGATGATTTTCTCTTATAAATCAGTTTTTTGTTCACTGCAGAAACCTTTCTTTTTTTTTTGGATAGAAATATATAGTGCAAATTAAATTAATTTGGAATATTGTAAGATTTGTGTTGAAGATTTAAAAAAAATGTATACAACACTGTAGAAGAAATAAGACTATATGTAAAAAGAACTTTTGACTAAAAAAAAAGAATGTTTCATCATAATTTTATAAATAACAGGAATGGTTATATCTCCCTTCTTATGAAAATATACAAAACAACAGTGAAACTCTTAAATACATTTTGTGCACATCTCAATTAATTTGTATTAATGATTATGTGTCTCAGGCCCCACATAAATGCTCACCGGGATGCAGGTTGAGTATGGCTGGCCTAGAGGGAACACTACTAGTGAAAATATTAAATGCTAAATGAATATCCATCATTTTGATTTTTTCTATCTCTAACAGAATGGTATCCGAGCACAAATTATGCTTAGACAATGGAATGAGGTCAGACACACACAAACTGATATGGTCAGACAAGAGGACGTGTGTATGTTTTTGCAAAATATTGTAATAAGCATATGATCCAGATTGCCTCCTGAATATTGTTAAGCATAGAGTCTCAATTCTGATGACTTGAACAGTCATCTTATGTTTTTTAAATAAGCTTTGTATTTACTTTTCAAGGATAACTAGGGATATAATTACTATATTCTATACTTTTAAAAGACCACATTCATCCAAAAAGGTTCAACCATTATTTCTTGCAGGGAGGAGAGTCTTTAAAGATGATAACTGTCTGATTCAAAACAACTAGATCTGTGAAGTTTTCCAGCTTGAAGCCGCAATTTCCGATAAATGGTTTTAAAAGATGCACATTTAAGTTAATTGAAAAAGTTATAACAAATTAACAAATTCTTATTTTCTTGTCACCTTAGGCTTTCCATAAATTTATAAATAGCTTGTTTTAATATAGAAGGTAAAACATTCACATTTGATTAACCTTCTAATAAATCTTAATGACAATTCTGCATCTTGTCCTGAAAATATCTGTAATCTTCACAGTGGGAAGAACAAGAGGGGGAAGGGGGAGGGGAGAAAAATAAACTTTTTCAATACTAATTTGTTTTTAAGTTGATACTTTGTGTGAATGTGTTAACACTTTACCGACCGGTAGCGGTTCAAACATACTATGCCCTTTCACCGCATGGTCAGCCGCAGATTGTCCGAGACACTGGCTTGGTTTCGGCGTAGACTGACGTGCGGGAATATATGCGCTTTTCTTAAACTCTGGTAAAATTGTACGCTTCGTGTTATTCTAGGGTAACGAAATTTAATAAAATCTTTTACTTTAACCCCTTGGGGACGAGTGACACGTATACGTGACGCATAAGATGCTCAGAATCCTCAATTATTCCCACCAGTTATTTTTTAATGTAAGATTTGCCTCATTAAATCTTAGCATTTCTGGGATTCAATTAGGGGTGAAATTTTCTGTTTTTAAAAACCGGTGGTAAAAGGTTAAAAATTCTGTAAAGGACGCTCGTCGTGAAAGGGTTAATCATATTAGTGTTAAACAATATTTATTTTATCTATTACAATCGTTTTCAGTTTATTATTTACATAAAATATACCACAATCCATATAACAATATTTGTCGAAAAAAGAAGTCGTTTAATATTTTTTTAAACTATGATAGCGCTTGAAACAGTCACCTTTGTGTAATGGGACGTTGCAGTATTTACAAGCGAAACCTGTTCTAAAGGGCTAAAGCTTATAAAAAAGCACCGATTATCAGAATAAAGAATGCTTGCTGCTTGCTACTTGTCAATCTAACCTAACCAAATCTAACAGAAAGATCAAAAGTCGATTAATCGACGACTGGTCGGTAAAGTGTTAAGATGGCATTGTTCATTCTTACGTGTTAGTTAATAAATATTTTGATTTTTGTCCATTAAAAAGCTTCAGTACAGGTAATATCTTAATTTAACTTTTGATTTTTACACGCTTTATAACAAAAAGTTAAATTTCAAAAGTAAATAAGTAAATGATGTCAATGGCTTGTATTAATCTTTTAAACAATAGAAATTTTATAAAAGTGATTTTTTTTTTTTTTTTTTTTTTTTTACAATTCAGTTAAAAAAAAAAAAATTTGTTCAGTTCCAGAACTGAAAAAACAATTTTGGTTCGTTTAATCCATTATAAAATAGCTTTTTTTTCTTTTGGTTTGATTCCAAGGCAAATTCAGACCTGCCAACCTTTGAAAATGAGAAATAGTAGCACACCAAATTAAAATTTATCTGAAAGGTTGGTTGGTTGGTGGCTTTTTACGCTGTAAATTTTATGCGAGCAAATATTAATCAATTAAACGCATGTATATATCCATAAGCACACAAAGTAGGAGACTCTTTTGTTTTTGCTAATTTTTTTTTTGTTGCGGGTGGGATTGATTAAACATAATTATTCCTATTCAATTAATGCTCTGTCCACTCCTAAGCCAAATTTCTAAACTTCACAGTGAATTTTCTGAAAGATTCCAAGGTGGTTGAGGGGAGGAGGTGACGGAACTACGGGTATATCTTCCAGAGAAAAATGTCTGAGTTAGAGTCCTTCATCTGGTCGAGTAAGCTGATACAACCGGGAGTGGGGATGTCCACTCCCGCCACATTTTTTTGCGTCCTTTTGACGAAATTTGCAGGGGTTTTTTTTAGATCTGTTGATAAAATTTGCGGGGTTTTTTTCGATATTTTTTGACGAAATTTGCCGTTTTTCGCAATGTTTTTGACGGAATTTGCCGTTTTTACGCGATTCTCTGAAGAAAGTCACGTTTTTCCTGCGATCTGTTGACAAAAATTTGTCGTTTTTTCACGATCTTTTGACGAAATTTGCCGTTTTTCGCAATGTTTATAACGAAATTTGCCGTTTTTCGCGATCTTTTTAACGAAATTTGCCGTTTTTCGCGATCTTTTGACGAAATTTGCCGTTTTTTCGCGATCTTTTGACAAAATTTGCCATTTTTCGCGATCTTTTGACGAAATTTGCCGTTTTTTCGCGATCTTTTGACGAAATTTGCCGTTTTTCGGAATGTTTTTGACGAAATTTGCCGTTTTTTCGTGATTTTCTGATGAAAGTCACGTTTTTCCCCGAGATCTGTTGACAAAATTTGCTCTGTTTTCGCGATCTTTTAACGAAATTTGCCGCTTTTCGCAATGTTTTTGACGAAATTTGCCATTTTTTCGCGATTCTCTGGCGAAAGACTTTTTCCCGCGATCTGTTGACAAAAATTAGTCGTTTTTTCGCGATCTTTTGACAAAATTTGCCGTTTTTCGCAATGTTTATGACGAAATTTGTCGTTGTTTCGCGATCGTTTGACGAAATTTGCCGCTTTTCGTAATGTTTTTCACGAAATTTGTCGTTTTTTCACTATTTTTTGGCGAAATTTGCCATTTTTCGCAATGTTTTTGACGAAATTTGCCGTTTTTTCGGGATTTTCTGACGAAAGTCACGTTTTTCCCGCGATCTGTTTACAAAATTTGCTGTTTTTTCGTGATTTTCTGACGAAAGTCACGTTTTTCCCGCGATCTGTTTACAAAATTTGCTGTTTTTTCGCGATCTTTTAAACGAAATTTGCCGCTTTTCGCAATGTTTTTGACGAAATTTGCCATTTTTTCGCGATTCTCTGACGAAAGTCACGTTTTTCCCGCCATCCTTTGACAAAATTGGCGACTTTTCTTCGAACGAAAGAGGAGATTGATTTTTTTCGGCGATCATTTGCCGAAATACCGATACATTTAATGTCCGAATTTTTGGATTTGTGACCGATATATATTTTTTTTCCGGAAATCATTGCTTTAATTTTTCGGAAAATTCGGACCAGAATCACCCCTGGACGATCTTTTGACGAAATTCGCATTTTTTCAGCAATCAGTTGAATGAAATTCACGTTTTTTCGGCGATACTTTGGCGAAATTTGCTTTTTCCCGCCAATTTTTTGACGAAATTCGCGTTTTTTCAGCGATCCTGTAACGAAATTTGCATTTCTTAGCTCGATCCTGTGAAGAAATTAGTGATTTTTCGCGCAATCCTGTGACGAAATTCGTGATTTTTCGAGTGATCCTGTGACAAAATTCGCGTTTTTTTTTTTTTCCTTGCAGAAAATCGTAGTTTTAGATAGATTTTCGTAGCATCGTAGTTTGTGGCACAAAATCGTAGCAACTACGATTTTTTCGTAGCAGTTGGCAGCTCTGCAAATTCAGGCCTTATTACATGCTAGGGTGGCTTTACAAAACAATAATAAAGATTTAGTTTTATTTCTAGGTGTTTCCATTGTTTTGATTACCACTGTATTTTTTTACAGTGCAAATTGTTACTCACATGAATATCACGAAAAAATATAAAAGAAAATACTAACTTCATCTTTCTTTTGCTCTTCAGCTTTGATTCTTTCTTTCTCATAATCTTTGCCTCTTCGTCTTTCTCTTACTACCCAGTTTCTTAAGCGCTGAAAAGAAGGTTAAAAGGGATTAATATAGTATGTATAATATACAATATATCAAAAATGATCATTATAGCATTTTTAAGAATAGCACATTAAAAATACTATTAGTCAAAAATACACACTTCTTGATACACAGCTTCTTTTTCACGTATTTTTCTTTCTTGTTTCTTTCTCTCATAAGCGTCTTCTTCATCATCTTTGTCATAATCCCTATCTTTTGGCCTGAAACATAACAGTGCCCTTAAATACAAAAACATTGATAAAATAAAAAATCAACACTATCAGTATTGCACAAAGGGCGAAATAGAGCTAAAAAGTTGGTACTTTTCCATTATACTAACATAAAAAATATACATGCCAAAAATGTATGCAAATGTGTCATTTATTTCAACCCTGGCTGTGCAAAGAAATTTTATTGCAAATCGTCCCAAACATTGCAACTTGCCACTTATTGAATGTGAATCATTTATTATTATTATTATTTAAGTGTAACCACACAAAACATCTAATTTACTATTTTTAGAATAGAAAATATTTTTCATTAAGTTATAACTTACATTTTGCAGATGCTGAGGGGCATTTTACCATTTATCAGTTATCTGATAAGGAAGTTGAAGTAAAATTGTTTCAGGACTATGGAATTATACATAAAGAAAGTTTTTTGTGAGATACCACCTACAAACATTTCACAGTAAATCACAAATGTAATTTTGTTGACCTTACCATTGGAGCAGCACTGTTCATCATTATTTACAAACCTATCTCATAGAGTTCGTGTGGTAATGTTTTTATTTGAAAAATGGATTGGTTGGTGATTTTATGACGGTCGATTATCTACACGAGAGATATGGATTTTTCATTAAGTTATAACTTACATTTTGCAGATGCTTAGGGGCATTTTACCATTTATCAATTATCTGATAAGGAAGTTGAAGTAAAATTGTTTTAGGACTATGGAATTATACATAAAGAAAGTTTTTTGTGAGATACCACCTACAAACATTTCACAGTAAATCACAAATGCAATTTTGTTGACCTTACCATTGGAGCAGCACTGTTCATCATTATTTACAATCCTATCTCATAGAGTTCGCGTGGTAAAGTTTTTATTTGAAAAATGGATTGGTTGATGATTTTATGACGGTCGATTATCTACACGAGAGATATGGGCCCTAGGGGGGGAGTGCCCTCCATGGGGGTCTTTCTAAGGGATCCTAACCCGTATTTACAGCAAGGTTCAAAGAAAACCACGGAAAACTCCGAACGGTTAGGTCGACGAGCGCGACAGGGGTTTGAACCCAGCACCTTCCATCTACCAGCTTTGAGAGCAGAACCTCTCAGCCACTAGTGGGGCTTCGAAAAATGTATGGCTTACTGCAATGCTAAGAGAGATTTACAATTTTTTATTTTAGCATATAATATTCATTTGTTCTTTTATTTTAAGTATATATATTTGTATTCATTTAAATAAAATAGTTTGTAAAAATCTATAATTTTCAAATGTTATATATTTTAAATGATCACTTTTGCACCTATAATTTTTTTCAAACATTTCATTTGGCACCAACTATTATACTTGGAAACAATAGTGTTGGTATAATAAAAAAGTACCAAATAAAACACCTAATTTAAAAAAAAAGTCGGCTTTTTGATAAGAAAAACAGATCTGTAGACAAAATTTTGCAAACACAGAAAGACAAAAATAGAAATTTTCCTAGAAAGTATGGAAAAAGTGGAAATTTTTAAATGAGAAAGTGTAGGAGAGGGGGGGTAGAAAAATAAACTTTAAATACATAAATGAATAAAAACTTACATTAAAAAGCTAATTTATTTATCTGTGAATGAACATCAAGGTTGTTAAAAATCACAATAAGTCTTACCCTCCTGCAAAATTAAACTACGGGGAAAAACAAAAAAAATGTAAACTGAGAACATTTTAAATAATTGAGATGCAAATGAATGACTGTGAATCATCTGTTTATAAGCATAATTAGAATAAAGCAAATAAAGTTTCAAAATTAAGGAGACTTGCAAAACTTTTATGTGAGTTGTCTTCTATGTTACAGGACTTTTAATCATTTAAGTTGGGAATTGATACTTTTTATTGTTTAAATAATTTAAAATTATAGGTATGTAATAATATATATTGTGCAGGGTTTTTTTTAATTGCAATTAATGTACATTTTTTTAACTAAAGAAATTTATGTTGTTTTTGGTAGATATGGGATTTACAGGGTTCCCAGCAAAACATGACTAGCAAATTCCCTGACTTTCCCGGACCAAATCTCAAAAAATTCCCCGACTTTCCCTGACCAAATCTCAAAAAATTGCTGACCAAATGGGCATACAACGAAATTCATTACTTATTTTTGCAATCCTTTGTCAAAAATTAGCGATTTTTTTTTTCTGTGATCGCTCTTCAAAATTCTCTATTTTTTACTCCCGAGACTTTAAGATGAATTTCGCATCATTTTTCATTTTTTCTCCAAAATTTTTCCATGACTTTTTAGAAAATATTTGTAAATTCCCTGACTTTTTCTATATATTTTAAAATTTCCCTGACTTTCCCTGACTACTTTGAAATTCCATGACTTTCCAGATTTTCCCTGACTTTCCATGACGCTGGGAACCCTGATTTAGTGCCCTACAAATGATACAAAAAATGGTGTTAATAACATTTTTATTAGATATTTGACAACACATAAATAATAATATTCTGCCACCTAAGAGTTGACATTAAGTCACACAGTCATATTCACTATCGTGTTTGAGCAAGTTTTCTTCTTGTTCTGTTATTCTCAGTAGAAGAAACAGTGCAGCACAGCAGCGGCGTTGGATTTTTTTTTTTTTTTTTTTTTTTTTTTTAAATACTTTGAAGATCATTCTTAACAGCATTAAAAAAATTCTGGCTTAAAAAAAATATTGCTAAAATTTAATTTCTTTGTCTCTAGATTTATTGTACTTTTTTTGTAAAGGCAGATTAAAACACAGAAAATTCTGCTACTGGGCTTGCTGGTTATAGGAATATATCTTGGTAATTGACTAATGTCATTTTTGAAATGAACAACTATTTTACCAAAGTTTTTTGAGTGACAGCAAATAAACAAACTTGTGTAAATATGGTCCACATAATCCTTGCAATAAAAAAGTGCATTTTCAAAAGAAAAAAAATTGACTTATGTAGATTTTGAAATGACCGATTCATTTGTTTACTTAACTAGACAAACAATCATCAATACCTCCATATGAAAATTTAAAAAAAAAATCACCAGTTTAAAATAAGAGAGAAAAAGAATTTTTAAAATACCATAAAATAAACCCTAAATGTACGGAAATTTAGTTTGTTTTCATTATTTTTGTACAAAGTAAATAAAGTTGCAGACAATGTAGAATTGTATGTAGAGAAACATCTAGATCATATTAAGTAAGAATGATTGGATAACAAATAGACACAATGGCTTTTTAAATTTTCACTAAGATTTCTACAGCAGTTTTTTAAATAAATGATTATGTTCATAACTATTTTCAACTAAAAATATGTAAAATGAACAGAATATGAATAGAAGTTCTAAACTTTCAATAACATTAAAAATAAAAGTTTAATACAAAAACTGTCCCATTTCACATAAAATTTCAAATACTTACTAGGAAGAAAGCCATTCATAATTAAGAAATTAGTGTAGCAAAATTTTTAGATTGCTAAAATTTCTACTTTTAGAAAAAAAAGTTAGTTCATACAATCAAATACTTTAGTTTTATGGAAATACATACTTGTCATCAGATCGATCTCTTTCACGAGTCCATTCACTACGATCTCGATCTCGAGATCCTGATCTTTGTCTTTCTATTTGCCTTTCCCTAGACCGTTCACGATGTTCTCTGGAAACAACAGGACTATCTCTTGGAGATTTATGCTCCCGATCTCGACTACGCCGTCTTCTGCTACTTCTTTCTTCTCGTCCAAGAGAACGCTCCTTTGACCACCTTTTATCTCTCTCTCTATCTCGATCCCTGTCCCTGTCTCTGTCTCGATCACGATCTCTGTCACGAGAACGGGGTTCTGGAGATTCATAGTCTCGTCTGCGAGGTCTTCTATCTTTATCCTTTTCTTTTTCTTCTTCTGCTCTCTGCATGATACAGATAAAAGATTGTTCAGATAAATAAAACAGGTTTCTGAACACAAAAGAAAATATCTCTTGGTGGATAAATATACATAATTTTTTAAAAATTGTGTGTTCAAAATGGCTATTGCAGCAAATAAAAATTTTACCAAATGAACCACAGCCACAGTAGTACTTTTTCTTTCCCACAAGTGGAGATGAATTTATATAACTCAGGACACACTGTGAAATATATTTCATGAGATAGCAATAAAACAGGATATAAAACTATTAGTGTCTAATTAGAACTAAGAAATATTTTGCTCCAATTAACTGCACATTTTATATTCCTTTTAAAATATTAAAAATGAGATTTTACTTCCAAACAAGAAAGTTACAATAATAATAAAGCTCACTAATTATTAAAAAGTATTTAATGCAATAAAAAGATGCTTACACTTTTTTCTTATAATTTAAACAGAGTTAAGAGAATTTCCTCATCAGATTTTAGATAAAGAAGGTCATTGGCTATTTTTAATTAGAGCATTTACAAAAGCATGAAAACATGCATCAATTTTACATGGAATAACTAACAGTTAGTGTAACATTCATATAGTATATGTAAAGACAAAATATTATAGATTAACATGAATAATAGAAAAAGCAGTAAAAATAATGCAAAATGAATTTCCTAAACTTTTTTATTATTTTACTAGATTACTTTTAACACAAGTCGATATTATACAGTTTATTTATTTAAAAGTTTAGAAAATTCAGAAATTTAATAGAAAATTTAAAAGTAACATTAAAATATAACTTGCAAAATATTCCGAAAATCCATTTTGAAGACAGCTTCTTCTTTGGAGAAAGCATTCTTCACTCCAGTTGTTGTCTTTCAGTTATCAAATAAGAAGACTGCTTGTCAATGTCAAAGAATGGTTGTTACCTAATTGATAACTTAACAACCGAGTGAACGTTTATAATCTTTTCAGCATTTGCTGAGAAAGCATTTACACCAAGGCAACAAGGGCTACAACAATTAATGAGATTAATAAATCGATCACTAATTAACTATTAAATTTAGAACATTTAAAAGATTCCTTAGCATTTGATAATAAAATACCTGAAGATATGAAAAATATATAAGATCTTTTTTTCTCTAGATAGTGAGTAGAAACACACTACTATAGTTTTGACAGCAATTAATTAGCAGGTCTCATCACAATGTGATCAGCAGCAGAATAGCAGATTAGAATTGACAGAAGTCGATGAAGGTTTTTTTTTTTTTTTTTTTCCCCTTCTTGGGGCCCCATTTTTGTGAAATTTGTTAAATTTTTGTGAAAAATAACATTTTGTAACGAAGTTGATATCTAGTTACTCAAATTCAAACCAAGCATTTATTAACAAAAACTTTTTTAAATCCTTTCGATGAAGTTTTCCTCTCTGATGAACTTGTTTACAAACTACGCATTTTAAAAAGTCACAAAATAATAAATAATAAATATTAAGTTTTTATGGAATAGAATTTTGTGAAAGTGCCTATCTTATTAAAAGGAATTTTGTGAAGGGGGCCATTTTATCAAATTGATTTTTGTGAAGGAGCCTGTTTAATTAAATAGATTTTTGTGAAGGAGCCCCAAATAGGACCTAAATTTTGTCTGGATCGACTCGATTGGGTTTAATAGAAATTAACCCAACAAGGATAAAACACCTTCTGTCTTTCAAAAACAATTAATTACCAATATGAATTAACCTTGGTTGGTTAATTACTCACCATCACTGATTACCTGATTAGAGTTGCTAATTAATTGCTCTTGAAACTATGGTAATGTGATTCTACTTGCCACATGCAGAAAAAAATAAGATCTATTTCTATATATTCAGCTTAATTTCAGATAATTGAGAAATTGAGTTTACACGAATTTTCAATAATTAGCCTACTAAATTTTTATCTAAAATTAAACAAATAAATATTATAAAATTAGCCTTACTACTGGTTTAATATTTATTATAAAACAAAAATGTCTGAAAAATAAAGACAATGAACGAGTAAATAAAAAATTATTAAAAATTAACTATGCATATTTTAAAAACATTTTTTCTATTACTTTTAGTACATTTTTTAATAACTCAGCTTACATTATTTAAATTTAAATTATTTTTCAATATATTACTTTAGTTTTCTGTAACCTTTTGACTATCCTCTTGGTGCTCAATCTTTGAATTACTTGCATAATATAGATTGGAAGTTCTTCCTTTTACAATTTTTTTATGTGCCGACACTAAAGTTATAAGTAAAATCATCATTTTTAGTACGTTAAAATCTCTTCAGCTGGTGGGATGCATATATCATATTAGTAGTCAAAAGGTTAATACACAATTTTTTATCTTTTGGTTTAAAAAAGGAAGCCCATTTTAAAAGTATATTTTTATAAATATAAAGTAAATTCTTTATATGCAAAAAGATAACTTTAATAATGCATATTGATTAAAAAACTTTTTACTAGCATAATCCTTAGATAAGTTTTAGTGACAGAAATCTCCATTAACATGATCGCTTTAATTTCATATTAAAAAAACAAAACAATTCAAACTGATAAATGAATTATACACATAATATATATTGAAATTTTAAAATTTTTACAATTTTATTTGGTGAAACCGAAATCCCCTACTTTTTTTAAACCTTGTTTTAAATAATGAAAATCACTGTGATATGAGAGGGGAAATACAGTATAACCTGGATAATATATACTTGGTTAAACTGAAGTATTGGATAAATCAAACATTTTGAAAATTCCTCCAAAAAAGTACAAAGGAGAGTGATACAGATTCACCTCAGCTATCAAATGCAAAATCATTTAAAAATATAGAAATGGGAATGAGATATCGTAAATTATTTCCCCCATAGGATTAACATTAGTGATCAAATGTTTTCACCCGAGTGAAGTAGCCTCTTAACTACCTCTTCAATACATTTTATTATCATAAATAGTACACTATATACACATTTTTTTTGTTTTAAAAGTACAGATACATTTAAAAGAAAAGTAATTTTACCAGAACCCTTTGACCAAGCTGCTAAAAAATTGCAATTTTTGCATTACTGAAGGACAAAAATCGATTTTTTTCTCTGCTGATCAACGAAAATTGGAAAATATTTTCTTTTTATAACTGATTGGTAAAAATTGCGAATTTTTTTGTGACTGACAGACAAAAATAGCAAGCTGTTTTAAATGACTAATCGATAAAAATTGTAATTTTTGGTAACTGATCATCACTAAAAATTAAATTTTTTTAATGCAAATCGACGAAAATCGGCATTTTTAACAATAAATTGATGAAAATTGCAAATTTCATGATCATTTTGCATCAGTAAAAAGGTACACCTACCCCCTATTTGATGATATCAAATGCCGATATAGGAATTTTAGGACAGACTACCATATTAATTTAGGACATTTTTATTTTTTTCAGGAATATTAGGACAAGTACTACCCCTTTCATTATTAACTGCAACAATTCACATATAGCCTAAAAAAAGCAATTTAAAAAAAAAAAAAATAATAATCCCTGATGGCTTGGCCTACAGGCAGATTTCGAAGACTCAGACCGTGGAGCGCCTGTTTATTGGAAATTGCAGAAGAATGACCTTTTTTCCATGTTGCAGCAGTTGTGACTGCCCAGTTCGAAATATGCTATGCCTGTAGGCAGAGCTGGCAGGAATTTTTTTGTTGTTGTAAGAGTTGGTCCTATAAAAAATTTGTCAATATAAAAGTTTAGAAAATATTAAAGAAGATTTATAATAAATTTAAGCAGATTTGATATCTTGTGAATTGGCGAAGTTACGATTTTTTTTTTCTTCTTAAACCTGTATTCCCCCCCTCCCCCCCCCCCCCCACTTTTGAGGCCATTTTTAATTATATAAAAAATCTGTCATACATAAATTTTTTGCCCTTTTCCTAGAGGTAATAATAACTTTAAACGGATTTGATATGTATCATAATTAAGAAGTTATGAGGTTTTTCCCCCCATCTCCCAATTACACACCCTTGGTCTGATTTTGCCCATTAATAAACTTGACCGAGATTTTATGTATCAGTTTGGAAGAGATTTGTGCATACTTATGGAAGTTATTGTGTCCATAAAAAAAGATATATATGTATAGATATAGATTAAAGTTTTGAACTGGGGTGGTTTTGGGTTCTAGGAGTCATAATTGGCAGGGATCTGCAAAATTTTTTCAGAAATTCCAACATAGGGGAGAATGTAATAGATAGTATTTCTTACGAAATCTACCTAAACTTAAAATGTTGTTATATATTTACTAAACATTGTATGTATGATTAGTACTTCCCATTAGCAGACACACCTAAATTTCGTAATAAAGATGCGAAGACTGTTATATCAAAGTCCATTTTAAATGAATAATTTTCATGCTTTCTAGCTTCATTATAAGTGGTTCCTACAGTATTAGTGCCATTTTTAGTGCAAAATAAATAAAGTATAAAAACAAATCAAAATACAAAGAGTAACAAAAATTAAATTCCTTAAAAAATTATTATTATTATTATTTTTTTTTTTTTTTTTTTTTTTTAGCAGCAATGCTTGTGAATAGCAGAAAAGAAACAAAAAAAAAAAACTTAAGCAAAAGATTTACACTGAAACTTTTTTCTAGAAATTTAGGAAGGGACAAATTTTTTCATGTTGATAAAACTCTTAACGAAACACTGAAATACTTCAGAGTAATTCATCAAAGTTTCACTAACTGAATTGACTTAAATCCTGTAGCACATCATAATTTAGTTAAAAAATTATTTGCAAAAGTTAATTTATTCCGTTCTCCTAAAAAGTGTACTGTTGTTCACAATAAAATTTTATATTAGATTGCAATTCTCATAAACATAAAACTTTATTTTATTAGAGAAATCATATACTTGTTGATGATTCTTTTACATGGAAGTATGCAGAAATGTTTTCATTTTTGGATGTCACGTAATCATAAATTTGACTAATGTAGCAAAGAAGACCTAAAACAAAAGACACTCAACAGATTTGAAAGAATTTAAAGCATGAAATAAACATAAATAATACAAAATTCATGTTGCTTTTGTTGCCAAGGTGTACCTGCTGAAAGTAAGAATCACTAATAGCTAAAATACAACAATGAAAATACATACAGTTTATATATTTTTCCCTTTTCAACATTCACCACATTAAAAATTATACTCTAATTTAAATTTAATAAAAAACATGAATATTAAATTGATTTTTACCACTGATTTGAATACAGATTAACAGATTTAATTCTAAAAAGCAAAAGGTTACGAAATATACATACCTGAGAGAAGATTAAAATATACACATCACAATAAATGACAAGAAATAAAGAGAGTAAAATGAACAGGGAAGACAGGAAAAAGTTACACATGCTGCAGTTAAACTGAAGGAAAAAGACGGGAAAGTTACTAAAGATGTTCATTTTCTTATGAGCTTTTAATTTTTAAAAGTTCAGTTTGTTCCAGAAAATATTTGCATTTAAATTATTTGAATAGGGACTTACCTCAGTTAGCAATCCCTCTTTGTTAAATATTTCCCGCCAAGTCTCACTTATGAATTTAATAACAGTTAGCTTTATTAAAATAATTTTTATCTGCTCACACACGGACAGAGTGTGTTCATAGCATACATTCATAAAATATAAATGTATGAAAACAATCACTAATTTGAGAAGTAAAACAAAGTTAATGTAACTTAGAACTTTGTAATATAATATACTTATTCAGATATATAATAAAACAATTTCAAAAACAGCAAAATACTTCTAAAATGCATGATTGCTAAAATTAAGAAGGTCTGTTTTGAGGTTGCTCTTGCATACAAAGCTGATTGCTGTCATAACTAGTTTCTGGAATTTAAGGGTACATTTATAGCTACTAATGTTTCTATTCATAGCATATTTAACAGTTGACTAAATTTCAGTTCTCTGTTTTAATGACACGATCCTTTAGCAGTATTGACAAACTCTGAACGCATGAATGCCATGGTACCTTTTGAAGAAATCCATTATTGACTGGCTCTTTCTGTTAAAATCATTATGTGAGCTTGCTTTTGTACTACAGGTAGCATTCAGATTTCTTTTTTATATTGTTTGCCACCAGCTGAGTGGCATCCCACTTACAAAATAAATGTCAGGCTTACTTTTTATATATTCAAATATATATAGCAAAAAATAAAAAATAAAAATACTTTTTTAACCTACTAATTATCATCTCTTAAAATATTTTATTATTTTAATTATTCACACTGTTAATACACACTATTAATTCACACAAGTTCCATTTCTGTTGCTTAATCTTTAATTTCCTTATTTTACTCCAAATTTCTTTCGTTCTACTGCACTTCATATTTCTGGCATGCATTTTTAAACTAGTTTAAAAAAAAAAGTAAAGTTCAATCTTCTGTTTCATTAAGATAATAGACAAAACAATGGGCTACACTATATTTTTTTCCTTTAACAAATTCAGTTATATTATTAAATGTCAAAACTAGGGCTGGACAATATCAGAAATTTAAAATCGCAATATATCAACAAGTTAATATTGATATTGCTGATATATCGCTATACTAATTTAAAGAGGAGGGCAGAGAATAAGAGCATTTGTTGCTTTTTAAAAAATAAATGATATAGTATCAACAATTGAAACACAAAACTTAGTTGATAGTGATGAATTAAAATTTTTTATATCTATTTGCTCATAGAACATAATTTTTATTTTTTGTTTTTTCAAACAAAATATTTAAAAGAAGAAAAGAATTGTTTAATAACTATTTGCGTTTGCACCATTACTTTCATAAAGCTTTTCTTTAAAAATAGTATTTCTAGTATTCTTCTCATTTTATTCAATAATTTTTTTTTTTCCTTAAGTCTCATTTTCACCACTATGGTATAATTTAATTAAATATACAATAAAAAATATATAAAAAAAAACCATTTAATAAAATGAAATTTAAAATTGCCCACATAAAAATGTATAGAACTTTTGTTTCATAAAATTTAATTATTGGTTAATACTGGTTAAAAAATATCAAACGTTGTTTTACTTGGTTCAAATAGTTTGGAGGGACTGAGCCTGATTTTGTTTATTCTGTACATGAAATGGGCCCGGGCCAAACCACCAGTACAGCACGATCCTTTTGGCACATATCCTTTGCTTAATCTTGACATAAAGAAATCACTCTATTATGAAAAACTTCATTTTATCAATGCTCATTATCATTTCTTATTTTTAATTTAGCAAAGTATTTACCTTGGATGACTAAAAATATGAATTTAAGAAATTTAAAAAATATCACGTATTTTGAAAAGCTTACGATTTACTACAAAATTTAAATCATGGCAACCATGTAATTCCCCCCCCCCTTTTTTTTTTTGCATTATTATCTAACATTGTTTAAATTATTTAATTTATCTCTCATTGAAAAAAAAAATTTTCGTTGAATAACTGATAGACGTTTATCTTTCCCCATTCAGATATTTACTTTCCTAATAAAATCAACTTGAATAAGCAATAAGTTAAATTTCGATAATCAAATGAAATTTACCATAAACAATTTCAATTTATTTAAAATACTTTTTTTTTTTTATAAATGGGGCAATTAAAAATGACTGAATCGACCAGATTCAGGACACTCATTCTAAGTGCAGATATAAATTCCTTCTGAATCCGAGAAACCATGCTCTAACAAGCAATATCAATGCTATGCAATAACCAACACATATTCAAGCTCATCTTATTGGACATGGTATATCAAAAGCCGAGATATATTGCAATATGTATCGTATGGAACAATCCAGCAGCCTAACAAAGAACACGCAATTAGTATTATTCAGTATTTATCTCTAATGAACAGTGGAATTTGTAGTTTGCAAAGATTGAATGTATTGGGACATTCTTTACTTTGAGATATGATAAGAGAGATAATCAGCGTAGGTAGGTTTTCTGTTTTGGATGAAGCAGGACAGTGAATAAATACACGGATCAGATGAAAGAAGGATTGAAGGACATATTGGTATGGGATGATCGGTGCTGTTTTCAGGGTTCGAAATTGCAGTGGTCGTAAAACAATACAGTATAGGATCCGTTATCCAGAATGCTTGGGACCTGGGGCATTCTAGATAAAGGGTTTTTCCGTAATTCAGAACACTTTTTTATAAGTATAAAAAATATACGAAATAATTTCATAAAATGGTGATAAATATGATTAATATATGCAAATTACATTATTTTGTTCATTTAATACATTATTTGCACACACAAAAAAAAATTTCTAAATTACAAAAAATAAATAAAATTTCATTTTGGGAGCTGGGAGCAGAATCTTTGATTTGGAGATAGCGATGGCATCAACTGCCGTCATTTATCCAGCTTGTTTAAAATTTATACAAGTACCCTAGATTGAGGCTAAAGATCATCTGCTGGAGTGAATTGAGGCTGCGCATACTGTTTCGTAAATGTAGTACTGTTCGCAATGTTTTTGATGAAATTTGCCGTTTTTTCGAGATTCTCTGACGAAAGTCACGTTTTTCCCGCGATCCTTTGACAAAATTGGCACTTTTCTTCGAACGAATGACGAGATTGATTTTTTTCGGCGATCATTTGCCGAAATACAGATACATTTTATGTCCGAATTTTCGGATTTATGACCGACATATATATATATATATTTTTTTTTTTTTCGGAAAATTCGGACCAGAATCGCCCCTGATCATTTTGTTATTTTTTCTTTTACTGACACTTAGAAAAAAAACAACAAAAAAAAAACGTAAAAATTATTATTATTATTATTTTTTTTTTAATGAATTTTTTTTCCCTTCTAGTGTTTTGCATTCCGGTTTTCGGAGCGTTCCGGATACCGGGACGCCGGATAACGGATCCTATACTGTATTATTGTTATTGGGATATATCGGCTGACACAAAGTTTAAATATCGTTACTGTAATATTTTTAAAATATCAATATTTGACCAATATATTGATAAATAATCCAGCCTAGTCAAAACCCAGTATTATTGTGTACATTAAAGCAAAGCTTTACGGTCTGCAAGTTCATACAATACTTTGATAATTTAATGCAAGTTTGCTGATAACTAGTGCTGCCAGGTCTAGTACCATAAAAAACAGGACAGGGAGAGAAAAAAGCGTGACGGGCACTTCAAAATCTGAACATTCTAAGCAGTGTTGCAAAACCTAATAAAACAAAACCCGTGTTATGGAATAATGTTTAAAAATTTCATAATCTTGTCTAAAAAGTAAAATACAATTATAAGAAACAGTATATACTCGCTACAATTGAAAGCTATCTAAAACGGAAATTTTTACCAGCCGTCTTCCATCTTAACAGGTTTCTATATTAAGCAGTTTCTTTTCATTGTGGTGAATATACATTATTGATAAGGGGATGGTGTAAAATTAGTTAGTCGAACTAGAGTTTTAAATAATTATCAGTAATTTTAAGACAATAATGCTCACTTTATAAATACCAGTTACCACACTTTATTTTTTTCATTTACTTCTATTTCAGTCGTTTGTAAAAAAGAACAATTATTATTACATATATAGATTGAACACAGACAACATGATTATCTGACTTCTGGATAAGATATAAAAATTTTAAATCTGAAATTGAAATACAAAATGTAAGCAGGAGTCAATGCAGGGCCCATTTTGGGAAAAGTAAAACTTATTTTTGTGAAATGTATCATAATTTTGTGAAAAATAACATTTTGTAAGGAAAGATGAAATCTAGTTACCCAAATTCGAACCAAGCATAACTTTTTTAAGTCCACTGCTAAAGTTTTCCTTTCTGGTGATCTCGTTTTGTTTGCAAGTTATACATTTTAAAACTGAACAAAATAAAAATAATCAATGAAGAGTATGTTTTTATGGAGTGCAATTTTGTGAAGAGACACATTTTATTAAGAATTTTGTAAAGGGACACTAAAAAGGCCTTAAATTTTGCTTGGAAAGACCCCTGGTAAATGAAATGAAAATTTGTAAAATAGCTTAGAATCTTTAAGTGCATTATTTTAGTATCCATTCAATTACAAAACAAATTTTTGATGATGTTAAAAAAACATTTACTCTCTAAATTCATGCTTATGTAAAAAAAGGCCAAGGTATCACCAATTGATTAAAAGTGTTTAATCGAATAATATAACCACATTTAAATTTTCAAGGAAGTTTGTTTTTCTATTTACATGAATTTTATACCACATTTATTACAAAACTCCTTGTTAGGTTGGTACTATACAGCCCAGCACAGGTCGAGTTATGCCCGACTTAATTTAAAGTAATTATAGAAAAATAGTCTACAATTATATCACTAATATAAATTTTATCTTTTTCAAGAAACAATGAATAAATATATGTATGTATATATATATATATATAATATTCATTTATTCTAAATATAGTTTTATCATTTGAATCATTATTCTGGACTTTTCTTTCAAAAATTTAGGTATAATCCAAACCAGACTAGCAAAAAACAAAACCCTAATCCGAGATGACTCGAGAATGAAAACATTACAGTCAACCTGATCCACAGCAAAATATTTAGAGCCAATGGCTAACATGTTCAGGTAGAATCTGGTATCTAAAACAATGTAGGAATCTAGTTGTTGCTATACATGCAGTAGACCAAAATATATATCTTCTTGCAGTTTATTAATTAATTTCTCATTTATATTTCCATTTCTCATTTACATATTAAATATATTATTATAAAATGAGGATATACTGTATTTTGAAATTATGAACAAAGAATTAATTTTTAGTTTAATACTAAGATAATTTAAATAATTTATTTATTTAATTATTCATTTATAAAAATACTCACAAAACACTTTTTAAAAAAGAAGATTGAAGTCAACATACGGATTTTCACATTCTTGAAACATTAATTCTTACAGGAGCCTCTTATTTACAGTCAATCGAATAAACTTTAAACAGAAATGTACACAAGTTCTAGACAGAATGTAAGGAATTCAATAACATCTGGTCATTGTGATGACTGATCTTGACTGAAATGACGTTGAATTTTCTTGTCTCAGACTAGGAATAAAATTTTAATTGATTAAACTCATACAAATTTCATGTAATTTGGGAATGGTGAAAAGCAAGACATTTTGTGTACTGTAGAATGGGGTCTCAGGACCACTGAAAATTGGGACACCTGGCAACACTATTTATAACTGAAAATCATTGTAAAAATGTTATATACACCCAATTCTGTTTTTACATGAACTTTTTTATATGATTTTAATTTAATATGATTTTTATAACAAATTAATATATTTTTATATAAATTGTTTTCAACATCATTGACCCAAATAAAAAAAAAAGAGAGAGAAATGCATTAAACTTCTATAAATTAAGCTTCAGTCTTCTATAATTAAAAACATTTATTAAAAAGAAAATTGAATGAACAGCTTACATGCTTGTAATTCAGTTACCATCTGCACATCTATAAAATACTACACATACTTGTACAGATGAACCTAAAATGAATACAATAAAGTCAACCTAAAATGAATACGGCAGTTGTACCCCAAGGATTAAGAAATATAACAGGAAGAAATTATGAACAAATAAATTCTTATGTGCAATTCAAATTGTTTTGCATAATTTTTATGTTCATAAATTAGTAACTTTTTAAATAGATATCACATGTACAATATTTATAAAATAATATTATTACAAGAAATTTTCAGGTGGTTTATTGTATTATTTTTGCTGATTTTTAAGGTCCAGAATTAATATTCTATTTTCTTATAAATAGAACACGTTTTTACATGACTTTTTTTTACATGTGTTTTTTAGAAATGTATCCATCATTATATAAAAACAGAATTTGGTGTATTAGCATAGGATAATAATATGTCTTATATTTGCAATGAGAGATGATTCCAGTTTTTAAAAGGAAAATATGAAAAGATTTAGTGAATGAGATCTGAAATTCCCCTTCAACATGAAATTCATTCTTTGACATGAATATTAATGAAGCATGGTCAGCACAAGTGCAAATCACTAAAAGTTTGCAAGCTACAGTTTACAATAGTTATATAACGTTCTCAATATTGCACAGTTGTTAATTTCATTTTAATCATAATTTTAAATTTACAAAACTTCCTTCCCTCTTTCTTTCCTTTCCATGCACTCCATATACACATATTTTATTTTCCACATATAGATTAAAAACAGATTTTTAATTGATTTAACATATTTTCAAGAAAAAGTTAGTGTTTTTAAAGCTGCCTTTAAAAACATATAAACACATATTAATAATGAGGAAAATAATAAATTTGAATTATTTAATTGACAATTATTTGATCCTATTCAATAATTTTTTCTCCCCCTCCAGCCACAAGAATCCAGGTGATGTTAAACTCAATAGTGCTATCGTTTTTTCAAATGACTATTCTATAACTCAAATAATACTTAGATGTCATATGTATTATTTTATTATCTTATATAGTTTAAATTATGATACAACTGAAATCAATACAAAACTTTATAATGATAATACAGAAATCTGATCAATGTTATATAGAAAGCATATTTATTGTATTTTTTAATCTATTCTAGTTTGAAATATGAAATAATTTTGTCAGATTTATTATTAAAAAAAAAAAAACTGCAAATGCAACTACAAGTATGAAAGATATGTACAAACATAATGTGCAATCAATAATTCATTTTTTAATGGTATATTAAATACTGTAAAAGTGCTAATAATCAATTTTAAATGATTAAAATTATAAGTAGTTGAAAAGGGAAAAAAATGGAATAAAATAGCAAATGGATGAAATCAAATTATAAAGGAAAAAATTCTAAGATAAAAAGAAAAATCTAATAACAAAATTACAGACCTGCACATGAAACAAGCAAGCAAAATAAAACTTGATGCAATGGACATTGTCCTTTGAATTTCTAGAACAAAGCTAAGTAAAACAGACCCATCATAAGCTAAATACATAATAATAGCGGTTCTTTTTTTTTCAGTCAAACAAGTGTCAACAACATATATTAAAGTACCAATTTACTCACCCACTCCTAGATAAAATTTAACAGCAAAGCCCATTTAGTGATGTGTGGTAGCTTGTTTAACATCGACAAGGCTTATCCTAGTGTTTGGGGAATCATAATAACTTTAAGCTTAATCTACTGGTACCAATTTTTTCTTTTATTTTTTAAATTAACATACTAATACATGCATAATAAATGATAAAAAGTCCACTTTGACTTAATATGTATATTAAGAAGGGATAGGAAATTTTGGACCAATATCTTAGTTGAACTGCAGTTATAAGTTATATTTTAAAAAAAAGCATCAATACTTAAAATCTGAATTGTTTAAAATAAGCTAACACTGCCACTACATCCAAAAAGAAAAAAAAAGCTACATGACATAAATTTAAACTATCTGATTAATAATAATAAAAAAAAGACAATAAGAAAAACAACTGAATTAAAAAAAAATGAACATATAAAACTTTCAACTAACGACTTAATCAAAAAAGATTTTTAAATGAGACAGACAACAGCCAATCTCTAATAGTGAAAGAATCAAATTAAATACTAACAAAACTGACTAGTCAATTTTATTAATTTTTTTAAGATATAAATCAACAAGCTTGATGATAACACACACAAAATTAAAAAAAATTATAATAATAAAAATAGTTTGAAAGCAGGGGGAAAGTATGGTTTAATTTTTTCTTCTTTTTATTAACACAGTAAAATATTAATGTTCATGCACAATGAGCATGTATTAAATACTTACCTTATATGTATCTCTGAATTTATCAATTTCTCTATGAATTAGTGATTTTTTGTCTTCTTCTAAGTCCATTTCATCCAATTCCTTAAATAAATAAAATATTGCCAGAAACATTAATAATGAAGTATATTTAAATACAATATAGAATTAAAAAAAAAAAATTATAAACTTATAACCTAGGTTTGGTATACCTTTATTATTATTTATTATTATTATACAAGTAAACAAAATTTTAAATCATTTACAAATAATTTGAAGTTGGGTAAGTATAATCACATGTTCACAAGGCTAGTGTAATCCTGGACTTATTAGAGTAAATGATAAAATTTTATTTTAAGCAACTGACTAATTGCCATGTTTCTCCAGCCTCTTTTACACAATATTTGAGTGATAGTAGTCAAATAAAGCTTCACTGAATTGCTTTAAGTACAGTTTTAAAAACAGTCCTGAATTGCTTTAAGTACAGTTTTAAAAACAGTCTACATTTTGATGTTCAATGGTAGTGGCTTTTTCAGATTTCAGATTTTTTTATATACACAAATGGAGTGTGAAAATTCTTCTTTGAGCCCGCCTAAGAAGAGAGTAAAAAGAAAAGCTTTGAGTAAGGTGGAGAAAGATATGATTTCAAATGTATATAAAACGGAACTTGAATCGAATCCTGAACTTCCGATTTCTCATATAGGAGATAATGCTGCTTCTGTTTTTCGAGTGTTAAGAGAGTATAAAAAATGTGGTGTGTTAAACTCGCCGAAGAAAATAAAATTACGTAAACGTGTTTTAGAAAATATAGATGATTTTGATAGGAATGCTATTAGGAGAAAAATCCACGAGTTCTTTTTCAGGAATGAATTGCCCACTATAAATAAAGTTTTGGAAGTTGTAAATGATGACCCTGATTTGCCAACCTTTAAAAGGACAACATTTTATCATCTCCTGAAAGAATTAAACTTTAGATATTCACAGAGAGGACGAGACAGTACTCTCATTGATAAAAACGAAATAATTGTGTGGCGAAGAAAATATTTACGGCAAATCAAATCTTTCAGAGAAGAAGGGCGCAAAATATATTATATGGATGAAACTTGGTTGAATGCAGGCCATACAGTTAGTAAAGTTTGGAAAGATACAGCAGTAAAATCATCAAAACAAGCATTTTTATCTGGTCTTTCTTCAGGATTAAAATCTCCTTCCGGAAAAGGAAAACGGATGATAATTACCCATATTGGTAGCGATTCTGGTTTCGTGGATGGAGGACTTGACTTATTCGAATCAAATAAAAATAAAGATTATCACGAAGACATGAATTCAGAACGTTTTGAAAAGTGGTTTGGTGATATCTTATTTCGACTGGAAGATAACTGTGTGATAGTAATGGACAATGCTCCTTATCATTCCCGAAAATCAGAAAAAATACCGAATACTTCGTGGAGAAAACAACAGATTGTTGATTGGCTTTTAACAAAAAATATCCCTTTTGAGGACGGAATGTTAAAAGCGGAACTGTTGCAGTTAGTGAAGCAAAATAAAAATAAATATGACAAGTACGCTGTCGATGAAATGGCAAAAGCACAAAATAAAACTGTCTTACGATTACCCCCCTATCATTGCGAGCTTAATCCTATTGAACTGAATTGGGCACAAATAAAGAACTTTGTTGCGAAAGAAAACAAAACATTCAAAATGAGCCTCATGTAAAAGATATATTCTCTCAAAGTATCAGCAAAATTGGCACTGAAGAATGAAAAAGATGCATTCAACATGTAACAAATACAGTGGAAAAACAAATGTGGGATTTAAATAATGCTATAGATAATATAGTGGATTCCATGGTAATCAATCTAGATTTTAATAGTTCCGATACTTTAACTACATCTTCTGAATGATTTATGAGGTAAGTGGGCTTCAATAATGTAAGATATAAATAGTTTTGTACTATTTTGTATTTAACAAAATTAACTCCTGATGATGGTTTATAACAATGTTGAATTCAGAAGGTTTGCCCCGGGAGGAAATTCCGTTCGGGGCATTAAAATGTCCCCTCTCGGAATATTTCAGATTTTATACTTTTAATGGTCAAAAAGTATAATCCCCCCCCCGAAACTGTATAATGTCTCGCCTGGAGGCACAGAAATCCCACCAGGGAAAAATATGTCTGAATTCAACGCTGTTTAAAATAAATAGAGAATAATTTATATTTTTATGTCTTAAACTTTTACATTTTTGTTTAAAATCTCGATGTAAGTCAGTTAGCAACTTGTGTTGTTTTCATATAGTTATCAAAATAAATGTTTAAAAAATTAACAAATCGAAATAAAAAATAAAATTCGCCAACCTAGGGATTTGTGCCAAATGTGTGGCTCCTTGGCGATTTTTCTGCAACCCGTTTGTTTACTTTCGTTATCTCGTTTCCCTGAACAGACTATAGATAACAATATTTTTTCACGAAATTTTTACACGGGCTGTAAAACCATTTTATTTATAACCAATAAAGATTTCAAAGAGTTTGGACAAAAAGAACCTTTTATTTTAAAACTATGAAACGATCCTACGTGAAAAAGCAAGAAAATGAGTGCTTTTAACACTAAATATCAATATTTTTTCATGACTTTTTCATTTTAAAATATAATTTCATACAAAATCGGATTAAAGATATAAAATAATAAAAACTTGATTTTTAAAATTTCTTTATTATCACGGGCTTGGGCAACGCAGGGCGGGTCAGCTAGTATGTATATTTATATATATATAGTGCTGACACATCTACAAAAAAAGTGCTTCAGTAAAAAAAAAAGAAAAGAAAGAAAAGAAGAAAAACAGTTAAAGCCAATGCAATAAAAAACATTAAAGAATTAGTGAAAGAACATTACTTGTATTTTGAATATACAGATTTAAAAAGAAAAAAAATACAATGTGAACATTATTTTAGGTGTATATACTAATACAGATGTCTTATTTAAATGGATGAGCTGGAACTAAAATCAATTCTTTAAACTATTAACATAACAAATTACACTCAACAGGCTAAATAAGTAATTTTCCCTTTCTAATTTGAGAGATGGTGAAAACTGTTGAAAAACAGCAGAAGCAAATAGCTAAAAATTGAAAGAGTAGGATAAAAACCCATGAGAAAGTAGTCCGCCACTGGCATAAAACTCTAATGAAGATGAACAAAAATGTGGAGGAGAAGGATCATAATCAAAGGATTTAAGAGTCAGGGATCTGCCCAGACTTTTCACACAGGGTCCTGTTTTCATGAAAATTGTGAATGGTGTTTTATACTTGTGAAAAATCTAATCATGATGTTGTGAATTTTAAATTAGCATACTTGCCAACTTTTGAAAATAGAAAGTGTAAAATGATGCGTGAAGAGTATTTCACACTTTTTTTTTCCATATGAACTATTAACCCATTTTTAAGTAACACATAAATGACATTTTACACTTCTTTTCAAAATACATAATAGATGAATACTGTTAAATAATACAGCGATTGCCATTATAAAGATAGTTTGATGAGAAAAATATGAAAAACATTATAACTCTCATTAATAAACTGATTTTAAAGACATATACATAGCTCTTTTAATTTAATTTTAGCTTTTTAAAGAATGTCTGAGAAAATTTATTCAAAACATGACTTACTTTTTTTTTTTTTTTTTTTTTTACATACAATGAAAATTAAAAGATTTCCCTCTGGTGACTTTTGACAATGAAAACTCATTCCTTTGACAATACCCCCCCCCCCCCTCCTTGCACTTGTTAAAAGAAACTAGAAAGTAATTCATAATTTAAGGGAAGAAAGATGAAGCTTAGGAGAAACTGTGTAGAAATAAATATCTTGAGTGTAAAAAATGGTCAAAAAGAGTCAATTTTACTCCTACAGTGTAAAAGTTGGCAAGTATGTATAAGCATTAAATTCAGGTTCCTGTTTACACTGTAAAAAAAAATGGGTCGATCTACTAAAAAAAGTTTAGTTTTTCTAACAGATTTTTTGGAAATTACTAATAATTTTTTAGTATATTTGTATTCCACAGATTTTTTTAGTAACCGGTACTAAAAAATCGGAATCATTGCTAGCTGTTTTCTAGTAATTCTTACAGATTATCTTGTAACTGAGTAAGAATACAAAAATTTTTTTAGTCTTTTTGTACCGATTTTTAGTACCGGTTACTAAAAAAATCTGTGGAATACAAATACAGTAATCCCTTAACATTCGCGAGGGTTACATTCCAGGAAAACCTCGCGAATGTCAAATCCGCGAATGTTGAGTCTATCTCTCTGCACTAAAAAAGGAGTAACGTTCTATAAAATTTTAATTAGAATGGCACAGTATTTCAAGAAATGAAAATGATATATGTATTATATGTTATGCATATGTATGAATGTACACACATATTCATATTTATAAAGCATAGTTTTTTTTTAAATAAAGTAATTTCGAAAAGTCTTTCTCCATTCGCAAAGAGATGATAAAATATGCAGCTTCAGCTCCATACAGAAGCTTCAGCTCAATCTCTACGAGAACCGGCACAAGCACACTTTAAATTAATACATTGAAGATGCCGTTACCTAACTCCTAATATCCCCATTGTAATGAGTATTCTTCTGCTGTTATTGTTTTTCGACAACACTCGCTCCTTTTTCAGTAACAACTGAAAATTGATTTGTAAAAACATACTGAGAAAACACAGGGGAAACAGTCTTTAACCCCTGTAGATTCTGAAAAGGCAAAGATATAATTTTTTAAAAATCGCGAACAATCAAGTCAGATTCTCGCGAATGTTAAGTTTTCCGCATTTTCATGTTCGCGAATAATCAAAACTCGCGAATGTTAAAACCGCGAATGTTAAGGGATTACTGTATACTAAAAAATTTTTAGTAACCTGAGAATTTTTTTTTACAGTGTAGACAATTGAATTCTGACAAGGTCTTTCTTCAACAAACAATTGTAGATAAATGCATTAAAAGGATATATATATATAAACTTTATAAATATAGCTACATAATAAGTTTTTTTGGTAATTCCAGATGTTTTGTGATGGGTTAGCTTTTATTTTAAGATAATTAAATTTGTGACGAGTTCATTTTTGATATGAAAGAGTTTTGCGAAGAGTTCTTTTTTAGGACAAATAATTTTGTGAAAGGTCCTTTTTTAAGAGGAAAAAAATTGTGAAGGGTTCTTCAAAGGACACAATTTTTTCCTAAACAAAACCCTGAGAGTTGTTGATAGGTTGTGTTTTTGTATTCAACTGGAAAAACTTTATTCTGAACCAGAGCCTGGATATATATATATATTTTTTTTCAATTTTAAAATTTTGTCAGAAATTGAATTTAGCAAACCTTGACAAACATACGGGGAAAAAATATGCTAAATGTATACCAATTACCAATACATGTTTCAATAAAACAAAAAATTAGTCCACAGCATCACAGCATACATTGTAAACTTCTCTGTTATAACAGATTATTAAAGCATCTGGAATTCTGCAACTGTCTCTATATATTCTGGTAAGAACAGTCATATACATACTTTTTTCTTCTCAACAAAGATGACATGAACTAAAACAATTTCTTTAGATTGTCTTCCATGTCATCTTTCCAAAATAATATTAAAAACTCACATTTATAGTGATATAAAACATAGAATAAACTGATCATGACTCTGTTTCATAAATAAACTTTCTTTTTTATATAGTATAAACAATATGAAAATACTTAAGAATATAATAGAAGAATAAATAATGTTTAAAAAATCTTCATATAAAAAATTACTACTTACATTTTTTTTTAATCTGTCATAATCTATACGAGGTTTTGGACTAAGATTTTCAGTAGGTGCAATTTTCTCTGGTTGATGGTGAGTAATAACTGGAGATGACTCTGCATATGATATAAAATACAAATTTGTTATCAAATGCTAGAAAACAATATAAAAAGTATTTACATTTTGTTATGAACTTATATAATACTTTAACTTTTAACAATTCCACCACTGAATGTTACAATAGCGAGTGGCAACCTTCTGATTTTTTAAGTCACACACTCATTGAACCAGAAATTTTTCTTATAAAATGAAATCAAATAAGTACCACAGCAAAACTAGTAATATTATTAAACCTTTTTTATTAAATAATTTTATTGTACCATGTACCTTTTTTGACTTGGGGGAGGGGGAACAGAAGGTTGGCAGTTATGTACAAGATTAGGCATATGTTTCTCAAAAGCAGTGTAACAGTTAAATGCAATATTGGATTTCACCAAGAAGTGATAAGATATTTGGAAAGTTTTAATTATGCAATATGTTAAAAATATATATCACCACTTTAATTTTTGAAATTTCAATCTAAACAGAATAATGTAATTTAATTTCCAATGTTGTATAACAATGTGAAATAATTATTAATGGTAAATTAGATTTCAATAATTCAGTTAAAGAATAGAACTAAAGGTAATTAAAAATCTATGCAAAAACACCATTAATAAATTATAAGACCACTAGTCTGTTAATAAGAATTTTATGCAAATTATTGTCAAATTTCAAATTTACTTCATTCTTTTTTTAAAATAATTTTGAACACAATTTTTTCATTAATCGATGTTCTGTATCTGAAGTATCACTTCAATTGTTGGTAATGGAAAATCCTGTACATTCACACAAAGAACACTATTTGTAATACGAATAAATCACATAGGTATCAAAAGGTTCTCTTTTGAACTTTAATCAACACTTCAAGTGAGAGAGACATTCCAAAATATTATTTTTCTATTTTAAACTAAAAATGGGTGATTTAGATATGTGACAAATAATATTATCCTAAAGAAATTTAAAACAAGGACAACATAATAAAATTCCAAATGCTATATATTGATAGCTAAACATCATCTGCTAAATTTTTGAGTTTATTCAGCTAGTAATTTTGCTATAGATAATTTTTTTCCTCTTCAGATACCATTCTCTCGACAGTAAAATAGTTTCTGCTATTTTGCGATTGAAATCATCTTAGATTTTTGCTTAAAATTCCGCTAATAGTTTTCAGTAAACAGGACCATCAAAACTGAATTGTTTCCCATGACATAAAATAATCTTTTTCCATTTTTTATCCTGTAACATGAAGTTTTTTGCTAGTTCAAGTCTACTGTCTTGATTATGTTTAGATATTTTGTTTTCTCACCAGTTTCTTGTGTTTGGCATTCTAAATTAACTTTAAATCTTTTCAAATATTGACATGGGATATTCATTTCCCAATTTCTTTGAAATATTACAAAAGGAAATAATTATTTTCATCAATATGTTGAAACATTGCCAAATATAATATGATATAAAATTATTTTCCCTGCCACATTGTGATTTTTGGACATAAGAATTAATTTTAATTACTATATTATGTACAACAGGGTTAGAATGTTTCATTAACATAGAAAATTCTCTTTCATATTTACAGTAACCTTTATAAAATAACATTTTTATACCTTTCTTATTTGATAATTATTTTTCATGCAGCTTAAAATTGCACGTAAAAAACAAAACTTGAAATTCTACCTCTTCACACATGCAAGCTTTATTCAAACATTGGTATTTTTGCAGTCTTATAATTTCTTAACATGTCCTTTACACAGAGTTATTAAAAAATTGATAAATTTTGCAAAATATTATACTTAATTTTTAAACTGGAGTTTGTATTTAATTATTTTAGCTATAAATTTAAATATGCACGAGGAACTTTTTAATTATAGTTTCTTTGTTTTTAGTTTAGTAGTTAAAACAATCAGTAGTAGTCTTATAAATTCTTAACACACTGTATGTTTATCTAATAAAATAAACTTTGAAAGGGGAAAAAAATAACATACAAAGCTTTTATTTTCTTAACAGTATATCTAGACAAAAATATTTTATTTTTTTAAAAGCAATGTTTATTTCACATAAAGGTAATTTTTTTTTTTTTCAAATAACAGAAAAAAGTTTTTCATCATTTGCATAAATTTCACTCAATCACAAGTATCTATTTATTACTACAAAAAATAATTCTACATTTCTTTGCAATGCTGTAAAAGCTTTACTAAACATGTTTACTTTAAATAACATAAATCATTCATTTAGCTACATAAATTTGAATAAAACTGCTTATTAGTTGAAAATACAATGCAGTGAAACCCATGAAAATGGAACCTGTCTGTAATGGAATCCAGACTTCCATGAAATTTCACGGTCTTGACAGAAGGAATACCATACAACTGCTAAGATGGAAACATGTCGGAAATATTTCTTTTTTTCTCCTGATCCCTAGCTATTCTATTTCTATAGGTTTTACTATATACTTAAAATCTTCACACATACAGAGATTAATGAAATTGTCAGGTTTATATTATCAAAACTTCTCAATAAATGAGAAAAAGTAAAAAATGAGAGGTAAATTGTAGCTATAAAAATAAAATTTTAGTAATTTTGCACAAATAGTAAGTATGTATGACATCTTCATACAAATTTTTCAAGTTTTTCTTTCTGAGTAATTTTTAGAATCAATTTTTTCATATCAATGACGAAGCATGGCAAATGCTAATGATAGTTGATTAATGTTAACTTTTAAAACAGACTGGATTTTTTTTTATTATTGTTTGTTTTTCTCCCAGAGCACCTGAACAGTTTTCCCAGGTTTTGGAGAAAATTATGGATATTTTTCTGAGGGTTCCCTGAGATTTTAAGACCAAAACATTTTCCCTGGATATTACCTTAGGTATATGAGCCCTACTACCACTATGGGACAAGACTCTTGGCTAGTTAAAATTACATTAATAGTTGAGTAAGTTTTAAACTTAAAAACAAGCATACTGCTCAAAAACATTAATATATAATTAATTGTCCTACAGTATTTTAAAATTCTTAAGTTAACAATAACTGGGTTTTACATACATCAATCTTTAAAAACTGCAGACTAAATACAGAATTAGTGTGAAAGTTTAAGAAGAAACATTTTAACAAATAAAGCATCAAAATTATTTACCACTTTATTAATACAATATAAAAAGCTGAATTAACATGATAAACAAACATACCCTTTTCTTCAATGGGCTTTGAAAGCTCACCCGCATGAGCATGAATTAAAGATTGTAAGCTAGTCATTATTGCATTATCCCTCTGTTTTGTCATTTCATCTAGGGCATCATCACTGGTTTCTCCTTCTTCTTTATTATTTTCTTCTTTTTCTTTATTGTCTTTATTATCATCACCTTGCAGTTTGGTTAACTTACTTGCTTTGTATTCCTCTAACTTTTCCTTAGTTTTTGCATCAACTTTTACCTGAAAATATGACACAAAATAAGGGAAAAAAAAAACAGAAGTTTATCATTTTTTACAAAGTCTATATAGACTATGTAAGTTAAAAAACTAAAACTAAATAAATTACTCACAACAAGTTTCTTTTCTCCCAATTCATAATCATGTAGCAGACGAATGGCTCGCAAAGCAGATTCTGGATCACCATATTCACAAAATCCAAAAGCTAATGAGACAAAACAAAAATTCTTAGTCAAATTAAGTTTAATTAAAATATTTCCTCTTAGCAACACTCAGAGTTAAAAACAAGATGCAACCGACTGAAAATTCATACACGGCATGTGGTGTGATTGTGAATTTACATTTGTGATAAGGAAAGTGACATGAGAGAATTTCCTCTTCAGGAAAAATCAGAAAAAAGTGCCGACGTCAAACTCCGATGATAAAGATAATCAGTCATAACATTCTACCATTTTCTCCTTAGTTTTACAGATTTATTTAAGTTACTGCAATGTTGCTTGACATAATTGCTGCAAATAAATATTTATTGTTATGACACTTATTGATAGATTAAAAAAATTACATGCTTGAAAATTATTTTAAAAAATCAAACAAATATAAACTTACAATTTCAATAAACGTTTAAAGTACATTTTTTGCTTTATTAAAAGGAGTAAAGATTAAAGTTATGTTTCAAAGATATGCTATCTATCAAACTGAAATCAATAATGCATGTTCCAAGAACTAGTGTTGCATTTTTTAGTTAAGTGTTAATGATGGATATGTCTATGCTTTATAATATAGATATGTCTACACATATTATAATAGCATTTACGAAAATGTTAATTATTATTACATTATTAGCAAACTTATAATGATGCTTGTTTACTTTCCTGGCAATCATTTACGATAAACAAAATCTGACACCAAGCAATGTAATTTAACACCAATAGTGGATAAGCATGGCATCACATTCATTGTTATCAACTGCGGCACTGAATGTCACATGTGAAGAACACATTTCACTTATTTTGTGGATAAGCCAGATTAGTTTTTGTAATGAAAGTTGGTTGATTGTGGGTGCTATGGTCATCTTTTGCACATGAAAGTGTCACAGAGTGACTGGCAGCCTTTGCTGACAAGGTCAAGACATTGTTCAGAAAGGGGGTTGACCAAGTCCCGACCAGGACCTCCATTTAAAGTGGAATCCGACCCACTACAAACATCCCTATCTGAGTTTGGCACCTTTGTCAGGTAGCAAGTGCCTCGACAGGTGGACTTTTTGTAATGAAGGGTTATAAATTATTTGTTATTTCCCTGTTTTTCTCTCATGTCTTAAAAACATATATAAAGATTAGGGACCTTCCATCCACAAAACAGGATACAGTAAAGTATTTTCAAGATGACAGAATTCTACCATCAAAGAGTGTGCATTTATGGGCATTCTGAGAATTCTCACATTGTTTGTATTTTTGTGGTCAGCATTTTTAATTTTATTTCAATTTTTTTTCCTTACTATGAAATCCTTTGTTAATATATAGAAGAAAGTTCAAAACAGATTTGTTACGCGACGGCTGTGTATCAATTCTAATTTTATAAATTTAAATATCTTTAATTTAAATCTTTTGCAATTTAAATATTTTAAACTCAATATTTTATTAAGTCCTAATTTAAATCATTTAAAATTATTTATTTCTAATATTATTCTTAAATTTTTACTTTAAAAGATAGTCCTTTATAAAATACTATTACATTCATAATATTTCTGCATCTTCCTTTTTCAGCTATCTTATCTTACGTTACTTTTTAGTCTGGAAAGGAAACATCCCCTGTTTTCGCCTCTTTGAAATTCCTTTCATTGCAATGTGTCTGCGCGGCTGCTGAGGTCATTGACTTACGGTTCACTGCTTCACCGATGTGCACCTGTTCGGGGATTTTGAACACAGCATCGGTTATTTGAGATTACCCCGATCGCGAATACTTTTTATTGATTGGAGGAACTCTTCAATCCCAGCGGTTGAGATAATTTAACTGGCTTTTAACGGCTAGTGTTTCCCGCGACTTCTTTAAATTTTTCGTAGCGTCCCCTCTCTTTTAAAAATGATCATCATGCAGTGAAGACGTGATATTTGAGCGTCTTATAAATTTTGGGCCGATCGTTCGAACTAAACGGGTTCGGCGATCGGTACCATTTAATATGTCTAAGCAATAGTTAATATAAAATTAAAACCTAATATCTAAAATAATAATATAAATATAATGCTATTAATCAAGATGGAGCAATAAAGATGACAAAGTTAATGAGCGTACAAGATGGATAATATAGATGCCTAAAGAATGTCTTGATTTCCTCGCTGAGTTTGGGGAAATGTTTAAGTGTGGAACCTACCCTGATGTGGTCCTACCTTTTCTCTTCAACCACCCACTCGAGTAGAATATAACTTCACCCAGAGGCGGTAAGGTGTTTTTAATAACTTTATCGTTGATGTTCTCAAGATCTTAAAAGGATGCTGTAATCCTGTAATCCAAGTAGTGAATGTTTCAGCTTTTAAGTGAGCATATGTTTCAGCTTTTAAGTGAGCATATGTTTCAGCATTTAAGTGAGCACCTACTTTTGAAGTTATCTTAACTGAAATTGTATCATGTACAATAACGTTGGTTTAATCTTCTGTTATCTTCCGAGATTGAGAACTTTTAAAGACGAAATAGGACCTTCCTTAATTACATGATATATACAAGTCACGAGATATCAATTTATGAACATTAAGATTAGGGATCTTATATGTCATCCTATCTTTACAGTTAGTCTGTAGAATTATGAATGAAAATTTTCTTATCACACGAATGAGCATTACCATAGTTCTAATTATTTTTACTTATGTTTATTTTTCAAAGATATTGCTTTCCTATGTTTAATCCTAGTATAATTTTCTGAGTGATGTTCAGAACAGTGTATGTAAGGGGGTCTGCGCAGTACTTTCCAATCATTTTATAATTTCTTATAATAAAGAAATTTCCGTTAATATTTAATTTGTTTGATAGTTTATTTCTTTAACAAGTACATGAAAAGAATTTAGAATTATCAAAAATGATATTTTCGATTTAAGTTCTCATTATGTTACGCACGTATTATGTACTTAGTTTCTATATTCAGGTAAGATACTCTAGATGTTATTCAGGGGTGGTACTAGCCCAGGAGATATTTCAGGACATACTTTTTACGATATTTCAGGACAATTTCAGGACACATTTGATTGAAAATCGAACCGAAAAAACCCTTAACTCCCTCTTCAATACATTTTATTATCATAAATAGTACACTATATACACTTTTTTTTGTTGTAAAAGTATACATTAAAAAAAAAAAAAAAAAAAAAAAAAAAGCAATTTTACCAGAACTTTTTGACCAAGCTGCTAAAAAACTGCAATTTTTGCATTACTGAAAGACAAAAATCTCTATTTTTTTTTTCCCCCTTTACTAAGGCGACTAAAATTGCAAAAGTTTTTTTTTTTTTTTTTTTTTTTTTTTTTTTAATTGACTGGTGTAAAAATTGTGAATTTTTGTGACTGACAGACGAAAATAGCAAACTTTTTTCAATGACTAATCGATAAAAAATAGGATTTTTGGTAATTGATCACCAAAAATTACAATTTTTTTTTTTTTTCCAATCGACGAAAATCACTATTTTTAACAATAGACTGAAGAAAATTGCAACTTTCGTGATTGTTTTGCATCAGTAAAAAGGTACACCTACCCCCTATTTGATGATTTCAAATGCCGATAAAGCACAAAACTTGCAAAATTTCAGGAATATTAGGACAGACTACCATATTTCAGGACATTTTTATTTTTTTCAGGAATATCAGGAATTTCAGGACAAGTACTACCCCTGTGTTATTTCACCATGACTCAACCATTACGATCATTATTTTAATATTTCTTCTTTACAGCTCTACCACTATACTTATAATTTGATCACTGGCTCATCTTCAAAAAATTCAAATTCTCCTTCCTTTTCTTTAATATCCAAAATTTTAAACTGTCCGCCCTTCCTTTACTTTCCCCCACTTTCAAGTAATTCTCTAAATTTAATTTATTTAAATTATTTAAATTTTTTATTTTTCTTCGTTACAAGATTTAAAGATTACCTAATTCATCTTCCAAAATTTGATTTTCACAATAAAAAAATTATCCGAACCTGATACTGTCCTAAATAACTTTCCTAATTTCAAAGGCAATAAATTTTAATTGGGTAAAGATTTAAAAGTTAATTGCCTTTACAAAATACTTAAAATTTATTTAGAGAGTCATTTAAAACTAAAACACAGACATCACATGTCAACTTTCTGATGGTAAAACCAATTTTGAAAAATGTAACCCATATTCAAATGTCTCCATAAGATTGTATATAGGATTTTATGATCTAGTTTGTTCTACTTAGAAAAAAAATTATTCTACTAGAGCAGTCTTTTAAAAAATAATATCTAAAATAACAAGGGAATGGGATTTTGTTAAGCACTGGCCAGTTTTAGCAATATTGCTATATGAGAAATGTCTTCAGGGAGGCCTTTGAAGGTAAAGTGACATGAATTATTGTTCTCATACAAGGAAAACCTTCATCAGTTGCACATCCAGACCGCGCTGTTTTCAAACCCGTGAGCATTGCGCCAAGCTCCTCATTTTGTGGCCTGTATGCATTACTGGGCTGTGTAAGCAATCTGAAGTAACGAAATCACTCATTTAATTGCAAGTAAATCCGACATATTTATTACGTTGCATTTTTCAAATTCATAATTTAAATTTTTCATTTCACAAAAAAATTAAGTTTCCTAAGAAAAATGATAAATTGATTGAATATCATTAAAAACCCTTGTAAACTGCTGCTATGAATTTTTTAAGATTTTTTCTTCATTGACGTTCTGAGAGAATTGCAATGGAGATAAATGAAGAAGACTTGCATCTTTGAGGTGTCAAAAGATTAAAGAAAAAACAGCCAAACTGCAAAAAATAATTTTTTTTTTTTTGCTTCCCTTGTCCCATATCTAGAAATTTCTGCTTTGATTAGGGACATATGGATAAGGAAGGGAATATTTATACATATATTTATTGCTATTGTAAAAAAATAGAACAACAAAAAATAGAATTTTAAATATTTTAAACTGTGTGCAGGGAAGGAAGAGGGAATTTAGATAACTGATTATTTGTTTTATATTAAGAACTAGCTAACCCGCCCGGCGTTGCCAGGGCCGAGATAATTACAATCTCGGAGAAAAGGCTTTAACCCCCTCCCTCCCCAATACCCGCAAATATAATGAATAATTTGTTCAAGAGAACCACTGTCACCTACATTAACGCGATCATTAAAAAAAGAATTACATTTTTCTGATAATTAGAACATATCGAAGACGCTACGCTAAAATAGCCGGCAGATGACACCCCTTCCCGACCACAATTTCAAATCTATATCTTAATTAGTTACCTAAATTTTTGTTCATTAGTAAAAATTGGCAATTATTTCCTTTCATTTTCACAAATTAAATGGAGGGATTGGCCCGAGAAACAGATCTCTTTGTAGTTCAGTTTTTAATGAAAGCAGATCCCTGTCTGAAACTTTCTCTGATCATTTTCAATGGCGCCAGCAGATTTTTGGCAGTTTTTTGCATAAATTTAAAAAAAAAATTACCGACCGAATTTTTCAAAAATCACATAGGCAGATGAAGAATATTTTTTTACATATGCTCAGAAATTTTCAAATTGATATCCCAATTACTTTTCTTAAAATTCGCTAATTAGTAAAATAATTTCGAATTTGTTCATTTTCGCTCGCAAATCCAATGCGCCTGTTCTTTTCTTTCGCCATTTTGATTTAAAAGATATCATTTTAGAAGTGATTATTAATGAGAATCTAATTAATATCTTGGGTAATTATCAAAGTATTAAAATTCTAAGACTCAGGTGCACATGGCCAGACCTTGGACTATCCACACCTAAATTTACAGACTTCTAGGTGAGCTAGATTTTGCTAGCCATCGAAGACAGACAAACACACACACAGAGAGAAACTTTCTTTTATTAATATAGATAAATAGAGGAAAAAAAGAAGACTTTAAAAGATTTTAAACTTTGCAGGTTTAAAAGGGCAAAGGGATTTTACAACAAAAAAAGGGCAACAGGAATTTTAGAAGAGAGGAATATTTAGATAAAATGTTAAATTTTATCAAAGAGTTATGTCTTATAAATAATTCTGCATAAAAAAATTGTTTCTTTTTTTAATATTCAGTACATATGAAATGTTCTACCAGAAGAGAAATAGAAAGAAAAAAAAAAGAGAAAAAACAGGAAGGGAGAGGAGGGGGGGGGGGCTGATTTCCTATATGGAATTAAAACACAATTACGCCGGCAACATTGCATTTACATATATATACAACAAAATGCTGTGTTACAAACTATAATTTCATTCCTAAAAAGAATAATATTTTTAGAAAAGAAAAAAAAAATACCTTGTAATTTTCCATTGGCTCCTTGAACTCGTTTCCAATTTAAAACAATACCACATCGCTGCAATGCAAATCAAAAATTAAATTAGACAGTATTTAAGACATTTCATTAAATTACAACAGAAGGATACAATTTACAATAAAAGAAAACTGCCCAGTTAAACTGACGGCATTGAGCTCACAGGCTATTCACACTAACTGTAAATTATATTCTTATTTCAAAGAATTTGAAATAAGCCCTCGAAAAATGAAGAAATCGACAATATATTAAGAGGGGGGAACCATCTCCCGTTTCTCCTTCTTATAATTAACCAATGAACCCATAAAACTAATCAGAGAAGCGCCTTACCACAATGAACCTATATACAAAATTTGAAAAAATCTGATAATTCTGCATGAAAAATCCATTTATTTAAATTAAGGGGGGGGGGGGGGGGTAGCCCCCCGTCCCCCCTTTATACTTAACCAAAGAACCCCCAAAACTAATCAGAGAAGCGCCTTATCACAATGAACATATATATAAAATTTGAAGAAAATCGGATAATTCTGCTTAAAAAACCCATTTATCTATATTAATAGGGGTTAGTCCCCCCCCGTTCCCCCCTGTATACTTTACCAGTGAACCCCCAAAACTAATCAGGGAAGTGCCTTACCACAATGAGCCTATATACAAAATTTGGAGTAAATTGGATAATTCTGCATGAAAAACCCATTTATCAAAATTAAGGGGGGGGGGGGGGGGTAGCCCACATTTCCCTCCTTTACACTTCACCAATGAACCCCCAAAACTAATCAGGGAAGCCCCTTACCACAATGAGCCCATATAGAAAGTTTGAAGAAAATCGGATAACTCTGCATGAAAAAAATCATTTATATAAAATAAGGGGGGAGGATTAACCCTCCCGTTACCCCCTTTATACTTAACCTATGAACCCCCAAAACTAATCAGGAAAGAACCTTATCACAATGAACCTATATACAAAATTTGAAGAAAATCGGATAACTCTGCATGAAAACAATAATTTATCTAAAATAAGGGGGGAGGATTAACCCCCCCGTAACCCCCTTTATGCTTAACCTATGAACCCCCAAAACTAATCAGGAAAGAACCTTATCACAATGAACCTATATACAAAATTTGAAGAAAATTGGATAATTCTGCATGAAAAAACCATTTATCCAAATTAAGGGGGGTTAGCCCCCCTTTCCCCCCCCTTTATAGTTAACCAATCAATCCCCAAAACTAATTAGGGAAGCGCCTTATCACAAGGAACCTATAAACAAAATTGGAAGAAAATCGGATAACTCTGCATGAAAAATTCATTTATCTAAATTAAGGGGGAGGATCCCCCCCCCCGTTAGCCCCTTTATACTTAACCTATGAACCCCCAAAACTAATCGGGAAAGAACCTTATCACAATGAACCTATATACAAAATTTGAAGAAAATTGGACAATTCTGCATGAAAAAAACATTTATCTTAATTAAGGGGGGTTAGCCCCCCCCCCCCCCCCCCCCCCCCCCCCGTTCCCCCCTTTATAGTTAAACAATCAATCCCCAAAACTAATCAGGAAGCGCCTTATCACAAGTAACCTATAAACAAAATTGGAAGCAAAACGGTTATTTCTGTCAAGAGTTATCGCGTTACGTACGTACATACGTACATACATACATACATACATACAGAACGGGCGGGCACATAAGCTCTCAGGCTTTGATAGCCTGTGAGCTAAAAAGTTATTTCCTATTGAAACAAGTTAATGACACTTGATCTAAATATTTTTAATGCAAGAAAATGAAAGAAAGAAGGCATACATTCCTTTAAGTATAAAAGAGCCTAAGATTTTATTAAATTTTCAGGAAAGGAATACATTATTATTTTAGTTTAAAAGCTAAGATCAATGGATGGAAAATAGGCTGATTCTTCGGCTTTAGTGGCTAATAGTCTAGGCCTGACCACATAAAAAATTATATTATCAGATACAGGAGAGAGAGAAAAAAAAAACATTTTAAATAGGAGTTGAAATAACAGAATCTAATAGTGAAAGTTTGCATTAAGTAAAGTGTGGCAAAGCCAAAAATTAATAGACTTCAGATGTACTTTAAACGTGTATGTTATATCATACAAGAATGACAGAATATGGAAAACTATTATAATCAAGGTCTGGCGTCATTCATCTGTAGTTAAACTTTTGGCAGACTTATCTTTAAACAGTGCATTCATATCATTTAGCATTGATTTCATTGAAGAAAATTACGTCTTTCAGGATGTTCAGGATGCATGACATAATTTCCTTGATACCAGGGATGATGAGTGATACTTGTAGAGGACTCACGCTGAGCTCAAATGTTACATTTCTGTATTGAAGAAAAATGTTACATCTAAACACTGAAAATTCTTTCATATTCTGCATTGTTGTGCAGAATAGTCAGTGCAGGGTTGATAAAAATCACGATTTAAAAAAAAAAAAAAAAAAAAAAAAAAAAATCTGATTTATTTGATTTTAATTGGATTTTTTTATTAATATTATTTGCATAGTGTGCATTGTATTTATTTATTTCTCTGTATCGATTTGCACATTTCTATTAATTTCATTACACTTCCTAGATAAAAATTCAATATAATTTAAAACAAAAAGAAATTGTTGCAAACAAATTCAGACTTAAACTTAAAATCATATTATTTTACATATTAAACTGTTATACCTATGTGTGTGCATAAATTTCTAGTTAATTTAAGTTATTACATTTTTTCATTAATGTATTACTCCAATAATATATATAATCAGGACTCTACAAATTTGATAAAATCTGGTAACCAGCAAAAAATTCTAGTCACCAATAAAAGATATTTACAATGCAGCACCCAGAAACTTTTCTTCAAACCAGGTTGGCACCGATCTATTTTGCACTAGGTGCAGTACCATGATAATAAAGTTGCCAAGCATTTTAAGAGAGGTAGAAATATTAAAAAATTACATATTATTCTTTAAGTAAAATTAATTATTCTTTAAATTTTAATTAAGTTTTATAGACCTACTTCAAATGAATTACTTATATCACTTATTAACAGACCTGCCAACCTTTGAAAAGGATAAATAGTAGCACACCAAATTCAAATTTATCTATGATTAGGTTGGTGGCTGTTTTTTACGCTGCAAATTTTAAGCGAGCAAATCAGGGGGTGATTCTGAGGAAAAAAAAAAATCCTGAAATTCACAGCAAACTTTCTGAAAAGTTACAACAGAGGCGGGGGGTGGGAGGTCCACTTCCGCCACATTTTTTTGTGTCCCTTTTGACAAAATTTGCGTTTTTTTCACGATCTTTTAACGAAATTTGCAATTTTTTCAAGATTTGTTTATAAAATTTGCATTTTTTTTTTTCACAATGTTTTTGACGAAACTTGCCATTTTAGGCGATTTGTTGACAAAATTTGCCGTTTTTTCGCGATCTTTTGACAAAATTTGACTTTTTCACAATGTTTTTGACGAAATTTGTGTTTTTTTAACGATTTTCTAACGAAAGCAGGGATGAGATTGACAAAAAAGCAAAAAAGCGTGCAACAAATATAATTGCTATTTAAAAAATATATATTTTTAACTAAAATAAATATATATAATATAAAAAATCACGTTTTTACGGCGATCTTTCGGCTAAAAATCGCGTTTTTACGGCGATCTTTCGATTAAATTCCCGTTTTTTACAGCAATCTTTCAGCTACATTCCCGTTTTTACGGCGATCTTTCAGCTAAATTCCCGTTTTTTCGGCGATCTTTCGGCTAAATTCGCGTTTCTTCGTGCGATCCTGTGACGAAATTCCGTTTTTCTCGAGTGATCCTGCGACAAAATTCGTGGTTTTTTTTTTTTTTTTTTTTTTTTGGCAGAAAATTGTAGTTTTAGACAGATTTTCGTAGCATCGTAGTTTGTGGTTCAAAATCGTAGCAACTACGATTTTTCGTAGCAGTTTGCAGCTCTGTATTAATCTTTAATAAGAATGTGAGAGTAATCAGTTTTAATTCTGGCACAAAAATCTGATTTGAAGTCTAATTTTTTGGCATTGTATCCAGCTTTAGATGCCACAGAGTCTGAATTGACCATATTTCTTACTGTTGTATTGAAACATACCTTCTACCCCCCCCCCCCCCCATTCTAATCATGTGACATGCTAGCTGGCTCGAGTGGAAAAGCATGCAGTTTTCTGTGCATGAGTTTCTAAATGTCTTTTAAACTTGGTTCTTCCAATAAAAGTACGTGAGAAGAGGAAGATTACTGCTTGTGGCACACTAGTAAGTGTGGGGAGAGAAAAAAAATTCTGTTTGTGCTCATTTCTTAGGACAATTTTTATACAAAAATAAAAAAAACTGCAAGATTAAATAACTTAGTCGCCAGATAAGAAAACTTGGTCACCAGTTGCGGTCTGGCAACTGCATTTATCAAGCCCTGTATATAATATATAATCACATAATAAATGCAGCAAAGAATGCTAAATATGTATGTGTATTTCAACTGATTCAGATTCAATAATGTCATCTTTATCACATAGATTGCAAGTTTCTTTGTGTGTTTTTTTTCTTAATTATTCTTGCCACAATCTCAGCCATTTCTATACAACATGGTTTACATATTGATTTCACACTTTTCTAAAAAAAGTTTTTTTTTTTTTTAAATGTAAAATAAAGCCACATTGGATCTTTCTTCTTGCCAGCCATTTTTCTTATGTATCAATGTATCTAAAAGCTCTCTGTATTGTACCACCTAGTATTAGTAAATTATGATGATGTCTCAACTTGTGTTTCACACTAAACTAGATTAATGATTACAAAACAGTTACAAGACATGCAAGGTAATCACATAACTAAAAATACGAAACTATCAATTGTCAGTGATAACCAGCACTCAGCCATTGACAATTTCAACAATCATTCAACAATCATCATCAACCTATTTATTGTACAGTAGAAATTACTGCTTAGTTTAGAAATAAGGTACATATTTTATATTTTCCATTGTAGTAAGCAATGGATTCAAGGAAAGAAAAGGGATCAGTCACATGGATTAAATTATTTCCAGTTATGAAGAACATGAAATTGGAATTCTATAACTATGTTAGACAAACAGTCCAAATATTTACTATATTTCAATTAGTCCATGTATTAGTCCATATGATCATATATTATGAATTAATATATGATCAAACATCAACATATGGGATATTGTAATTGCATGTCTAAGCAACTAAACATAAAGCAAACTTGTGAATCATATGTATAATCATTTTTAGGGGGTAGTAACTCTTCAGTGAAAATACTATTATATTTACTTTTTTATTAAACAGATTTAAATTTAGCATCATCAGCATTTATTTATCTTGCAAAAATGAAGTGATCATCTAGGAAAGAAAAAAGTTTAAAAATGAGAGATCATTTATCAGTATTTATTTTGGGATGCACTATAGATAAATAATATTTTGAATGCAGTGTTCCATTTACTTTCATAACAAAGTAGTATTTTCAATTTATAAAAGTTTTATTTAACACTATTAAAAGATAATTTTTAATCTGTCATGAATGATGACATTTACTTTAACACGAATGATTAATTTGATCCTTATTCAGCTTGTAAATATCAATGTTAAAAATATTGATTTAAATCAAAGATTTTTAAAAAAAAATCATTTGATTTAAATCAAACAACCCTGAGTCAGTGTAATTAAATTTTTTTTATAGTTACATATACTTAAGAATTTCATTAGCATATTTCAGCTTCAGGTTCTTGACACTGTTTGGTTTTGCAAATCGGCCTTTTCATTTTGCCAGCCCGAGCGATCTGTATTCTCTGCCGCATTTCCCTGAATTTTTATCCCCACTGCTTCGTTTTGGCTTTCAATCTGTACACTTAATTTCTGAGCATACAATTTAATCCACTGAGGAAATGCTTTGCTCTGCTTAAGCAAATTGCTGTTTTAATTTCTAAAGCGAAAATGTTTGTTCTGTCTCTATTTTCTGTTTTTCAAGATCCTAAATAAGAAATTTAATTATATATTTTCTCTATCCAATGACCGTAAAAGAATGAGTGTGGGTTATTGCTCCTCTTATACATGGGTGCAAGTAGTCCATTCAAATCAAGACTGAAAACTTTTCTGTGTATTGGGTATAACCAAATAAAAATGGGCTACAAGATATCTGACTTGCATTATTTCTAAACACTGATATTTTACTATAAAAGAAACTGATTAAAAGTTTTTGCTAGTGAAATTGTTATAATTTAAGTACACAAAGAAGAATATATTGTCAGTCAAGAATCTCTCCAGGACTGAAATCAGTCCTGAGACTGAAGTCTTGCACCCATGCGTCTTATAAATTATCACAGCTAAAAATCTATACAATCATCTTTTTAAATTGGCAAAATTATTAGATGGCACATTTATTTTTTCCGCAAGAACTTTACCTTCGCTTAAGAATTAAAAAGTAATATTTTAATATTTTTACCTGTAAGATCTGACGTACTAAAGTATCAGGAGCTCTGTCAGTAATATTTCCCACGAACACAGTCACAGGAGACCTTTTGGAAGATCAGGCTGTTGTTCTATATTATTCTATAAGGAAAGAAAAAAAAAAGAAAAATTGTACAGTGACATATTTTGTTACAAACACAAAGAGGTGAATCAAGTAACAGAATTTACGAATAAAACAGCATTAAAATACAAACATGGGTAAGTTAAACTATAAAATCAAAGCCTTTTATAACACTCAGTGATAGAACAACAGAAAACACGATTTTGGATCAGCAAAACCTCTTTTTGCATTAAAGAAGAAAAAAAAAAAAACTATTTTGGATTAGCAAAAAAAAAAAAAAAAAAAAAAAAATGAATTAAAGTCTAATTGCTTAAACTTTAAACATTATTAGACTTTAATTTAAAGTTAACAAGTGATTCTATTATATTATTTGAAAAGAAAAAAATGTTTTTTCTTTTCCTAAGTAGAAAAAAAAATAGCATACATACACACAAAAAAAAAGGGGGGAGGGGGGTGAATAATTATTTTAGGAAGAGAGAGATAAATTAAGAGTTAGGTTAGAAGACATTACCTTTTTTATCTATTACTTTAAAAGACTGTTAGTACACAGCATATTATACTTTCTGTCATAAATTTCTAACTTAAATAGCTTTAAAATAAGTTATTAAACACATAGATCAGATGAAGAACAGAGCCTGATTAAAGCATGTGCCAACTGGGCTGTGATCCCCTAACTTGATGTGCAATTTTCTTAATGGTGCTATTTTAAATGTATTTTGACTTTGTTACTGATTATAATCAATATTTTATATTTTAGAGTAGGACAAGATTACCGTAAAATCCGAAAGTAAGCCCCCCCCCTCACCCATATTTTTTTTTTCACAAAAAATTTATTTTATAAATCCAAGGAAGAGAATTTTTAATCTTTTGAAAATTTTGGCAGATTTGAACTTTTGCTTTTATATTTTGTTAATGAAAGACTCCCCTTCCCCTCACATGAAATGTCTGATTCCATTCTCTGCTCTCCCCAAAACAAAAATTTCAAAATCTTGAGAATCTTAAATTCTTCTGGCTGCTCGCTAGTAATATAACAATAAGTAAAAAATCCGTCCTCCAAACTACAATCTCCCCTCCATCCAAAATTTATGTCCCCCCCTCCCCCAGCATACAAAGTTTAAAATCTTTAAAACTCTTTATAAAAAATATATGCTCTATTTGTTGCTGTCTAGGGACAATTTCAATTATCAACCATTTCAATTATCTCTCTACCCCCCAAAATTTCAGCTTCCCCCCTCTTTGCCAACCCATATAATTTTTTAAAAACTATTTATAAAAAAAAATCTTCTGTCCTATTTGTTGCTCTCTATTAAGAATAAATAAATAACAAATCATCTAAATTACAAGCCCCTTCCTTCAAAATTCATTTTACCCCCTCATCCCCGAGAATAAAAAGTTAAAAATTTGTAAAACTCTTTTTTGAAGAAATCTTTTGTTTTATTTGTTGCTCTCTAGTAAAAATAAATAGATAGTTTGTCACCTAAGTTTTCTCTCTACTCCAAAAATTCTTCCTCCCACACATACACTATTTAAAATCTTTAAAACAATTTTTTTTTAAATCTGCTGTATTTCTGTATCTTTAGTAAAAATTAATGAATAATCAATCATCTAAATTACCCTCCTTTCACCCAAAAGTTCCATTTCCCCCACTGTACTACCACTCAGCAAATACTTTAATACATATTTGTTTAAACGCTGTTCTATTTCTTATTTTATAGTAAGGTAACTCATCTCATATAAGTATCACACATCTAAAATAATCATCCCCTTTGCTCTGTCCTTTTCTTCCAAGAGAAGGGGGTGAGATTCTAAATATATGAGAGGATGTGCATATATTTTGTTTTGAAATAAATATGTTCTCTAAAATAACTCCCCTCCCATTAACAAAATATCAGCTGTGAGAACAGTCAAAATACAAAAAAGACTAAAATTTTCTCTCTGTCTCCCCCCCCCCTCCATGTCTAGAAATTCACCCCTTTTTCTGGGGATGGGGAATGAAAATTTAAGGAGAGAGTTACATGATCATTTATTTATTGATACTAAAAAATAACAATACAGCATAAAAATCTTTAAAGATTTTAATTTTTGTGTGCTGGGGATGGGTGGGGGGAATGGGAGAAGCAAAATTTTTTTGGATTGGGGGAGGACCAAATTAGATAATCATGTAATTATTGTCGAAAATTATTATTAAATTACTGTTGGAAAAAAAATTAAAGATTTTAAATAAAGTATGTACTGGGGGGGGGAGGGGTCAAAGAAAATAAAGATGACTCTTTGGGGGGGGGGGGAGAAGAATAATTTAGATTGTTATTTAAATATTGTTACAAAAAATCACAAATAGAACAGAAAAAAATTAAGAATTTTAAGATTTAAAGAGATGCATGTGCAGGGGGAAGGTCTTCATGAGATGAGGCTTGGGGGGGGGGGGGGGGGGGGGGGGAGATAAAAGCAGAGATTTTAGGAGGAATGGGGTTGATTTAGGTGGTAGATTAGGTTTATTTATTGTTAATATAGTTTAATACTCTATATTAAAAGGGGGGGGGCAAAGGGGGAAGCAGTAATTTTGAGGAGGATTTAGATGATTGATTATTTATTGTTACAATAAAATAACAAATAAAGAAAATGATTTTTTATAAAAAAGGTTTAGGTTTTATGTATGTATTTATTTTTGAACGAAAATCTGCCAAAATACAGAAGATTCTCGCCCCTTTTTACTTCTAAATTAATGATAAAAATGGGTTTTTAAATGATTTTTTTTTTAAAATCTCGATTATAAGCCCCCTTCCCACATTTAACCCTTTTTGGTTTTGAAAAAGGAGGGGCTTAGAATCGTGATTTTACGGTAAAAGCAAAAAAGATGTTTGCCTAAATATGTATTCATATATACATATCTGTATTCTAAAACACAGAAAATGTTTATTTTTTTTTGTGAGAGCATAGGTAGAAAGGCCCCAAATGAATATCAGACCATGGGCCTCTCTTTGACTTGTTTGGGCACTGATGATGAATTATATTAAATCTCAAAAGAAAAACAAGGATTTATAAGTAGTTTAACTGAAACATTTTATTAAATGAATAAAAATATTACAAAGTTTATGTTCAATATTTAAAGCTTTTGGTTTTACTATTTTAACGAAATAAATAAAACATGAATATTGACTTTCATGTTGTGAATAGAGAAACATGGCAATTAAACATGGCAAATTATAGAGGTCTGCACAGGCTTAAATTTTGAGACATGGGCTAAACGAAATTTATTTTCACCCAAGTTAAAGATAAATGGAAAATCTATTCATAACAATCATTGAAATTTTTCGAGTATTTACCAGCAATGTTCATCGTCACTCTAACTCTAACACGCTTTGTAATAAAGTTTATAAACTTTTACTAATTAATAATGACTAGTAAATCTGCAGATCAGGGGAATCAATGTCAATTTGGAAAGCATTTTAATTTTCATCACTTCACCTAATATCTAACAGCCTGCAATCCACAAATTAATAATGTTAGACTTATATGTATATTTCCAAGCATATAAGATCTTCCCTAAATCTAAGAAAAAATAAATTTAATAAACTGTTATAGTGAATACGATTCCATGTAAATATGCTCTTCAACTGCTTATTGGTAGAATTTTTTAGAATAAAAATGTACATCTCTTGAGGGGAGGGGGGGATCTGCACACCCTCCTGAAAACGTAAAACATGAACGATGCTAGCAACAAAAACTTAAAAATGAGTGTTGCACAAAATCACACTTGCTAAAATACACCATTTGGTGGTAGACCTGATAATGGAAGATTACACAATACATTTAAATGTCTATACATAAAGTGAATGTGTGGCAACTAAACTGCAAGTGAATGTTTTGAAACATAACTGATGATGTGAATATGTAGTTTTTTTTCAATCTCTGTACTGGGTACTTTTTTCCCAAATCTTGAAAGTCACAATGAATGAAATATAATAAATTTCTTTTCCTGACATGTTATGAAAGTATACAGCTCCTAGGCAACTGGTAAAGTAAAAGAGAAAAAATAATGATTTTTTGCTACAACTGATTGACAAAATTCGCAATTTTTATCAACGACCAACTAACGAATTCTGTGACCAATTAACGAAAATGGACATTTTTTTCTGAGATACATTGACGAAATTTGCACTTTTTTTCTGCTACCAATTGAGGAAATCCTCACAATTGACAAATTTTTCGCAACCGATTAATGAAGTTCCCAATATTTTTTTCGTGACAAATTGATGAAATTCACAATTTTTACTACTGATCAACGAAATTAGCAATTTTTTCCGTGTTTAATGAAATTTGCAATTTTTTCTAAGATACATTTACCAGAATTTATAATTTTTTCCAAGTGTAAATTAAACATTTTTTTTTTTTTTTTTTTTTTGCAATTGATTTATGAAGCTTGATTTTCCCTCGAGAAATTGATGAAATTCACACCTTTTTATGCGATAAGTTGACAAAATTTTTAATTTTTTCCGCATTCGATTGATGAAATTTGCAATTACTTTCCACGACCTAAAGGATTAACGGTATTCACTGACATATAAAAAATATAAAATATCATGCTGTGGATTCACAAACTTCACAGTTTTGTGAGAAAGCTAAAATCGAAGTTTGATAAGGAATTTTTTTTTTTTAATGTAGGTGCAAATTTCTGTATTTTCTACTTTATTACTGTACTACTGTATTTTATCCTACATTTCCGGAGATGTTGGCATCTATGTATTATATTAGCAATCTTTTTTAAATTACGTTATTATACATATTCTATTTATATATTCTAATATAAATACAGTGGTCATTATTTTATCACTCATTATTAAAATTATATTCTTGGAAAAAGTTATCCAATTCTCATTTCAAGAATCCTTAATCTTCTAAGGGTTGGCAGGTTCAATAATTAATATATTAGCAATTACTAATTTTTATCTCTTATAAATAATCTTGATTGTTCCTATTACAAATTACAACATCACAATTGACTTCAGCATATTATATGTTTTCTCCCCTTTTTCAGACTTAGTTTTCCCTACTATTTCTCATTTCTCTCTCGCCAAGCTGCGAGCATCACAAGTTTTGTCTTTTGATGTCCCTGAGGATGACTATAAAGTTTAGCCGAAACTGTTGGAATACTATGACTTTTAACTAAGTTTTGATATTTCCATCTTAAACAGCTTTTAGCAAAGTACAATTATGTACTGTTTATATTTTTAATTTGTATACATATTATTGTTTTTAATATTTTTTATTAACATTTGCATATTTTCATTGATGTGCAATGACATTTCCAAGCTCAACTCTCCATATCTTAAAAGCTATAAGGTCGAGAAAATAAGAATTTTGCACGACTTCATACCAAGGTAGGGGAGTAGTGTGTACATAAAGTTACCCCAAATCCCTGCTGGGGGGGGGGGGGGGAGTACAAGGTCTGATTGAATTGGCCTGGAATGACTTTTTAGCATTTTGAGAGCATTCCCAACCTAAAAACAGACTTTGTTTTAATGTGGAACAGTTGGTAAAAAAAATTACAGGAAAATATAATCAAAAATTTGTCTTAATGTGATAATTATTTTAAAATAAGTTCTGTGTTGTAAAAATAGATCCTGGCTTCTGGGGTATGTAACATGATATAATATTTTAAAGACAAAGCAAGATAAATAAATCAATATTATACTTACATTCCACACCTCAGGCTTCCTATAAGTATTATGGTGATTCATTTTTTTCATGTGCATTTTTTGATGCTGAGGCATGGGAATTGGAGCAGGCATTGTCATTGCAACTGGAGCCATCATCTGGAGAAAAAAAATTAAACAGTAGGGATATTAATTTGAGAGCCATTATATAGAGGAAAATCTACGATAGCAGAATGCTAATGATCAATTCACCAGAAAAGAAAAAAATAAGAATTCAACACATAGATAAAATAAAAGCAAAACATTTAAACTCATATTTTTAAAATACAGCACATAAATAAATACTGCTGAAAAGGAGCTGCACATAAAAAATTTGTAAAATTTCCAGCTATTTAATTTAAATCTACTTCACTGCTTCTCAAAGTGAGGTATGCAAAGAGGTTCTAAGGAGAACACCACTAGTCTAAGTCAAAACCACCATATGATACAGCACAGCAAAATGAGCCAGTGAAAAAGAGTTTTTCATCAGACTCCTTTTATAAGCAAAATTTAAAAAAAAAAACAAAAAAACATTTAATGTTGAAAATGATTTATGACTACCTCAGCAAATTAAAATCAAACATTCAAGAAATAAAGCATGCATGTCACATAAAAGAGCTTTCTGCCCAACATATTAAAAGCATTCTCCCTCTAAAGCTTACATTAAATGTAAAATTAAAATTGTTTACATTTATCCATTCATTGTTTATTTTGCTTTTTCTATTTATAATTATTATATTAGTAAAAAAATAGGGGGTATGCAGTCAAATATATGTAAATAGGGGGCTCCTCATCCTGCTTGCTAACACTCACCAACCCCCGAAAATTATGATGTAATTTACACTGGGACTGCTATGCAGTCCAAGCTTGCTACACTTACTACTTTTTGAAGCAACTCTAGCCAGAATGAGTACTATCATAAATCATTTTAACATATGAAATTTATAATTTTTTTATGTAAAAAAAAGTAATTGAAAACTTTGTTGGAAACACAATTAAAAATGCATTTAGTTGGTCTACCAATGGACATAAATCATTTTAACAGTATGAAATTTACAATTTTTTGAAATGTAAAATAATTGACTGAAAAAATTATCTTGGAAACACAATTAATTTAAAACTCATTGCAGATATTGTACAGCGTGATTTAAATTAATTTAGAAAAACTCTTGGAAAAACATTATGTGATAGCAAGATAGTTCAATATAAATCAACAATCATCGTCTACAGTTCGTTCAATGTGAAAAATACAATATCTCTCAGATGCTTGGCAGATTAACAAAACAGCTTCTGCTGAGTCTAAAAGAAACTCTTGATTAAAAAGCTGATTTGCTGAATATGCATCACGTGACCAAAAAATAATCCAATGATCATGACCATTGCTATTCATATATAGGCCAAAAGATCATTCTGTGTTTAAAGAACTTCTGCTCTTAATTTTGATTTGCTGAATGGATCATATGATCATAAAATGAACTACTGAGAATCATCACCCTGGAAACTATGTATGTTGCCAAATAACAAACTACAAATTCAGCCTTTTTTTTTTTTTTTTTGCACCATGTTAGAGAAATACATGTATAGAATTCTTCAAGGGTTACGTGAGAGACAATAATTTGAGAACCACCGATTTATACTATACAATTTTAAATTCTGAAAAGAATTTAAAAGAAATATCTTGGGTATCATACAAAAAATGGTTAGGGGTGGGATCAGATGTATAGAGCAGGGACCATACTAAGGAAGTCAGACAATTAGACAACAAATTAGATACATTTGAAAATCATTTGACCAATTTCTCTGAAAGTGTTAGCCAAAAACTACATTGGAAACTTCTTAATGATATTCATAATTTTCATAGATAAAACTTACATTTGAAAATAATTAGGGTACTTTTCGGTTAGCCGGGCGCCAGTGATTTATATACATGTATATATACACATATATATATAGTTACAAAAATATCTACATACGCATATATACACATACATATATGTACACACATATATGTATGAATATACATATATATTCATATACACACATATTTATATACGTACATATATCACTGGCGCCCGGCTAACCGAAAAGTACCATAATTAGTGTAAAAGTATTTGTAAAATACAACATATCACAGCTGGCAAATGGGGCTTCAAGCTGTCAACTACATTCAGTTTTATGAATCCATTTCATGTTGTGGGCTTAATTGATTCCATATTTTCCCTTTTCTTTCAGTTTTATTTTTAAATATTTTAAGGAATTAAGGTGGCATTTGTTTCTAATTCTAAAATGAATGGCACCAAAATAAAAGTTCGCCACATATTTCACAAAATAGAATTTTTATCACCACTTTTCATATTGAGTTTCATTTGATGAGGTGGTGAATGCTTAGCATGATCCCTAATAATATTTTTTTTTTTTTTTTTTTTTTTTTCCCCCTGGGATCTCCCTGAACATTTTGTGAATCTAAAGGGAAAAAAATTTAATAAGCTTTAATAATATTTTGATAATTTTTGATATTTTAAAAATAGTTTGGTCAGAAATCATTTTTAAAAAAGTGCTAAAATAGCGATTGATTTTCTTGGGTGTAACTGAGTATCGCCCTACATATATTTTTTAGAAAAAAATCCCTGTATAAATAAATGCATAGACTAAAAAATAAACTGAAAGTATAACATGTGTTAAACAAACTGATACTCAAATAAACTTACAGGTGCAGACATCATTACCACTAAATATTTTTTTAGAAAAAAAAAAAATCCCTGTATAAATAAATGCATACTGACTAAAAAATAAACTGAAAGTATAGCATGTGTTAAACAAACTGATATTCAAATAAACTTACAGGTGCAGGCATCATTCCCACTGTCATAGGTATCATTCCACCTACAAAAAGAACAAATTAAAAATTAATATTTGAAAAAAAAAAAATATTCTGAAAAGTTAAAGCAGTAACAAATTCTGAGCAACTTACCTAAATACACTTCAATCGCACATTTTTTTAAGTACATATATATCAGATTAGTGTGTTTTAATCTCAACACAAACTAAAGAATTGTTAAATAAGAAGTAAACAATAATTTTACGTCATTCATACAATAATTACTGCAAGGACAGTAAATGAAAGTTATGCAATGTATAGTTAAGCTTAAACATTTAAGAATATTCAATTTCAAATGCAGATTTTATCTTTTGGCATAATTAGTTTTCTAAAAATAGCGATGTAATGACTATTTTTAAAATGCAGTTTGTAATCACTACTTTTTATGACAAGAAGTTGTAGTTATCTACATTTTTCAAAAAGTAAATGTAGCTATAATTCACTACAAAAAATTTTAAAAAAAATAATTGTTTTTCCATCCATTGGGGTTAATTTTGTAAGATATGTAAAACAACAAAAGAAAATACAGTCGAACCAGGTTAAGACACTTTTCAAGGAACTGGACAACAGTAGCATATTAAACGTGATTTGTATAATGTTGCATGAACTGGGCGTATTTGCGTATCTAACCTTCCTAAATGAACTTTAGAGTTTCATTTATGTGTTTACAGTCAAAAATTGTGTCTTTTACACATTTATTTAGATTAAAATTTAAGTCATTGTTTTTGTAAGACCAACTATAATAATAAATGGAAATAAATATGGATACAAATATGACTTTATTGTTGATTAATATGTTACCAAAAATAAAACAAAAATAATTTTCCTACAAAGCAAATTTTTTTTAAACCCAAACCAAAAATATGAAATCTTTGCAACTCAGCCAGTTATTAAAATCATTATTTAGTACTTGAAATAATGAGTTTCCTTATAACGAGTCCTTAATTTTTAATATATATAAGAAAAACTATCTGTGTCAATCTTTGTGTAAAAAAAAAAAAAAAAAAAAATTAGCATAAAAAGTAAATAAAACATAGAAAGCATAAAAGAAATATACAACTGGAGTTGTATTTATTCAATCTTCCCAAGTTTCAATATTTTTTTTTTGCCTTCATCTTTGTTCAACATCCTGACCTGAAAATGACATCTATTGTGATAGACACACATTGTGATTGTTATAACATACATTATAAAACATAGTACTGATATAACATACATAAAAAAAAAAAAAAAAAAAAAAAAAAAAAAAAAACTCACTAACAATAAATATAATCATCTCTAATCATAATCATTTTTATGGATACTTTTCCGTTATAACAACACCATGTCAAAATGTATGTGCCATTATTTATTTCAACCCTGACCGTGCAAAGGACTTTTATTGTAAACCTTGTTAAACATTGTAACTAGCTATTTATTATAATTTTGTTGAACCTATGCGGGATGTCATACCCAATATAGCGAGAGATTATGGGGGTGTTATCGCAAAATGGCGTAAAAAAAGACACAGTGGCACTATTCTGTCTTTATTTACAATCATATCTCATAGAGTTCATGTGGCTATATGACGTCTTTATTCCAAAAACCTTTAACTGAAATACTACATTACATCAACAATTTCATGCCTGCAGTTTAAATTGAGTTTTATTTTATTATTTTATTGTATAATACATATTTGGTTTTTTTATATTTTAAGCAGATATTTATATTGATTTAATAAAATAGTTAGTGAGTCTGTAATTTACAAATGTTATAATTTTTAAATGATCACTTTCGAGCCAACAATGTTAATTATTTTTGTTTCATTTAGCACCAGTGGTGTTTGTATAATTATTAGAGATCTGTTTAGGAAGAAATTAAATCCTTTAAAGGACCCTTTACAATTTTTTTTCATCTCAAAATCGGACCCTTCACAAAACTATTCACCTTAAAGTCAGAGTTGTATAATATAGACGCAGGTGCGCACGGAAAATTTTCTGCAAAATTCGGAACTTTGCAATTATTTTTTTTTTTTTTTTTTAAATACCAAAAAATTAAAAATATTCTCCAATTTTATGTACGATTTATTTACTGTTTGTGCACAATTCAAAATTTAAAGATGCAAAATATTGTTGTGACATTACAGATGCTTGCGAAGAGGTCAAAATATTAAGGATTGGGTTGTTTCTAAATGCATTGACAAAATAATTGATAAGAATTCAGCTCTTCCTATCATGGATTTTTAGCTTTATTATTATTTTTAACCAAAATAATTATTCTTTAATTAATATTAATTAATTTTAAATGGCAATTATTTTAAACTACTGTTTTTAATTTATATCGTCAAAATAATACAACATGTAATTTTATTAAACATTAAATTAATTTGCAGAAAGTTTTTGACTCAATATTTATGTGCGCAGAAAGTTTTTGGTTTTATACAAGTCTGCTTAAAACAGGATCATTCACAAAATTTTTTGTCTTAAAAATAGACCTTTCACAAAACTTTTCCCTCTCTAAACTGAACCTTTCACAAATTTAATCAATTAAAAGTAAAATCTGACTTATACTTTTACATATATAAAAAAATGTGTATTTTACAAACATATATCTTAAAAATGCATACACAAGAACCTAAATTCGACAATAATTTCAAATTCAGAAAATTACGAGATTTTTTACAAATGTAAAAAGCTGTTCACAATTTCAGAAAAACGGGACCATGGGAGAAAAGTTTGGACAGGTCCCTGATAATGGAAAGTACTTTTTTATGGAGTATCTGAGCAAGACATTGATAGCATTTGCAACAGTAGATAATGTCAGAACAGACAGCTGTTCGGGTACATTGTTGAACTTGCCCATAACTGCTTGGAGTCATGAACACAAGATAAAATCTAAGCGTCTTTGATAATGTTAAGTAAATTTCCAAAATCACTTTTGATGCCCTCATCACTGTCAATCACTATTCGAGAACGATCTGTTTTCTCCCCAACGCACTGTGCTGATTCACAGCAATTCAATATTGAGACAGTAGGTGGTCATCAAATTCCTTAAGCTGAGCATAACTTTTGTTTGATATAAAACTGACCTCCTGTAAAAAGTTTATATTTGGTTTTGATTTGACGCTATCTCAATCTGTGCTGAGGCTGCATTCTATCCAGCAAGCTGACAGATGTCAGTTGTTCATTTTTATATCATTCCACAAGGAAACAATGAACTAGACACTTTTAGTAGTTTTGTTGATACTTTTCCATTATGCCAACACCATTGTCGCCAAATGTAATAACTGGCACCAAAGGACCATTAAATTTTTTTGTTCGATCATGAACACAAAAAATTGGCACAAACTTATCTCATATAGTTGTTTCATTCAGTCTACTGTCATAATGTGGTTCATTTGTAGTCGAAGCGAAACTCACAAAATTTAATCAAAGTCAGCTCATAGAACCGCAAATATATAAATATCAAAGCAAAAGAAATGGTAACTGCAATGCTTAAAACCATATTTCTTTTGTATTCCTATGCTTTCTTGGCATGGTCGTAAGCTACAAAACCTCTCTTTATGCCATAATTCCATAGTCCTGAAATAATTTTATTGCAGCTTCCTCATCAATATCAACAGGTAACTAACTACTAAATTGTAAAATCAATCTCAGCATCAGCAAAAAATGTAAATTATAACATAATACAAAATATTTTCAATTTAAAAATTAACAAATTAAGATATGCGTGTTACAGTTAAATTTTAAAAAAATGTCCATGTTCAATAAATAGTGAGTCACAATGTTTGGCACAGTTTGTACTAAAAATAATCTGCATGGTCCGGGTTGAAATAAATGGCATTCATTTTGCATGGTGCTGGTATAATAGAAAAGCACAGTTTTGTTTTAGGGCCTTAATTATGGCCTGATCCATCTGCTGGGACATGCATCACGAATCTGGAGACTAAAAGTCTACGTGGACGTTTTTAAAACCCGGAATGTTCTTCGGATGGGCTAGGCAGTTCTCCACAAATAACACCACCTTCACATTTCCCCCCCCCCCCCCCCCCCCAATTGTAGGTTGTAGTTGCACGTTTATGACATGAAAAGATCACACAGTTATTCAAGTCAGCTTCGGGTTTGCATATTCACAAAGCAAACTTTATTATTATTATTTTTTTTTAAGCAGAGGGTATTTTGCAATTTACCAATCACGAGGAGCTTATTTTTGTCTGTGGCATCTGCATCTCTCCCAATAAGCACTTTACTGAACTACCTTCCATATTCCAGTGTATTTATACCTTTTTACAGAGAATGTTTTATCAGACATTAATTCATTATTTTGAAGAGCAGTCCGAATTTAGCTATATTGAGGATATTACAACCAACATGTACTTTGGCAATTCGCAGAAGCCCGCTGGTTTTTCCACACTTTACATCTTCAGTGTTCACTGTTGCTGCTCCCCAGTAACATGCTTGTATATTAATTTTTAAATATTTCACATTAATTTTTAAATTGATCCAGCCATCCACTTGACGGTTCAAGTTTTTTGTTGAGAGTCTTATCCGTGAAGCCTCCTGTTTCACTATCACAAGTACTAACCATTAAGTGACCATTAAGCGATACATTTAAAGCTTGAGCATACCAATCAAATAATATCCTTTATAGGCCATTGCAGGGGTGTAAAAACTGGGCACCAATCGGCTGATTGCCACCACTAAATTTTAATATTCTTCACCTAATAAGAATACTATGAAAATTTAGGCGAAGTAACTAATGTAGCAAACCAAATTTAGGCGAAGAAATCTAATAAAATTTAGTAGTGAGATTCGGCACATTGGCGCCTAGTTTTTACACCTCTGGGCCATCGTATTTTATGGTTTTTTCCTTCAATTTCTTGAACAAATAAACAGTGGCATAGCGGCAATTTTCTTGACTGTGTCGTTTTTAGCAGAATACGTAAGATTAATTCTGAAATATTTATTTATTTATTTTTAATATATATACATATTTTTTTTTAACTTTAGCATGGCTTTCAGGGACATATTTTTGTTTAATGTATAATTTATCTGAGACAGATAGTGTCTTCTTTTTGATTCTATGACTATTCCCTAAACAGAAAATTTGCTAAAACTCAACAACAAAATCAGAGACTGCTTCATTAAACAAAACTCATGGTACAAGTATCTACCTCACTAACCATGAATAAAACAGGAGCAGACTGGCATCAGAAGAAAGTAACTAAGAAATAGAATTGAAAATTAAAGAAAGTTGTACTTTTTCTTCAACTGCGTCTAAAAGCACACAGTATTAGGGAGGTCCTTTTCCTACATTGTATGAGAAGAAAAAAACTGAATACAGCATAGGCCACACAAAGAAGGAATAATAAACAGGGGTGATTGTGGGTTCATGAAAAAATACCTGAAAATTTAGCAAGAAAATGCTTCCGCATGGAGAGAGGGGGAGGGAACATATAATTTATTACAGGGAGGTCAAATGATGAAAAATATGAATTTTAATTATCATATGAAATTGATATTTTAGTCTTATTTTATGAATTTAACTATCAGAAAAACCATAATTTCGGTACTGAAAATGAAAAAAATACCTGAATTCAGATATATAACCTGAACATAATCAATCACCCCTGAATAAATAACAAAGAAACAAACATTCATTTAACTCTCTCTACTTCAGAAAAACTTCAATGTTCTAAAATAAAAGTGAATTTTTTGAGAATAGAGAAATACAGTATCTCTGAAACTGGTGAAATACAGATGTATCCCTATAAAGGTTTTGAAAATTTCAATCTTGGCTTAAATAATAATTTCAAGGAGATAATATTTTTGCAAATGAATAGATACAATTCACTTTTTTAATGTAAATTTGTATTTACTGATATTAATTTGGATATTTGGTGATCCAGACTATAGTTCAGATAATTAGTTTTACTGTATTTGAAAAATTTCAATCAAGATGCCAATAGCAAAGAATACATCTATCTTAACATAGTAATTTGAAATTTTTCTATAGTGATTTTTAATTTATAATACATAATACATGCAACATGTTATTTTAAGATTAACAATACGGTGTTTTTTTTTAGAATATATATATATTTTACATGTAAAGCAATACTAGATTTTTGCAGTATTAACAGCTTAGAATCATGAGAATTTCCATTACTACCCTCATTTTGCATTTTTCTTACCCATGAATTTATTTGCCCATACCAGGCATTTGTAGTTAACAAAAACAGCTCTTTTCATGAAATCGTATATATTAAAAGGTTTGCTATTTCTATCTTTAGTTAGATTTTAATTTTTACTAACATTTTTATTTTAGTGTCGAACGGCATTCTAGAAATAAAACAAAAAAAATAAAGAGTGGATCAATTATTTTAAATTCTTAAAATTTTCTTAATAATACAACTTTTTTAGAATGATTGAGAATTATAAGATATTTATGAAAAGTAGAAATAAAGAATCAACTAAAATAAATACAAATTTCTATAAGCTATTTTTCAGCAAGTGCTCAATACACTATTCATTACTAGTAAACACTTATATAATGTTGTAATTTAAATGTTATGTTTGTATCTTCAAATTTAATTACAAGAAAAAATTTAGGTAATTTAATAAATTTAGCACAAATATGTTTTAGAAGAGGAGTCTCAAATGAATACTAAACAGTTAAATGGGCTAGGCTGAAGCATGATTCCTCCAGTAAACTGGCACGTGCACACATACACAAGAAAAAGGAAAGGAAATGACTAAGCCCTTTTCTCTTTTCTTTTTTTAAGTTTATCTATCATCCAGACCTAAGTTCGATCAATCTTAAACTTTAAACTTATGTGAACCTCTTAACAGTTATAACTAACACTTAAATAAAAACTCACACACAGAATACTTTTAAATTAAAAAGTTATTTACAAAGATAAATTTACTCACCCATTGGTGGCACAGCATAAGGTGGTGGTAACATTGGTGGTACAGGGGGCATACCAGGCATTGGTATTGGAGGCCCAGGCGGAAAAGACATCTTCGGAACAGCTTTAAAGAATTTCAGTGGAAAAAACTGTAAATAAAAATTTTAAAATAAAAGTTAACTCGCATTGTTAATTAGGCTTTTTAAACAAAAAAAAAAATAAGTCATAAATAATTTGTTTTTCTTTTAAATGGGGCACAAATATTTTTATCAGATTTTACAGTGGCTAGAAATTTTCATAGAAGAGTAATATTCCTCTGCAGAAAAGGGGAAAAGTTGCTTTAAAACATCATCACTTAGCAAGAGAGAAACACATGCATAAAAATAATTTTTGTATAGCTTATCAACATGATTGGATTATTCCGAGGGAAGAAAAGCTGCTGATTTTTCACACTAAATTTTGAGACAAAGAAGAAACATAATCAACTTGGAAGCAATCAAAATGAAAAAATAAAAATAATAAATAAAAATAACATTGGCAAATATATATGTTATATATATAAGAATATGAAAAAAAGTGACAACACAAACTAGTGAAGAAAGTTTAATACTGCAAAAACAGAAAGAAATACAACTTTCATATGTTTAAATTCTCTTTAGAAATTTTTTATTTTGCTATTAATTAATAGATATGTAATTTAGACAGGGGGGGGGGGGCATGGTAAATGTTTTGTTACACTTATTAGCAAATGAAAACCTAAATATATCATAAAGCATTTATTTATAATGTGTGAAACGAAGGGAGGTCAATACTCATAGGACTCTCTCTTTAAAAGAAAATGGTAATGGATTTGGGTTGTGCTTAGTTATAATTGTGGAAGAAGAGAGAAAACAATGTTAGGGTTGAAGAGATACTGAATGATGAAAGAATCTTTTTGCCACTGCCACAAGTAAACTGCTTAAAATAGTAAGTGGGTATTTGTAATTTTTCAATTGAAAGAAGTTTGTAAAAAATAGCAAATGATTGGAAATAAAAAAATTTGTGTCTACAAAATAAATTAAAAAAATAAAATAAATAAATAAATATAGTAATGGTGTGCATTAATCAACAAGTTAACAAATCCTTCACTGTATGAACACTAATAAAGTGAAATCCTAATATGTTGTAATTAGACATGCCAGAAACGAACATTTGCCTTAAAGGTAACAGCATTCTAGTCAGTCAATTAATCGTGGAAAAATTCTGAAATTTTATTTCAATACTGATATTACAATGTACCAACCTAAAACAAAAAAGCAGATGCATAGCAAAAATGAAAACAGTCCAATTTACTTTACAACAATACAGATATTAAAGCTTCAATTGGATGTATTTCATTCTCTCCCAATTGGATGAAATAATAATGTTGTAAATGTAGTTTTCAACCAGATTTATTTTGTTCGTTATACATCTTATTTTTAATGGAAATTTTTTTTTTATTTAAATAAATATCTAAAATTCAGTCTGTTCAGTTCAACCAAAATATTAAAATAACTGCGTATCCTAGCTACTGGATACTTTAAAATATAAATATTTTATTTTAAAGTGTTTAATATCAGTTTCTTTCTAAAACATTTTTAAAAGAAAAACATTCCTCTCAATTACAACAATTTTTATTCCTGCACAGAAAACTGATATATGGAGGTGGAGGAGCAGAAATCACAAATTTATTTATAAAACAGGCCATCTATTTTAAAACTGTTAATGTTAAAAATTCCAGATGCATGTGAAACATCAGCATACAGCAACTTTGAAAATACTATAGAAAAATAATAGACTAATAATGTCAAGAGAAGTAGTTTCAAGATTAATGAAAAACACATGGCAGCCAGCACTTGAACTTTTTCATATTCCCTGACTTTCCCCAGGTGATTTTCCATTTTATTTTATTTGTTTTGTTTTGTAGGTCATTCTCTTATAAAATCATGACATAAATTGTCAATTGCAACATTGAATTCCAGATTTTCCCATTTCCAGGCTTCAATCAAAATTCCCTGATATTCCAAGGTTTTAATAAAATTTCCTGATTTTTCCAGGTTTACCCTGTCTTTCAGGTTGGCTAGCCACCCTACCCTATCTTAGCAGCAAGAATTCACAGCTTGCCATTGTGAATGCAAATTCTTAAAGCCATATAAAGTTAGACATGGGAAGAATCAATATGTAGAAAGTAAAATATTGCTAGAATGCAAAATATGCACAATTAATCTAGTTGTAATTTCTGAGTATAAGATAAAATGACATTATGTTGCAATTACAATGGATAGAAATTACAGATATTATTAACAAAACAAATTTATCATTCTTCATATACAGTATCTGGTAATTATCTTTCAACCTTTTACGTAAAATATAATTTTTACAGAGGAAGAATATAAACTTAGTGAAAATTTATCACGAGTTATAAGACATGATTTATAATAATTTGGAGACTTGTACTCTATAGCATATAGAAGAGCTAATTTTTTAAGCTTGTGAACCAATAAAAGATAAGTTTAACCAACGAGTAAACTTCGAATGTTACAATGGAAGTTAATGATAAGGATTCCATACATTGTAGATTTATAAAAAAAAGATTCTCTATGCATTCAATTCTCTTCTTTATTACACAACATTGTTCCAAAGTTTTAAACGGTGCTGTAAGCAAAAACTTTTTTTTTTTCTTATTCAATTAGAAATTTAACGGATTTAACAGAAAATTTACAGGCAATAAAAGTATTATGTATAATATAAAATCAATGTTTAAATAAAGTTTTCATTAAAATTTAAATCAAAATTTTGACACCTAAAATCCTTTCTGATTATAGATAAATACAAAACATACAAATACAAAGAAAAAATTTCCACAAATAAAAAGTTAATATCAAGCATACAAAAATACTTTTGAATTAAAGATAAAGAGTAGTGATGAAAGAGAAAAAGCAACACAAATACAGAAGAGAATAAAAATACATTTGCTCTTGTGAATTTTTAAGATATTGTAAAAAACATATTTGGGTACAATATATATTATATACTCTAACCTAAAACTATAAAGGGGGAATAGGAAGATTAACATATGCATTGATTAAATGGAAAAAAGAAAATTAGTGTTAATAGTGATAGAAAAAATAATTTAATATTAACATACCCTATTATACTACTACTTAGCCAATGTGCAATAAGACTACTCTTAAAAATTCTTCCTGTCAAAGTACAAGCAACGATAAACATTTATGTAAAATAAAATGCAGGCATCAGCTAATCTGAACGGTGAATATGACATGCTTTAAAGGCAATAAACAAAAAAATATACTAAAAGCACACAAAAATCTAATGACAAAATGCAGATTGAAGATATTTCCAATTGTCTTGTTAGTAACAAAATGAAAGTCAATAATGCATCTGAGGTAAAGAACTTTATCCTGAATCAGATACATAAAACATGAATCATTACCATATTGTACTTTTCATTAAAAAATAAATAAAAGTTGCAATTATTTGTTTATTTTTTTACCTGATATTTTGAGAAGTTTATCCAAACAAAACCAAATTAGCTTCAATTAGTAGTGTTTCAAAACATACATAAAAACAAAAAGCATAGAAATTTTAATAACATAAAAATGAAAAAAATATAATGTGCATAAAACTTAATATCATGCATACAAAAAAAAAAAAAAAAAAAAAAGGAAGAAGTTTCCGATTGAGATTTTATTTTATTCAAATTGCTCATTTTGTCAGCTTATTTAAATTATGCTATTTTATATGCATATATGAAATTTTCATTTAAACATTTTTCAATGAAAATTTAAATAACAAGGGAAATTTTAAATGGGAGAAGGGAATAGGTATATAGGAATCTAAATAATATTTAGGTTTAGATTTAGTCAAGAATAAAAATTTTTTTTTAATTAAAGCATCAATATGACATGATGATGATGACTTGGTGCCAGCCTCAGAGAAACTACTAAATATGTGTGTCATAATGCGTACTTATATTTACAAAATAATTTATTTTCATTAATTATGTGAAAATGAACACTGTATATCAAGTATTTTCATTAAACTTGCTTTGCACTGTATTTTTTTTTTCTGCCCAATGTATCATTAAAAGTGAAATAATGTAGAAAATAATAAATTTAAAAGCACTCTAAATATTCATTGACAATTAAGATTACATGAATATTAGAAAATATACTTTTTTTTTTTTAACATTATTTCTACCAGTGTCAAATAACAGCTTTTAAGATTTTGATTTATGGTTATTTCATATGTAATTATTTAATTAAAACAATCATAGATCCTTTTTAATACACTGAATGCTTGACTTACGATTCTTAGTTTAAAAATTACTAATAAAATAACTATAAATCAAAATTTTAAAGGATGACATTTGATACCAGTAGAAATAGTGTTAAACAGTATGAAAAATGGTCAATTTAATAAAAAGAAAGAAATAAAAATTTACAATTACATGCATATGAGTACACATAAATATATTTTTCCCCCAATAAGTTATAGAATTCATTTGTATATAAAGACTTATTTAGTGTGGAATCTGGAATTGCATAAAGCTAGATCAACATGTACTTTCCTTTTAATGTAAGGTAGGTATACAACGAACAGATTTTGCCAAATTTCAGGCCAATTAGCATTTTTTTTAAATATAATTATAATATAGAAATAAAATTAAACACAAATTAAAATTGAAATTTTATTATTTGTATTATTTTTAATAGCTTGATTTATTTCTTGTAATATTTCAAACACCCTGATGTTAACAATAAAACAACATGACTTTTACTACATCTAAATTACTAAAATCATAATTTTAATAGTAGATACTTGTAATTCATATAAATTTTAACTAAAATTGAAACTCATTATTATCACCGTTAAATGCACTTGATTATTTCTGATTTTTAAAAACTTATTTCAGCACAAAAAATTAAGAATTTATATTTTATCCTTTTACACTTAGCCATAACAAACTCATTTTCTGTAAGTCAGGACCGTAAATTATTTCCATTAAAATATAAATATTCTTTCTTCACTTATGCCTAGTGATACTTTTTTTTTTTTTTTTACATATTCAAAGTAATGATCCCCACATGATGCTTAAGCTGCAAAACGTAGCATTTTTATTTATTTACAAAACGTATTTAAAAACAATCATGAGCAAGTTGACTTGAAATGGTAAAAACCAAATCCCTTCCCATTATCTGAATCATTTTGTAGTCCTTGACAAAAGAAAGGAGAGATTCAACAAAATAAATGGGTGGTTTTCGACCTGTCAACGGCTCCTGCTCTTGACCTCTGACCTTTAGACATGCTAAGAAAGTCATAAAAGATGAAAGGAAAGGAAGCGCTTAGCCACATAAGAGACAGCACCCACTTAGACCACTATTTGTTTGAACCTTTACTCTTCCCCATAATCAATGAGATACCTTTTAATAGCCCTTGGTCAAGTAACTTTCACTGCAAGATGTTTGTGTGTTAAAATTCATTCATGATTTAGAACATGAAACGTGGTATATATTTTGCATTTTATTAATTAAACATAAAATGCTTGTTTAAATGCATGCTGATTAAACAGGCAGCAAGAAAAATACTTTTATTTAAATAACACTATTATTTACACTTATTTAAAACTGAATCAATCTAATAATACAACTTAAACTCATGTACAAGGCTTGACAAATACGGTTGCCAGGCCGCCACTGGTGACTATACTTTCTTATCTGGCGACCAAGTTATTTAATCCGTAAATTTTAAAATATAAAATCAGAATTATTTGACTGACGTAAACAGGAAAATAGACATAAAATAGTTTTCCTGCTTCACTATTTGATCGATGCCAACCCTATCTGGACATCTGACGCATTCTTCGAACATGCCGCTTAATTAAGCCTTTAAAGTCCCCCCCCCCCCCCCCCCCATAGAGATGTATAATTTTGAAAAGTTTAATAAGAAAACTTTGTTTATATTATAATCCTAAATTATGCACTATTCTAAACTATGTAACTACTAATAATTCTAAACTATGCTTGTTATTATTTTTTCGCAATTAATTCATAAACTTTTGTGCTTTTAAAAATCAATGATGGTGGAAAGGGAGGGGAGAGATATATTTTTAACTGCAGACTAGAACTGTTTGCTGACTACCAGATTTTATCAAATTTGTTAAGCCATGCTCATGTGCAATTTAAAATTGAGTTAGTGTTAAAGGATTTTTTGATAATCAGGCATGAAAATGGGAAAAAAGGAGATAGAAAATCTTTTCCATCTATACAATGGCACCAAACTAGTATAATTTAGACACATTTTAACAGTTATTTATACAATAAAATGAAATAACTGTACATATAATTGTTATTTTTATTTCATAATTTAGAAAGTATTAAAAACAAATTTAAACTAACAATAAATGTATAGGTTCATTGAATTAAAAATGAAAATTAAAGACAGTTTGCTAAAAGTGTAAATCTAAATATATTTGATGAATATGTAACAGTGATTAATTTTCAAAACAAATATTACTCTGGATGGTTTGGCAGTTTAAGATTTTTCCCCTTCTTTCAAAAGAAAAAAAATCTTCATGCTAAATATATGCATGTCAAATTGATCTTTTATCCAAGTGTTGTATAAATAGGACAAAATATTTTCCATTTAAAAAACTTATGGAAACTTCCTTTCACTTTTAAAGTCTGGAAAAAAAACATTTATTCATTTATCTGATTTTCAGATACTTATAATATAAGCTCATCTTTTATTTGATGGCTCTTTTACACAGCATTTCAAAAACAACTCTAAGGATTTGAGTAGACAAATGTCAAGATTATTAAATTTACCAGCCCCCCCCCCCCTTTCCCAATTTTTTTCTTTGCCATTTTTTCAACCATTCAAAGACAGAGAATGGCCAAAATTGATTTTAAAAAGGTGGAAATCTTCCTTTAGGCAGAATTCTTTCATGCCTGAATAATATATTGAAATATAATTCTGCAATGTTTTCCATTAGATGTACTTCTTAAGGTTGTCCTTAAAAAAATAATACTGCTGAGTGCAAATGTAACACATTAACAAAGCCATTTTTATATGTGAAAAAAATAGCAAACATTAATATTCAAGTGCTTTAAAATTGAATAGCATCATTTCTATAAAGGTGTTGATCTATAATCAAATATTCCCCAATAGTTGCTTAAATCTCCAACTTTGACACCATTTTCTAAAAGATTCTTAGCCTTTAAAGGAATTAGAGAAACACTATTTGACAAAGCATGAATATGACAGTATGAATGTGTTAGAAAATGACAAGTTTGGATTTGAATAAAGCATTGTAAAAAGAAAAGAAAAAATATTTTTATCCTGAATTTTTGGCTAAATATCCAACAGTATTTAACCAATTACAATTCTCTATTCATTCACCTGAATATTCGACAAGACAGCTGTGGCTAAATACCAAATAGAGGCTAAATATTTATTACATCCTTAATTTAAGGTATAATTTGTTGAATTTTGTGAAAAAAATTCCGATAGAATATACTTTAATATGATTTAAGACTTGCACTTTATGGATACACAATGGTTTATTATTGATGCAGAATTAAAAAAAGAAAGAAAGAAAAAAGAAACTCATGAATTTGTGACAAAAAAAAAAAAAAAAACACTATCAATTTTAGTGATCAAACTTAATGAAGAATGAAAAATCACCATGATTAAGCAAAATTCAATAATAAAATCAAAATGGAAATAACTTTATTGCATTTAGCTTAAACCATAAATTGTGCACTTTTTTTTTTTGTTTTAAGACTGCTAATGAAATGGTGTTATACTACATTAATTGAACAATCATAAAATGCAAATCAGACAAAAGTTTTAATTTTCTAATATCTGGATTTATACTATTTTTCAGCTCTCCAGAATGTGTTTTGAGGATAATTTTCTTGAAAACTTAGGGTGGTAAAATGGTTGATAAAAGTTCTGATAAAATCATAGATACATTTTGTGTAATTTTTTATACAAAATGCATAAAAGAAGCAAAAGTCAATACTGTGAGACTCCTTTACACTTAATTAAAAATTATTCAGGTGACAGAACAGAAATAGCAATTTACTAAGCAAATAATCAACTTGAATTAATATGCCTCAGTACAAAATACTACTTGCTTAAATATAAAAAAAGTAACTTCACAAATCACAGCTGAAAATGTTTAATGGATTTATAAAAGCAGACATAAGCATGCCACAACATAATGCATAACTAGCTTTCAGTGAAATTTATAGTTAAAAATAAACATCAAAATAATGTGCATAAAATTCTGCATTCTATTTACACATTATACTGAGATTCGATTTTATGTACCTTTAGAGATTAATAACATTCCACGAGAACAGAGTATATTTAAAGAGTCTACTAGGCAAATAACTGTAGATGTTGAACTGAAGGCAGCAACACTAATAGAGGTGTCAAACATAATTCAACAGCAATCTTCACATAAAGTTAGATGTATAATGTGTTTTAAATGGAACACAATAATAGAAAATTCCATATTAGACAAATACGAACAGTACAAATATGCAGATCTTACAAAGGCAAATATCGCATAACTAATAAATGCAGCACTGAGATTTTGTGACAGTACATTCTTTGTATTCAAATATATCATGAAATATCAGGCATATAATTTAATTAAAAAGTTTGCTCAACCATTCATTAAAATAGCAGTATGCAACAACTTTTTAATTGTTAAATCCTTTAAAAGAATTCAGTTCAATACTCTTACGCCGTGCATTTAGCTATATTAGATAGATGCTTTTGCAGAATCTTTCAACATGAACTCATTGTTTTATTATAAAGTTGAAACTAAAAATTTATATGCATTTGGGAAATCAAAATCTTCTTTCAATTCACTTTAAAAAACACTATTTTTATTATATATATATTACTTTTTTTTTTCATGCCAAGTTACAATTATATAGTTCTAAGACAGCAGGTTATTAATAATAAAATATTTGGTAGTAACGTAATATTTAGATAATTCTTTTAAATTATATCATAGCATATCCAAGTATTTAACTAATAATCAAAACTAATGATTTTTTATTTTAGCAAAATGCAGAAATATGAATTTGAGATATTTAATAATTTTCCAATATAATCATCCTTAAATACATTAGCAATTTTTTTTCATATAGACTCATGAAAAGAACAAAAGGAAATAATGTAACAAACCACACCAAAAAGAAATAGAGTAATAGTCTTACATAAAAAAGTATTTACATGAACACATGATAAAGTTTATTGTATCAGCTATAAATACTATTTTTTGAGGGGAAAAAAAAAAAGAAATGTGAAATAAATTATAAAGAAAAATTTTTTTACATTATAAATAAATACAAATAAAATAGATTATAAAATGCCAAAATATGCAAGGTTTTTTTTTTTTTTTTTAATGAAATATGTGCATAGTGTTCCTGTATCACTTAACATATACTTTGCAAAAATGCAAAAAGAAAAGAGCAAAAAATATATACAGCAATTTGAAAAATATACAGAATATTTTATGTGTATATTATAGTGTAAAACACATTACAGATAAAAATATGAGTAAAAAGGGTTAAATTGTTTCAAATGTATAATTTCCTTTCTCATGTTCAATTTTAGAAATTACAAAAGAAAAGAAAAACAAAGAGAAATAAAAAATGAAAAAAAAAATAATAGAAAGTTTTCAAAAATGCCACAAATATACAAAGAATATCCAGAAGTTAAATGCCGATTACCACAATGTCCAAATAAAATTGAAAGAGGACTAACCGAAAAGAAATTTTAAGTATCATATAATAAAAGATTTGTTTGACATGTTACACAAATGAAAAGGGAAAACTTTTTGTAAAATGCAGCATTTCTATCTTTGATTTTTCAATTAAATACAGAGAATCTTGAAAAAAATACATAAATATCCTATAAACAAGGTCAAACTATAATGGTCATTGAACAAGCAAATTCTTTGTTTTTCTAAGATAAACTGGAAAAATAAACCACTTATTAGAAGTTGCACTTCAAAGCCTCAAGATTTTAGGAACTGTGTTGAATTTACAAATAGAAAAAAAGTTTGTACTTTTCGAACCAATAATCCGTGTTACATTTAACATATGTTAAATGAAACCTATAACAGAGAGTAGTTCTCTCAGAACAAGATTCACTATAGAAGAAAATTTGTTTGTATGGAGGATTAACGACTAGGAACTCAACTGATAAAACAAATCTGCCAACTTTCACTAATTTTTCTTGAATGCACACAATTAAATTGATAATAATAATAAAAAACCATAACACATTTTAAAAAACATTCATTAAAACATTTTTCAAAATTTTACCAAATTGGGTCAAATAAAATTTCAAAAATATGAATTTTTCACTCAAATTTTTACTTTCTTCTATCTATAATACAAGTAAGTATTGTAATCGAAATTTTTTTCGACTTCCGGTTTTTGACGGATTTACACATTTTAGGGGTCACAAATTTTGAAAAACATGTTTTTACAAAATGTCTGTCTGTCCTTATTGTATCATCGAAAAGTATATAAAGTTATGCTTCAAATTGAACCAAAATTTTCTTCTATGTTTTTGGCTATGGCCAGCAGGTCCCACTTGAATTTGAGGATATTTCGAGAAAAGGGGCCACTACAATAGCGATTTTTGTTCACTATTGTATCCTCAAAAAGTGTATGATGTTATGCAGATAATTAAACCATTTTTTTTGTATATGTTTTTGGTTATGGCCTGCAGGTCCAAGTTCAATTTGGGGATATTGCACCTGGAGGGGGTGCTGTGATAGTCATTTAAAGATTTCAAATTTTAAAAAAAAATTAGAAACCTTTTTTTTTCATTAAATGTTTGGCTTTGATCCAAGGATTCCAGAGCATTTTTTGTTTTGCCTCTATCTTAAAAAATGGCTGAGATAAAGCAGTTTGAAATTTTAGGGTAGCTGACATTTTGGAACAATACAGAACGATTCCTCATTAAACGGGTTTAATATATGAGTTTTAGCGAACATGGTTTCTGCAAATTTTCTTTCATGGTGTAACCATCATTTCAACTCTTACATACTTAACATTATATATTTATATTCACCAACGTCAAATTCTCACCAAGCTTGGCAACAACTGGCGAAATATTGCCAAATTTGGCGATAAAAATACATTGCCATATATGAAGCCAACTTGGCTATGTCTGTCTAATTTGACGATATTCTCATTCAAATTCAATATTGACGAGAACTGGGAATGACTCTTCTGTAATCAGGTTCCATGTATTTTAGCTTCGTATTTTCCAGTAAAATTAGTTATGTCTACATTTTTTATTTGACACAACTAATTCATATTATAGTTTAATTGAATCTATTATTTCCAAAAAAAAGCATAAAAGCAAAAACAGCTTTAAAAAAAAAAAAACTTTATAAGCATTTACTTATCTTAAAAATCATGCCTAATTTCATAACTGGAATTCAGGTTACAAAAATTTCTGTTACAATATGTTATTTTATTGCAGGCTTCAATTATGGAAAATTCGTCACTTTGATTTATGCTTGATAGAAAGCACAAACCAGTGAATTTATTAAAAAATTACAATTTGTGCTTTTCTTTTTTAAGATATGACAACACAGAAAAATCTGAACATATAATCATAGTTAATAATTATTTTATTGCATTAATATTATTAATAAAAGTATATTTAAATTAGCTATATTTTATTGACTACTTTTTAGTGTTTAAAGTATTCCATTGTTGCAGTTATACAACCAGTTGGCATATTTTAGGGAGCATGGTTTGCCTCATAATTAATTCTGTTGTTGTAACTCGTATCTATATATATATATTTGCCTTACGTAGCACGAAAATAGGGCTGAATTTGTAACTTATGATTTGGCAACAACCGTAGTTTCCAGAGCTCAGACCAATGAACAGACTAGATTGTGTTAGATTAGCTCCTCCTCCAATATGGCGTCAGTGCGAGAGCATTGAAACCATAGAATGAAGCTCAAACTAGCAATTATTAAAAATAAAATAACATGTACCTAATCAAAAGCGTCTGAGATGATTCCTCATTTAAATTATGAGCAATATCGTTAATTTCAAATGAATTCTCAACTCTTATTCAGAATTCATTTACGAATTTCACTCACTCAAAAGTTGGAAAAGAAAAAAAAAATTCAACTTTGTAGATTGCACCTGGCGCCATCTGTTGATGTATTGAGGAAGTAAAAAATAATTTCTACGTAGTTTTTTTTTTCTAATGAATTTAAGTCGTGCTGTACAAAAGATCCTTTTTTCATAGTATTTAAAAGATTTATATGGTATTTATTGGTAGCACCAACTAAATACATTTTCAGTTGTGTTTTCAACGGAGAATTACTTTTTTACATTAAAAAAATTGTCAATTTCATATGTTCAAATGTTTTATGGTAGAACTCATTCCGGCTAGAATTGCTGAAAAAAAGGGGCGAGCGAGCGAAGCGAGCTGTGACCGCGTAGTGGTCTCAATGTGAATTTCTTCGCAATTCACGGGGGTTTGGCGAGCGTTAGCGAGTAGGGGGCTGAGCCCCCTAGTACAATTATAATTTTGTAACCTTAAAGAATATTCAGCTAATTCAAAAATGCATTAAAGTTAAATTTATAAGTAAGTTTCTGGCATATCAGGAAGGGGGTGAAAAATCAAATATAAAATTCATTCTTTAAATACATGAAAAAAAAATTGTGATTACAAAAAACAAAAAGAAATTTTTTTTAATTAAATATCCTATCCCTAATTATAGAGGCTTTTAAAAGCTGTTTTGTATAATTGCTACAAAAACAAAAGACACACCGCTACAAAAGCCGGAATTACCCCTCCCCCCCCCCCCATCAAAATACAGAAAAGTTAACAGCAGTAATATAATTAAATATATTCTAAATTAAATTGAAATGGTATTGAAATGTCGGATTTATAATAAAGATTTATTTCTCATATCTTAAAAGTATCTTAATTTGTGATTTCCAGCTAAAAATTCGTCAAGGATGATGTGAACTCTAGGAGTTATGAATAAATATAAAAGTAAAAATAGCTTTTTTAAAAAACACTTTTTTTACAAGCATTCGGTGTTTATCTTGAAAATCATGCCTAATTTCAAGCTGCAATTCATGATTTTTCCAAAAAAATTCCGATGAATATGATGTACTTGTACGCATCAAACCCGAAAATTCACCTCTTTAATTTATGCTTGATAGAAAGAGCGAGCTCGTAAATTTATTTTTATGAATTTATTATGAATTTTGCCCTGTTTCTTTTTTAAGATATAGCTAACAGGAAAGAAAAGCAAACATTATTTAAACTATCTTTTTAGGATTTCTAAATTGATTCCTCAACGTATAATCATAATTTAATTAATATCAAACTATTAATTCATGAGTATTTTTTTAAATATTAGACGCTAATTTTTTATTTATATCTGTTCCTTTTTAATGTTTAAAATTGAATTGTTACAGTTTCACAATCATTTGGTCTATTTTGGCACATCATTAAATCTATTTTTGTTGTATACAATTGTAACCTCCAAGAATATTTGGTGATTCATCACCTGTGGCAGGTAAAAGGAAAAATGCCTTAAAATTAATGTATTAATTTGTAATTAAGTTTTTAAAATGTTGTACTGTTATCGAAAACACACATGTGAACATAATTTTTGCTTTCTTCTATTTATATTGGATTCATGAAAATTTCAGACTTCAGGTTTTCAACGAATTTATACGTTTTAGAAGGTTCTGAACCAAATTTGACTGTTTTTAGAAAATGTCTGTCTGTGAGTAACAAAAATTTTGTAGGTGCTTTATCTCAAGAAATAATGCTCGGAATTTAATAAAACTTTAGATTCAGTTAGTCCCTGAACTTTACTGGTGTAAATCACCTAACAGGTGACGCTGCTATGCTATTTTTCACAATAGCTATATCTCAAGAACTAATGCACAGAACTTCAAACTTCGGATTCCGTTAGACATTGACATAAATAGATGCTGGTTACGTTTTGGTGTAATTAACCCAACAGGTGGTGCTGCTATGCTACTCCTTTCATGATTTTCACAATAGCTATATGCCAAAAGCAGGGCTCGAAAATTCTGAAAATTTTAAGGTTACCAGCTGGGAACCTACATGAAAAGTGTAGGTTCCCAGAAAAATTTGTGTTCCCAGTTTTTTAATAAATTCAGAGCTTAATGAATGAAGATACTGTGTCATATAGACACATTTTTGAATAATAAGCAAAAATTTTAGTTTACGGTTTATCAATTGATGTTTTGACTGTTCTCTATCCAAAAGCACCTCCTCCCTCCCTTCATATTCTTATATAGATGTGTAACTTAAAAGGAAATGTTGCATTACATTTGCACACTAAGATTAAGCATTATATATTGCATTTACTAATTTATTCAAACGTATACAGAACAAATAATTAATATATATATACAATATTTAATTTTTAGGTTCCCGGCCGGGAACCTGAGTGGGAAAAATACGTTCCCAGAAATGATTTCTGGGTTCCCCGGGATACCGGGAACGCTATTTTTCGAGCCCTGCCAAAAGCTAATAGATTTGCACAGAATTTCATCAAACTTCTGATTCAGTTAGATGTTGACATAAGTTGTTGATTAGGTTTTAGTATAAATCTCCCAACAGGTGACGCTGCTATGCTGCATTTTTCAAGATTTACATGATTTCTCATGATACTCATCTCAAGAACTAATGAACTGAATTTAATAAAACTTTAGATTCAGTTAAACATTGATACAAATTGGTGCTGATTCGTTTTTGGTTTATGTGAAACCTGTATGAGATAGAAGAAAGTTTTGGGATTAGCACATCAGACTAGTTTTAATTCTAGCATATGAGAAAGGGAGTGAAAAATCAATTACAAAATTCCATCTTTACATACAAAAACAAAGTTGAGTTAAATAAGAGTGTAAAAATGCTTTCTGCACAATAATGGATTATTAACCCTCTGACTGTCCAGCAAAAGGGCAAAATTGTAATGTTTTCTCTGTATTTTATTTTAAATGCTAGAAAAAGATGATTATGCGAACATTATATAAAAAACTTAATTATATATAAGAATGTAATGCTTGGGAGTATTGATCATTACTACTCAATGTATTAAAACTGCATTATATCAGTAGAAATATGTTCATTTAAATAATGCTTGTACTGCAATGAAACCTGGAGCTTAGTGAATGTATTAACACAGGCGTGTCAAATAGATATTTTGAAGTCTGGTGAGTTTGAATAGCTGTCATTAAGTCAATAGTAAGTATTTACTAATTTTTTAAGAAGCTTTGAAATATTTCTACATAGACTATGAAGGCTTACAAGAACACCTAATAACAGATTTAGTGCAAAAAGTGCCGTATTATAATTTTTCCTAAGGCAATGAAGCAAAAATCAGGCATAAAATAAAATAAAGCATGTACAGGGAAGAGCAAGAGGACAATATGCTACAGTTAAATTTAAATCTGTCTATATAGGCTCATATAGACAAAGCCTAATGACTATGTTATCAATGCTAATGTAACATTTTAAACAGTACACTGAAGGTAAGAAATAGTATAATTTTGACAAAAAAAAAGAGCTTACAGTTTAAATGAGAAAGAGGAAAATACCATAAAAGTCCCACAAATCATGAATCCATTTTAAAGACCATCGTCTAAACGAACACGAATTCTGTCACACATCTTGATTGCATTGTGATAATATCTGCTGTTTATTATCTAAGATTATGCTAAATCTAAAACAATCCTAGGCAAAAATGAAGGAAATATACAAACAGATTAACTATCTAAATAAAGTACAAAATAATTAGCTACATCAAACTGGTTACACATAAGTTGCTTTCTAATTACCAGTAAAAACAAGCTTTAGAAGAAATTTTGTTTAAAAAATAGAAAATTGGAAACAAGCTACATTCACTCACATTTCTAAGACATAATGGAAGCTGAAAAAAAAAAAAAAAATCCAAAAGAGGTCTATAAAAGACTCGCATACAATGAGCATTTTGCATTTTTTTTTTACTCACAATAAAGAAGGTTAAAAAATTATAAGAAAAAGAAACAGACAAAGGGAGAGGTTATAAGTGTGATAAATTCTTAAGAAAAAGAAAAGAAAAACAATTGAATGGAAAAAGTAACACACAGAAAACCAAAAAACTTCAATATACATTACCTGTAAAAAAAAATATTTTAATAAAAGTGACATCAAGCACAGAAAATGTATTAATACTGTTAGCGAAGCAAGTGAAAGTGCAAACACCACAATTATATAAGCATGCATATACCATGAAGCAACCGCTGACTGTTTAATAAATCTACGAACACAAAGCAAGGCAAGAGATAACCCTTACCACTCAACTGGAATTATTGTTGGTCAGATGTCAGGATACTTGTTATTCCTCATTTTCCTAGCAAAGTTTGTTTTGTTATTAAATGTGATAATAACTGGGAGACAACAGATAGAGTGAAATCACCTTTGTTTATCAAAACATCTATCCTAAGTTAATTTTCCTTTATCTCTACACTGGTTCAATTAGAATTGGAAGATATGACGATTCACTAAATAGTGAAGCATGAAACTTACAATTCTCTAACAATATGCAATCAATTTAAATAAATAAAATTACTAAAATAACAAAAAAATTATTCTTAACATATATAGATATGACAAAGTTTTTTTTTAATAGCTGAAACAAACAGATGACAGAATTTACAAAACAATAAAAAGATGACTAATGAAGGAAAAGGGGGAAAAAAACGTGAAAACAGTGCCTAAATAAGCTAGTACTTATCAACACATTTTTTCTCCTAAGTTCTTGATGGTAAGAAATAAATTTTTTTCTAAATATTTTAAAGCAAACTTTTTAATAACAAACAACAAACCCAAACTATGAAAACTGCAACCAAGCATTCAATAACTATAATCATTGTTTATAACTTAGGCTGACACAATCAAGAACTCAAAGAAATTTTTTACTGTAACTGATATTACGAGAAAACTTTTACAACATGCTCTTAAAAAATGATTAATTTAAAAATACAGCCACACTTTGATGTTAAGCATGAGTGTCTATAATATGCGACAGGTATAAAGCAGGTTTTAATTTTTTAAATACTTTTTTCATAAAAGACTGACATTATAAAAAGTACAGAGTCTCTTATATTGTTTTATTTTTCAGTTCTTTTACATATTTACAATTATATCAAAAATGTCTGACACCAGCAGAATTAAAAAGATAAAATATTAATACATGGTCTTTTTTTTTTATATATAAACAGCTATAAGTTATACTATGTTTGAAATAATTTTTTGTACTTCTTTGTTATAGCGGCCCCCCAAAGATGAATTACCGAGCAACAAAGATGTATTGCAAAATTATAAGGCATATGACATAATAATACATGATGTAATGTATGCAGGGTGTGTTCACAAAGTTTCTGATTGTTTCCTGAGTAGGGGTATTTGCGAATACATGTTCCACCAACAGGGTGAGGGTGTCAGCTAACGGAGCGCATGCACATCAGTTGCCTCCAAGACATTGGAGTGAGTAGATCACTAGTGGAAAGAGTGCATGTCATTGAGCCCCGTCGAAAACTGGTTGAGTGGAAAATGCAGTGTCATTTGGAGCAGCGTTGTTCTGTGTGAAACTTAAGAAAACCACGACAGACTTTTCATATGATTCAAGAGGCCTACCAAGAAGAAGCCCCTCATCTACAAAACCCAAGAAGGCTCGCATAAGCAAATCACATATGAAAAGCATGTTCATTGTTATTTTCGATGCTAAAGGACTGATCCACAAAGAGTTTGTTTCTGCCGGGCAGAGTGTCACAGGTCAGTTTTACGCTGGAGTGCTCCACCATTTGAAGGATAGAGTCTGGCACGTCCGCCTAGACATCAGAGACGATTGGATTGTTCACCACGACAATGCACCCTCTCACACGTCTCTCGCCGCCGAAGTTTTGGCTAAGTTTAATGTGGCAATACTGCTGCAAGCCCCCTACAGCCCTGACCTAGCTCCAAGTGACTTTTTTTTGTTCCCCCGGAACAAAAAAGACCTGAAAGGGAAGTGATTCGACCTGATTCCAGCGATCCAGGCAGCTACGACGAAATCCCTTAAGGCTGCTCTCGTCAGTAAACTTATCGATTCCCCTCACTAATGTTATTCCTATGGGCAGACTTGTATAAAACCAAAAACTTTCTGCGCACGTAAATATTGAGTCAAAAACTTTCTGCAAATTAATTTAATGTTTAATAAAATTACGTGTTATATTATTTTGACAATATAAATTAAAAACATTAACTTAAAATAATTACCATTTAAAATTAATTAATATTAATTAAAGAATAATTATTTTGGTTAAAAATAATAATAAAGCTAAAAATCCATAATAGGAAGCGCTGAATTCTTATCAATTATTTTGTCAATGCATTTAGAAACAACCCAATCCTTAATACAGGGTCATTCATAATTCCCTCCGGGGTTTTGAAACGTTATAGTAAAAAAACGAAGATGAATATGAAAAAAAGAAACATATGAAATTATTCCGAAACTATTCAAGTTTTACTTACATACATTACAGGTGTTCTATGTGTGAACCGTTGGTCACACGGCATACATCCATGCGATAGTCCAGTTCCTGCCATACTCCGTTTCTTTAAACCTGAATCAGTGGTGTCAGTTCAACGGGCCTTTCGTAATAAATATCGAAAACAGGGACCAACTGACAAAACAATTCATGTGTGGTACCGGAAATTTAAAGAAACGGAGTATGGCAGGAACTGGACTATCGCATGGATGTATGCCGTGTGACCAAGGGTTCACACATAGAACACCTGTAATGTATGTAAGTAAAACTTGAATAGTTTCGAAATAATTTCATATGTTTCTTTTTTTCATATTCGTCTTCATTTTTTTACTATAACGTTTCGAAACCCTGGAGGGAATTATGAATGACCCTGTATTTTGACCTCTTCGCAAGCGTCTGTAATGTCACAACAATGTTTTGCATCTTTAAATTTTAAATTGTGCGCACACAGTAAATATTTTTGCACAAAAAAGGATTATTTGCGTAAAAAGGGAATATTCAGGGATGAGATTGACAAAAAAGCTGAAAACTGTGCGAACGACGTTTGAGCACTAACTTATGAATTTCAAGCGCAACAAATATAATTGCAATTAAAAAAAATATATTTTTAAATAAAATATATAACATCAATTTAGCTTTGAGTACATTAAAAAGAAACGTACATTTATTAACAAAAATTAGGTAGAAATTATTTACTTAAATAAAAAGTCTATTTTACCAAGATACAGCACATTAATAAAACCTTTCAATGGCATGAATATTTTTTTAATTGAAAGTTTGAAAAATTGTCAGACACTTTTCTTGAAAGAGCAAATCAAGTATATGTTAATAATTGCAACCACCTTAAATAAATGATAGAACAGCCCTTTTTTAAATAAAAAATAAATTTTTAAGGAATTATAGATTTTTTTAAGGACATTATCAGTGCCACCAATTAGTCAGTGCTGTAGTTATTCCAGATTCTAGGTCATTTTTACCAGTCAGCTTGAAGCTAGTTTTTGGATTTTTTAATATTAGATTTTTAGTAATAGATTTTTTTTTAATTTAATCTGTTTTGGTATCATAGCGAATTTTCTACATTACTAAAAGAAATTTGGTTTCATTCTTTTAACCCAATGCAGTAAATTCTGACGAAATTCGCTTAACTTTCAATGATCCTTTGACGAAATTTGCTTATTTTCAGCGATCCTTTGACAAAATTCTCTTATTTTTTCGATTTTTTTGACGAAATTCGCTTATTTTCGGCGATCTTTTGGCTAAATTCGCGTTTCTACGGCGATCTTTTGGCTAAATTCGCGTTTTTACGGCGATCTTTTGGCTAAATTCGCGTTTTTACGGCGATCTTTTGGCTAAATTCGCGTTTTCTGCAGCGATCTTTTGGTTAAATTCGCGTTTTTACGGCGATCTTTTGGCTAAATTTGCGTTTTTACGGCGATCTTTTGCTTAATTCGCGTTTTTATGGCGATCTTTTGGCTAAATTCGCGTTTTTACGGCGATCTTTTGGCTAAATTCACGTTTTTACGGCGATCTTTTGGCTAAATTCGCGTTTTTTACGGCGATCTTTTGGCTAAATTCGCGTTTTTACGGCGATCTTTTGGCTAAATTCCCGTATTTTCAGCAATAGTTTGGCTAAATTCGCTTTTTTCAACGATTCTTTGGCTAAATTCACGTTTTTCAGCGATCCTTTGACAAGATTTGTGTTTCTTCAGCGATCTTTTGGCGATTTTCACACGATCATTTGAAGAAATTCGCGTTTTTCAGCGATCCTTTGAAAAAATTTGTGGGTTTTTTTTCGCGATCTTAGGGCAAATTTCGAGTTTTTTCGGAAAATCCAAAAATGGAAAATGACAAAAAAAACGGAAAACCCCGGAGCCGCGGAAAATTTTCTGCAAAATTCGGAACTTTGCAGAAATTTTTTTAGTATTTAAAAAAAAAAAAAAAAAAAAAAAAAATCCGAATTTTGCAGAAAGTTTTCCGCGCACGGCGTGCGTCTATATTATACAACTCTGCCTATGGGCGTAGGATGCATTCGTATTTTTAAAATATCTCCTCGGAAAATTAATATTTTTGACATCTGTTTTCTTTGTACTGTTGTTAAAGAATGTCTCTTTTTTTCTTAGTTGTCAATTTTTTTCTAAAACATATACTTAATTTTATATGAAATGTTAAAATCTTATTCAGTTTTGCTAAGATTTTAACACATAAAAATATAAATTAAGCACATAGTTTAGAAATATTTTGACAACTAAGAAAAAAAATGAGACATTCTTTAAAGAACAGTACAAAGAAAACAGATTTCAAAAATATTAATTTCTTGAGGAGATATTTTTAAAATACGAATGCATCTTACGGCCATAGGAATAACATTAGCGAGGGGAATCGGGAAGTTTACTGTCGAGCAGCCTTAACAGGCTTGCGCACAAAGACTTCCAGGGAGCCTATGAACAATGGGAAAAATGCTGGCAGCAGTGTGTTGATTCCCAAGGGACATATTTCGAAGAATTTTAGTTCGCTGTACAAAAATGTTTAATAAATTTTGTATTTATCATTATAGGTGAAAATTAGCAGTCGCCACTCACCACATGGCGATTAAAGTTTAAAAAGTGGCGATTAAAAAATCAGCCATTGATCGCCACCCTAGTCACCACTCGCCAAGTGGCGATTAAAAAATCTGTTATTGATCGGCAAGTGAAATACACCCTTTTCAATGGAAATATGCATCTCTACATTGATTACTTCTAAACTAGAGAACAGGTTAATTCTTTTTCCTACCAGATGCAAACAGATTTCAACGACTTAGCTGTATTTTCCATATTTCGGCTTTTTCTCATGTGCCTACTTTTCAGTTGGATTATTTTTTCAAGAAATACAGTTTTATTCTACAAAATATATTCATCAGCTTTGATTCCACATACATTTCAAGTACAGTAGACTCCCTCAAATCCGCCACCCTATAATCTACAAATCCCTAAAATCCGCACATTGTTTCTAATGTAAACAATGAAACTTTCAGCTAAGATGTAGGTGTAAAATTCAACTTTTTTTTTTTAAAATATATTTTTATATCATTGTGTACACATTTTGATATGCAATTCCGGTTAATATGATTCAACTCGTGTTTTCTGATGAAGGAAATATACATTTATTTCTGAAAAAATTCAAGATAGTGCTGATATCAGTGATGATCACGATATTTTTACCATACAATTTATGTATTAATCCAGCTTTTTTGGTTATTAAGTATGACTAAACATGAAATAAAACTTTGTAATTAGATTTTTATGTGAATTATTAGTATACACTTATAAGGCAAATTTCACTGAATAATTCAAGAAAAAATTCTCATCATCATTATGCATTATTAATAATTTACTTGACCTTTACTTTTAATATTTTAAATGCTTCTGAAATTTTCTTTATTTTTATTATTTTATTTTATTCTAAGCATTCATTATAATTTCAAGAGCATTATTAAATTCAAATTATTGTTTTAAAATTGTAAAACAGTGACCAGAAATCCACAAAATTCTAAAATTGGCACAACCTCTGGTTTTAAGGAATGCAGATTTAATGGAGTCTACTGTAATTTATTCCTTTTTTCTCACCGGATACAAGCAGATTTTAAGGACATTTCAGTATCTTCAATATTTCGACTCCTGCCACATGCTCACCAGTTGGATTATTTATCTTCAAGAGATACTGTTTAATCATGCGAAATACACTCATACTCATACAATAGGTATAAAACTCTTATAGAAAAATATGTTTATATACAACGATTATAATTTATCTAGATAGCAAGAAAGTTTGAAACATAATGTAGCCACTAACTTTAAAAAGTGGCCACTAATGGACTACCGGCCACTGGCTACTAACTAAATTTCCCAGTTTTCACCTATAATTCTCATACCAGTCTTGAAACTTTTTAAACACACCTGTATAACATTAGGACATATATCATATGGCCAAGTTAATCATATAAGGCATATATATACGAGTATATGACATGCATATAAGATACATATGTCATATATAATGTGTAAATATTGATGTACATGGCACACACATGAACATTTAGAATTTAGCAAGCTTATATAAGCATGGCGAAATCATAACTACAACCTTGGCATAATTGTAATTGCGAGGGAGGGGGGATAACTACATAACAAAGTACCACCTAATTTTTTTTAATTAATATTAATAAACTTGTAATAGACGGAAAGTTGGTGGAGAAATTTATTAAGTATTTGATGAAGGTTGAAACATTTAAAATGATTTTTTCTTGTTTGTTCTCCTGAAATAGGTATGGATGACTTAGCAGGTTGGCAGTGGTTTAAAATTATACTTAGCAAAATCATATGGCCGACTGCAAAGTGAAAATAAGTTAAATGGGTTGTATCCCGATTACAGATAACTACTATCACTATCATAGTCAAGGTAACGTCTGTAAAATGGAATACTATTCATTTCACTTTGCATCAGGGTGTACAGTGTTGCTAAACATACTTTTAAACTGCTGTCGACGTATACTTATTTCAGATACGCCATTTTTTTTTTTTTTTTTTAATGTTTCGACTCTCATCAAATATTTAAGTGACTTTTTCTTCACCAACTTGCATTACCAAAAATTTTTATTATTTTTAATCACATTTACAGATTTACACAAATAAGCTATTAACATCACGATAGTCGTATTGGATATGAGAGATTGATGATTTTAAATTGATTGAGCATTCTATTTCACAACATTTTTAGAAGTATATACATCTTTAAAGCTTTTTGAATAAAAGATGCTATTAGACCACATAAGAATTAAAAAAAACTAGTTTACTGGAAAATTACATAACAATTTTTTAAAAGATGGAAAAACAGTCTTGTATATTAACTATACGGTAAAAACAAAAAATATCACCTTTGTCAGTTTTTAAAGCAAATTCTTAGAATTAACATGAACAAGAAAGAATACTTTTAATCAAGAATAGTTTGGGAAATGAGAAATTACATAACAATTTTAGGGGGAGAAATCTTTTGCTTGGGATCTGACAGATGCACCAAAATCTCTGTGGAAACATACGCAATGGAAGAATCTTAAAACTTATCAAAATATAAAGATAGAAGAGCCAACCAAGTATGTTATAGTGATTGCAAAAAATTATACCATGGATTTCACAGACCCATAGCAACCAGTTAAAGAACCATTCCCTAGCAATCAATTAAAAAAGAAAATATAAAAACATTTTTTAAATTCTTCAAATCATGCACAAAGTTAATTTCCTTATTTGCAAAAATATCAGTAATGCGTTACTTAAACAAAAAGATATTGTCATGAGAAAAGGTGCAGTAACTGCAAGCTTTTGCTGTTTACATGCTAAAATCATCAAATCTAATATTTCACAATGCTAGCATATGCAGGCAAGATTTTACACATCTGAATCTATAAAATACATAAAAAACATTTTGAATAGTTTCTTTTTTGGTCTTGCCTGAAGTAAATTTACTATAATTGTTCCAAGAAAAACAGAATAATATTTCAAAAAATTAATAAGGTAAAAACAATTCACATTTTTTATGTGCCAAATGCATAATTTTGGAAATACTCATAACCAACCTTCTTAAAAGTCAAAATTTCCAACGAGCCACTACAGCCAATAGATCATAATATTGTATTTATTCAAACACACCTTATATTTCTTAGCTATAAAAATAAGGATTTTTCTTTAAATTCGTTTATAACAAGAAAAAATCAAAACTTACGAAATGCAGTAGATCCTAATTCCTAATTTTATTTATTCTTGACATTTTCCAAACTAATATTCATTACACATGCACATAGATATCTTACATCTTCTTTCTCAGATAATTGACTGCACAAATTGTAATTTTTGCTCTTGGATGTCACTACATTGCTGGATTGTTCTTAGATAGCATCATTTTCAACCCCCATTCTTCACAAGGGTCCGATTAACCTCTAAAGCTAAGAGAAGCACAGTAACATTTTGGGCCCTTCTTTCATCCCAAGAAAAATTTTCAAAAGTTTACGTTCATGGAAATTCCCCAATGCTGGAAATATTTTTCCCAGGTATGGCTTAGTAGAGTTCAAATATATTTCATTAAACAGCATTTTTCGTTCTCTGTATATAAAAAAAAATCTCTCTAGATAGATTACATTTGTAGTATATATAGATTTTGTATGTTCAGTTACTCAGGAGGTTTTTAACGAGCACTTCAGGATGGCATATGATTGGTTAACTACTCAGATTCAGATTTTAATGAAATAGTGAAGTTTTTCTTGCATCAAACATTCCCCACCAAAAAAATTTTTAATTGTAATGTAAAAAGATAAGAATAGGAAGTAGAAGCCCCATTTTAGTCATTTTGGGACTTTTCTTAGGCAGACTGTATACTGAGACGACATAAGCAACACGCTTGCATCTTAGAAGAAACAGGTTTATAACATTTTTCTTGGCCCATTTCTTCTATGACACGAGACATGTTGCTCGTGTCATCTCAAATCAAGCCGTGATCCTTCATATTAGAAATTCCACACTTGAAAAAAAAAAAAAACTAACTAAATCACTAGGAATGAACTTCCATGCATGTAATACGACTGTGCTACAACAGACATAAAACTTATTTTAAAACATACAGTTTTTAAGTTCTGTGTTTTTTAATGTAAAACTGTGTATATAATGTGAATGAATTAATCCTTTAAAAAAGGTCTATGCATGCATGCATACATAGAGTGTTAGAAATAGGGAAATTCTCCCACAGACACAATTAGATCAGTTCTGTTTTCTTCCCAGTAGCAAAAACAGTACATTATGGCAGAGGGCACTGAAGGTTATTTTAGATGTAGCATATTAAATGTAACGACTTGAAAGAAATACTAGGTTTAAAAACAATTGATAAAATTTACTTTGTCTTTAGATTTATTGTATCTTATATTTTCTTTGCAAATGCAAATTTTATTTTATGGGTTTTTATTATAATTTCTTATAGTAGTAAGCTTGGTCCATCATTGTTCATTCAAGTTTGTGGTATGTTTCAGAGAATGAATGACGAAATTTGAAATATTTTTCAGCGTCCACATGATAAAATTCCGAATCTTTTTTGTGTCTGATTGTTACAATTCATGATCGTGTCTGATTGACGAAATTTGCAATCTTTTTCCATCTTCCGATTCATGATTGATTTCAGCAACAGATTGACGATACTCGCATTCATAGCATCCGACAGACGATAGCAGCTAATACGCGAGAATAAAATAAGAGCCAAATATCTGTTCATTTCAATGTGATTTATGGCAAAAGGTAGTGTGGAATGAATTAGGAAAGAAATCACTTTCTTCTGGAACACTGTTCTCTCTCAGTGATAATGTTTCTACATTACAACTGTCTATTATAATGTTAATAATTTATCAGTTTTACCAGACAGAATTTCAACCTTCAAGGAAGCTCCCCCCCCCCCCCCCCACACACACACCAAAAAATGTTCTGAGGTCTTGAAAGAATGAAGAGAGAGAAATAAGGATGTTTCAAATAAAGCCCCTTTGTAAGATTTACAACTGAGCAATGTAAAGGAAAACCTTTATTTGTTTCTTATCTTTAAATCCTGACTCTGGACCATATTAATCAGCCTTTTCATGTTTCTTATAGTTCTTAAAATAAAAAAAAATGGGTGAAATCAATAGCTCAAAAATTGCAGACTATTGTAATGTTAGATGAGTTTTTGTGAAAAAGAGAAGTGATCACTTGTACATTATTGTACGTTGTTCATGTGGTTTGGAATTACTAGTTCTTTAGAGGATTTGACTTCAGTACTGTGATGTTGCCAAAGAAAAAAGGCCGCCTACAGAATATGACATTTACAAATGTAACACTATTTTATGTCAAATTTTAGCATTGAGATAATTCGAGGATTAATAGTAGTAATTAGTTTAATTATGTGTGTATTTTAAGATATTTATTATCTTCACGGGTATCAGAAATAATGGGTAATACAAGGACTTTTATAATTAATTTTTTCCTCTTATTAACCCAGTTCGATAGTATAATATAAAATACATTAAAATTCATAATTTTAAGTATTCCTATAAAGTTTTATATAAAGCAGAAATAGATAAAATAATACTTTATTAAAAGTATTACTTAAAGTAATTAAGCTTTCATCATTTAGAGAGAATTTAGAAATAAAATAAGAGTTTTGATAAATTTATCTGATTTACAACACATAATTGAAGCCATAAATGTTTTTATGGCTACCTTACCTTGAAAGTATAAAATAGTTAAGGCAATACCAATGAATTCAGATTCCCAAAAATAAATGTTGATATAGTACGACAACAAAGCTCATATTTTTTAAAGAAATTCTTCTCCTTCTGGGTCTACTAATGGTAAACATTAAAGTCTCAAAAATAGATTAATGTAATGTTTTACAAAAATTACTCCTGCAGTTCCAAATAATAAAATTTTCCATACACTTTAAAACAAAATATTGAATTATGACTTGAGAACAAGTCAAACAAAAAACCTCTTGTTATTATAATTAAATAAATGCTTTAAACTGGCATTTAGAAATGAAAATGAATAATAGTAAATAATAATTAACTACAAATTAGAACCTAAAACTCACAAATATATTTGTTTTCTGAGCATGCAAACAATACCAACAGATAATAATGAAACTGTTATAAATGTATTATAAGTTCCCAAAACTAGTACCTGAAAATCAAATTTATATATTAAATTAATCACAGAATTATAGTAATTACAGATACATGCAAATTATAACATGCTATATCGTGTATGACAGCAAATTTTTCAAACATACGCACTTAAAAATAGCTCAAATAAAATTTCTTACATGTGGAGGCATATGGAAGAGTTAACAGCCTTAAATAACTAAAGAGTAAACAAGACATTTAATGTTGATAATAGGAATACCAAGTATTTTAAATACTATTAATGAAAGTCTAAAAAATCAGAAATTCTATGTTTCTAAATAAAGGTTATTTCAAAAATGAAAATATAAAATTACATTAAGTTACTAACCATGAAACTACTGTTTGGTTTATAAAGGTCTCTGCTTAATAATTTTCCATCTGAAAAATAAAACAACAAAGTATTTAGTTTTACTGATTAAAATAAAGATAATAAATTTTACTTCAAAGTAGTTAGATAATTTAGGGTAAAAGTGCCAGTAATGGACACAAATTTTAATTAATAATAGTTATGATTAATTGTCAGGGGTCGATCCAGGGAAAATTTGGGGCCTATTTAGGGCCCCTTCACAAAAATCTATTCAATAAAATGGACCCCTTCACAAAAATCAATTTGATAAAATGGACCTCTTCACAAAAATCAATTTGATAAAATGGGCCCCTTCACCAACTCTATTCTGTAAAAACTTACTATTTATTATTTTGTGATGTTTTAAAATGTGTAATTTGTAAACAAACAAGTTCACCAGAGAGGAATACTTCAGCAAAAGGATTTAAAAAAAAATTTGTTTATAAATGCCTGGTTCGAATTTGATTAACTGGATTTCAACTTTCGTTACAAAATGTTATTTTTCACAAAAATAACCTTTACTTTTCACAAAATGGGACACAAGAAAAAAAACCTGCATCGACCCCTGATTGTTATATTCCATTTCTTTTTAATATTATATTAATCTATCAACAATATATAACCAATCTTGGTCACATTTTCTATTGTGAATCAAAAATTAATTGAAATAATAACAAGAAAATCAAAACATTCAAAATTCAAATACTGGACACACACTAACCAGTAGGCCGAGATTCCACCATTATGCGTGTGACTTTTAGGGAGTTTTTTTGCAAATGGAGACAAATTTGGAAGTGAAATTATTTAGATAACGTTTTACTTTTTTTATTGCTATTAGAGGACACATACAGAATCATTTTTGTAGTGACACCTTTAGTCTAAAATAATAACAATTTAAAAAATATACATAATAAAGTCATTGTAACAGTTGTAGCAATAAAAAAAGTAAAATGTTATGTAAATAATTTCATTTGCAAATTTGCAAAAAAACACTCTCTAGAAGTCACAAACTTAACTGTGGAATCGCCCAGTAATGAAAATAGACACTCTACAAAAAGTAGTAGATAATTGTTTATATGCTTAATCATTATATTCAGAACCAGAACGTAATGACAACATACTAATCAGGGTTGGGTTTTTGACATGACAGTGTCAAAATTTTGACAACATGACAGTGTTTTTACCGGTTTATTCCGTCAAAAACCTATCATTTTCGATTGTCCTCCAATTTATGGTGTAAGTGTAGCATACAATACATTTCTAGATTGATTTTATCTTGTTGTTCTTCTTATTATTATTATTTACAATTACATTTGTTAAATTTATTTAAAAGAAGATCATTTCCTAATATGGGAAAGATTTAAAAATACAAGAGTAAAAGAAAAGAACAATATTTGTCATAATCTTCACTAATATAGATTCTACTAACTGCAATTAACATTAATATTAAATGATAATAAAAGGTTATTATAATTATTAAATAACATTCAATATGTGTTTTTAATAAAGTACATTAAAATTATTTTAGAGATGCAAAAACGCTGTTACATTGTATGACAATAGATGTTAAGCATAGACTAGCAGTGAATAAATTTGAATATTCTTCGATATAATATTTTAAAATGCATATCTTATGTATTTAATAAATGCAATTAAGGTGATTTTCATTTGCACTTCAATAAGTAGAATCTTAAAAGTTTTGTTTTCAACAATGTAATAAATTGTACCAAAATTATACACATTGTTTAATCTAATACTTATAGGTTACAGGATTTCTTAAGAAAATCTAATTTGCCAAATAGCTTAAGATTATTGTAGAGATCTTCTAACAGAGATGTACATATATTATTCTAATGCAATTCTTTTTTTGTTTTTCTTGGATGGATAAATATACTTTAGAGTCTTTTTGATTCTGAATATTTTATGTAAAACAACTTAATTTTAAAGATAGAATGAAAAAAAAATGTAAAAACAAACGGTACTTTTCGGTTAGCCGGGCGCCAGTGATATACATACATGTATATATACACACAAACACACATATATACACATATCTACATATACATATATATACATACACATATGCATATATATATATGTATGTATATACATATATATGTCTTTATATGTGTACATATATCACTGGCGCCCGGCTAACCGAAAAGTACCAAACAAACTACTAAAAAATGGGTTTTTGACAGTTTTCGACATTTTTGACAAGACGGTAAAAACCATGGTTAAAACCGGTAAAAACCGTCATGCGTCAAAAACTTGCCAACCCTGATACTAATGAAACAAAAAAATCATTTTTAAATAAATTTAACAATTAGGATATCAGCAATTTTTTAAATATTTGAAAATAATTAATAGTCATTATCACAAGACCGATACTTAAATTTATTGTAGATAGAAAATTTAGATACTGAATTTCAGAGAATTACAATTATCAAATTATTGAGACAGTGTTTAGGGCGGCTAGTGAAAAAAAAAATGTCTTGGAGTTTCAGTGCATGGAATAGAGATCTGCACGGGCCGGGCCAAGGCCCGAAGCCCGTACTCGGCCCGGCCTGCGGGCCGGGCTCGGGCCTATTTTTGTTCACTGCACTCGGGCCGGGCCGGGCCCGGGCCATATTTTTTTCTGAATACTCGGGCCGGGCCGAGTGATTACTCTTTACGGGCCGGGCCGGGCCTTACTCTTTCTTGAAGTATAAGGCCGTGCCTTAAATTATTTTTTCCGTACAGAGCCGGGACTGGTTTCATTTTTCCTAGTCTTCACGCCTCAAAATTTTTAGTCCTGGTTTTGATCCGTATGAAAGTCATTATCTCGACGTGCCTGGTCCTTTCGAAGGTCAGTAAAATAAGATCTGGCATAAAAATCTTTGCAAAACATGCATACATTTTTAAATCGCATTATTTTATAATTAAACATTAAAATTTATTCTTTTTAAAGAATAGTAGATTTATACACTTATTAAAATATGGCTAAATTAAAATATAGTAAAACGTGTGAAAAAGAACCTGCTTATGACGGAATCCTGTCTTAAATTGAAAAATGTGTTGATCCCTTAAAAATGAATATACTAATACGTAAGAAAAGAATATATAATACATTTACACCTGATAAGAAGGCAAATTGTCTATAACTCATTTTTTTCTTCTCTATGCAATTCCATTTTAGAAGATTTTACTGCATAGCATTTTTCTGATTTTTAACACTTCAATAAATGGAATATGGATTAACAATATGGATGATAACTTAAACACATACATACAACAAATAGAGATTTATTAAAAAAATAAACATTCCAGCTTGCGGCACCTCGATAAAAATGAAGATTATAAACATGAAAAAAAAAAAAGGTAAGATAGAAATTTTTGGTTAGATCTCCTCCTACGAGGCAAATTTTTAACCAAATCGACGTAAAAATTATGTTTTGTAGAAATTTACTCGGGCCGTGTTCGGGCCGAGATTTTAACTTTTTTTCGGGCCGGGCCGAACTTTTAACTTTTAAATCGGGCCGGGCCGGGCCAATATATTTTTTGTTCGGGCCGGGCCGGGCTCGGGCCGAACTTTTAATTTTTGTATCGGGCCGGGCCGGGCCAAATTTTTTTTTGTATGGATCGGGCCGGGCTCGGGCCTGGAAATTTCGGCCCGTGCAGACCTCTAGCATGGAATCTAATTTCCCATTACAATTTTTAAAAGTTAAATTTCTGAAACTATATTGCTTGTAGTAATTAGTAATATAGATATGAAAGCAATGACATTGTGAGTTGAATTTTTTAAATAATAAAATTATTCCAAAATAAAACTGCAGAACTGATGTTTGGGGTCCCCGATCTGCAGATTTACTAGTTTCATCACTACTAGAAATATAATACTTATAGAATTTTTTAATGTACAGAGTTGTTTTGTCATAGACAGAAAGTAACAGATTTTTGACTCAACTCATGTGACACAAATTGCTTTGATTTGAATGGGAAGGACTTGAGCTCCATGAGCCTCTCATTTTTCTATGCCCTTGAACATTATTCTCTGCTTTCTGGTTGGTTTGATTGATTGCCAGATTACAAAATATGCAAGACAAGAGTTTCAAAACAAATTAGTCTGGTTTAATATTATAAAAATTATTAGCATTAAATTAATTAAAAGCAGTTATGAGAAAAAACTGTGCTCATTATATTCTAGCAAGTTAAATTTAAAAATTAAATTTGATTAGCACTTAGCTTTTCAGTTAAATCAATAGATTTTATGCACAAATGAATGAAATTACACTTTCAGTAATAGCCACATGGAGTGTCCATTACTGGAAATTGACTAATTAAGCATTCCAGCAACGGACACTGGTACTAAAACATTAAAATTAAATGAAATTTTCTAATTGGGTATAAGTATATAAAAATCAAACTTTTCTATTACTATCAGAACAAAAACATGCAATTTTTGCAAGAAAATCAAAATATGAATTTAAAAAAAAAAAAAAAAAGCTCTTAGATTACTTAGTAAAATTTTCACTGTAAAACAGTGAAACATTTTCTTTTTCCTGACTGTTTTGATTAAGATTGTCAACAATAAATTCAGATTTTACAACATGCTGGGGATTATTATTTATGAAAAAAATAATAAAAGCTGATTTTTTCTTGCTTATGCTTTTACAAACCAAAAACTTTGTACGTTTTCCATTACTGGAACATTTAGTTCCTTATAAAGAATATGGTCAGTAACAAATACAGTAAGATAGTAGGTAGTATTGATATTTCAGCGATCAATATGATTTAGATAAAATAATTTTTTTATTGTATCGTGTTGGTGTGTAATAATAATTCTGTAGGATTAAAGAAAATACACTATGAATATAATAATACACTATAAAACTGACGTTCATATTTCATAGAATTAAAAACATAAATAGGGCATAGAAACCCAATAAATAATTTATACACAAGATGAAGATAAAAATCACAAATCATAACACTAAACATATATACATACACCGCGTTCAAGACAAAATATTAATCGTGCATTATTTTAAGATCGATTTTTAATTGATATAAACCACAAAAGTTGATGGCCATTTATAAGGCTTACCTGGAACACTAAATCGAATTCAATAAGGAAAAACGACTTAAATAAAACCACCAAATTCAAATGCATAAAGTAATAAACAGCACAATAAGTTAATAATCTGAAGTTAACGTTTAATAAATAACAAATTTTCAAATTAGTACGTCATAGATAAATCTAACATCAGCTAACCTTCTTGTTAAATAATACTAGCGAAGTCTACTACACAAGTACAATTACAACATAGAAATTACATACGCAATATTTAGATCAACAAAACAAATTACAAATATGTTCAAAAGAGGACGCAACAGTCGATAAACTACATTCAGCAGACGATTTGTAAAATCCCGATTCAGGCGAAAATACGTCCTCCTGGTGTAGGAAAATATAAGTTCTGGCTTCAGGGAAACCCTTATTCCGTAGCGGAACGGACGGCCGTATTCTCCCATTCCACCGAAGTGGAACGAAACCGGAATTCAGTTCATCCGAAATCAGGCCTGGATTCCGGTTCGGTGGGAAGGAGCGATTCTCCCCTAGTCCGATTCCAGATTCGGAATCATCGATATTTCTTCCCCAACATTCCAAAGGAAGTGACGTTTCAAATTCATAAGAAGTGTGAAAAACCAATCAGAATGAACGTAAACATATGCAACTGCACATGTTTATTTATTTTTTCATTAACTAGTGAAGATGTTCATAGTTACTATGATTTAATCAAAATAACATTTATTTAATAAATTTGAGTAAAGGAATGAATACCTAAAGGAAAATAAAATGTTTTTCAATACTGCAGGGGATATTTCTGAAAAAGATTAAAAGGGGGAGGGGGGAATGTCCGTTTTTTTTTTCTTGGTGTATTTATTCTTACGTTAAATATGAAATATTTAAATCGGATGATTAATCTAACACCTAATCTAATTTCTTATTATTGAACTGTTTATATCTGAGTTTTAAAGGCATAATTATTATATATTCATTTGTTATCATTTTTATTAATTTTGTACTTCGATCAACAAATAATTCATGATATTGGATCCAAAATTTAAACCAGTATATTTCACGATTTATGGAGAACATATTACAAATAAATAATAAATTATATTAAATAAAGTGAATTTCTCAATGCAGTTTTTGAATCTTTACATAAGTTTAATTTATTTTTCTATTTTATAATTTATCTAAAGAATAAATTTATACTGATAGTATATATATATTATTAGTGTAAATTTACTCACTAGCTATATTATTTACTTTACAAATGCCTCAGTTAAAAATAGCTACTTATATATTTATTATACAAGTTTGTGGATTTATGTTAATACTATTTAGCTAAATCATTATTTTATCTTGCCACTTTAAAACTTCTTGCTAATTATGCTACTGCAGGGGGACTCACAATTTAAGCCATTTTCACAACCCCAGATATTACCCAATCTCAGTAACCCCCCCCCCTCCTCCCACCCTATAAAAAAAAAGAATCCTGCGTACTCTACTGTACTATTGACATACTTTTGTACGTAGCCTTAGAATATTTGTGTATGTCATTTTGATGTACACTTCTTATTGAAATAACACGCAGATGCAGATAATGCTAGCATTCTAGTATTAAGTACATTTTGTGTTATATTAAAATTGTTCCTATTCTAGTTTACATGTATTCTTCATTTTTTTTAAAGTATAGTTTTTCAAATAGTCATTCCACATTTTATTCTTGTTAATGCAATTTTAATTATCTTTAATATAGTGGCGCAGGAAGGATCTTCAAATAAGAAGGGTTATTGAATCATTATTGATTATAAAATGAATAAATCCATTTTTTACAGATTAATAAAATATTTCGAGTATGAATGTGTAAAAAATTATATAATGAAAAGCACAAGTAGTGAAAATAAATTTTATTGAGCAGTTTTAAGAAGTTTTTAAGTTCTTGAAGAAGATGCATTCTAAAATATCTTTAGCGGTTTATGTTTTTTATGTTGACTTTTACACATCATGCATCACTTTAATACAATGTTTAGTTTGCGTCTTATCAATTTTTAGGTGCTCCAAGATAGGCTTCAATTCCCCCCCCCCTTTCTTTGCTGTACCAACCAGTGTTTAATAAGCACCTTGTTTAATTTTTCTGTGGATTATTATTCAGTTAAATTGAACAATAAAATTATATATATGTATGCATATACATTTGTACATAAATTACGTGTGTGTATGTGTTTCATAACCTACTTCAGGTAGGGCAAATTTTCATGTGCTAAAAATTCACAAACAACATTCTAATGCACCAAATGTTTTTACACAAAAGATATTTGAGCTTAGGCTGCACGTACAAAACACTAATTAATAAACAAATGACTAAATTCTCTGTCATGGCATTTCATAGGTGATATTCAATACAATTAAAATTCTTTTGTCAATGTATTCACTTATTGTTTGGGTTGAAAATTGACTACTTTAAATGAGAAAGGTTTTTGTTTTTATCATCCAAGCTTTTTAAAATTTTCTTTTGCATATTGATTTAACTAAATAAAATTAACTAATTCACATAAGACTTTAATAAAAACTGATATTTATTCACATAAATAATAATTAATATTATATGTACTTCAGTTAAGTTTTTTCTTCCTTTCATAAAGAATCAGGGTTGGCAGGTTTTTGACATGTGTCAGTTTTTGACGGTTTATACCATGTTGTCAAAAACCTCAGATACTACATTGATATCTAAAATTTCACATTATATGTCACACGTATTACAACATTACAGCAATGTTTAAAATGTCACTATTATTAATAACTGCAATTTTGTAACTTGGTAAAATTTTAAAAGTAAAATTGTGTACAGTCAAACCTCGTTAACATGAACACGCTTAACGCGAATTACTTTTAGCATGAACTGTTTCCGATTGCCCCGTCCAGTTGTATGTAATGTATTTAAGTTCGGATAACACGAACTACTTTTAACACGAACAAAAAAATTTTCCCCTTGAGTGTTCGCGTTAACGAGGTTCGACTGTATTCTTAAATAGTAAATATAAGATTTGAAAGTGTTGCTTGAGCTGTACATTTTTTCTCTTACTTAAAATATCTTAAATCTCCTAATAATTTAAAACAATAATGATATTGAACAATATTAGAATGCCATCAAATAATACATATCAACATTAGGGCATTTCTTAAATCTTCAGTGTTAGAATTCATAAAGAAAAATAAATTTCAACTGATCAGAGATCCCCCCCCCCCCCCACGTTTTTTTGTTTCAGATCAAGATTTAAGGATTAAATTAGACATATATCGTAAGTTCTGATAAAGTCAAAACAACAATGATAATTTAAAAATTTTATCATTCAGAGTTGAAAAAGAAAACTCGAGCTAAGATTTAAATCTATTTCTATAATACAAATGCTGTTAGAAAATGAAATGTTGAATTTTCTGTAATTTTGATTTTTTTTCTTAATTGTTAGTAATTATTTTCATTTAATTTATAATTCTTCTTTTCTTTAAACGAATAAAATCACACACAAAGTATTTTTTTTTTTTTTTTTTTTTTTTTTTTTTTTACTTGTTTACTTGTTGAATTATTAAATAACACATTCATTGACGATGGCTATGATTGCCAAAATTTCATAATAAATAATATTTTTGTGATAAATAAAGATATTTCATCCAAATAAGTTCTGCAGATCAAGATTTAAGGATTAAATTAAGTATTATAATTATCATAAATGAGAAACCAAAAACATAATTCAATCTAATTCAATCTGAAATTAAATTAATATTTCAGTAACAGAATAAAAATTAAGTGTATTATTCAAGAGCATGTTTTCAAATGGAACAATTTTACAATGTTTTCCCAAACAGTTGGCTTTTTATAGCCTCGAACAAAAAGAAAATGTTGCCTATTATTGCATGATAGTCATTTAAAAATATGCTAAATAATTTTTGTAATTACTTTTTTTGTTATGTTCTCAGAGTTTATAGTGGAACATGCTATATTTTAGAAAACCTAATTCAGCAAGTATAATGTAATAATAATTAAAAAAAAAAAAAAAAAAAAAACTAGTTTGTAGGAAGCAACAATATTATTTTTGATGCTACTTCATTGAACTTATTTCACTGTCCTCTCTTTTGGCATAGCAGTGGGACTCTTATCGTATTGCAGATTTAAATGTTGTACTTCTTTGAGGCAAAGATGCATCCACAATCCTTCCAAAAGTAGCATTTAGTCCAATGGCATCAAAATTCCACTTGCTTGCAGAAGATCACTAATGATAGTCATTTATTCTACAATAAGACTACGCACCTGTGATCTTCTGAGAGCAACCAAACATCTATTCAGGATTCAGGCACCACAGGATCCACCAGATCTACTAATCTCCTTCTGAACTTTTTATGGAATGATATTGTATTTGTTTCTAGAAGTAATATCAGAAATAAAATCGATGCATCCTAGAAACTAGTTTTTTTTTTTTAAAGAACATTATTCGCTAAATATTCTCTCAAAACAGCATTTTACAAAACAAACTATGAGAAAACTAGGGTCTACGGCAGTTTCCCTACTTCTATCATAAGACTTTTGATCACTTTATCAATATATATCAGTATTTGCCTAAAAATTTATAAATATACGTCACTTAAATCGAAGAATCTTCCACAGAGAGCATTCTATAATTTTTGATAATGGAAGTTTTAAAAAAACAGTAATAATAAATATATGCTTTTGAAAAAAAAATCAAAATTTTTATTTTATTAGATAAATACATTTAAACAGATGACTTATGCTGTAAGATAAATCTATATCTTGGAAGATAAACACATCTAAATCACAATTTAAATAAAACTTTTTTAACTCTGAAATACATTGAATAGATCAAATGAAGTAAAAGAAAATAAACTTTTAAGATAAATAAGTTTCCTTTCAATGTTCAAAAATTATTTATTATTATAGGGACTTTAAACTTATCTTTATTTTCATTGGGTCTCATTTGCCAGCATGATTTTTTTTTATTCAAGTGAAATTCACCAACTGGAAGTTTTTATTAATAATTATGAACTTTGTTTTTGCCAAACCGAAGACTGCTGACTCCAATAAGTTTTTACAAATCATTCAAAAGAAAAATTTTATATTTGTATAGTATTCACATTAGGTAAAGTTTGGGCTTGGGGGTGTGATATTTAACTCGTAAGCCTTGCTGTTGGATCTGATACTCATGCACATATACTTCACAGTGGACAAAAAATTGAAAATGCAACTTACAGATTATATTTCAGCTAATAAATATTACACACAACTGTTATACTAGGGTTTCAACATCTAAGAAATCTTTTTCTGCTTTTTAAAAAACACAAGATTCCAATAAATGCTAAATTACTATTGTAAAATGATAAAAAGATTAACTGCACTACCAAAGATTTGCTTAAAAAAAAAAAAAAAGTCTTATTTGAAGAAATTATACAACAATAACATGTAATTTTTTAATAATTATGTTATTTTCTACCTGTATTCGTTAACGTGCAACATGAACATAAAAATTTGAAAATATAAACAAATAAGCGACTGAGCTTATTCCACTTGGATATTATATTATATTGATGCAAGTTGAGAACTGTGAAAGTTGTTTTCAGAAAAGGCAGCAAGTATTTTTCAGCCCATACACAGGCTGTTTTCAAGTAAATAGTTAGAAATAAAGAAACTCAAGATTTTGAATTTAGAATCAAAATAGCATTAATTATTTATAACATTGCAACTGTTTATTTAGCGATTTTTTTTTTTTTTTTTTTTTTTTGCATAATATAAGAAATAAATAAAGACGAAGTTAAATATAAAATAAAATAAGTATGTTTAGCCAGTATGAGTAAGTCAATGAAGATTAATTTAAATTGAAAAAATATAGTAGAATGTCCTTCTGCAATTAAAAGCCTTCAATAAAATGGCATTATTTTTATATTATGTAGTGCATATTAAAAGTAATTTTGTCCCCCCCCCCCAAAAAAGGGGGGGGGGGCAACATATTTGATTAGGGTTAGTTATTTTATATGTTGAACAGGTAACTGTACTGGTTACATCTCAAGAAAATAACAAATCTCCAAAAAATTATGAGAGTGATAAAATTGGCACCAGTGGTCAATTAAATATTTTATGACAAATTTGAACCAATTTCTGATTTATTAGCAATTAGTATTTAACAAATAAATATTTGAAAAATAAAATTGCAATAAACATTGACATTAAGACATCTATTCATGAAGTTAAACTCATTTTACTTTGAAAGAGAAATATAGTTCTTAAAAATATGAAAATAGTACTGACAAAAAATTTCAAATTTTAGTTATCACTTAAAAAAAATAGCCAAATATATATTTTTTAAATCATAGCAACATGTATACTAGTCAAAAGTTATTTTGATAGTATATTGATAAATGCAGAATTCTTTTTGCAAGGCTGTATAATATTTTTAGATTAAAATTCACAAAGCTGCCATATCATGTGGATATTTTAATTCAATGTAAAAAATCAAATTTTTACCCCTCTTTAATTGACACTTGCAATTAATTTTATAAATAATTCCAGAGATTGGATCATATTTTTTTTTAAACAAATACACTTTAAATGGTGCAATGCTACTGTTACTGTAGCATTTAAATTAATTTTTAAAATATCACACGAAAATTTGCATGTGATAATGTAGGATACAAGACTTATTAAGCAGTGAAATGTGAAAACATAAGGCAATTATTTAACTTTATTAGATTACATTACAATAATATGTTTTAAAAAGTTCTAATACACACAAGCATATAAAATATCACACAAATATGTATAGACATGTACAGCACAGGTTTTTTAGTTATGTACAAAGGTTATTCAGAAATATGAAATTTAGTTTAAAAAAAAAATCTTCAAAATATCTAAAGATGCATATTTTAAACAGATCCAATCAAATATTACCAAGTCTTTTAAACAATTCGGGGGGCATATCAATACTTAGATTCTAAAAAATAGAGATACTTTTAATACATGTCTCTAAACAAAAAAATATATGGAGTGAAAAGGAGACAGAATCTGTCATAGAAAAATTTTGAACTTATTACAATATATAATAATATTTTACTTCATTTCAGGAGATAATAATATCTATTACTTACCAATTTGAATAGAACGGAAAATAAAAATATTCACATTTTAATTATCCAACAGGAATTAATAAAAAAAAAACATATAAAAAAAGAAATAAACTCTACAAATGTTATACAAAAAACATCAACAATAACTGCTTACGTCCACCATTATTAGCAAACAGAGAGATTCCACCTTCCAAAACGATATTCCGGCTGCCTCTGAGCAGCCGAAAGAAAGTAAAGTATATTCCACATTTCCGAAATGCCTGAATTCCGGATTTTGAGGGGAGAATCGCGATCTTCGAAATAACACCTGGAATCATCGAATTCAGTACGATATTCCGATTCCGCGTGAGGGGAGAATACGGCCGGGAATCGAAATTCAGTTCACCCGCGGGCGATTTTACAAAACATCACGCGTAGAGCGATTGGAGGCGGTGTCGAATGGTGATTGGCTGAAAGATGGTTACGTTAATATTGAGGGGAGGAGTTGAAGCGTATTAAATGAACAAGTATGTTAAAAGTTAACAACTTTTGTGTCCGATCTAGTATAGTGGTTAAAGCATCAGACTCGTAATTTTGATGCATCAAGTTGTGTCCTTGCCGATTTTTTTTTTTTGCATTTTTAGAGTTTTGCTTAGATCTTTATTGAATTAGTTAATAAAGAATATTTATTAACAATGCTTCTTAAGCATTGATATAAAGATCAGTTAATCTTTATCAATTGCTCTGCAATATTTTATTCTCAATTTGATAATTAAATTTTAATTAGAATTAAGTTAAACAATATTAAATTATAAATTATAATTAAGGTAAGTAAAAATTAAATTTTTATCACATACAATAAAATTTAATATCAGATAAATTTCAAGAATTAAATTAAATTTTAATTCATATAAGCTATTTTTTAATAACTATACGAACATTTATTAAAATGCAAAACTCCTAAACTTTCATTAAAAATATTCTTTGTATTAGAACTTTAGTAACAGATGATTATCAAATTAGCAGAATTAATTAATTAAAGTTTTCATCTTTTAAAATTAAGCATTATTCTTAAAAATCTCTATTAATTTACTAAAATTCTTTTTACCAATTACTGGTTGATCTGCAGTGATAAAGTTGTGGAAGATTACCATATTTAATTTTTTTGTCTATTATTTTATTACTTAAATTTTTAATTATTATTTATATTTAAATAAATAAAATTAATATTAATTAATATTTTTATTTAAATACATACAATTAATATTAATAAGTATTATTATTTAAACATATAATTAATATAAATAAATATTATTTAAATATAGTGAAAATGAAGGAGATAAATCTATCTAACACTAGTAATAATAAATATAGTTATCATTGTTTTAATTTTGCGAAAAAAAAATGTTGAATGATTAATTGCTTATTTTAAAATCATAGCATGACCTTTTTTATGTTATAATTAATTCCTGTTTAGTTCAATAACTGTGCTGGTCTAAAATTTCAAGATTATTATTCATTATGCATTAATTCAGTAATTTGGGTCTTCAGCAACCCCAGGGTTTAAAACTATATTGGGGGGGGGGGGGGGTTAGGTTTTACTTGAACATAACTACATAAAATCTATCAAATTCATTATTATAGCTCTCATTTTTAATAAAAAGTATTTTAATGCAATTTAATTTCAGAATTCATATTTATTCTTAATGTTGTATTTGTTTGGTAGATCTATCATATCTTAAACGTTGTTATTTAAAAAAAAAAAGGGTTAGGTATCATTTTATTAAGATGTTCAAATCGCTTTAAAAATTGGTTTTAACCAAATATTAATGATTTTAAGAGCTATGCTTGGAAAACCTTTACTTATCCTGGATTTTTAAAAAATCGCTCCGAAACTAAAATCTCATATCTTAGATTTATTTTATATTTTTGTTTTAATGCTTCATTTTACGAACAGATGGCGCCACTACACATTTTGTGAGCATTATTATTACATATTGAAGGGTTTATGTTTCGTAATAAACCAGTTTAAATTATTTAAATAAAAAAATAAATATACATGTGTATGTGTATTTTAAACGGCTTAGACGTTGCATGGATTTTAGGCGTTCGAGTGTAATTTGTATAGCTTTTAAATTATTTAATTACTGAATGATTTTTTTTTTTTTCAGTTAAATTTTGCCAAATTTTGCAAACATGCAATGTTTGCAAGTTTTTAATTGTAAAGAGAAAAAATAATAAAGTATATTTCCAAATTTTAAATGAATTTGTGTGGCAAATTTTGTATTTTACGCTGTCTTGACTTAAAGATATGAAGGAAATTGTTTAATAAACCTTTAAGTTCAGTAAAAAATTTAAAACTATATATATATAAATTTGAAATCTGCATTTCTTAAGTTTATATTGATTTTATGAAATAACAAACTATATAAAAATCTGAAAAATGCATTGCTTAAGTATATGTTGATTTTATGAAATAACACAGTTCAAAAAGTTTTTAACGACCTAGTAATTTTATTTTCGTTTATTAATTCAATTATGATGATTAAAAAAATAATAATAAACATTCAGAAAAGCTAACATTTATTTGATGTGCTTTCAGTTTATTCTTGTGAAATAATGTTTAATATGTTGTTCTTTGTTTAATTCTATCTAATTGTAGTGAGTATTTACTATAAATAAAATTTAAAATAAAAACTACAAAAAAGTAAACATGTAATCTTTATTTGAAAATTGGAAGTTATGGATTATAGATATTAAAGAATATAATAATTTATAAATGAAATATGTTTTACTTTATGTAAGGTTTGTTATGTATCAATAAATTAAGCTGGACGTATAGTTTTTTCACTTAAAAAATGTACACAAGCTACTACAAATTTAAATTAGTTTTCATTAACCTTTACAATTAAAATATCAATTTTATTTTTCTTAAAAAAAAAAAAAAACAGGAGTTGAATTAGATAATGAGCTTTGAAAATACAAGAGCTAGAAGTATTTGATTTGCTGTTTCAAATTATACTTGTACATATGGATTGTTTTCTTTTAATTATATTAAGTTAATAATATTTTGTTAGACACGTTTAATATGTCCTAAGCATCATTAAAAATAAAGCAAACATGAATATGCAAGCTCAGACGATCTTATGAATCTTCAACGAAATGAAAAATACCCTCTTCAAGCGCATTAAGCTCCTCCTACATCGTCTCAGGCAGTCGACCAATCACTATTCAACATCGCCTCCAATCGTTCTACGCATGATGGTTTGTAAAATCGCTCACCCGCGACCTACGTTATACATGGCCCAATCACGGTTTGACGTCAGGGTAATGACGTCACGATCAGTGGATCAACTCTGAGAGAATAGAATACAAATTTTGAATAGGCTTATGTGTAATAAAATGTGTGTTTACATTTAAAAATACGTATTATCGATGCAATAAAAATTGAAAATAGTACTGCTTCCTGTAAAGCAAGGTAAGTTTCTATTTTTTTTTTATTATCATATTTGTATTATGTTACTATTAAATTAAGGAATTGTTTGTAGCAAAGTTGTCGTCTACTTTGTTTTTTCTGAAACGAAAGCTTTACAACTAATCCGATTACAGAAATCGGTACTTTTCCGTTATACGGACACCATGAAAAATGTATGCTAATGCATAATGTATGTAAATGTATGTAAACGTATATTAAATGTATGTAAATGTATGCTTGGCGACAATGGTGTCCGTATAACGGAAAAGTACCCAAAAATCTTGTCATCATCATCTGCTATATTTATAAAAGCGCAAATTCGTATTTCATTCTGATCGGTTAAAACTCAAGTTCTACCAAAAAGATGTTTTATAGGATTTCAAAGTGCCACTGAACGGATTTTAATTGGAGTTTCATAGTTAGTTAGATAATATTTCAGATATTGATTTTCTACATTATTTAGTTATGGAGCTATGGGAGAAAGTTCTCAGTGGTGTAGTCGTAAAAAAACAGAGGATATACGCATATATAGGACATATGAAATCCCCATTAGCTTAAATAATAATAGTATAATTTTTTACATTGGTATGACTAAAAGAAAGTTTTTGGAAAGGTTAAAAGAGCATAAAAACGACATAAAATTTGGAAAGTTATCCACTGCACTCTCCCGGTTTTACGCTAAAAATAATGATACTGTAATTAATTTCGATAAAGCAAGAATTATCCATAGGTTCAATAACCCATTTAAAGCCGCCATTAGGGAATCATTGGAGATTAAAATTAGAAAAGATTGTATTTGTAATGATAACTTTTCTTTCAACATACCTAGTTTATGGGATACATTTTTAACCCCTTGTTAATTCATTGTTTTGTTTTTCGCTCTTTGGCAACAGAGAGCGCCCGCTTATTTTATTTAAATTTTTCCATACTGTTGATTTCAATTTTCTCGTGTCGAAAATTAAAAGATCAGTAGTCGTTTGTGTTGTTCCTCTTCCCCGATGATGGCTTTAAGTTTAAAGCCGAAACATGTAGGATTTTAGCTCTTTTATGAGTTTAAAACAATTTTTACACTGATTTTAGCAACTAATAGGCACAATTTGTGTTTTTAAAATACTAGTTAACAGTGTAGTGTCCAAAGGGATTCAATTGTGAGGAGTTCTTTTAGAAAAACGGCGTCCGAAACGACACCTGATTTCGGGGGGTGTGGGGGGGATGAAATTTTGGTAATCTCTGAGGAAGTAGGGGTGAGATCAGCAAACACGCCAGTCGCAGCTCTTGCATAAGAGACTGCTGTATTCACCTTCTTTGAAGGGAAGGATGGCGCATTTTTATTTTTAGAATATTTTGCTGTATTTTTAGTGATAGATTTGTTTGGAGATCCCGTGAACTTCGGGCGCAGTCGGTAATTAGCGGGATGGTCTCCGCCACAATTTACACATTTGCAGGGTTCGTCATATGTTTTTTGAGCAGACAGCAGGTTTGTGTAAACCTACACATTTTAAGCATTTAGACTCTAAATGGCAAACAACAGCTGTGTTCAGTACAGTTAATAGTTGCTCTGTTTGATAACAGATGGCGCCACTATGTAATTCTAAGAACATTTTGATTCAGAATTCTCACATCAGTCAGTCTTTTGGAGTTGGATGGTGGAAGGTGCTTGCAGGGCATGGATTGTCCTTGTTTTATTCTATTGTACTGTATTTCCCCAGTATTATGTTGGCTGGGAACTTAATAATTTATAATTTAATTTAAGGCTTTCATGTTAGATGAAAGTAATTTGAAATAGGTTTATTTCTAAGAATATTTTTGCATTAGTTAATAGAATGTGAAACCAGAAGTTCCATTGTATATGTTCGTGGATGTCAACTGTGAAGTTTTTGTGTTTTGTCAAGTTCATGTTTTTTTTTATGTGTTTGTGACAATAAAGAAGAAAACCAAGAAAGACTCCTTTCTTTTAAAAAATCTCTACATAAGAAAATTTTTTGGAGGCACTATGGCGAGATATGATCTATGATGTGAGTACCTTTGTTTATACTGTTCTTTGATGCTGAAATTTGGTTTGCAAATACAGTTAAATATGAAAGTGTATTCAGCATATATTATTTTGCAATATGAGAACAATTAAGTTTTGGTTTATTGAAAATGATAGAATAAGAAAGTATTCTAGAATTATATTGCTTGGATTTTCTTGAAAAGAAAATTGTTCTGAAGAACATTATGATTTTTTATTTATTGTTCTCAAGAATATTATGATTTATTTAATTGAAAAATTTGAATATTTAATTATTATGGTGAATTATTATATTGCATTGAAGAATTTGAAGAATATTTTTAAGTTTATGCAGATTGTAGAACAGAACATTCCACTATTGCTTGTATGAAACAGTATTCTTAAGTGATTGAATATTGTATAGTAGTTCTGTTTTTGAATTTAATTTAGTTCTGGTTTTGAACTTAATTTGATTATTATTGTTTTGAAGCAATTTTGATTATTTTTGATTTTGAAGTAATTTTTATTAGTTTTGTTTTGAAGTTAATTTTATTTTGAAAGTCCTTCTGTTTATAAGTTATTGTATAAAATGGAAGATTATGAAAAGAAAGCTGTTCAAATTAAAATTGAGAGAGGTAGAGTTAAAGGCTCTGTAACTAGATTAGAGAATAGTTTTGATAATGTGAATACAAAGAATGAAATTTTGATTAGATTACAAAGATTAGATGATTTACTTAAAGAGTTCTTAAGATTAGATTCTAATTTGAATGATGATGATTCTGAATTATCAGAATTTGAAGAAAGGTATTTTCAGTTAAAAACTAAATATCAAAACAAACTAGATTCTTTGAATTCTTCAGAAGTTATTAATACTGTAACACAAAATCCTGTGCAAGGTCCTTCTGTTGTTGTTCCAAATCAATGTAATATTAGATTACCCAAATTAAATATTCCAGTATTTTCTGGAAAATTTTCAGAATGGACAAATTTTAAGGATATGTTTGTTTCCACTGTCCATTCCCAAGTAGCTTTGAGTGGTATTCAGAAATTTCAGTATTTAAAAGGGTTACTTTCTGAAGAACCAGCGTCATTAATTAAGCACATTTCCCTTTCTAATGAATCGTACCAAGAAGCTTGGGAAAAATTGTTAGACCGGTATGATAAAAAGAAACAGATTGTCCATTCTTTGATTAAATTATTTTTAGACCAGAAATCAGTTCTTCAACCTAATAGCATAAATATAAGAAATTTGCTTAATACTAGTGATGAAGTTATTAGGGGTTTGAAAGCTGTTGGTGATGAAGCTACAAATAGAGATCCATGGTTAATATATTTGTTATTCCAAAAACTGGATCCTGAAAGTCGAAGACTTTGGTCCATTGAAAGTACAGAAAATGAATTTCCCACTTTGAAAGAATTTTTTGATTTTTTAAGTGTAAGATGTTCTTCTTTAGAGCTCATCTCTAACAATGAAAGTGATATTAAACATTCCAAAAGCTCAAATTTTGTTGGTTCCAAGTACACTTCAAATAATAAACAATCAAAGGTGTGCTTAAAGTGTCAAGGAATGCATCCATTGTACAAATGTGTAAAATTTAAATCTATGGATGTTTTTGCCCGAAAAAACTTTGTTAAACGTAATAACTGTTGTTTTTTGTGTTTAAATTCTCATAAAGTTAAGGAATGTCCCAATTCTCATTTAAAATGTTTTAAATGTGAAAGTAAACACAATACACTCTTACATGAAGAGAGTAAGGGTAATAATGCTTGCACTATTCAGACTGAAACTAAATTATTTCCTCATTCATCTGAAAATAAAAACCATCTTTCAAGTAGGGAAGTTGTACACGAGTCAACATCTCATGAATTACAAATTAATTCTAGTGCTTCTTTCAATAATTCCAAATGTGTTTCCTTTCTTCCTACTGCTAGAGTTCTGTTATATAATAATGAAAATAAAGCCTATTCTTTCAGAGCTTTGCTGGATTCTGGTTCAGAATGTACCTTTGTAAGTGAAAATGTTATAAGAACTTTAGGGTTAAAAAGAAAAAATGACAGAATTGTTCTAAATGGAATTGCTGGAGTATCAGCTGGACAAACTCGAGGTTCAGTGATTCTTACAGTTGGGTCTAAGCTTTCTAATGAGTCCTTAAAGGTTCAGGCTTATATACTGCCTAAAGTAACATCTCAGTTACCAGCTGAATTACTTGATATGAAAAAAATTGAGTATCTTAAAAGTATTACCTTAGCAGATGAAGATTTCATGAAACCGCAAGAATGTGATGTTATTTTGGGATCTGACTGTTTCTTTACTATTTTAAGATATGGTAGAATTGTGAGTACTGAGAATGAGCCAATTGCCCAAAATACTATGTTTGGTTGGGTGGTAGCTGGAAAATTGGAACCTAAATGTAAATATTCTTCTAGTATCAAATCTCATTTTCTTAGTGTTGCAAGCGAATTAAATGTTGATCTATTATTGCAAAAATTTTGGCAAACTGAAGAAATAAACATTAAAATTCCACAGTTGTCTGATGAAGAAAATTTTTGTGAACAACATTTTTGCTCAACTTACAAGGTAACTCCAGAGAATAGATTTGAAGTTAAGTTACCAATTTATAAAGATGTGATGTCATTAGGAGATTCTAAGTCCATGGCAGTCTCACGTTTGTTTGCTATGGAGAGAAAATTTCAGTTTGATAAAAATTTTGAAAATGAGTACAGAAATTTTATGAAGCAATATGAAGATCTTGGTCATATGACACTTGTGAACAAAAATTCAAATCCTACAAGCAACAAAGTATATTACCTTCCGCATAGCGTTCTGTTACAAAAAGTGACTCTATTTCTACAAAATTACGTGTGGTCTTTGATGGTTCATGCAAACCGTCTAATGGTGCTTCTTTAAATTCTGTTTTGGCTGTTGGACAAATTCCACAACCTAATCTTTTTACTATTCTGATAAGATTTCGAACAAATCCTGTTGCTTTTACTGCTGATATTCAGCAGATGTATAGACAAGTTTTGATTGCTCCAGAAGATCAAGATTTACAACGTATTGTTTGGCGAGAATCGGCATACTCAGCTTTAAAGGAATATTGGCTGCGAACTATTACTTATGGGACATCTTCAGCTCCATTCTTGGCTACTCGCTGCTTATATCAAGTTGCAAAGGACATAGAGAAAGACGATCCTGCAATAGCTGCAATAATTCAAGAGAGCTTCTATGTTGATGATTGTATGTCAGGTTCAATCTCAAGTGAAGAAGCTATTAGAGTAATTGAAAAGCTTTCACTGGCTTTAGAAAAAAAAGGTTTTCATTTGCGAAAGTGGAGATCTAATTCTTCTGATGTATTAACTCATTTATCTTCAAATTCTCTTGAGTCTACAAATTTAGAAATCCATCCTGATGATTGTTCCAAAGCCTTAGGGCTTAGCTGGGATTCTTCAAATGATATTTTTATCTTTAACGTTAATTTACAATTTGATGATAACATAACTAAAAGAAAATTTCTTTCACAATCTGCCAAATTATTTGATCCGTTAGGATTTTTGGCACCATGCACTGTCTCTATAAAAATGTTTTACCAGCAATTGTGGTTAATGAAGTTAGATTGGGATACTGCGCTTCCTGAAATTTTCCAAACAAATTGGAAAAAATTCCAAAAGGAATTTGAACAAGTTTGTTCTATTCGAATTCCCCGATGGATCCAAGTTTCCAGTAAAGAGATCATATTGCATGGATTTAGCGATGCTTCAGAATCAGCATATGCTGCAGTGATATATGTAGTACAACCTGGTGAAATAAAGTCAAAGGTGACCCTATTGGTTGCAAAAAGCAAGGTAGCGCCCCTTAAACCAGTTTCTATTCCTAGGCTTGAGCTCAATGGTGCTTTACTACTTTCCCGACTATATTCTACACTTGTGACTATTTTGAATACGTTCGTTATTAAGTTCTACGCATGGACGGACTCCCAGGTAGTACTTTCATGGCTGTCATCTCATCCTAGGTGTTGGAAGCCTTATGTGGCCAATAGAACTTCTGAAATTCTAGATTCAGTCCCATCTGACTGTTGGAGGTATGTTCCAGGAAGGGAAAATCCTGCTGACATTGCATCTAGAGGGTTATCTCCCAGGGATCTTCCTAATTGTTCCCTTTGGTGGGATGGCCCAAAATGGCTTTCTTTGAATCAAGAACATTGGCCTCAACCTCAGATTAAGACTGATTTAGACACTGTAAATAAAGAGAAAAAGAACTCTAAATTTTGTTTTCCAATAACTTTAAATAATTCTCTGTTTGAATTATATTTTGAAATTTATTCTTCTTTTACCAAAATTATTGATGTTTTAGCTTTTTGTATTAGGTTTGTGAAAAATTGCAAACAGAAAGTTGGCAAAATGAACACTAGTCCTTTGAATAAAGGTAAATTTCTTCCATTATCAACAATCGAAAGAAGACATTCAGGTAATTTGATTATTTCTTATGTTCAGCAGCTATATTTCGCTGATGAAATTAGTTGTATTCGATCAAATAGATCAGTTTATAAAAAAAGTTCTCTTTTCTCACTTTGTCCTTTTATTGATAGTGACGGTTTGCTAAGGGTGGGAGGTAGGCTGCGAAATTCACCTCTCCAGTACAATGCAAAACACCCAGTCATTTTGCCAACTCAGCATACATTAAGTGTATTAATTGTTAAATATTTTCATGCTGGGTTAAATTTACTTATGGGCATCATTCGACAGACTTATTGGATAATACGTGCCAAAAGGATAATTAAAAATTGTATTCATAAATGTGTTACTTGCTGTAGGTATAGAGCAACCTCTTCCAAACAGTTAATGGGAGATCTTCCTCTTAACAGAGTTACTCCTAACAGGCCATTTTCTGCATGCGGAATCGATTATGCAGGGCCGATTAATATTTTGAAATATCGAGGTAGAGGAGCTAAAACTACCAAATGCTATATTGCTTTATTTGTTTGTTTTGCAACTAAAGCTCTACATTTGGAGCTGGTAAGTGATTTAACCTCTGAGGCATTTATTGCTTCATTAAATAGATTTTGCTCTAGAAGAGGAGCTCCTCAGCATATTTATAGTGATAATGCCACAACATTTGTAGGTGCTAAAAGGCAACTCTCAGATTTATATAAATTTATTTGTTCAATTGAAAGAAATGAAGAAATTTGTTATTTTCTGTCTCAAAGAAATATTGAGTGGCATATGATTCCTCCAGTGAGTCCGCATTTTGGTGGACTATGGGAAGCCGCTGTTCGTTCGGTAAAATTTCATATGAAACGTGTAATTGGAAGTACTAATTTAACATTTGAAGAACTTTATACATATTTGACTCAAATTGAATCTATCTTAAATTCCAGACCATTAGTAGCAATTGATAGTGATAACAATTCAGACAGTGTGAATATATTGACTCCATCTCATTTTTTAATTGGTGATGTTATTACTTCAACAGCTGAACCTTTAAATGAGGAAAATTTGTCTTTACGGTCTCGTTGGGATATTGTGCAAAAATTAAAATTATGTTTTTGGAGAAGGTGGAGTATTGATTATTTGAGTTCTTTACAAAATAGAAAAAAATGGAGAGTGCATACAGAAAATTTTAAAGTGAATGATATAGTAATTTTGAAAGAGGATAATGTTCCTCCGTCCGTTTGGCCATTGGGCAAAATTATTGAAATTCATCCAGGTAAGGATGGAATAGTCCGTGTAGTGACTGTTAAAACTTCTAGGGGTGTCTTTAAGAGACCAATTGTAAAACTTTGTTTACTTCCTTTGCATCAAGAATAACTCCTTGATGGGTGGGAGTATGTTCAGTACAGTTAATAGTTGCTCTGTTTGATAACAGATGGCGCCACTATGTAATTCTAAGAACATTTTGATTCAGAATTCTCACATCAGTCAGTCTTTTGGAGTTGGATGGTGGAAGGTGCTTGCAGGGCATGGATTGTCCTTGTTTTATTCTATTGTACTGTATTTCCCCAGTATTATGTTGGCTGGGAACTTAATAATTTATAATTTAATTTAAGGCTTTCATGTTAGATGAAAGTAATTTGAAATAGGTTTATTTCTAAGAATATTTTTGCATTAGTTAATAGAATGTGAAACCAGAAGTTCCATTGTATATGTTCGTGGATGTCAACTGTGAAGTTTTTGTGTTTTGTCAAGTTCATGTTTTTTTTATGTGTTTGTGACAATAAAGAAGAAAACCAAGAAAGACTCCTTTCTTTTAAAAAATCTCTACAAGCTGAATAGAAATATCCCTGACAATTGTGGCATCCAATGGGTCTTTTACGTCCCCTGTACTTCTCAAACTTTACACGATGACTAGAGTTGCAAAGAACCGGTTTATTCCCAGGTTTATTTCCAATAGACCCGGTTTATCCCTAGGTTTAGTCCTAAAAGATCTGGTTTATTCTCAAAGAACCCGGTTTATTCTGTGGTTTAAACTGGGTTTAATCTAGTCTTTGCAACTCTAACGGTGACCTAGAATCTTGGGCCCACGGTGGCTGAGTGGTCAAGGCATCACACCGCTAATCGCTTGCGAGTGTATGTGGGAGTGGGTTTGAATCTCGCTGGTTCCGTTGCACACTCTTTGTGGCACTCTCGGTTGTATTTCTGTGTGTTGTAAATTTCCTTGTGTGTGCTATCTCGTCAATGTATATAGTGATGAGGACTTATAAGCGGACGCTTGAAGCCAAGCACACAGGTCAGATGTATTTGTTAACATATGTTAATAAAATCACAATGTCAAATGCCTAGAATCAAATGTCTAGAATCAAATGCCTAGTCAAATGCCTAGAATCTCAGTGATTCGGAAGAGGTGGTCGGGATTGTTTTGTTGTCTGGGCATTTGCACCAGAAACAGCGGGAGTGGAACCGCGACCTACGTTATACGCGGCCGCGAGGCTAACGAAAAAGACAGGCTACCGTGGTGCATTCCATTTATCTTTTTTTACAGACCGCTAGAGTGACGTGATGCTCTTTCCGTACACCTCCATTGGTGCATTAGAGCATCACCTGACTCCGGCGGTCTGTAAAAAAAGATACTCGTAGAGCACCGCGGTAGCCTTTCTTTTTCGTTAGCCTCGACGCGGCCGGTGCATGACGTTTAAAACGTCACATGGAGTGAATCATTTTTACACGGCGATTGGTGCAAAGCGGCGTGTCCTATCTTTTTGACAGTGATCAGTTATGTTATTTGATTTGATCTGTGCATGCACCTGTGCTGTGTTTGTCCTAACTCTGAGTGGATGGCTTTGGTTGCGGTTTCTCTGTAACGGGAGATTTGACCTTTGCTAGACGAAGCGTATTAAATTCGTCTGATTATTCTAAGATTCATTTGATTTGTTTATAGACAATTTCTTTGTCAATTAATTAACTAATACTTTAAAAAAATCCGTTCATTAACTTTGATAGCCCCCGTGTCATTCGTATTTATATGATGTAACGCATTTTTTAGTAAGAAGACGACAAAACTCAATTTGACGATGTAGTGTTATAGCTATTTTATTTTCCTACACGTGTTTCCGTTTTATTGGAACTTTCATATAATTTGCCGATGTTCAAATTATTTTAAATATTCTTGGGAGCCGGTGAAAAGATAAAAATTAGTAATGTATATTTTACTTAAATTTTAAAGAGTTTGCTTCCGTATTTTTTAAGACTTTCATCATATCATATGCCAGACGCCAAGTTTTAAATTATTCTATGGAATCTTCAATGAGATTTCTATTATTTTTGAAAATTGAATGCAGTGACCAAGAAAGAGACAAATTGAATTCTTTCCTCTCCAATTATCGATGTAAATAAAGATGGATTTTACCACAATACAAGCCTACTTTTTTACGGCCTTAATTTTCATTGTCTTCCAGATCACCTTTAAGTACGAAATTGATATATAATTTACCTTTTTAATTTCTCCAAGTAATGCTTTTGACCAAAAGAACACAGGAGTTGTTGTTCCTCATCCACAATGCAATAGTACGCAAGTTATGATCATCCAATAATTCCAGTATTTAATTATTTATTATTTGACAACACCTAAAAATGTTCTTGCATCAATACAATTTTTAACAACGTCACAGTAGGACCTGACGTTGGCTCCCTTTTATAATTTTCATTTTTCACCCCCTCCTTCATTGCGATTAAGGAAGCAATCTCTAACGCCTATCGCCAAGGCCTCGGGGAACTCAGTCTACTCACAAGGAGAAGACCAAGCTTGGTAATCACGGATTTGGATTATTTTTATATATATTGTAGGGTAGAAGCCTCTTAGTCTCAGGTTCAACGGATTTTATACAACGCTCCTTAGTTCTCGAGAAATAGGGAGTCTAATATTTTAACGCAATTTAAATATTTACTTTGTAACGAAAATACTACTTTTGTCGTAGCGCAGTTGTTATGGCGTCTGCTCGTTGATCTGCGGGCCCGTGTTCGAGATCGGGGCGAGCTACGTTTGTTTTTCTCATCTTTTTTTATAAATATACTTCTAATTATTATTTAATAATCTTAATTAAAAAATTAATATTATGCATTAACTATAACGTTAACTTATTTAGTTTTTATTTGTAACTAAATCGTTGTATAAAACATCATTAAACAGTTATTTTTTTTAATCACTTTTAAAATGTATTTCATGTATGCTTTATCGATGCAATGATATTGAACAATTGTGTCAATTCGTGATTTTAAAGAAACATCATTTATATATTGCCTTAACAAGGGAAGTCAATGCTATGATAATACTACTCTGTTTTTAAAGTAAGAAGCATAATTATATTGAAATTTAGCATAAGAATTAAATGACAACATATTTTTTTTTGCATATTAAAGATTTTTAAATTTGTGATACATATGCTTGCGCTATGAGTTAATTTATAATTAATAAAATAAAGTACGATTTTGTAGCGATTTTGTAATTTTTACTAGTCAATAATGGATCCATTAAAAAAAAATCTCTTTAAATGATGAGAAATGTTTAACCCTTTCCGGCACAAACAAATTCTGTTCGTAAAATGCGCAATTACTGACTGACACCGGAATTTACAAACGACTTTTTTAGAAAATAAGAAGTCCTTATTTTAAGCTTTCATTATAGAAGCAAAATTTTATTAAAATATTCTTGGTGCCGAATGCAAGTTTGGAATTAAAATTAGGTGTGCCCGGAGTGGGACCACTGTGCCGGAAAGGGTTAATAATGGCTTAAAAATCAAATTAATTAAATTTAAATTTAAATATGTTAACATTACAACTAATGTACGATATTAAAATTTTTAATTGATATTGTTAAATTATAATTACAAGTATATTTATAAAACAAAAAATGAAAAAACCAACGTAGCTCGCCCCGGTCACGAACCCGAGCCCGCGGATCAACGAGCAGACGCCATTATAACTGAGCTACGCCCAACGCAGTATTTTCGTTACAAAGTATTTAAGTTGTGTTAAAATATTAGACCCCCCTATTTCTCGAGAACTAACAAAGGAGTGTTGTATAAAATCCGTTGAACCTGAGACTAACCTGCTGTCTTGTTTCAAAATATCAGCCACCTCTAAAATTTCAAACTGCTATAGCTCAGCCATTTTTTAAGATAGAGGCAAAACAAAAATTGCTCCGGAATCCTTGGATCAAGGCCGAATATTTAACGGAAAAAACTTTTAGATTTTCTAATTTTGTGTAGATCGTTTTAAATTTGAAATATTTAATTAGCTATCACAGAATGATTCATTTCTGGCAGAATATCCCCAAATTCAACTGGGACCTGTAGACCATAGTCAGAAACATATACATAAAATTTGATTCAATCCTATCCACAACTTTATGCATTTTTCGGAAATACAATAATGAAAATTGAACAAAAATTTCTATTACAGCGCCCCTTCCAGCGAAATTTCTCCAAATTGAAGTGAAACTTGCTGGCCATAGCCAAAAAAAAAAAAACTATAAATAAAATTTGGTTCAATTTTATGCCCAATTTCATACACTTTTCGATGATACAAAGAGGACACACACACGGACACCAGGGATAGACAGATATTTTTTAAAAACTATGTTTTTCAGAATCTCTGACCCCTAAAACGTGTAAATCCGTCGAAAAAAAAATTCGATTACAATACTTTCTTCTATTATAGACAAAAGAAAGTAACAAGTGTGATCCAAGATCGCTCGAAGGGTTTCGTTCAATATTCCTTTCAAAACATTTTATCCTTTCTTTAATAAATCCAAATAAATTTCATTTAGCAACCAAAAAAAAAAAAAAAAAAAAAAAAAAAACGTTTTTTGTTTTTTATAAAGTAAAAATTTACCGGTCTATTTTTTCGTTTTATCGAGTATACAAATCAGCCCGATAGTGGGCGAAGCCGGCTTTTATATTCTGTCATAATAATATCTGTCACCCGGACTAAACGCGATATAAAAAAATAATTTCAAAATTAAACCTGTTGTACGCCTTCAAAATGTTAAAATATGCAAATATTTCCATAATCGGATTTGTATCATGATTCAATATGTTTCTCAAACTCATATATTTACTATTCTCTATTACTTATATTGATACTCGCTTTGCATTATTCTCAAACATCTGAAAAATTTGTTAAACTTTCAATATGACGTCAGATTTTCTTTTTAATTCTCGAGATTAACGAAAAAGACAGGCTACCGCGGTGCTTTCCACTTATTTTTTTTTTACAGACCGCGAGAGTGACGTGATGCTCTTTTCGTACACCTGCATTGGTGGATTCGAGCATCACGTGACTCCCGCGGTCTGTAGAAAAAGATACTCATAAAGCACCGCGGTAGCCTTTCTTTTTCGTTAGCCTCGTTAATTCTCTAATGACGTGATAGTAATCTGCTTTGTGTACATCCACATACTCATACTCCTTGAATTATTGAGGAATCGTTGAAAATTTCCTTTTTATTACCACTATGACGTCAATCATTTTTATTTCATACTAGCTAACCCGCCCGGCGTTGCTCGGGCCCGAGATAATTACAATCTTAGAGAAAGGCGTTAACCCCTCCCTCCCCATACCCGCAAATATAATGAATAATTTGTTCAAGAGAACCACCGTCACGTACATTAACGCGATTATTAAAAAAAGAATTACTTTTTTCTGATAATTAGAACATAACGAAGACGCTACGCTAAAATAGCCGGCAGATGACACCCTTTCCCGACCTCAATTTCAAATCTATATCTTAATTAGTTACCTAAATATTTGTTCATTAGTAAAATTTGGCAATTATTTCCTTTCACTTTCGCAAACTAAATGAGAGGGATCGGCCAGAGAAACAGATCTCTTTGTAATTCAGTTTTTAATGGAAGCTGATCTCTGTCTGAAAATTTCTCGGATCGTTTTCACTGGCGCCGAAAGATTTTTGGCAGTTTTTTGCGTAAATTAAAAAAAATTACCAACCGAATTTTTCAAAAATCACATAGTCAGATACAGAATATTTTTATACATATGCTCAGAAATTTGCAATTTGATATCTCAATTAGTTTTCTTAAAATTCGCTAATTAGTTAAATAATTTCGAATTCGTTCATTTCCGGTCGCTAATCCAATGCACCTGTCCGTTTCTTTGGCCATTTTGATTTAAAAGATGATATTTTAGAAGCGATGGTTAATGAGAATCTAATTAATATCTAGGCTAATTATCAAAATATTAAAATTCTGAGGCTCAGGTGCACATGGTCAGACCTTGGACTATCCACACCTAAATTTCCAGCCTTCTAGGTGGGCTAGATTTTCCTAGCCATCGCCAACAGACACACACAGACAGACACACACACACACAGAGAGAGAGCGAAACTTTCTTTTATTAGTATAGATGCTCAGAAATTTGCAATTTGATATCTCAATTAGTTTTCTTAAAATTCGCTAATTAGTTAAATAATTTCGAATTCGTTCATTTCCGGTCGCAAATCCAATGCACCTGTCCGTTTCTTTCGCCATTTTGATTTAAAAGATGATATTTTAGAAGCGATGGTTAATGAGAATCTAATTAATATCTAGGCTAATTATCAAAATATTAAAATTCTGAGGCTCAGGTGCACATGGTCAGACCTTGGACTATCCACACCTAAATTTACAGCCTTCTAGGTGGGCTAGATTTTCCTAGCCATCGCCAACAGACACACACACACACACACACACAGAGCGAAACTTTCTTTTATTAGTATAGATAAATATATTTTTTTTCAATTGGTGAAACTTTTTATTTCATTTTCATTTTTCACATGGAAATCGTCTGATAGAAAATTAATTATTGTAGAATGAATTTCATCGTGGATTTTAAATTTTTGGCATCTGCTTTAACGAAAGATGTTTAAATTTAATAGGAAAAGGCTGTTAGAATTTTGGTTTTTTATCTCTATTCATTAAACTAATACGAATTTTTCAAATTTTAATATTTTGAGCTTTTCATAGCTGGTATTCAGCTGTATACACAAAGTTTCAACTCTGTAAGTTACATAGTTTCTGAGAATAGCTCTGTGACAGACAGACAACGGAGCGGGAGTAATAGGGTTTCGTGAGATGAACACAACCTTAAAAATGGGGCAAGAAGGAGAGGTGGGTATAATTATAATACCTACGAATTACCAACTCCTTAAAAAAAAATTTCCAATCTTGGTAACTTGTTGAATATCCGTGTAGATATATATTTGCGTTAATTGAAGAGGTCGATGGATCTCATTGTAAAGCTTTATTTATAGTTGGTTTATCATACATGAAAATCAGGAACACAGTGAGTATAAAAAGAAGATCGCTCATATTTACAACATTTAGACAGGATTCGGAAAGAGCCAATAAGGCTTTTTAATAAGACAGCCAATAGAAAAAATGGCTGATAAGACAACCAATCAACATTTAATAAAAATATGTAATGGAACTAAAACCGAGGCTAACGAAAAAGACAGGCTACCGCGGTGCATTCCACTTATCTCTTTTTACAGACCGCTAGAGTGACGTATTGCTCTTTTCGTACATCTGTATTGGTACATTCGAGCATCACGTGACTCTCGCGGTCTGTAAAAAAAGATTTGCGTAAAGCACCGCGGTAGCCTACTAAAACTAAATGATGTAATGTGCGATTATGCTATTCTAACAACCGCCCTTAATCGCACATCAAATCTTAATTTCCAAAATTCAAATTTTGAGATTGCATAATTTTAAAAGTTCATCAAATTTTGTTTAAGAAAGTGCTTTTGTTCGCATGTCAGCAATTTGATCTTCAGTGGAAATGTATTCCTATTTTAATATCATTTCTAATGACATCGCGAAAAAATTTCGACTTAATATCAATACGCTTCATTCTCCAAATTTTTTTTTCATTTGTGATACGCTTAATACATGATTGGTTATCTTCATATACGCTGCAAAAAATAATTGTTGATTTTACAGTATAAAACTGGCATCCCAGCTGCCAGTATTATACCGTAAAATTAACAGTATTAAACAGTAAAATAAGCAGTAATACGCTGCCGTGCAAGCAGTAATACGCTACCGCGCATGCGCGGTAGCGTATTACTGCTTGCACGGCAGCGATTACCTTTTTCAAAAATTCCAGCAGTTGATTTAGGTTCAATAGGAATAGAACTAGGATTACAATCTTGCATTTTGTACTTTTCTAACAATCTTAAAATATAGGACTTTTCATCTAAGAACAACCCGTCCGATGTAAATTCCATACGGATGCCTAAGAATTAAGATGTCTTTTCTGATTTTGGTATCTGAGAAATTGACGGAGAAACCTTTTTACGCCGTTAATAATCTCCACGTGTTGTGAACTATCGAAAGAACACTTAGAACATGTTAAAAACCAGACCCCAATTAACCATAAGTACTTCAAGTGATAACCGCAGCTGCAAACCAAACCATAGTGAATAAAACCAAAGACTGTCGAAACTGATCAGCTGAGAAATTCTGCAGACCTCCCTACTTCAACCTACAGCTGATACCGTGCGCTAGAACTCAATAACAATCTCTCAGAATCAAAAATGTAGTCGAACAGTTAAGACGCCCTTGTAAATATCCCAAATAAAATGTAAAATTGGAGCACTTTTATGCAGTCTCCAAAACGCGATTTAAATGTGTATATAAAGCCAAGAATTACAATAATAATATTATATTCAAAGAAAAATGGATCTACTTCTTACTTCACGCAATATTACTTTCTTCTAATAATGTTGTTTATTACTCCCATACAGCGACACTTCAATGAATCAAAAGGATAAATATCAGTGCATTATTGTGGATATTACTTTGCGCAAAAGCAGTTCTCAGGTAAGCTGAACAATCTTTTTTACCATTATCGAAAGATGAAAATGTATATTAAAATATGAAGACTGATATAACAATTTATTAAGATAGAAAATTAATTATGCTACAGACGGTTCCCCTAACAGAAATTATTTAGATAATATATCACTAATAAACATTAATTTCTCGAACATCTCGACCTGCAATCAACAGATCATCAACGTAAAGAACCATAAATAATTTCTATGAATTTGCTTTCTTAGAATCTCGTCCTGAAACAATTTCACGGAATCTTGTTCTGTAAGATGGAAAGTCCCAAATGTTCTATACTAGGTTGTAGACAAGAAAATATTTCGGAGAGGGATTTGTAGGCTCAAAATTTAATTTTTACTGTCATATTTTTTATTCTTTTAACTAATTAAATAAAGGGAGCAATAAAAGCCTTATTTATTACTGACTTATTAAAAGCTTATGTTGTGAGTTCAAGTAATTCAATAATGTAATTACAAAAAAAAAAAAAAAAAAAAAAAAAAATTCTTTGAGCTTTTTTATTTTAAATAAATTTAAAATCTCATTTGTGTTGATGCTGCTTGCTTTGCCGATGTACAGGGTGATTATAAAAAAACTATCCCGATATATGAGTCCTTAACTATCACACCGTTCACAGAAACTGACTGAAATTTTGGTTTTAAGTATTTTGAGGTATGCCTATGCGCTCAAGAATCGTATGAAAAACAACATTTAAACTCTAACAGTTACGGTTACAGTGACAAAATTTTGAAAATTTCAATTGGCAACACCTATTTTTTTTTTATTGGAATGTGTGATCTTCATAGTGAAAAACCATAAAAAGCGTTGGAACGGTACCTGTAGCACGAAAATTGCCGGCGCTAGACAGACTAAGAAGAAAAGTGAAAACAACGAAACAGAAACAGAGTTTCGAGAAAAACAGTTTTAAAGTTTTACAACGTTTTTAAACAAACATGGATAACAGTGATAATTTTCAGCTTACATAAAATTATCTATACCAGGCGAATATAATGCAACCTCCCGGACTTTCTCTTTCTCAATTCTTGTGTTTCTACCTGGTATGCCGCACACAATACGCTAAAAATGAGCCAGTTCACGTTCACTATGCAATACCAAAAGGTGGATAATTTTTAAACCAATACGAATTTCCAAAAAGCTGCTTTACCACAAAGTTTTTTAGGGTTTAAAGAGTGAAAATATGGCAATTTTTTTGTCGATTAAAAAAAAAGTTATAACATTCCTTAATGGTATATAGTAATCCTGAAAGAAATTTGGGAGAGAGATCAAACCCTGGTGATCCGTCCCACTGACCAGGGGCTTGGTTCTGTAACGCAGGAAGCCCGGGTTGAATCTCCTGGTTAAAAAATAAGGAAAAACGTATCAGCAAAAATGATCTCAAAGATAATGCAGTGAGTGCGAAAGCCTTGTACTGCTCCACTAATTATTGATGATCCGAATTGCTCAATTTATTTAAAAATGACTACTTGAGACCCTCCCATAATTAGGGTTCAGTACGTGAAAAAGAAAAAAAAATGGAGCCTTTACAGTCTCGCATTGAAAATCACGATTATGAAAAATCACGTAATAAAATCAACATAGAATTATAAAATGATTTTCAGATTGTTTCTTTTACATGTGCTATAAGACTTTCCTTCGGGGCAAATTTCAAAGTTCTATAGGTTATCCGAAAGTATTTTATAGTTTTTGAGAATAAAACCTATAGGGTACTTCCTGTCAACCTAGAATTTTGAAATTTGACACGAAGGAAGGTCTTATAGCACTTGTAAATGAAAAAAAATCCGAAAATCATTAATTTATAAATGTATGCCGATTTACTACGTGACAAACTCATGAATTCCCATAATCGTGAATACTAATTATACATAAAAAATAACAACAACAATAATATAATAATAATAATAATAATGATTTTCCTCTTTGGATTTTTTTCCCTTTACATGTGCTATAAGACCTAAATTCGTACCAAAATTTCAAGGTTCTGGATCAACCGGAAGTACCGTATATGTTTTACCCTCAAAAACTATAGGGTACTTCCGGTTGACCTGGAACCTTTTCTTTTTTTAATACCACTAACCAGGCCCCTACCTGCCGGGCATGATTGCCTAACTTGACGAGTTAGTACCTGGGCGCCGGGCGATATTAGCATGATCACAGCATGGCTGTGATCTACCTGACATGAGCCTTATTGGCATCGCTGCAGTGCTCTCTAGTGGTTTGCTACAGTTTTCTTTGTTTGCCGGTTCAAGGTTTCTATTTAAGTTTGTTGTATTGGCAGATTTAAAAACAAAAAAGCTAAAGTTAAAGAGGAGAAAGGAATTGGTCTCGTAATTTAAAACCTTGATCAGGTGACGAGACCTTCACCTGGAACCCTGAAATTTGGCACGAAGGAAGGTCTTATAGTACATGTAACAAGAAAAAATCCGAACATCATTAATTTATGTCGATTTATTAAGTGACAAACTCGTGAATTTTTATAATCGGGAATAATGCCAAATTAGCGCATTGTAATGGAAATTTTTGTCACTGTAATATAACACAACGGTACAGAACTCTCAAGGTATGAGTCCTAATCGTACTTGACCTGATATTATTTTTTGTATTTTTTTTTTTTTTTTTTTTAATGGCTACGCCACTGTATATATAGGTCATTCTGAGATAAATAAAATCGTTTCCATGCGGAAGACAATTTTTCAACACTTTCACTGGTTCGCATAATATATACACTTAATGTCTGTTATGTTATCACGATCTTTTCGAGAAATCATCTTTGGAGAGCAAACGTAACACCGAAGATTTCAAATGCATTTTCTGTTTGTCCACTCAAAATATTCAGATAATATTACAATAAATAACCCTTTATGTTGACAATCGGCGTTTTTCAATATTAGATAAGCCTTTGTTCGGTGTACCCATTTTACCTTCCAGCTGAAATCTGTGACACAATTCTTTCATAAATATCGCAACCCTTTGAAAGAACTAAATACTCTTTAACATTTGAGGATACACTGCAAAAAATAATTGTTGATTTTACAGTATAAAACTGGCACCCAGCTGCCAGTATTATACCGTAAAATTAACAGTATTAAACAGTAAAATAAGCAGTAATACGCTGCCGTGCAAGCAGTAATACGCTGCCGCGCATTACTGGCAGCTGGGGCGCCAGTTTTATACTGTAAAATCAACAATTATTTTTTGCAGTGTACGTTTATATACAAGCACATGTGACGTAAGGAGTTAACTTTTCTTAGGGTTCCGTACTTAAAAAAGTAAAAACGGAACCATTATAAGATCACTCCTGTGTGTCTGTCTGTCCGTCTGTCAGAATCTTTTTTCTCGTAAACTATGGGACGTGGAAAGTTAAAACTTGGGAAAATTATAAAGCCTTTTTACCCACATATTTTCAGACTATTAGCCATTCACAAATATGTTTAGGGAAAATTTAGGGAGCTAATTAAGTTACTTGAAATAAAAAAGTTTTCTTTTTGTCGATTGTTTGAAAGATCTCTTAATACCGAACTCAAAAAAATATATTTTTAATTTTAGGTATTATATTTTCGCAGATATCGTCAAAAATGCACTGCAAAAAATCTCCTCCCACCCCCTCTATTTCCGAATCTACTGAAACTAAAAATATGAAAAAATTACGGTTAGTAGAAGTTTATTTAAATGTTGCAGGAAAAATATAGAGATTTTCCTAGGTAACGAAGGTTTTGAGAAAAACGCATTTTTTCTTTACACGCAAACTTTACATTTCGGGCGGTCAGCGGGGAAGTTCACGGGCGGTCGTGGTACCTTTCGACGTAGAATCATCCAACGATACTTGATAATGATTTTCGAAAACAACTGTCGGTAATTAGTCGAGATATTAATTAAGTTACTTGAAAAAAAATTATATATCGATTATTTCTTTTTATATATGCGATTTTTATATATCGATCGGAAGCTCTCGTAACATCGAACTCAAAAATATATTTGTTTTAATTTTAGGTATTATATTTTCACAGATATCGTCAAAAGTACTGGAAAAATATCCCCCCCCTCCCTTTCCGAATCTACCGAAACTAAATTATGAAAAAATTAGGGGTAGTAAGGAGTTTATTAATTAATAAATAGTAATTAAAAGATTAAATGTACGGGGCCCTTTGAGCGCGATTTCAACTCGCACTTGACCGATTTTTTTCCCCTATATTCCCTGGTCGGGGAAATTTCCCAGGGTATTCCCTTTCGGGGTAATTGTTGAGTATAAAAATCGCATATTCGCAACTTTAAAATATTACAAATAACACGATTTTTTTTGGGGGGGGGAGGGGGGGGGTGTTTAAGCAATGTGTTCTTCTGAGGTGCAAGACGCATCACTTTTTCGCCCCCCTACCCTCCCCTCCCCAACCACAGCTGCAAGTAATTTTGAATCTGAGATTTTTTTTTTTTTTTTTTTTTTTTTTTTTTTTTTTTTTCCCTCACTCTTATTTGTTTTCTAAAAAGAAAATCTGCACAAAGACATGCAGACTTGAAGCTTTTTCTAATACAGTTGAATCCAAGTCCAAATTTTAAAACGCAATAAATTTAAAATTCCATTTTCGAAAAATATAAAGACATATATTAAATTCACATCAATCAAGAAAGAGAAATCATGCGTCAAACATAGATTATGAAAATTTTTTCAGCACAATACGGTAACGAAACTTCCCAGTTTAAAAAGGTGAAAGGACGTCTAAATAAACAATTTGGAAAACGCTTAACACATTTGAAAACCCAATTGCAGCAATTTACCCTCAATAATCGGAAGAATATCCTAATTCTTTTGTGCACCCCTGTATCTGATCTATAGATTTGTATATATACAACATAGTATGCAAAAATTTAGTTCAGTTAGGAAACGCATAGCACAGTTGAAAATTCCCTTGCAGCAATTTCCGTCAATAAACTGAAACATACTATAGTGATCATGTTTGCATCCTTGTATATGATCTGTAGAATTTATACACACCAGTAATGAGTAATATGAAAAAAAAATTGTTAAATTTAAAAAGCATATCAAAACTGAAAACGCATTTTTAGCAATTATTGTTCACAGAGTAATATACACAGTAACAGTCACTGTAACCGATTACTTTTGTGTACCCTTGTAAATGAATGATGGATGCTATGCCCACCATATTCTACAGTAAGCATCTTATGGTGCACTTCAGTGATATATACCAATTTCAATATGTTTGAAGTATATAATATATAGTACATACAGACCAACCTAATTCATAAACACTTTTCAACTATGTTGGACGAGCTATGTAATAGTACGAGCTCGTACGAGAGCGTAAAGTAAAGCTCTTATTTCTTCTAGATCCACCAAAGGTTCCCTTAATAATTATTAAGAGCACCTTACTAACTATGAAAATGTCAAGAAATCGTTAATTTTCACCATTAGTAATTTTTTTAACATACATTATCTTACATAAATCACACGAGCAGGGAAGACCGAGCTATGCTCGGTTAAAATTAAATTTGAGTTAAAATATCATGACTCATGACCAAAATGACCCACAAATTGAATTTTCTCGAACATGTGACTTAGCCCAACAGTCTTCTCGTGCCCGAAAACCATTGGATGCAGAATTTAGTGTAAATTGAGCCGCTTTTTAGATCTTGACCCACAATGACCCAGAAATGACCCACTAATCGATTTTTCTCGGACATGTGACCTAGCCCAATGATTTTATCGTGCTCGAAACTCGTAGGACACAAAATTTAATCAAAATCGTTAGAGCCGTTTTTTAGATAAAATTAATTTGACCCGCGTTGACCCCAAAATGACCTACTTATCGAAAGTTCTCGAACATGTGACCCAGTCCAATAGTCTTCTCATGCCCGAAAATGGTCGGATACAAAATTTCGTCAAAATCGTTTGAACCGTTTTTTAGATACAATTAGCTAGACCATGACCCAAAATGACCCACTAATCGAATTTTCTCGAACATGTGACCTAGCCCAATGGTTTACTGCTCCCCCAAAACGGTAGGATACGAAATTTCGTCAAAATCGTTAGAGCCGTTTTTAAGATAAAATTTGCATATATATATATATATATATATATATATATATATAACCACACACAAGATTTGCTCGTATTAGAATATATGATTAAAGAAATTTTACAAGAAATGCCTCACTTTGATTGAATAAATCTCGGATACCATTCATAACAAGATGTTTATATAGAAATAAGTTTTTGTTCATCAGTTTGTAGTGGTTGTAAGGGAATAGTTAAACAAGTTCATTTATTTGAAATATTTTTTAACTTTTTTGGTTCATTACACCTTTACTTGTATATATAGAAAAATGTAAATTTTTAAGTTTTAAAGTTGAATTTCTTCGGAGTCTGCCAGTATTTAGAGCCTCAAAATGTGCCTAAATAGCGTCTTTGCCATAATCAGGCCTTAAAACCCATAGATGCATAAAATAGAAATCGTTAAGATGAGTTCGGGCTTTTTCTTGGAGCCCGAACCCGAAAAGTGTCGTCAAAGACCGGGCCCGATACCGAAATTACGCTGTAGAAGATTATTAATAACATTTAAAAATTGTTTCAATATTAATTTTCTCATTTGAAAGTAGCTTCTTCCATAGAAATAAGTATTCATCATAAATGTTTCCCCATGAAAACATTTCGTGATTTTTATGTCCATGAAAATCTATTTAAAATAGCAAATTTGTTATTCATGCTCAACCTAAAGCAGAAATCGGGAAAAGCCACAAATCTTATTTTTTTAAAGTAAGATTGTAAAAATATGGCAGAAAGACACGAGTTCAGATTTCTAGTAATTCTGGAAAAGGACTTCAAACAGAAAGCGAAGACAGACACGAAGACAAGAGAAAGGCATATTCCATTGCTTCTTTATATGCTACTAAAACTGACCGTGCAAAGACTTCAGAATCAAATAGAATATTTCTCCTTATATTCCATCAATAACAATTCAATTCTCTTTCAAACTGATTTTTTAAAAAATTTAAACACTTTAAGAAACCTAGACTAAATTTTTGTTTCTCAAATTGAAAGTTTTTCCCCTTTTTTAGGCACGTTCGTAATTAATACGTAGCACCTATAGTTGTCGTCTGGTTAGTCCGCCTGTCTGTCCGTCCGTCCGCATATAACAGCGCCAAAACTGCCCAAACGAATAATTTGAAATTTAATATATATTATCGTTTCAGAATTTTGTCGAGTCATTTCAAATTTTATGAAAATTGAATGAAAACTAAAAAATATATTAATAAAAGTTTTCTTTATTCTATTAAATCCTATCGTACCTATATAATAAAAGCGCAATTCATGTGACTGAGGAAAACAAATACGAGCAAACCACTTCTTTTTTTAATACGCCAGGCGGCCATTTTTATTCAAAATTATTTTTTCGAATAAAATTGCTTAAAAGTTAATTTTTTAGAAAGAACGTTAAAAAAAATTGTTTGCTTGAGCGATGAGTTACATTAAAAAATGTATAGATTATGAGATAACTTTAGTGGAAAATCGGTTAACAGCCGAATATCTCAATTCATTAGAGTAAATAAACACAGGAGATTCGTTCATTTTGAGTCATAAAAATATTAAACTATGGAGGTAATCATTCGCAAAACAAGATCTCCATGGTGAATTTTGCAGCGCTGTCTGATGATGAAAAAAAAAAAAAAATCGCATTTGTAAGCGTGGCATACGTAATAAGATTTAAAAAAAAAAAAAAAAAAAAAAAGGCATGCTCAATTCGCTCATAGCAGACGATAAAATCCATTTCACTGAAATAATAAGGATGATTTTTTTACATTGTGAAACTAGTTATAAAACGAACGCACTTCATTTGTCACGTTTAACGTACAATTTCCAATTTGTTCCATTTGTGAAATAATAAAATTTTCACTTTGAACCCGAGCCCGAAGACTGGTATAAAAATCGAGCCCGAGTCCATATCATTTCTAATCCAGTTCTACCTTCAACGAACGAGATTGAACTTCTGCGAATCGCAACACAATATATGATTACATTCGAAGATTTTTCATTTGGTATAAAAACCATTTAACACAAAAAGCGTGAGGCAATGGGAAGTACACAAATGATTAATGGAAACCACAAAAAAGCTGCGAAATTCTTTTATTGTATCAAGTTGTCCCCTGAACTTTCTCAGTAATTTGATTATTGTAACTCTGTAGATTTCAGTTTCTTAATCTTAAATATTCTATCGAAAATAATTAAAATACCGATTTTGTGATAATAGCATTAATAATGAGTTTGAACTTATCAATATTTTATTAATTATTGATAATCCCAATTGTTCAATTTATATGAAAAATGAACACTTGAGCCCTTCCCCATAATTTTCGAATTGCTATTCCACTGTCGTCAGATTTCTGACAGCGTAACGTCCAACTGTCAACGCAATCCTTACATCACTGATAATAAGACTATTAAAAACTACTCGACTGATTTCCTCGGAAATGGATCAACAAACCAAAAAAGAAGAAAAAAAATCATGTCAACTTCTCAAAGAGATACAAATACAAACGTTATTTCATTGCATGATATCTCGAAAACTCTTATTTCCTAATTGTATAGCCGCAAAGAAATCTCAGATAAACCTTTATGTTTGTTTTTGCTAAAATACGAGAAAGTGGGGGCATAGAGTTTTCAAGTGCTTCTGTGTTTTATCTCATTCTGTTGCAAGACAAGAGCTTACCGTATTACTCCGACCTTATCTTCTGTTTTTACAAGATGAAGGTAAATAATTCAAAAGAACCTACAGCTTTACAATAATGCACGTGAGCGCGAAATTTACTCCTCCTGTTGTTCTGGACGCATCCCAATATGCTGGAGTTATTTGTTGAAGGCTAGTGTTTGAGTCAATGAAATAGTTTGGAATCACCATAAATTTTATTTACATTAAAATATTCACATAAATTGATAAAGATACAGTATGTTGTTCGTAATTCCCAAAAAAGTGTTGCTGCTGCTTTCATTATGGACTGGAATTTTTTGCAATTATGCATGTTACTCCATTATTGCTCCCTTTTTTCCACAACTGGTAAGTATTGCTGTTTATTAATTAATGTATAATTAAAGATATTATAAATGCTTACAAGGAAAGTCTCCATAAGCGCACACTCAGAAATTTAAAAAAAAAATTTACAGAATATTCTTCTCATGAGGATATATATGTTTATAAACGAAATTGCTGCGGAACCTCGATATAACGTCCGTAAAAAAAATATGAAAATTTCTTGTTTTTGGCGATTTAATGGCTGGTTGGCGACACGATGAAAGCGAAAAAAAAAAAAAAAACGATGTTATAATAAATACTTAAAAAAAAAAAAAAAAAAAAAAAAAAAAAAAAAAAAAAACTTTTTCTACTCCTTATACTGAATTGGTTTAAGTAAGTTTAACTTAAATAAATACAATTTTATAACTACAATTTTTCCAAAGAAAATTAACAATCATATTCTGTAAGTTTAGAACAAAATTTAAATTGGTTAAAAATACTTCAAACTAAAAATTATTGTCCGATTCTGAGCATTGTCAATTTGTCTTCGATACTGTTAGTGTCTGAGACAAGAGAAAAATATTGTTGCCATAGAAACAACGACTTATACAAAGTTGAAATATATATATAATTAGTGCGTTCTTAATCGGGCAGTAACTGTTAAAATACACTTAAAACTTTTTCTGCCGGTGAAACCGTGTAAATCAGCAATATGCAACTTGTATATATATTATATAAGCTTATGGAAAAATAAAACCTATTTAATCGTTTAAGTTTAAATTCATAAAGGACTACGCATTTAAACACTCATTTAACCAAGAATTTTCAAATACATTAAAATCGCTTGCATTATTTGACGAAGAAAAAGTGTTGCTCGCAAACCGCGACTTTTTGCACAAATACTCGAAAGTAGTTTATAGTGATGGGCTAACGATTATTTTGATTATTCGAATAAATCATTCGGGCATACGCAGAAGCATATCTACCAAACTTAATTTTTAGGGTTTCGTTCATTTCACGAAATCCTATTAGTCCCGCTTCTCTGTCTGTCCGTCACAGAGCCGATTCTCAGAAACTGTGTAACTTACAGACTTCAAATTTGTGTACTTACAGCTGAATACCTGCTGTTACGCTGAAAATCATAAAATTTTGAAAAAATCGTATTATTTTAATATAGAGAGATGAAAAACCAAAAATCTAGCAGACTTTTCCTATTAAATTTAAACATTTTTTATTACAGCAGTTGCCAACAATTAAAAATCCACATTTTTTTTTTATATAATAATTAATTTTTTATTGAAAGATTTCCATGTGAAAAAGTGAAAATGAAATAAAAAGTTTCACCAATAGAAAAAAAGATTAATGTGACGTCATATCGGTAATAAAACGGAAACTTTCAAACATTTCTCAATAATACAAGGAGTATGAGTATGTGTAAGTACAGAAAGCAGGTTAATATGACGTCATTAGAGAATTAAAAAAAATTAATCTGACGTCCTATTGGAAGTTTGACGGACTTTTTCAAATGTTTGAGAATAATACAAAGAGAGTATCAATATGAGTAATAGAGAAAGCAAGTAGATATGACGTCAGCAAGTGATTAGTTTGAGGAACGTATTGAATCATAATAAAAATCCGATTATGGAAATATTGGGATATTTTTATATTTTGAAGATCTCTATACAACATGTTTAATTTTGAAATTGATTTTTTTTTTTAATATTACATTTAATCCACATGACAGATATTATTATGACAGAGTATAATAGCGGGCTTCGCCCGCTATCAGGCCTGTTCAGATATTTGAAAAAACGAGAAAATATACCGGTAAATGTTTACTTTATTAAAAAATATGAGCCTTTTTTTGCACTTATTTCTCTTCTCATCACTAAATATGAGGTTAAATACAGGATGTCCCTTGTTATCTCTGACCAATACCTAATTCCTAAGTCTTCAATTTTAGAAATATAGTTCCAATTCCTAAAAAATGTTTCAAATGTTGTTCTTTACGATTTGAATATTCATCATCGTCAAAATAAGTTATTCTTAAAATAACGAAATCTAAATCTTTATACGGTCCCTGGGTCCTATGTTATATTTAAAAGGAGTTTCTACTTGCTCGAACAAATAAAACAATACAAAATTCATTTTTATACACTGCAAAAAATAATTGTTGATTTTACAGTATAAAACTGGCACCCAGCTGCCAGTATTATACCGTAAAATTAACAGTATTAAACAGTAAAATAAGCAGTAATACGCTGCCGTGCAAGCAGTAATACTGCTTATTTTACTGTTTAATACTGTTAATTTTACGGTATAATACTGGCAGCTGGGTGCAGTTTTATACTGTAAAATCAACAATTATTTTTTGCAGTGTACAATTGAATAAACTTACTGAGTTTTATGATACTTTGAATTTTATGAATTTTAAGTATTTTCTGACACTAAAGTCTAGAGGTTATTTTGCCCCTATCTTTTTTGCAGCTTTCTCCGTGTACAAATGTCATAAAAAATATTGGGTCATCCAGAAAATTCTACGATTTTTCAAAGCGAAGCGAGGTTTCGTCTGCTTATATTTTGCTACTGCTAATAAGGACTGACCTTGAATGATCCAGTTATGTAAATTGGGTCTTTTCTGCTTGCGTTGCATAATTCTCGCTTGGGTTGTGACATAATTTTTGTTTCAGTGCAGTGCTAAGAATGGAGAACCAGAAAGTTGATTTTCGTCAATTATGCTCTTTTATTTCAAGAAAAGTAAAAATGCTATTCCAACTGCTCGTAAAATTTGTGTTGTATATGGACAAAGTGCTGTTTCAGATGACACAGTTCGAAGTTGGTTTGAGAAGTTTAAGCACAGAAAGGATCAGCGTCCATAAGCCGTGTTTTTGGCCCATGAAATAAGACTAAAATTCGATTTTGTTATACTGACTTAATTATTTCACTTTTTAATATTAGAAGGTTTATCCTGTACGATTTCAACAATAGTTTTTGCATTTTGTTCGTTTTTATACGACTTACACAAGCTCAAAGTTCGTATTATTCGTAGTTTTTGATGAAAAATACGCAATTTCCCCTAATTTTACCTCAATTTGTAATACATTTTTTAATATTTTAGCATGAGCGCAGCTTTGCAACACTTTTATTTCTACATATATTGTACATTTTGATGTATTTTGTAATCTATGTAAAGAAGAAAGTGTTGCATGATTGCGCTCATATAAATAACTGAGGTAAAATTAGGAGAAATGGCGTATTTTTCATCAAAAACTACGAATAATACGAACTTTGAGCTTGTGTAAGTCATATAAATCCGAACAAAATGCAAAATCTATTGTTGAAATCCTACAGGATAAACCTTCTAATATTAAAAAGTGAAATAATTATAAATCAGTATAACAAAATCGAGTTTTAGTCTTATTTCGTGGGCCAAAAACACGACTTATGGACTCTGGTCCTTTCAGCCTCGAAGATGATGCCCGCCCTGGACGACCATCATCATCTGTAAAGGAGGACCTCTTATAAAAGAAGCTATCAAATGATCATACACTGTACTTTTTGGAATATTTAGTCTGCGTGATCGTGATAGCTTCTGAACTGTGTAACGTAGTTTTTCAGCGACAGCTTTATTTAAGGGTTCGTCCTTTACAGATAACGGTCGTCCAAAGCGGCATCATCTTCGAGGCTGACATTTTCGCGCTTAAATTTCTCAAACTACCTTCGAACTGTGTAATCTGAAACAATACTTTGTCCATATACAGCACAGATTTTACGAGCAGTCTGACTAGCATTTTTAGCTTTCGTGAAATATAAGAGCATAATTGACGAAAATAAACTTTTTGGTTATGCATTCTTAGCACTGTGCACTGAAACAAAAATTATGCCACAACACAAGCGAGAATTAAACAGTGCAAGAAGAAAGGGCCGAATATACATGTCTGGGTCATTCAAGGTCACTCTTTCTCAGTAGTAGAAAAATATAAGTATAGATGAAATCGTGCTTTAGTTTGAAAAACCGTAGAACTTTCCGGATGACCCAATATATAAAAATAAAAAAGCGTATATTTTGTCGTATTCTTGACAAAGTAAAGAATTTTAAATGTATTTCATTTTGTAAAAACGGAATAAATTATAGAAATATTTAAAATTTGATCGTAATTCTATTAATATATAATATTTTGTAAATATTTAAAATTTGATTGTAATTTGATTCGTTTGATCTAAAATAATTTGATTTAAAATTTGATTCGTATATTTTGCCGTATTCTTGACATAATAAAGAATTGCAAGTGTATTTCATTTTGTAAAAACTGAATAAATTATAGAAATATTTAAAATTTGATCGTAATTCTATTAATAATATAATATTTTGTAAATATTTAAAATTTTATTGTAATTTGATTCGTTTGATCTAAAATAATTTGATTTAAAATTTGATTCGTATATTTTGCCGTATTCTTGACATAATAAAGAATTTCAAGTGTATTTCATTTTGTAAAAACGGAATAAATTATAGAAATATTTAAAATTTGATCGTAATTCTATTAATAATATAATATTTTGTAAATATTTAAAATTTGATTGTAATTTGATTAGTTTGATCTAAAATAATTTGATTTAAAATTTGATACATATATTTTGCCGTATTCTTGACATAATAAAGAATTTTAAGTGTATTTCATTTTGTAAAAACGGAATAAATTATAGAAATATTTAAAATTTGATCGTAATTCTATTAATAATATAATATTTTGTAAATGTTTAAAATTTGATTGCAATTAGATTCGTTTGATCTAAAATAATTTGATTTAAAATTTGATTCGTATATTTTGCCGTATTCTTGACATAATAAAGAATTTCAAGTGTATTTCATTTTGTAAAAACGGAATAAATTATAGAAATATTTAAAATTTGATCGTAATTCTATTAATAATATAATATTTTGTAAATATTTAAAATTTGATTGTAATTTGATTCGTTTGATCTAAAATAATTTGATTTAAAATTTGATTCGTATATTTTGCCGTATTCTTGACATAATAAAGAATTTCAAGTGTATTTCATTTTGTAAAAACGGAATAAATTATAGAAATATTTAAAATTTGATCGTAATTCTATTAATAATATAATATTTTGTAAATATTTAAAATTTGATTGCAATTAGATTCGTTTGATCTAAAATAATTTGATTTAAAATTTGATTCGTATATTTTGCCGTATTCTTGACATAATAAAGAATTTCAAGTGTATTTCCTTTTGTAAAAACGGAATAAATTATAGAAATATTTAAAATTTGATCGTAATTCTATTAATAATATAATATTTTGTAAATATTTAAAATTTGATTGTAATTTGATTCGTTTGATCTAAAATAATTTGATTTAAAATTTGATTCGTATATTTTGCCGTATTCTTGACATAATAAAGAATTTCAAGTGTATTTCATTTTGTAAAAACGGAATAAATTATAGAAATATTTAAAATTTGATCGTAATTCTATTAATAATATAATATTTTGTAAATATTTAAAATTTGATTGTAATTTGATTAGTTTGATCTAAAATAATTTGATTTAAAATTTGATACATATATTTTGCCGTATTCTTGACATAATAAAGAATTTTAAGTGTATTTCATTTTGTAAAAACGGAATAAATTATAGAAATATTTAAAATTTGATCGTAATTCTATTAATAATATAATATTTTGTAAATATTTAAAATTTGATTGCAATTAGATTCGTTTGATCTAAAATAATTTGATTTAAAATTTGATTCGTATATCTTGCCGTATTCTTGACATAATAAAGAATTTCAAGTGTATTTCATTTTGTAAAAACGGAATAAATTATAGAAATATTTAAAATTTGATCGTAATTCTATTAATAATATAATATTTTGTAAATATTTAAAATTTGATTGTAATTTGATTCGTTTGATCTAAAATAATTTGATTTAAAATTTGATTCGTATATTTTGCCGTATTCTTGACATAATAAAGAATTTTAAGTGTATTTCATTTTGTAAAAACGGAATAAATTATAGAAATATTTAAAATTTGATCGTAATTCTATTAATAATATAATATTTTGTAAATATTTAAAATTTGATTGCAATTAGATTCGTTTGATCTAAAATAATTTTATTTAAAATTTGATTCGTATATTTTGCCGTATTCTTGACATAATAAAGAATTTCAAGTGTATTTCATTTTGTAAAAACGGAATAAATTATAGAAATATTTAAAATTTGATCGTAATTCTATTAATAATATAATATATTGTAAATATTTAAAATTTGATTGTAATTTGATTCGATTGATCTAAAATAATTTGATTTAAAATTTGATTCATATATTTTGCCGTATTCTTGACATAATAAAGAATTTTAAGTGTATTTCATTTTGTAAAAAATGAATAAATTATAGAAATATTTAAAATTTGATCGTAATTCTATTAATAATATAATATTTTGTAAATATTTAAAATTTGATTCGTTTGATCTAAAATAATTTGATTTAAAATTTGATTCGTATATTTTGCCGTATTCTTGACATAATAAAGAATTTTAAGTGTATTTCATTTTGTAAAAACGGAATAAATTATAGAAATATTTAAAATTTGATCGTAATTCTATTAATAATATAATATTTTGTAAATATTTAAAATTTGATTGTAATTTGATTCGTTTGATCTAAAATAATTTGATTTAAAATTTGATTCGTATATTTTGCCGTATTCTTGACATAATAAAGAATTTCAAGTGTATTTCATTTTGTAAAAACGGAATAAATTATAGGAATATTTAAAATTTGATCGTAATTCTATTAATAATATAATATTTTGTAAATATTTAAAATTTGATTGTAATTTGATTCGTTTGATCTAAAATAATTTGATTTAAAATTTGATTCGTATATTTTGCCGTATTCTTGACATAATAAAGAATTTCAAGTGTATTTCATTTTGTAAAAACGGAATAAATTATAGGAATATTTAAAATTTGATCGTAATTCTATTAATAATATAATATTTTGTAAATATTTAAAATTTGATTGTAATTTGATTCGTTTGATCTAAAATAATTTGATTTAAAATTTGATTCGTATATTTTGCCGTATTCTTGACATAATAAAGAATTTTAAGTGTATTTCATTTTGTAAAAACGGAATAAATTATAGAAATATTTAAAATTTGATTGTAATTTGATTGATTTGATCTAAAATAATTTGATTTAAAATTTGATTCGTATATTTTGCCTTATTCTTGACATAATAAAGAATTGTAAGTGTATTTCATTTTGTAAAAACGGAATAAATTATAGAAATATTTAAAATTTGATCGTAATTCTATTAATAATATAATATTTTGTAAATATTTAAAATTTGATTGTAATTTGATTAGTTTGATCTAAAATAATTTGATTTAAAATTTGATACATATATTTTGCCGTATTCTTGACATAATAAAGAATTTTAAGTGTATTTCATTTTGTAAAAACGGAATAAATTATAGAAATATTTAAAATTTGATCGTAATTCTATTAATAATATAATATTTTGTAAATGTTTAAAATTTGATTGCAATTAGATTCGTTTGATCTAAAATAATTTGATTTAAAATTTGATTCGTATATTTTGCCGTATCCTTGACATAATAAAGAATTTCAAGTGTATTTCATTTTGTAAAAACGGAATAAATTATAGAAATATTTAAAATTTGATCGTAATTCTATTAATAATATAATATTTTGTAAATATTTAAAATTTGATTGTAATTTGATTCGTTTGATCTAAAATAATTTGATTTAAAATTTGATTCGTATATTTTGCCGTATTCTTGACATAATAAAGAATTTCAAGTGTATTTCATTTTGTAAAAACGGAATAAATTATAGAAATATTTAAAATTTGATCGTAATTCTATTAATAATATAATATTTTGTAAATATTTAAAATTTGATTGCAATTAGATTCGTTTGATCTAAAATAATTTGATTTAAAATTTGATTCGTATATTTTGCCGTATTCTTGACATAATAAAGAATTTCAAGTGTATTTCCTTTTGTAAAAACGGAATAAATTATAGAAATATTTAAAATTTGATCGTAATTCTATTAATAATATAATATTTTGTAAATATTTAAAATTTGATTGTAATTTGATTCGTTTGATCTAAAATAATTTGATTTAAAATTTGATTCGTATATTTTGCCGTATTCTTGACATAATAAAGAATTTCAAGTGTATTTCATTTTGTAAAAACGGAATAAATTATAGAAATATTTAAAATTTGATCGTAATTCTATTAATAATATAATATTTTGTAAATATTTAAAATTTGATTGTAATTTGATTAGTTTGATCTAAAATAATTTGATTTAAAATTTGATACATATATTTTGCCGTATTCTAGACATAATAAAGAATTTTAAGTGTATTTCATTTTGTAAAAACGGAATAAATTATAGAAATATTTAAAATTTGATCGTAATTCTATTAATAATATAATATTTTGTAAATATTTAAAATTTGATTGCAATTAGATTCGTTTGATCTAAAATAATTTGATTTAAAATTTGATTCGTATATCTTGCCGTATTCTTGACATAATAAAGAATTTCAAGTGTATTTCATTTTGTAAAAACGGAATAAATTATAGAAATATTTAAAATTTGATCGTAATTCTATTAATAATATAATATTTTGTAAATATTTAAAATTTGATTGTAATTTGATTCGTTTGATCTAAAATAATTTGATTTAAAATTTGATTCGTATATTTTGCCGTATTCTTGACATAATAAAGAATTTTAAGTGTATTTCATTTTGTAAAAACGGAATAAATTATAGAAATATTTAAAATTTGATCGTAATTCTATTAATAATATAATATTTTGTAAATATTTAAAATTTGATTGCAATTAGATTCGTTTGATCTAAAATAATTTTATTTAAAATTTGATTCGTATATTTTGCCGTATTCTTGACATAATAAAGAATTTCAAGTGTATTTCATTTTGTAAAAACGGAATAAATTATAGAAATATTTAAAATTTGATCGTAATTCTATTAATAATATAATATATTGTAAATATTTAAAATTTGATTGTAATTTGATTCGTTTGATCTAAAATAATTTGATTTAAAATTTGATTCATATATTTTGCCGTATTCTTGACATAATAAAGAATTTTAAGTGTATTTCATTTTGTAAAAAATGAATAAATTATAGAAATATTTAAAATTTGATCGTAATTCTATTAATAATATAATATTTTGTAAATATTTAAAATTTGATTCGTTTGATCTAAAATAATTTGATTTAAAATTTGATTCGTATATTTTGCCGTATTCTTGACATAATAAAGAATTTTAAGTGTATTTCATTTTGTAAAAACGGAATAAATTATAGAAATATTTAAAATTTGATCGTAATTCTATTAATAATATAATATTTTGTAAATATTTAAAATTTGATTGTAATTTGATTCGTTTGATCTAAAATAATTTGATTTAAAATTTGATTCGTATATTTTGCCGTATTCTTGACATAATAAAGAATTTCAAGTGTATTTCATTTTGTAAAAACGGAATAAATTATAGGAATATTTAAAATTTGATCGTAATTCTATTAATAATATAATATTTTGTAAATATTTAAAATTTGATTGTAATTTGATTCGTTTGATCTAAAATAATTTGATTTAAAATTTGATTCGTATATTTTGCCGTATTCTTGACATAATAAAGAATTTCAAGTGTATTTCATTTTGTAAAAACGGAATAAATTATAGGAATATTTAAAATTTGATCGTAATTCTATTAATAATATAATATTTTGTAAATATTTAAAATTTGATTGTAATTTGATTCGTTTGATCTAAAATAATTTGATTTAAAATTTGATTCGTATATTTTGCCGTATTCTTGACATAATAAAGAATTTTAAGTGTATTTCATTTTGTAAAAACGGAATAAATTATAGAAATATTTAAAATTTGATTGTAATTTGATTGATTTGATCTAAAATAATTTGATTTAAAATTTGATTCGTATATTTTGCCTTATTCTTGACATAATAAAGAATTGTAAGTGTATTTCATTTTGTAAAAACGGAATAAATTATAGAAATATTTAAAATTTGATCGTAATTCTATTAATAATATAATATTTTGTAAATATTTAAAATTTGATTGTAATTTGATTAGTTTGATCTAAAATAATTTGATTTAAAATTTGATACATATATTTTGCCGTATTCTTGACATAATAAAGAATTTTAAGTGTATTTCATTTTGTAAAAACGGAATAAATTATAGAAATATTTAAAATTTGATCGTAATTCTATTAATAATATAATATTTTGTAAATGTTTAAAATTTGATTGCAATTAGATTCGTTTGATCTAAAATAATTTGATTTAAAATTTGATTCGTATATTTTGCCGTATTCTTGACATAATAAAGAATTTCAAGTGTATTTCATTTTGTAAAAACGGAATAAATTATAGAAATATTTAAAATTTGATCGTAATTCTATTAATAATATAATATTTTGTAAATATTTAAAATTTGATTGTAATTTGATTCGTTTGATCTAAAATAATTTGATTTAAAATTTGATTCGTATATTTTGCCGTATTCTTGACATAATAAAGAATTTCAAGTGTATTTCATTTTGTAAAAACGGAATAAATTATAGAAATATTTAAAATTTGATCGTAATTCTATTAATAATATAATATTTTGTAAATATTTAAAATTTGATTGCAATTAGATTCGTTTGATCTAAAATAATTTGATTTAAAATTTGATTCGTATATTTTGCCGTATTCTTGACATAATAAAGAATTTCAAGTGTATTTCCTTTTGTAAAAACGGAATAAATTATAGAAATATTTAAAATTTGATCGTAATTCTATTAATAATATAATATTTTGTAAATATTTAAAATTTGATTGTAATTTGATTCGTTTGATCTAAAATAATTTGATTTAAAATTTGATTCGTATATTTTGCCGTATTCTTGACATAATAAAGAATTTCAAGTGTATTTCATTTTGTAAAAACGGAATAAATTATAGAAATATTTAAAATTTGATCGTAATTCTATTAATAATATAATATTTTGTAAATATTTAAAATTTGATTGTAATTTGATTAGTTTGATCTAAAATAATTTGATTTAAAATTTGATACATATATTTTGCCGTATTCTTGACATAATAAAGAATTTTAAGTGTATTTCATTTTGTAAAAACGGAATAAATTATAGAAATATTTAAAATTTGATCGTAATTCTATTAATAATATAATATTTTGTAAATATTTAAAATTTGATTGCAATTAGATTCGTTTGATCTAAAATAATTTGATTTAAAATTTGATTCGTATATCTTGCCGTATTCTTGACATAATAAAGAATTTCAAGTGTATTTCATTTTGTAAAAACGGAATAAATTATAGAAATATTTAAAATTTGATCGTAATTCTATTAATAATATAATATTTTGTAAATATTTAAAATTTGATTGTAATTTGATTCGTTTGATCTAAAATAATTTGATTTAAAATTTGATTCGTATATTTTGCCGTATTCTTGACATAATAAAGAATTTTAAGTGTATTTCATTTTGTAAAAACGGAATAAATTATAGAAATATTTAAAATTTGATCGTAATTCTATTAATAATATAATATTTTGTAAATATTTAAAATTTGATTGCAATTAGATTCGTTTGATCTAAAATAATTTTATTTAAAATTTGATTCGTATATTTTGCCGTATTCTTGACATAATAAAGAATTTCAAGTGTATTTCATTTTGTAAAAACGGAATAAATTATAGAAATATTTAAAATTTGATCGTAATTCTATTAATAATATAATATATTGTAAATATTTAAAATTTGATTGTAATTTGATTCGTTTGATCTAAAATAATTTGATTTAAAATTTGATTCATATATTTTGCCGTATTCTTGACATAATAAAGAATTTTAAGTGTATTTCATTTTGTAAAAAATGAATAAATTATAGAAATATTTAAAATTTGATCGTAATTCTATTAATAATATAATATTTTGTAAATATTTAAAATTTGATTCGTTTGATCTAAAATAATTTGATTTAAAATTTGATTCGTATATTTTGCCGTATTCTTGACATAATAAAGAATTTTAAGTGTATTTCATTTTGTAAAAACGGAATAAATTATAGAAATATTTAAAATTTGATCGTAATTCTATTAATAATATAATATTTTGTAAATATTTAAAATTTGATTGTAATTTGATTCGTTTGATCTAAAATAATTTGATTTAAAATTTGATTCGTATATTTTGCCGTATTCTTGACATAATAAAGAATTTCAAGTGTATTTCATTTTGTAAAAACGGAATAAATTATAGGAATATTTAAAATTTGATCGTAATTCTATTAATAATATAATATTTTGTAAATATTTAAAATTTGATTGTAATTTGATTCGTTTGATCTAAAATAATTTGATTTAAAATTTGATTGTAATTTGATTCGTTTGATCTAAAATAATTTGATTTAAAATTTGATTCGTATATTTTGCCGTATTCTTGACATAATAAAGAATTTCAAGTGTATTTCATTTTGTAAAAACGGAATAAATTATAGGAATATTTAAAATTTGATCGTAATTCTATTAATAATATAATATTTTGTAAATATTTAAAATTTGATTGTAATTTGATTCGTTTGATCTAAAATAATTTGATTTAAAATTTGATTCGTATATTTTGCCGTATTCTTGACATAATAAAGAATTTTAAGTGTATTTCATTTTGTAAAAACGGAATAAATTATACAAATATTTAAAATTTGATTGTAATTTGATTGATTTGATCTAAAATAATTTGATTTAAAATTTGATTCGTATATTTTGCCTTATTCTTGACATAATAAAGAATTGTAAGTGTATTTCATTTTGTAAAAACGGAATAAATTATAGAAATATTTATAATTTGATCGTAATTCTATTAATAATATAATATTTTGTAAATATTTAAAATTTGATTGTAATTTGATTAGTTTGATCTAAAATAATTTGATTTAAAATTTGATACATATATTTTGCCGTATTCTTGACATAATAAAGAATTTTAAGTGTATTTCATTTTGTAAAAACGGAATAAATTATAGAAATATTTAAAATTTGATCGTAATTCTATTAATAATATAATATTTTGTAAATATTTAAAATTTGATTGCAATTAGATTCGTTTGATCTAAAATAATTTGATTTAAAATTTGATTCGTATATTTTGCCGTATTCTTGACATAATAAAGAATTTCAAGTGTATTTCCTTTTGTAAAAACGGAATAAATTATAGAAATATTTAAAATTTGATCGTAATTCTATTAATAATATAATATTTTGTAAATATTTAAAATTTGATTGTAATTTGATTCGTTTGATCTAAAATAATTTGATTTAAAATTTGATTCGTATATTTTGCCGTATTCTTGACATAATAAAGAATTTCAAGTGTATTTCATTTTGTAAAAACGGAATAAATTATAGAAATATTTAAAATTTGATCGTAATTCTATTAATAATATAATATTTTGTAAATATTTAAAATTTGATTGTAATTTGATTAGTTTGATCTAAAATAATTTGATTTAAAATTTGATACATATATTTTGCCGTATTCTTGACATAATAAAGAATTTTAAGTGTAAATCATTTTGTAAAAACGGAATAAATTATAGAAATATTTAAAATTTGATCGTAATTCTATTAATAATATAATATTTTGTAAATATTTAAAATTTGATTGCAATTAGATTCGTTTGATCTAAAATAATTTGATTTAAAATTTGATTCGTATATCTTGCCGTATTCTTGACATAATAAAGAATTTCAAGTGTATTTCATTTTGTAAAAACGGAATAAATTATAGAAATATTTAAAATTTGATCGTAATTCTATTAATAATATAATATTTTGTAAATATTTAAAATTTGATTGTAATTTGATTCGTTTGATCTAAAATAATTTGATTTAAAATTTGATTCGTATATTTTGCCGTATTCTTGACATAATAAAGAATTTTAAGTGTATTTCATTTTGTAAAAACGGAATAAATTATAGAAATATTTAAAATTTGATCGTAATTCTATTAATAATATAATATTTTGTAAATATTTAAAATTTGATTGCAATTAGATTCGTTTGATCTAAAATAATTTTATTTAAAATTTGATTCGTATATTTTGCCGTATTCTTGACATAATAAAGAATTTCAAGTGTATTTCATTTTGTAAAAACGGAATAAATTATAGAAATATTTAAAATTTGATCGTAATTCTATTAATAATATAATATATTGTAAATATTTAAAATTTGATTGTAATTTGATTCGTTTGATCTAAAATAATTTGATTTAAAATTTGATTCATATATTTTGCCGTATTCTTGACATAATAAAGAATTTTAAGTGTATTTCATTTTGTAAAAAATGAATAAATTATAGAAATATTTAAAATTTGATCGTAATTCTATTAATAATATAATATTTTGTAAATATTTAAAATTTGATTCGTTTGATCTAAAATAATTTGATTTAAAATTTGATTCGTATATTTTGCCGTATTCTTGACATAATAAAGAATTTCAAGTGTATTTCATTTTGTAAAAACGGAATAAATTATAGGAATATTTAAAATTTGATCGTAATTCTATTAATAATATAATATTTTGTAAATATTTAAAATTTGATTGTAATTTGATTCGTTTGATCTAAAATAATTTGATTTAAAATTTGATTCGTATATTTTGCCGTATTCTTGACATAATAAAGAATTTTAAGTGTATTTCATTTTGTAAAAACGGAATAAATTATAGAAATATTTAAAATTTGATTGTAATTTGATTGATTTGATCTAAAATAATTTGATTTAAAATTTGATTCGTATATTTTGCCTTATTCTTGACATAATAAAGAATTGTAAGTGTATTTCATTTTGTAAAAACGGAATAAATTATAGAAATATTTAAAATTTGATCATAATTCTATTAATAATAATATTTTGCAAATATTTAATATTTGATTGTAATTTGATTGGTTTGATCTAAAATAATTTGATAACCTTTAAATTTTCAAATTTGGATAGCTACTTTTAATATTATTAAGGTAAAGGTATATTTTCACAAAAACTGAAAGAAAAAAAAAATTCGAACCCGAAATGGTTATTTACATATGCATGTAAAATTTCTTTTATAGTAGTAACAGAATGTGTATGGGAAAGCTATTTTTATTATATTCTATCTATAAATATATAAAATTGTGTCTATCTGTGATTTTCAGAAAAACACCTAAGTTCATTCGAATTTATAGACGACGTATAGTCAAAAATAACATTTAAAAGATATTTTGTCTGTCTGAAATAGACCCAGGAACAGTTGCATAACATACACTAAACATATCAGGGAGAGATAGATAATGTTTCTGATTACAATCTGCAGTTTGGCGCAAGAACTCTCGAACTAATTAACCAATTTTAAGGAATATAACAGCGATTGAAAGATGTAATTAAGATTCATAAATGATAATGATTACATTTTTAAGGAATATCACGGCGATTGAAAGATCTATAATTAACATTTATAAATGATAATAATTACATTTTTAAGGAATATAATGGGGATTGAAAGATCTAATTAAGATTTATAAATGATAATAATTACATTTTTAGCTTATGACTTATACATTTTAATTTAAAACCTGGATTGCAAGTATTTTTCCTCGAAAATTAGAACGATCTTTTAAGGTACAAATGCAAAACAACGGATTTCAATAAGTAGCTAATCAAAAATAACATTTCGTTCAGTTTCAAAAACGTATATAATGTCATCGAAAAGCGTTTTAAGTAATAACTGCCGCTCATTAGAACATTGATATATGTGATTTTGCATATAAGAGTATAAATTGTAACTCGCACGCCAATTTACTAAAATTTATTTATGCTGGGAAACATAATGCGTCTGAAACACATATCTCTGGCAATTACTGCCCATAAAAAGCACTGTATATTCTTTTGTGTGGCTTTTCAAAATAAATGTAAAAAGATCAAGCATCATTTGCGATAGGGAGCATGCTGTAGTGAACCTCAGTTTCATTCTGTTTAAAACAGAATAGCATTGTTAAAACTCACTTCAAGCAGTTACAACCCAATAAATTGAAATATATCCGATTTTTTGTGAGTCTTTGTACGTACACGAATGATGGTATGGAAATAATTTCTTGTTAGAACATGCTTTTTTGCATTCCAATAACATATATGTATTCCATTATGTTTAAAATAGTATGACGTCATGTGAACGTGCTTGAAACAATTACCGCTCATGCACCATAATGTGTATGAATTATTTTGTACACCCCTTGTAAAAGAATTATAAATTCTGCACACACCATTTTCAATGGAGAACGTGCTATTATGGTGAATCTTAATAGTATATACCAATTTTGTTTCAAGCTAAGTACAGTGAAACCTACGACAATGGAATCTGTCTATAATAGAATTTAAACGGAAAGATTTCATGGTCCCCACAGAAGAAATGCAGTACAATTTTATCTAGTAAGACGGAAACCTGTATAAACGGAATTTTTTTTCGGTATCTAACTATTCTGTTTTCATAGGTTTTACTGCATATTAAAGAAAATTAGTGTGCGGATAAGTGGACAAATCGAAATTATAAAAACTTTTGAATTATGTTTAGAAAGAAGGAATAGGTAGCGGCAGGAGAGGTCGTTGTTCTCTATAGATTATGAAATTTAATTAACTAAATTTTATTTACCTCTCATGATTTTGAAATAAATAGCAAAATTTGTTCTACCCAAGTGGCTTAAAGTAGGGGAGAAAGGGAGCTACAGATTTTTTTGTCCGGGGTCTTCCCCCTGAATCATCCGTGGAAAATAATTTTAGGTAGCTTTCAATTCAAAAAGTATAAAGCTACCTATATGCAGCCGTTCGGAGGAAAGCAATTTAGGAAAATTTCGGTATATTTTCACCAATCATGACCTCCAGCTCCCAAAACCACCCTCCGTTCAATTGCTGATTTATATATGTCTGTATATATCTGATCTATGTCATGCTGTAACTCTCTTATTTATGAACCGATTTGGATGTGATTGAGTGTGTGTGTTAGGCTCACCAATGTCTCGACCAAGTTCGTTGGCCAGCAAGGTCCACCATCTTGTTTCAAAATGGCGGCCGCTAAAAAATTTAAAACTAAAATAAATATACAAAAAAATTAAAGATTCACATTTAGTACATATCACTTTCAGCGTTAGCTTAGGCGGACAGATTGAAATCAGTGTTCGACTAGTTTGCATCGTGGAGTTTGGATTTTTATTGAAGGCATCCTGACTTGCTGTTTTCTTCAAGTTGTAAGTTACGTTTTGAATCTTTCTAGTTAATTTATTGAAGTTGTATTTTGCTGAGCTGTTTCGGGAAAGCTGAATTATTTTTATCAAGGAAAATTTAGTGGTGTTCTTTCTCAAATCCCTGCCCGATGAAGTTTTAATAAACTTGACTTTTAAATTTTACATCTTTTGTGCTCTCTTTTACTACTGACTAGCCTGGTTCACTCTCACTAACAGCAAATGGCTGTTACAACCATATTTCAAACATAATGGAATTTATATTCATTACCTGAAGGGAACTCTAAGTTTCTTACTGAAAATTACGGTGTGCATTGCATTTATCGTTCATTTACAAAAGAACACACAAAAGAATTCGGTTACAGTACTATCTATGAACGATAATTGCTGGAACTGCGCTTTCAACTTTTATTTGCGTTTTTAAGTAGAACTCAATTTTTGCCTAGTACGTGGTGTGTATAATTGCTGTTGATCATATATAGGGCTACACAAAATAATTCGTATAAGTTACATTATACTGACTGGAGTGAATGGCTTAAGGGTTGTTTTTAATTGTGTTATGCATTTTCCTGCTGGAGTAAATTTAGTATAATAATAGAAGTTTGTGGAAAATAAATAAATCCCTATTCAGGGCTATGCAAAGAACAAGATACATTGTCGTTTATGGTTGGTAATTACTGAACGTGCGTTTTAAGTTGTGCTATGCGTTTTTTACCTGATTTAAATTTTAGCTTAATATGTGGCCTGGTACAAAAGACTTTAGATAATATACAAGGCTATACAAAAGAATTCGAGTACATTTTCATCTATTAGCAAAACTAGCTAAAAATTAATTTTCTAACTAAACAAAATTTCAGCATGCTATGTAAATCTATAGATCATATACAGGGGTGCACAAATTAATTCGACTACTTTTTTGACTATGGTAGGTAATTGCTAAGACTGGATTTTTAAATATGTTGTATGTTTTCTGAACTGTTTACTTACATATCTTCGCTCACCTTATTTAAAAGTTTCAGTACAATTTTTTGATGCGTTGGAAAGTGTTTCATAATCTATGCTTGATGCATGATTTTTCGTTTTCGTTTCTAGTTAAAAAGGGAAAAACAAATAATATCCAATGCTGTTCTAAGGACATAAATCATCTACTTAACGCATATCTTCTTCATATGATAAGTTGACAGTGTTATCAGCAAAATTATTTATTTTCAAGCCTTTGAATATGATTTATTATTTTGAACTTGCACTTGTTCTAAGCTTCTTATACTTTCAATAAATATAAAAGTAAAAATGCTTTTTTTAGAAAAACATTTTCTTAAGGCATTCAATGTTTATCTAAAAATCATTCCTAATTTCACGACTGCAGTTCATGTGGTTGTAAAATAATTCATTTACAATCCGTTAATTTTGCGTAGGTGCCGATTGTGGAAAATTCACCGTTTTGATTTAAGATTGCTAGAAAGCGCAAACTAGTTAATTTTTTAAAAACAATTCTAATTTTTGCCTTGTTTCTTTTTTAAGATATGGCAACAGGAAAGGGGAAAAAAGCATTACTTAAATTAACCATATTAAGGATATTTAAAATGTTTTCTCAACGTATAATCATAATTTAATTAAAATTAAACTATTAATTGATATAAGCAGGGCTTTACAAATTTAATAAAATCTGGAAGCCAGCAAAAAATTCTAATCGCCAGTAAAAAATATTTACCTTACCTCCTTTCCCGTCATTGATTTTGAAAAAGCACAAACGTTTTTTATGAATGTAATTGAGAACAAGTAATATAATTTTTTTTAAAGTCAATTCCTACTTTTTAACCGACTTAAATAAAAAAAGGAGGAGGTTATCAATTCGACCCGTATGTATGTATGTATTATGTTGTTCACGCATAACTCTCGTAAATGTGCATCGATTTTGATAATTTTTATTAATCATAAATATATAAAATAAACCCGTGCAGTATTAATGTCCCACGTTATCGTTATTGAACATTATTTTATAATCATCGTTGCGGTATTTTATTTCTGTGGCATCACTAATTTGAGATAAATCTTTCATTTCATTTATGAAAACAATGGGAGGAATTTTTTCTCCCATTTAAAACTAAAATTAATTAATTAAATTTAATTAATGAATTAATATTTGAAAAAACTGTATTAACATAAAGAGTCATCCACTACAAGTTAAAAAAAATTTATTTGAACTTGAGTGGATGAATAGAAAATATTTTATTAACGATTGAAAATTTGAACAAGATATATATAGAGAGAGAGTGTGAGTTAATAGTAGGAATTTTAAAAAAATAATAACAAGCATAGTTTAGAATTATTACTTACATAGTTTAGAATAGTACATAATTTAGAAAGATAATATAAAATAAGTTTTCTAATGAAACTTATCAAAATTATATATCTCTGTAAAAAAAAAAAAAAAAAAAAAAAAAAAAAAAAAAATAGTCGGATGTGCCAATCCCAAAACTTTCTTCGCTCTCAGTCATGTTAATACTTCAAAATTCGCTATCACATCGCCAATAAAATCAATATTTTTCGCCATTCTGTTGTACATCAGCTGCTTGCGAATCGTCGGGTTACCGGGATGCGATCAACTGATGTATACTAAACTACGAAAAGTCCTTCTGGCCTGAACCGACAGGAACAGATAGCCTCCTATTCCTTGGTTTTACGATTTTAGGTAATTTTACTGGAAAACACGAAGGTAAAATTCGTGGAGCCTAATTAAAGAAGATTCAATCCCATTGAATTTGAATGAGAATATCGTCAAATTAGTGCTACAGCGAAGTTGGCTTCATTTATGGCAACCTATTTTGGTCGCCAAATCTGGTGATATTTCACCAACTGTCGCCAAGTTTGGCGAGAATTTGACGTTGGCGAATATAAATATATAGTGATAAGCATATAATAGGAACAATGGTTACAACAATGAAAGAAAATTTGCCGAAACCATGTTAACTAAAACTCATAAATTAAACCCGTTTATGGATGAATTCTGCTGTCTTGTTTGAAAATGTCAGCCACCCTAAAATTTCAAACCGCTATATCTCAGACTTTTTTTAAGATAGAGGCAAAACAAAAAATTTTCCGGATTCTCCGGATCAATGCCGAACATTTAACGAAAAAAAACTTTTAGGATTTCTAATTTTTTTTGTACATCTTTTTGAATTTGAAATCTTTAAATGGCTATCACAGCGCCCCCTTTCGTCGAAATATCCCCAAATTCTAATAGAACCTGCTTGCCATAGCCAAAAACATATTAAAAAAAAATATGGTTCAATTTGAAGCATAACTTCATACACTTTTCGATGATACAATAGTGAAAATGGAACAAAAATATTGATCACAGCGACCCCTTTCGTCGAAATATTCTCACATTCTAATAGAACCTGCTTTCCATAGCCAAAAACATATAAAAACAAGAACGAAAAATCATGCTTCAAGCATAGATTATGTAGCACTTTCCAACGCTTCCAAAATAATTTTACAAAACATACCGTTTAATAAGCTAAAAGATAATATCTAAATAAACAATTTGGAAAACGCATAACATATTTAAAAACATAATTTCAGGAATTTCCAACAGATACAATATTCGGAAAAATATCCGAATACTTTTATTCAGCCCTGTATAGGATCTATAGATTTGTATATATACTACATTAGGATGCTAAATTTTAGTTTAGTTAGGAAACGCGTAGCAGAGTTTAAAATTATTCTTCTGGAGTTTCTGTCAGTAACGGAAATGTGTTCGCGAACTTTTGTGCTGCCCTGTATAGGATCTACAGAATTTATACACACCACGTAATAGACAAAAAACGACTTAAAATTAAAATCGATTTCAGTAACTTAAAACGCACTTCCAGGAATTATTGTTAACAGACAGTAGAGAATTATTTTGTGTGTCCCTGTAAATGAACGATGACTGCTATACACAGACTATTCTGTAGTAAGCCTCTTGTAATGCACCTTAGTAATATATATAAATTTCAATGCGTTTAAAATAATGAAACATTATTTAAATAAACCGCAGACGATTTTTCTCCATAGACGTAATGTAACGGAATTCTTTTGACTGTCCCTGTAACGTAACTATAAGTGCTATGCACACTCTATTCCATATTAAGCTTCTTCTAATGCACCTTAGTGATATATATAAATTTCAATGCGTTTAAAATAGTGAAACATTATTTAAATAAACCGCAAATGATTTTTCCCCATAGACCGCAATGTAACGGAATTCTTTTGAGTGTCCCTGTAAAAAAACTATCAGTGCTACACACTTCCGTTGAAATAGGGAACATGCTATAGATAACGACAATAACACATAAAAATTGCAGAGCAATCCGAACATATTTACGGGAGTTAGAGCACGGACAGACGGCCAGACGGCAGACAGCCAGACGGCCAGACGGCAGACGGCCAGACAAACCGAAGTCATAAGCACTTTTCAACTAGGTTGGAAAGTGCTAAAAAATATGGTTCAATTTTAAGCATAACTTCATACACTTTTCGATGATACAATAGTGAAAATGGCACAAAAATATCGATCACAGCGCCCCCTTTCGTCGAAATATCCCCAAATTCTAATAGATCTGCTTGCCATAGCCAAAAACATAGAAAAAAATGTGGTTCAGTTTGAAACATAAATTCATACACTTTTCGATGATACAATGAGGACGGACAGACGGACATTTTGTAAAAACATGTTTTTCGGAATCTCTGACCCCTAAAACGTGTAAATCCGTCGAAAACCGGAAGTCGAAAAAATTTTCGATTACAATACTTTCTTCTATTATAGATAGAAGAAAGTAAAAAAAAAGAAAGAAATACTGTAAAGGCTGAATTAACCGGCATGTTCGGAAAATGCTGATTGCCGAATTCTTCAAATGTCCGGATAGATGAATGCTACAAAATCTATATCTGCTGAGGAGGACATTGATGAAAAAGTGAAGCAGGAAAACTTAACCTATTTTTCTGTCGAACTCTCAAATAATTCTGATTTTGATTTACATTCGATGAATATTTCTGCTTTACATTTGATGAATTCATTTTTAACAAATTACAAATAGAGGCTAAAAATATTTTTTTTTGCGCAATTTACTGAACTACACTGCAAAAAGTAATTGTTGATTTTACAGTATAAAACTGGTACCCCAGCTGCCAGTATTATACCGTAAAATTAACAGTATTAAACAGTAAAATAAGCAGTAATACGCTGCCGTGCAAGCAGTAATACGCTACCGCGCATTACTTTTTGCAGTGTAGGAGTGTCTAATAATTTTTAATTTGTCTGATTTTTTAAGTTTTTTTCATTTTTTTATTCATAATTTCATTTTCTCAATAGAGATTTATTTCACATTTCGAAATAGTCTTTTTTTTATTTTTTATTTTTTATAAAAAACCTAATGTTGTCATATTTTAAAAAGCGGAAATAATAATATTTCCAAACGTCTTTCAATTGAAAAAATATATTTACACGTAAATATTAAGAAATAAATTAAATTTAAAAATAATCAATTTTTTTTTGTGCAAAAAGAATTTTATGATGTAATCACGTCATAAAAGCCTAAATAATAATATTGCAAAATACTTTTCAATTGGAAACATTTTTTGCAAGTGAATATTAAAAGAGAAAGACAACTTTAAAATAATTAATTTATTACGTGCGAAAAATTTTAATTGAGGGAAAATTAAGTCATATTTAAAACGATATATTTAAAACGATCTTCTTATAGCAACATTTCTTCTATGTATGACGTTATTATAAAAGTCCGGGAGGCATCGACTTTTTTACTGAATCATTTTATACAAGCTGATTTTCAAATGTGGGATAGATCTTACTTAATAATCACCAAATATGGCGTCAGCTGTTGCGACAGCGGTGTATGCGGCCTTTAGAACCGAAAAATGCTCCCAGCCAAAGGAAAATACGTGGCAACATGACTACAGAGAATCGCCACTGGTCGGGATAATATCATCCAATCTTCTGTAATCGGGTAATCTTTTTAAAACAGAGCAAATCAGCGTTTTTGGAGCCTGCGGGGCCTGAACGGTACTTGGAGAGGTAGCAAGTAGGGGGCAGAGGCCCCTAGTATTTCAAAATGAAGTAATCAATGACATGTAATCAAGGTCAATAATCAAGATAAAGTAATCAATAAAGGCTCGAATATGCTAATCTTTGTAATCACGAAATGAAAAATCAGCGAAAATTAAGCCATTCTGACACAATTGTAATATTTTTTTGTTTTGTTTTATCAATGAAAAAATATATTTGAAATTACACATAACGTCATTTTCTTTTGTTGGCGCAAACTTTCCCTTACATAGTTTTTATACCTTTGATCCATGTATATGACGCGTATAAGTCAGATATATTTCCAGCAAAAACTGACGTCATGTTTACCAACGGGAACTTTGTATGCGAACGATTTTCACACTTCATGGGCCACCTCGACATCCTAATCTCAGTATACCAGCAGAGTAAAAAGTCCAGAATTTACACGTAATCGTAAAAAGAAAGAAAAATAATAAAAACATGGCTTATTAAATATGATGTCATTTTCATTGATGTCATTTCGAAAAAATAAGGGTTTAAGAAAAACAAAATTCACAACTTCGACAATTCACAAGATATCAAATCCACTTAAACTTATTATAAATCCTCTTAATATTATCTACAACTTTTATATTGACAAGTTTTTTATAGGACCAACCTTTACCAAAAAAAAAAAAAAAAAAAAAAAAAAAATCCCTGCCAGCTCCATCTACAGACGCAGGTAGATTTCGAAGTGGGTGGTCCTAACTGCCGCATCATGGCAAAAAGGTCATTTCTTCTGTAATTCCCAATAAACAGTCGCTCCACGGTCTGCGTCTTCGAAATCTACCCCTGCCTGTAGGCCGAGCCGTCAGGGGTTTTTCTTAACCACAATTTATTCAAATTACAAATGTGGTTTATTTTTAACTCTAATGAGAAAATGGAATCAATAAAGATATAACCACCCCATTATTTCCCTTTTCTTTTTAACAATGGAAATAACTCGATTGCCATTATTTTAAAGAAATTTTATTAATAACTTTAAAAATTAAAAATAAAATGTAAGAATAGAAATATTTAAAAAAAAAATAGCTAATGTAGACAAATAAAGCTTTCAATAAAATAATAATAATAATAATAATTATTATTATTATTATTATTATTATTAAAATTAGTTCAAATGAAAGCCCAGGGCTGATGACGAAAACAAAAGGCTTGTGTTGTAAATTATATAAATTATGATTAGTCGAAATGACGCAACTTTCAGAAATGTTTGTGTATATCAAACCAAGTTCTTTAAATAAATAGATTCAGTATAAGGAGAGTTCAGTCTCTTCACATGCAGAAATAAAGGTAAGTGAATATGACGTCTTATTGGTCCAATCGTATTAAAATATATTTTTCAGAAAGCTCGGAGGACGGGGCGGGAGGAGGCGGAGGAGGTCAGAGTATCTCTGAAGAAAAATTAAGATTTTCTTTTTTTCTTAGAGTTTAAAATAATTAAACTCTAAGAAAAAAAAATCTTAATTAGAAACTCTTTTTATCACTTAAACTCTTTTTATCACTTTTTTTTTTTCGAAATCAGAGAAATAGAAAATTTAGTTAATTAAATTTCAAAATCTAGAATGAGGCAATAGGCAACTTTTTTTTTCGAAATCAGAGAAATAGAAAATTTAGTTTCAAAATCTAGAATGAGGCAATGGACACCCCCCCCCCCCCCCCCCCACACACACACACACACCCGCGTCGAATGGGAATTTAAAAGTAGCATGATTTTGGAAAACGAATCTATAGTTAGGTTTTCTGCTATATTTATATAGATAGATGACGATATAAATCTCATCAATATTAATTTTTTCAAACTGATAATTTATCCATAATATTTTAAACTTTTTTTTAATCATCTTCACTGTTTTTAATTACAGGCGAGAAAGAAAGGCCTCAGCGCTGAACACTACTCCTTTGTGTTCGGGGTGTACAGTTTATCTCAGATAACTTTCAGCGTCATTGTTGGGAGAAGTGTAAGTATTGTTACTAATAAGTAGAGTATAATTTTATTTGTAAATAAATCCATAGGATCATGGGCGAGGGACACCTTCCTGGGTGGCCGACCCAAGACGAAGGATCTCCAGAGTAACTCTCTGAGGAAAGGAATTATCTTTCTATACCATATGATCTATGATCTATACTCAGTGAACTTTGCAAGACACCAGTCAGGAAATAATCCCCATTTATTGAAGCTTTTAAGAAGAAATTTTACATTGTTTTACTATGGCATTACAATTTGGAGTTTACATATGGGATATTGAATATCATGATTTCAAACATATAATTTTTAAAATTATTTACAATAACAGCATTATGTAGTCAACTTCCTCTAATCCGCAAAGCAGTCTAATCCCAATCTCAAAACTTGTGCAGATGATAGAAATTTACGCATTATAGGTCATTGTTTATATTTTTCTTTTGCAGATACAAAACATCTTTATTAATGCATGAATGAATGTTAAAATAGAAATGTAGATTTCAAATAAGATTTACAATAAAATATCTTTTTAATATTGAAAAAGCTTATCAATTTCATAAAAGTAAGTAATTTATGCATAATCAAATAATACTTAGCAATAAAATAAGCATACATATTTAAAAGTCCAAATGTACTTTCATCACTGATTCGTTTTAATTTTCTGAAACATTGGTGTAGTTGTTGTTTATTTCAAAACTGGAGATTTATTTTTTGAAGTTTTATTTTGCAAGTTATGCAAAACTGTAATTTCTTGTCCAGAAATAAAAGGCTATTTTAATAAAAAAAAATTCAATATATATTTTAAAACTATTAATTTAATTATTGTTTAATGTATGATTCAGAAGAAAGCAAGGATTAAGTTGAAAATTCAACTAAATTAACGAAAATAAAAGAAGTAACTTATTTCTGTAAAAAAAAAAAAAAAAAAACATTGTCTTTACTTTTCTTCAAAATGTTAACTATAAGTGTCATTATTTATATCCAAATGTGTATTTCTGATTAAAAACGATTGCAGATTATAGGTATGCAGATTAAAGGGAGTTGACTATACATATAAGCTTAATCAATAAAAAGCTAAGAGCAAAAAATTTAGGGTATAAAAATAGTATCAAATACAAAATGCAGTAAAAATTTTCCTTTTTTTTTTTTTTTTTTTTTTTTTTTTTTTTAAATGCAGAACATTAAATAAGCTAAACTAAGAGTTATTTAAACATATCGATAAAAATGCAATAAATAAGAAATATTAAATATTCAAAAATAAGTTTCTTATTAATATTTTACAAAACGGAGACTTGAAACAGTTCATTCTTTTTTTCGTCAAGAAGGGCTTTGCACCCCCCCCCCCCCTGGTCCCTCTATTCAAAGTAAATTTAAGAATCATGAACGTAAAAAGAAAAAACATAATACATTTTTTTTTCTACGTAAGATTCAGGAGGAGCCACCTGACGAAAAGTACTTAGTTTCCCTTTCTCTTAGCGTTAATCTATTCCAAAGTCACTTGGGAAAAATACATTTTATTATTAAAAAATAATAATAATAAAAAAGTTCTTAGTTTCAATAAAAGTTCTTAGTTTCTCTCTTTTTCTTAGCGTTTAATTCTTCTAAAGTCACTGGGGAAGAATATGTCATTTCTTAAAATAAATAATCAGAGATAAAGAAAATTCAGTTAACTAAATTTCAAAATCTGGGGAGGAACAATGGCTTTCCAGCTAGGTATACCCCTTTCCCCCCTCCTGAACCCTCCGTTTAAATTTGAAACTCATGAGCGTAAAACGAAAAACAAAATATTTTCTGTTTCATTGGGAGATTCCGGAAAAGTTCTTAGTTTCTCTCTTTTTCTTAGCGTTTAATTCTTCTAAAGTCACTTGGAAAGAATATGTCACTTTTTAAAATAAATAATCAGAGATAAAGAAAATTTAGTTAACTAAATTGCAAAATATGGGTAGTGTCAATGACTCTCCAACTAGGTATACCGCAGCCTAGCATACCCCTCCAACAAATACCCTGCTTACGGCCATTCGCGCAGGATATCTTGAAATGAAATAAATGCATTTTTACATGTCGAATTGAAATGGTGCATAGTGGTGCATTTTTCCGAAATCTTGGTTAAACACGAATCTTTTTCTGCAAAAACAGCTTTAATTTTCTATGTGACCTTTCTATATTAATTCATCACTGAGCCAGGGACTCGGTTTCCTCCAAATTCACTGCCCCTTGTCGGGTCGGAGCTTTGTATTCTCCAGCAGTCATATTATTTTGAATTATTATCTTTTCACAAATATTGTTTTTGTTATACTCATATATCCATTGTTCGCTACTCCGCTCTCTGTCGCGTTTACCGGCGGGATTTTGCCTTTTTTCTGTAAACCTAAATAAAGGGGACCGAGAAGGACATCTATGCTCTACAGACTTGGTTCCTAGTCTGAGCAGTCCTTCTGGGGCAGTAAACTACGGTAAAGTCTTCGAAAAGAAGGTAATATTTAGAATGGAGAATTGTGTTTTACAATTACTATGGATCAGTATTATTTCAAATGTAAAACTCACGGGATACCACATATTTGAAATTGTATGAATATCACGTGCGAAATTCAAACAGTTACGAGCCTTTATGAAATAATCATTTAAAAAAAAAGCAAAAAAAAAAAAAAAAAAAAAAAAAAAAACATAGAAAGCAATTAAAATTAATCTTACTGTAAAATTATAAGATTATGAGTTTTTTCTCTCATTTATTGTTCCTATTGAATTTCGTAGAATATCAAACTTCGTTAGATATATATATATATATATGTAAGGAAATATGAAATTGCACAATCTATAATGTTTTCTTTTCTTTCTTTCTTTCTTTTTTTTTTTTTTTTTATTCCTTAAATGCTCACGATCAAAACATCCTTATTCATTTTCCTGGAACACAATCCATTAAAAAAACTAACAATTATGGATGTTTTGGAACAATGACAGTCGTTAATTTTCAAATCATTCAACGAAATTCCACGAAATTATGAACTGAAAACAATTCCTCGATTTTACGCAGTAAGGGTTAGTTAAATATACTTTAAGGACATTATTTTAAGTATTATTGAAGCATAAAATTCTATTCTTAAAAAAAAAAAAAAAAAAAGTAAGTAATGCCCTACTGCCGTAATTGAATTTATTGTGACCTCTTCCCTTTCTCGGCTCATAATAAAAAACTATTGAATATAAAAACACGGAAAATGGTAGTTTTATAGAGAAATGTATGATAAACACGCCGAAGAAAACAGTTTTTAAATAGAAAAATTTATTTTAAGCTCTATTTAATGTTGAAATCAGTCAAAATAGGTCCGTAAAAAAAGTTTTACGTATTCAAAAACTATGCATAGCAATTTAACTATCTTCTGTAGGTACATACTTAACTCGTGTCGAATCATTTTTAAAATGTGTCTATTTTTTAAGTTTTTTCTTCAAAATTTTATTATCTGAATAGAGAATTCTTAATTTGAAATTTTCGTTTTTTACCCACTGTTGCCAGATTTTAAAAAGCCCAAATGATAATATTTACAAACACTTTTCAATTGAAAAATATATATTTCACTATTATTAACACGTCATTATAATGTCACATTTAAAACAATTTTCACATAGCATCTAAAAAAAAAACTTTTCTTCTAAACGTTATAAAAGTCCATCAGGCAGCGACATTTTTTACTTAACCATTGTATACAGCTGATTTTCAAATATGTAATTAATCTTTCTTAATCAATCACGAAAACAGCCGTTAGCTGTCACGACAACGGTGCCTTGGACACCGAAAAATCCCTCAGCCAAAGGGAAATCAATGGTAATCCGATTACAGAAGATCGCTACTGGGTCGTAATAATATCATTTAATCTTCAGTAATCGGGTAATCAATTTTAAAAAGTACAAATTAGCAGTTTTTTTTAGAGCTTGTGGGATCTGGACGGGTGTTGGCGAGTGTAGCACGTAGCGTGTGTGTGTGTGTGTGGAGGGGGGAGGGGGTGGAGGGTGGATCTTCCTAGTTTACAATTTTTTAAATATTGCTGAGGAGGGTCATGACTCCCATGACCTTCCTGTTGGATTCGTGTTTGGTCTTGGCTAGCTTTTCGGGAAATTTGTCAGTATGATTTTAAAAGAAATTTTGACTAAAAATTAAGATGTATTTTGATTATTTAATTATAAAAAGAAAGAAAGAAAACTATTAACGAGCACTTTCGTTTTACATATCAACATTTTTAATTAACTTTTAAATATTTTAAGTATTTGCATTTTTTAAAACTTATTTTTCATTGTTCTTTTATGTCTGTCTAGCTTACAAAAGTGGGAGCAAAGTTCATCGTCATCGCTGGATTGTTTGTTACAGGTGGTTCTACCATTCTTTTCGGGTAAGTTAAATTTCTTTATATTGATATACGGAAGATTAAATTGCTCAAACAATTGTTTGATTCTTTTCAAATTAAATTTGATCTAAAACGGGAATTTTTATGAGGTCATGTTAGAAACGAAAATTATTAGATGCTGCATTATTTAAGTGATTTTATTCGATCCTACAAAATACACAGTGTCCCCCAAAAAATTGAAACGCACTTTATTTTTTTACCTTTTGGTGGTAAGAAGACAATGCAAATTGCAAAGGTATTCGAAATAAGGTAAGAAATAGGATTGTTTTGTGAAATAATCCTACCATTAATTTTCAAATGTTACACATGTAAAATTTTTATTACGACCCTTCTAGGCCTCAAGGCAAAATTGGCCAATTATTTTCTCTTCCTCTTGCTAAATAAAATCACCACAAAAAATTGCATACATGTATATTTAAAATTGAATGAGTTATGCTTAGTTGAAAAATTAATCTTTCTGAATAGAGAGCGTGTATCAAATTAGAAATATAAATCTGCGAGATTTGGAAGAAAGGAAAAAAATTCAGACAATAAATTGCATTTGACCTTAAAAAATAGATAATCGATGCTTGGAGCAATATTAGAGGAGAAGAACTCCAAAATATTTATAGAAACACCATTAGAAGAGCTTAGTTATGTATACCGGGTGAACAAAAGTTCGTTTAAACTTTGAAAATTCATAAAAAAGGAAGATATTATGATAAAGAAGTGCGGTTTGCAAGAAAGGGCTCACAAGGTAATCGGATTTTAGTTAAAAAAATTTTTAGTTAAAAATGTCAACCCGAATACAATGAACAGGACAACAGTACGCTCCATCCATTTATTCTTGTAATAACAATTGTTCAACATGACCTCCAGAACATTGTACGACACAACTAAGGCGACTCACAACGTCCGTTACAGCTGAATGCAACATGTCGGAATGAATTGCAGAAACCTCACGACAGAAAGAATCTCGATAGAACGCTCGATCGGGTAATGATACATTCTGAAAGAGAATGAGAAATCCTCGGTCTATCCCGGTCTTTTGTTGCAGGATTAATTTGCATAATTCTGCTGAATCTCTCGCATGTTAGCGCCACAGGTGACTTTTTTAACTAAACATTTTTTGCTGCTAAAAAAATCCGACTACCTTGTGAGCCTTTTCTTGCAAACCGCCACTTCTTTATCACAATTTCTTCATTTTTTTTATGAATTTTTGAAGTTTTAACGAAATTTTGGTTCACCCGATATTGGAGTTCAATGAAACACTTTGAGGATTCTTTGTGGATTGCCTTTTTAAAAAATAATATTAGGTTTTTAGGATTTTAAACAAAATTTGTCCCTTTACAGGATTTATTTAGATGTATTTCTGAAGCAATTTTTTCACATGAATTAACACATTTTTGATCTAAACACTGTCATCGTCAATTTGTGTATGGTTCCCTATTTTCACCGATGAAATGGTATTTTAAATGATGCAAGAAAGTGATTTAAGTCAGATTTTTTCACTTATTATAATTTTTTAAGATATAGGTAATGCATTATATACGCATGTATTTATTCATATGTGGGTGGTAGCACTTGCACTTGAATCCAAACTTGTAAACTCCGCAATAAGAATCGCACACCCTTGAGACGAAACCTTCCGTCGAGATCAAGGCTTTGACACTGATATTTTAAGTTCGTCCAAGTTAAAAGTCAAACATCCTAAATCTTTAATTGAAAATGGCTTCTTGCGACTTCTCCGTTAATACATTCTAGAGCGCTTTTCTAGGGAATCTAGAATTCCAAGGAATTGCTCTATATGTCTACTACAATTACTAAAGCATTTTATGTCTAATGAGGTAAAAGGTACTGAAATATAATATAAATATTGTTAAAAAGCATATGTAATCACTGTAGAGTCTATTAAAATGTATAGTAAGTGAAAAATGGCAAAATTTATTTTTAGTAGATATTCATTTTATAATTGTTCTCAGTAGCCGTTTACCTTTAAAGATTCCCTTTAAAATATTAATAAAAAATTATACTTGAATTTAGAAGATAATTTCTGAATGGTATTACGACATAGCTAACTGCGAAAACAAAATAGTACCCGTTTTTTAACGATTAAGTACAAATAAATGGATTCTGACTTCATTACGACGCTTCACACGAAATGAACCTCTTTCGTCACGGAACAAGATTTCAATGTTATGCAATATGATATAACGTAACTCGATCAGAAATTCGATTAAAGTAATTTATTTTTTCCTTGGGTTTTGTGCTAATATTTACAAACCGTACAAAATGACCATTAAACTAAGTGGACAAAATGATTCTTAATAAAAATCGATGTTTGTCGAAACTCAATGGTATTTATCACAAAGCGCTTACTTAAAGTGCTTTCACGAGAATTGGCCTTTCATAAATTTAATATTACTTTTATTATTAAAATAATTTATAAATGCATAATGGTCGATTCATTTAATCTTAAATGATTTCCTGAGCACGAATTTCACAAAGCGGTGACTTTTCCATAATCTGAACACAAAACAAATTAACTTAACGGAATTTTTTCTTACACCATGAATTGCAGCCATGAAATTAGGCAGGATTTTCAGTATAAACATTGAATGTTAATAAAACAATGCATTAAAAAAAACTATTTTTACTTTTATACTTATTTATTTCTTTTAAATCTTGTAGATGTTTGGAAAGGAGCAGCGGTGGTTCCATCTTCTTCTGGCTATGTATGGCCGTGCGTGTAGTGGAAGGAGCAGGATTTGCCGCATACTTGACCGCTTCCCTGGCCGTACTCGTCAGGACTTTTCCCACAAATCCTGGTTATTACGTAGTAAGTTCAATTTTACATTGTGCGAATGCAAAGCATAGCAACGGTTTATTAGAACTGAGTTTTAGAAGAAGTTACTTGTGTTGCACGAAAATACCTATTGCCGATACAGTACGCGTCAAACTACGTAGTATTAAAACACTTAAATCATAGTTAGACGTTTTATGTCTGGTTGTCTCAATTTCATGAAATTATGCGTAGTAATTCAATCCCATTTTGCAGGGACGTATATTGACAAGCTTGCGGTGTACATTTTTTCCTCCCAATTTTTTATTTAAATTTTCATTATTTCAATAGAAAATGATTTCATATTTAGGAAAGGCCATGTTTTATATTGTTGCCAAATAATAAATGATTTTTATTTAAATTTAATTCTTGTGAATGGGGGTCAATATTTGTCCACCTAAATGCGAAGAGTGTAAATCTTCCCCCTTAGTTGAAGGTAAAGATGATGGAAAAAAAAAGTAATGACTCCTAAATATCAGTAGACAGACCATTTTTGCGATCTGTAGAATAAATTGATTCGTGAAACTTCAATAAGGTGAAAATATGTTTTTATTTTTTCGAATTTTCTGGGAGAATTTAACTTAATCAAAATTATTAAAAAAAAAAAAATCTATCTTCAATTTTCTAAAATAAATAAATAAATAAATAAATAAATAAATAAATAATAATTCTTATCGTTTTTCCCTTTTCTCTTTTTTATCCTCAGAAATGTAGTAATTTAGTTGCTATCATTAGAGAAATGTCATTAAAAGTTACAAAATAATTACAAAATAATAATAATAATAATATCTCGGAAACGAATTCAGATTTTAAGACCTTATGTGGATCTAGGCGAATAACTGGTGTTCATTTGATCACCCAACGTTCCATATTCTAGGAGGAGTAAACTATGTGAAATACAAACGGACAGGCAGATTTTAATATAATAGATATAAATATGCTATAAACTTTCAATCCTTTACTTCTGAACCAAAAGAAATAATCATTTAATTTATAAATAAAATTCAGATGTGATTGAAAAAAAAAAAAAAAAAAAAAAACAAGCGGGAAAAATTCTACCTTACGGCAGAATATAGATTGGCCACCCACGGCTTTTATCGTTGATATTTTTTCAGCCAAGTCTAACTCGTCAAAAAAGTGTTTGTTAGCATAAGCCAGCTTCTCCACTTTAGAATTTAGTTAGCGCTCTAAGATTTTTTGTGAGCTGGCGGAATATATTAGGCACGAGCACACCAAGTTTTAAAAGGATTCGGTGACTAGAAGTATTTTTAATAACTATAATAGTAAAAAGACGTGGCTTCAATGGGCTGAGACGTGGCGAGGTAGTTGTTGTTTACAAATGTGCTGGCTTAATGACACCCTTTAAATTATTTTTAATCATTCAAGGCATTTTAGCACTTAATAGATAACCTAAAAAAGACAATGAAAAGTTCTATGATAGCAGCTTTTATGATGGATAAAGCTAAGAGAAGTTGTTTAACAAATGATGAGTTAGCATTAATTGACGGGATCTTGGGGAGCGGTGGGGGGAAGGGAGGGGGAGCTATACAAAACACAAGTGCTCTACGAGACCTTTAAAATGAATCCTCACTTGAAATTGAGAGATAGGACTTTAAAAGGGATCCCCCTTTTCGCCCCTCTGACGGCCCCCCTCGAGAGATACGTGAAAACCGAGGGCGCCAAAAGAAGGGGGGGGAATACCTTTAGGCAGTTTACAGCTAATTTTAGTAAAATTTTGGAGCTGTCCTGTCCAAAGGAACAGAGAAAAATGGGAAAAACTAAAATAAATATGAAAAATTGAAAAAAAAATAAATAAGAAAAGTGCTCCTGACAGGAGACGGGAGAGAAGGAGGGGGAGAGTAAAACCAGACAAAAGTTCTTGATGAGATCAAACTTTTTATATGTTACATGGCGGGGTTTGAGCACCTTGAATGTCTCCACCGTGAGGGGGGGGTAACTCCGGTCCTATGGGATATAGGGCCTCGGGACCCTCTTAGAAATGTCGGCCTCGACGATTTTAATTTCGTTGGATCTTTTAGAAGAGGCCTACGCCCTCTGTGGGGCTTAAAGGGGCTGAGAAAGATGGGAAAAACTAAAATTTATGTTATGATACATTCCATTTATACTTTTAAATTCAATAGTTTTCATTATTTATTTTACTTAAATTAAATATTTAATCCTTATTAATCATTAATTAAAAGTTTTCATATTAATTAACATTTAAATTAATTATTTAATCGTTATTATTTAAACAGTCAATAATTTCTATCTTTTTAAAATTAATCTTTTTAACTTTTCTTCTAAGATATTATTATTAATTAAAAATAACTTCTCTAATTAAATCACTTTTTAAAAATCAATATCAATAATCACTTGTAAATTAAATTATAATCATGCATTTAAATCTCTGGATAGAGAATTAAGGATTTCCGTTTGTTGACATTGATTCCGGTAAAGTACCGCGATTTTTCTTCTAAGTTAAAATATATAATTTCTACTTTTTAAATATTAATTATTTTTGTTTTAAAATTGATTCAAAAGATTAAACATAATTAATTATGCAGTCTGCCAAAATCCTAGCAAGATCCAACGTAAATCGTGGCAGATATGATTTTTTAAACATTTTCTCTAATTTCAATGTTTACTTCGTATAAAATGTAATGAGTTGTTGGTTCAGGAGATAGAGCAAAGAGAGATTCTTTATGAATGCTAAAAAATTGATATATCAACCACTTTAGGATCGGAATACATCAGAATTTAAGCCCGAAACTAGAATACATTTTTACTCTAAATCCCGTTCCAAATCCTCAATACAGGACGAAAAAGTATAGTGGTCAGCATAATTGCATTGTAGAACTTAGCACTAATGAAACAAAATTAAACTGTAAAAATAATACTGAAATCTCAAATATAATGTAAGTTATTCAGTAAAATATAATTTAGAGTAGCTGATGATAAAATTACTCAAACTGGAGTATATGCACGAATTTAGATCTGAAATGAAAATAAGAAAATACAACTCACCCAAATAAAGCTGATGACAGGAATATAAGTAAATAATTGATTTTATTCACACAAGACATTTTATCTAGTTTAACTGTGGCCACTTCAATAAAATACATACAAATTATTTAAGTAAATAAGCTATCTTCATCATAATCTACTCAGTTCAATTCCAAATTAGTAATTTAAATGTTCTAGATAAAAGAGATTACTAGGTTCTTCGTTAAAATTAATCGTCTATGCTAAAAATTAAGTTAAATTAGAAATTGTTCTATTTTATAGTTATATTCAGAATTGATCTTTAACCGCACTTGAGAAGATACTCATTTTTCTGTGTTATCTGGACTGAAGCGAGGGAACGATGAAAAGAAGCACTTACTATAAACGACAAATTCTTTATTCATATCTAGCTGGAGAATTAATCTGGACTGAAGCGACGGAACGATGAAAAGAAGCACTTACTATAAACGGTGAAATACTTTATTCATATCTAGCTGGAGAATTAATGCTGGAGAATTAATGCTGGAGAAATTCGCATGAGTAGGAACACTCACATTACTTGGTGGCATTATTATAGCATCTTTAAACACACCAGTCTGATGAATCTAATATGTTACGCGGATGACATCGTTATCGCTGGCAGAATATCCATTCAAGTCGGAAAACACTGAATATCTAAATGAAGAGGAATCTGCACGGATTTTGTAGAAATCTATACGAATATCGCATTTAGGTTATGAAGAATTGATGCTGAATTAAGAAGAATTGAAGCTGGTGAAGATAGTCTCTTTTAATTAGAGAGACATATTCTGGATTAAAAATATAGTAAAACTCCGAAATCTTAGCAGAACATTAACGGCGTTGAAGATACCAGCAGCACATCTGTCTTCACTCAAATATTTTACATAGTGTCTGGCCTTTCGGCCAAACACTGCCTTTTATCCTCTCCTGCACCTACATCCCAAGTCAACGGAGAGCAGCAACTGACTCAAAAAATTTTGAATTCAAACTCTACCAAGTTTAACTGAAACACCAGCCAAACTATCCAATCAGAAAAGGCGAAACATTCCTCTTCTTCGTTTCGCACCGCTTAACTCTCAACCGTAACTGCTAAAAAGCATTAGTGCGACAACTCAACTCTACACGCGAACGATACTGGCGAAAGGAAAACACTTACTCCCTAGCAACAAGTAGCGGAAATTAAGATCTTACGTTCACGAATGTTCTAGAACAAATTTGAATTCCCCTTTTTCCCCACTGAAAAATGCACCCCTTAACCTTGGAATGTCCGCTCGAACGACCCCTACACCAAAATGGGTGACAATTACCTCTTAAGTTGTTGTCTTTTGAACGCACGAAGATGCGATTCAAAATGGCCAGTCATCATAGTGAAAGCAAACGAAGTAAACATTGAAATTAGAGAAAATGTTTAAAAAATCATATCTGCCACGATTTACGTTGGATCTTGCTAGGATTTTGGCAGACTGCATAATTAATTATGTTTAATCTTTTGAATCAATTTTAAAACAAAAATAATTAATATTTAAAAAGTAGAAATTATATATTTTAACTTAGAAGAAAAATCGCGGTACTTTACCGGAATCGATGTCAACAAACGGAAATCCTTAATTCTCTATCCAGAGATTTAAATGCATGATTATAATTTAATTTACAAGTGATTATTGATATTGATTTTTAAAAAGTGATTTAATTAGAGAAGTTATTTTTAATTAATAATAATATCTTAGAAGAAAAGTTAAAAAGATTAATTTTAAAAAGATAGAAATTATTGACTGTTTAAATAATAACGATTAAATAATTAATTTAAATGTTAATTAATATGAAAACTTTTAATTAATGATTAATAAGGATTAAATATTTAATTTAAGTAAAATAAATAATGAAAACTATTGAATTTAAAAGTATAAATGGAATGTATCATAACATTTACCCCTAGAATATGGGAAAAAAAAATTAAAAAAAAAATTTGATGCCAAAGGGGAGAAAATGTAGAATTGAACTGAAAAATAAGCATTACACAAAAATTTTCACAAGTGAAAAATAAAAAAATTTGACACAGCCATCGTTACCTCCATTCCTACAGATGGCGAAGAACATATTTCATATCAGTAGGTACAGAATTAACAATAAATCTGAAATACTTTAACTTACAATCCTTAAAAAGATATCAAAAGTTTTAGAGTCCAAAATGTTGCTACGGAATCACAAAAGATAGTTCTTAGGAACAACAATACCTTTCTAAAAATTTTCTATTTTTTACATATTCAAACAATTATACTAAGTACATACAAAAATGCAAACATTAAAATTAAGAATATGGATGCAGACAGTAAAATAGAAAACACGATGCAATACAGACGAATATGAGCACAAAATACAATTAATTGAATAATATATATGATGCAAGTACAGTTCTCAAAACACAAATAAAATATATACAAAACAAGAATAGGGTGAGTTTGTAATTAAAACCTGAAATTAAACCTATCTAACCATTGCACTAAAAGATTTAAAATTTTCCTACCAGCAAAAAATGTTGGATATCCATGTGCAGATATAAAAAGTGAAATTCAAAGTCGAATTTCAAAATGCCCCCCCAAGAAATGTAAATCAGCAGTTGTACAACACAGCAAAAGAACATACATATAAAAACAGAATGAAATTGTTGTGATGTGATGTTGAGACAAAAATGAAAGTAATTAATCATATATTTAAAACTACAATTTTTTACAAGAGAAAAACTTACGTACATCCCTTACAAACTGTAGTGGTGTCCACAAAAAGTTATTAAAGTGAATTAAACAATCAAATGACTAAATAATTTTGAAAATTGGACACAAAAATTAGAAAATTTCCTTAAAATTATAGATAACTGCACCTTGAAGGACTTGTCAGAAGGGTAGAAATTTGTGATTTATTTTTAACCCCAACCAGGCCGAATTTACCTTCCATGTGTGCTCGTTAAACTTTTTTGGAAAAGAATATCTAAATTAAAGAAAAACTTAGAGCAATTGCTCTATCGTATTCTTAAAAATTATAAAAAATCTCCACTCGAACCATATAGGCATGTACATTTCAGAGATTCAGCACAAAAATCTATATTTATTTATTTTATATTTATCTTTCATTTATTTCATTTTCATATAATATTTTGTCTCAATATTTATTCAATATCTCTTCTGTGACTATCAAGTAGTAGTTGTTAAAATTTTAGGATCCTAAAATAATTTAAGTAAAATACCATCACATCAACAAGCAATTCCTAAGTCAAGATGTTATTATCAAATAAAATTTCAATCTTTACACATGAGATAGAGAAAAATCAATATATAATTGAGTCTGAAACAATTGTGGTAATCAAGATAACAAGAATTAAAATTATAAATCAACAGATCATAATTTGGTGAAGTGATAAATTATAAGCAAACAGTAACATACAGATAAAATGATATTAAAAGTTTAATATTTGAGTCAATTGAAAAATGAACACCCCTTAAAATGACCAGGGCCCTTCGGACATATTAGGTGATATGTTCAAGTAAATTGAATGGGATTACCACAGCTATTGCACCAAAAAAAAAATTAAAATAAATTAGAATCTTATATAAATAATTTGATAGAGTATGACAATTTTGTATTTTAATAAATTTAATAAAGGTTCTATCTCAAAAAGAAAAAGAATATATATTTGAAAAATAAACATACAACTACTATCCTGCTGGGATCAACTTACTCACATTAACTTTTGTTGTTTTTCCTGTATGATCACCAAGAAGCTGAATTAAGTAATTGTCACCTCTGAAAGCTCTAATAATTTTAAAAGGACCAGTATTCTTAGGTTTAAAAGTAGAAGAGGGAATTAAGTTCTTTAAGTAGACTATGTCACCAATAGACAGTTTTCTAGGAGAGCGACCTTTCAAAAATTTATTGTTGAGTGAAAAATCTTTCTTCATTTTCTTTGACTAAATTTCTAGTGGTCGTAATATGCTCTCTCTGCTGTTGAAAATATACAGGGTGATCCTGTACAAACCGAGATGGTTGAAAAGTGTCTATGGGTAAGTTTAAGTCTCTACCAAAAAATAATTGAGCAGGTGTAAAATTAGTGACAGAATGTTTACTATTGTTGTAGTGCAAAACAAAAAATTTAAGCCTATCTGACCATTCAATAATATTGTCTGCAAGAGAAGCTACTGACTCTTTAAGAGAGCGATGAATTCTTTCCAAAAGACCATTCGATCTCGGAAAGTAGATGGAGGAATTTCTTTGTTTAATATTTAGAGATTTAAGAAATTTATCAAAAAGATCCGATTTAAAGTTTTTAGCGTTGTCTGTCAAAATAAATTTTGGAATACCGTATCTTGAAAAATAAGAATTGAGAGCCTTCATAATGGACGGAGAAGTAACATTAGTAAGTGGAATAGCTTCTAGAAAGTGTGAATAGTGATCTACAATGGTAAGTATAAAAAATTTACCATCATGAGACCGTGGAAGTTTTCCAACTATATCTATCGCAATCATCCCTCCAGGAGCTAAGTCACTTTTGTGAATAAAAGAAGGTTTTGTGTTAGTCTGTTTACTCTTATGTGGCAGACATTTCTCACAGCTGTTTACAAAATTCTGTACATCCTGTACCATACCATGCCAGAAATAATGCCTTTGAACCATGTCAATCGTCTTAGCTATACCAAAATGTGGTTGATGGGCTAGAGCAATGCAACTGTTAATTAAAGTTTTAGGAATTAAAAATTTTTTTGTTCTGTTAACTTTACCAGGCTTTTTCTTTGAAAACATTAAGAGATTATTTTCAGGATTAATGGAATAATTAGGATTAGTATTTTGTTTTGAAGTTAATTTTTCTCTGATAATTTTAAGTTTCTCATCATTAGTTTGTTCTTTAAGTATGTTATCTATTGTTAATGAGTCATTGTTTGGAATAAAAATATTTAAGGCATTTACATATAAGTTAGGATTGTTAGGAAGATCTATCACACGTGAAAGAAAATCTGCAGGATTAATTAAACCAGGAATGTGTTCTACTTTATAATTAAAACCTTGTAAATACAAAAGCCATCTAGTGATTATTTCAGACTGTTTTTCCAAATTTAAATGATGAGTAAGAGCTTTAGCATCAGTTAAAATTTTGAATTTCCTACCATATAAAAATTCATGAAAATGGCGTATTGAAGCATAAATGGCATAAAATTCTCTCTTTATTGATGGATATTTAGATTCAGCTGGATTAAGTTGTTTGGAATAAAATTCAATGGGATAATACTTGTTATCATGACACTGCATCAGAATTCCACAAATAGCATTCATTGAGGCATCTGTAACTAAACAAACCTCTTTGCTGTCATCAAAATTCTTTACGGTGGGATTATTAAGCAAAATGTTTTGAATTTTCTGAAATGCCTCCTGACACTCATTGCTCCAAACAAATTTTACACTTTTTTTTGTTAAATTAACTATTGGATGTACAACTTCTGCAAAATTATGAATTAAATGTCGAAAATAATTTATCATACCTAAGAAACTTTGAACTTGTTTTACATTGGTGGGAGTTGGAAATCTATTGATTTTATTTACATTATCAGGTGAAGGAGAATGACCATTAGCATGAAGATTGAAACCTAAGTAAGTAATTTCTTCTTTACAGATTTGTAACTTTGCAGGATCTAGAGTTAAATTAAATTCCTTAAGCCTATCAAAAACTTTTTGCAACCAAACTAACATTTCTTCTAACGTATCTGCCGCAACGATGATGTCATCAAGAAAAAATTGAACATGGGGACCTTTAAGAAAATTTAAACATTTATTTATAAGGGTATGAAAATAACTTGTACTATTCACTAATCCAAACGGCATTCTAGTTGGCTGAAAATTACCATATTCTGTTGCAAACGCTAACTTTGACCTATCTTTTTCTTGAAGTAAAATTTGAAAAAATGCTGCTTTAAGATCAAGTACTGTATAAAGTTTTTTACCTGCGATGTTTTGCATAATATCATTTATTCTGGGAAGACAAATTTTATAGGGTTCAGTTATAGCATTAAGTAGTCTGTAGTCAATTACCATACGAAATTTTAATTTAGTAGGATCATCTGTGGGAAGAGATTTTTTTTTAACAAAAATTACTGGAAAACAATAGTTAGATGAAGAATTTTCAATTATACCTGCGTTTAAAAGTGAAGCTATCTCATTACGAGCAAATTCTTTAGCAATTCTGGGAATAGGATATGGTTTGGTCTGTAAAGCAAAATTATGCAACAAGTTAAATTCAGGAACTACATCATCAGTACAACCCAAAGTGTTGTATGAAGTGGAAAAAACTGCAGAATTGGACATTAATAAACTAAGAACACGCTTCTTATCTACATCTGACAAATGCTCAACTTGAAAATTATCAACTTTTAACTCATCTTTCCTCAGTTGTAAAATATCTTGTGAAACCAAAGAATTAACCTGAAAAGTTTTACTATCTCCATGAGTAGAAATTTGATCCTTAGAAATTTGCTTTAAGTAGCCTAATTTAGTACTTTTACTTAGAATTATCTTTTCACTATTGTTGTTATGGATATACATTAAAATAGAATTATTTACATTACATTCATGGAGACTAAAATCAAGATTTAAAGGCAATTTAAGTTTTTAACGGACAAAATAAATAATTAAATGAACTATTGATTTTATGAAGAGCTTTAAGTTTAATGATTCTACCTTGATTAGGTCTGATTATAACTTTGTTAGCAGGTTTGACAAAATTTTTTGAAGTTTCAGCATTATCCTCTTCAGATACAGGAGAAAGATTATCAGAAGTATTAACATTTAAATTATTATCAGAATTATTAGAAGTAGTATTATCATTACATTTAGGAATATTGTCATTAGGGTCATTAGAAAGAACATTAAGAGTTTGATTAGGATTAGAAATAATGGAATTTTGAATATCTGTAGGATTTTTATTTTGAAAAGGAAAAGTAAGATTGCCCATAATAAGTTGGGAATTGGCTGAATCTAACAAAACTTTGTTTCTGTTCAAAAAATCATAGCCTAAGATTATGTGATAGTTAGAGTGCCAATTATCATGGGTCACAAAAAAAACATTATGGAACCAGGTGGTATTAATTTTAAAGTTAAGACTTACAGCAGAAAAATATGGAATAGAGGAATTGTTTAAAGTTTTAATATTTACAGAACGAGAAATGAAGTTTAATTTAAAATGCTGTTTAAGAAATTCTATAGTTTTATGTTGAATCAACGATAAGTTCGCTCCAGTATCTAACAAAGCTTCAAAAGAAAACTTTCCAAAATTTAAATTGATGAGAGGAAGTGCAGATTCATCAACATTACAAGACATTAAAAATTTACAGTTAGAATTAGAAAAAGAAGTATCCAAACCCTCAGCATTAGAAAAAAAATTGTTATCAAGGGTTCTGTGAAAATGAGGGGAAAAATCAGAGAAATTATTACCAGAACCCCTTAACGGTTTAAAGAACGTTTATGGTTGTTTCTGTAATAAGGCCTGTGGTTTCTCCTGTCTCTACCCCTGTTAAATCTAGGAACATAATTGTCATTTCGATTTCTATCATGTCTAGCAAAATTCCTATCCTGTCTCGAAAAATTCCCATCATTTCCTGAAAAACTACTTCCTTGACCCGAAAAATTACCAGCTTGCTCTGAAAAATTTCCCTGTTGACCTGCACCCTGAGTATAAGATTTTGGAAAATACCAGCAGTCCTTCGTTTTGTGTAATTTGTTGCATATATGGCATACATCTCGCTCTTCTTTTATCCTTTGGAGTTGTTGCTGCATATCTAGCAACATTTTGTTAGATTCCTCCTGCTGCCTTAAAACTACCTGAATCAATGAATTCTGACTAGTACTCTCTGAAGTTACCGCATTGATGTTGTTTATTGAAAATGCCTGCTGCTCTAACGCTTTTTCAATATCTACTGATTTTGAAACCAAGTCCTCAAAATTATCCATGCCAAATTTCATTACTTCAGTTTTAATATCGGATCTCAAAGCCTCAAGGAATTTGGAAAACATAAGCTTCATCTTTAAGTCTGTCATCTGCGGTAAATTTTCAACATTCGGAACCATTTTATGTACAATTTTTCTAATTTCATCCGCTAACTCTTTGACTGACTGTTTTGGCTTTTGACAGGTGTTTGAATACCTGTACGAGGCGTCCTGGAATGATTCCTCCCTCCTAAATTTATCTCTGAGCATTCTGACCAGAGTGTCAAAATCGTGCTCATTCTGAACCTGGGGGTCTCCGGAAACATATTCTAACGCCCTATCTTTGCAATGAAGCCTCAAAATGATGCAACGGTCCTCATTATTTAGATTCTGCAAATTGCAGACATCAACGATATGCCTAATAAAAAATGTTACATTTTCAACATCTCTGCCATGAAAATAAGGTAAAGAGGCAATGAGAGCGTTAAAACGCATTTGATGATCCATTCTAACTCAAAAAAAATTTTACACACCCAAAAATTATAAAATTTTCAAAAGAAATCAAGTATTGCAAACTTAAAATGAGAAAAAAAAATATGGTGCAAACAAATTAAATATATACCTGAAAACACATAAACACAAGAATACAAATATTGCAAAAAAAAATATATATATATATAGAAATATAATCATAAATCATAAAATTTTATCATATTGCACTTTATTAATTCACTCTTATAATATTAAGATTTATTGCACAGCACTTAAAATTTTCTCAAAATAATCACAAATCAGAATGATTTCTATGAAAAAATCAGCACATGGATACCAAAATTTAGAAAAAAAAAAAAAAATTGCCAAATAGCAATTTTAATCTCAATAAAATTTAAAATATTGCCATAATAAATTTAAATTTAAGCAAAAACCTAAGCACATTTCGCTGAGTCATGGCACCATAAAATGTAATGAGTTGTTGGTTCAGGAGATAGAGCAAAGAGAGATTCTTTATGAATGCTAAAAAATTGATATATCAACCACTTTAGGATCGGAATACATCAGAATTTAAGCCCGAAACTAGAATACATTTTCACTCTAAATCCCGTTCCAAATCCTCAATACAGGACGAAAAAGTATAGTGGTCAGCATAATTGCATTGTAGAACTTAGCACTAATGAAACAAAATTAAACTGTAAAAATAATACTGAAATCTCAAATATAATGTAAGTTATTCAGTAAAATATAATTTAGAGTAGCTGATGATAAAATTACTCAAACTGGAGTATATGCACGAATTTAGATCTGAAATGAAAATAAGAAAATACAACTCACCCAAATAAAGCTGATGACAGGAATATAAGTAAATAATTGATTTTATTCACACAAGACATTTTATCTAGTTTAACTGTGGCCACTTCAATAAAATACATACAAATTATTTAAGTAAATAAGCTATCTTCATCATAATCTACTCAGTTCAATTCCAAATTAGTAATTTAAATGTTCTAGATAAAAGAGATTACTAGGTTCTTCGTTAAAATTAATCGTCTATGCTAAAAATTAAGTTAAATTAGAAATTGTTCTATTTTATAGTTATATTCAGAATTGATCTTTAACCGCACTTGAGAAGATACTCATTTTTCTGTGTTATCTGGACTGAAGCGAGGGAACGATGAAAAGAAGCACTTACTATAAACGACAAATTCTTTATTCATATCTAGCTGGAGAATTAATCTGGACTGAAGCGACGGAACGATGAAAAGAAGCACTTACTATAAACGGTGAAATACTTTATTCATATCTAGCTGGAGAATTAATGCTGGAGAAATTCGCATGAGTAGGAACACTCACATTACTTGGTGGCATTATTATAGCATCTTTAAACACACCAGTCTGATGAATCTAATATGTTACGCGGATGACATCGTTATCGCTGGCAGAATATCCATTCAAGTCGGAAAACACTGAATATCTAAATGAAGAGGAATCTGCACGGATTTTGTAGAAATCTATACGAATATCGCATTTAGGTTATGAAGAATTGATGCTGAATTAAGAAGAATTGAAGCTGGTGAAGATAGTCTCTTTTAATTAGAGAGACATATTCTGGATTAAAAATATAGTAAAACTCCGAAATCTTAGCAGAACATTAACGGCGTTGAAGATACCAGCAGCACATCTGTCTTCACTCAAATATTTTACATAGTGTCTGACCTTTCGGCCAAACACTGCCTTTTATCCTCTCCTGCACCTACATCCCAAGTCAACGAGAGCAGCAACTGACTCAAAAAATTTTGAATTCAAACTCTACCAAGTTTAACTGAAACACCAGCCAAACTATCCAATCAGAAAAGGCGAAACATTCCTCTTCTTCGTTTCGCACCGCTTAACTCTCAACCGTAACTGCTAAAAAGCATTAGTGCGACAACTCAACTCTACACGCGAACGATACTGGCGAAAGGAAAACACTTACTCCCTAGCAACAAGTAGCGGAAATTAAGATCTTACGTTCACGAATGTTCTAGAACAAATTTGAATTCCCCTTTTTCCCCACTGAAAAATTCACCCCTTAACCTTGGAATGTCCGCTCGAACGACCCCTACACCAAAATGGGTGACAATTACCTCTTAAGTTGTTGTCTTTTGAACGCACGAAGATGCGATTCAAAATGGCCAGTCATCATAGTGAAAGCAAACGAAGTAAACATTGAAATTAGAGAAAATGTTTAAAAAATCATATCTGCCACGATTTACGTTGGATCTTGCTAGGATTTTGGCAGACTGCATAATTAATTATGTTTAATCTTTTGAATCAATTTTAAAACAAAAATAATTAATATTTAAAAAGTAGAAATTATATATTTTAACTTAGAAGAAAAATCGCGGTACTTTACCGGAATCAATGTCAACAAACGGAAATCCTTAATTCTCTATCCAGAGATTTAAATGCATGATTATAATTTAATTTACAAGTGATTATTGATATTGATTTTTAAAAAGTGATTTAATTAGAGAAGTTATTTTTAATTAATAATAATATCTTAGAAGAAAAGTTAAAAAGATTAATTTTAAAAAGATAGAAATTATTGACTGTTTAAATAATAACGATTAAATAATTAATTTAAATGTTAATTAATATGAAAACTTTTAATTAATGATTAATAAGGATTAAAGATTTAATTTAAGTAAAATAAATAATGAAAACTATTGAATTTAAAAGTATAAATGGAATGTATCATAACAATTTAGAAAGAGTTGAAACAGAGAAATATGCTTCTTAAGGGAGGGGGTGAGTGAGAGGCGGAGAGTAGGACCAGACCATAGTGCTTGACGAGATCTATCAATTATTGATATGTTACATGAAGGGGTTTACATGTGGGAGGAACACCAAAAAGGTCTTACTGAACCTTTCCCCCCAGGAACTTACAAGAACTTACCCCCCCCCCCCCCCACCAGAGGTAACTTCATTACTATTGGAGATAGGGCCACGGGTCCCCTTAGAAATGTCCGCCACGACGGGTTTAACTTTGTTGGATCCTTTATATAATTGTTTAAATGGGGTCTGCGCCCGCTGTATGGCAATTTGGTACTGAGAAAGGAAATACAACCGAAGTATCGGCATAATACAGAGAGACAATTTGATTTTTAATATCGTCAGTAACAACCATTTGTATAGCTATGCATAAAGGGTGTCCTCCTTTATATATGGAGTGGCTGTGACTTTTCATAAACATGAATTTTACTGCAAACTGAAAGAATTAGCCCTGTGTGTGTCTAAAAAAAAAAATTACCGTACTTTCGTGTTGCGGCTCCCACAATTATGATTATACCAAGGTTGCAGTTATGATTTCGCCAAGATCATCGCAAAGCTTATATAGGCATCCTATATATGCATATATATATTCCAAACACTCCTATATGTGCCATATACGTCATTATACACATATTATTTATGTCTTATATGTCGTATATACATCATATACACATGTCATATATATACATCATATATGCTTCCTATATGACTATAACTTGGCCACATACGTACAGAAATGTTATATATCTACCCTATATATATAAAATCCTATCTACCCTATATATATAAAATCCTAATGAAACGAATTTGTGAAACGATTTTATGAAACGAATTTATGAAACGATTTTATGAAACGACTGATTAAACAACTGATTATGTTTCAGGGCTATTTTTAATAAAATATTAAACGCTTGATGGTGAAATTAATACCAATTGTTCATAAAAATCCGCGGATATCAAAACTGGTAATAGAATTTTGAAATTGGAATTAGTTTTCGAGATATTAATTTTTTTCTAATTTTAATGACATTTCTGTAATGATGGCAACTAATTACTCAGTTTTTTTGTGACAAAAAAGGGAAAAAAATTGAAAAGGATCCCGATAGGGATTATTGATTTATTTTTATTCGTCATTTTCAAATTGAAATTGGATTTATCTTTTATTTCAATCGATAATGAAGACAAGATTGTGATTAAATTATGTTTTTCAGTAAAATCTGAAAAAAAAAATCACATTTCTATCGTCAGGATTCAATCGTCTGTCAGCATTTAATTTAATTTATAAACTGAAAATGTTTTAAATAAATTCGTCCAAATGACGTCATTAAGGTAAACGCAAAAGAAAGGGAGGAAAAGGAATTAATAGTAATTATTATTTATTGATATCATTTTGTTATTTTTTTTGTAAAATTTAATTAAACGACATTATAAAATCATTAATTTGTATATTTGAAACTAATATATAAAATAATAATTGCCCAACTGAACGGAAGAATAAAATATCCCGCTTGGTTCTCTATCCTGCTTGGTTTTTTCCGCCAAGCTTTTTAAAAAAGCGTCAAGACCCCTATAATAGAAAAGCACCAAAAGTTTATTGGGTTTGTTTTCATAACTTTGGGCAACAAATCTATGTATATTAACGAATCTATCCCTTTTTGAAGCTCGAATTACGCCAAACCTAAAAGAAAAGGATCCTATAATGGAAAAGTACCCGATTTTCTTATGGACAATATTCAAGTGACATAACATGGTGTAAAATTATCGGGGATAGCAAATTTGTTTAAATATCTCATCAATTGATGCCGAATAAATGCAGGCATACATGCACAAAATATTTAATTAATTTTGTATGATAAATAATTATTAGAAAATTCGTATATACATATTAATTAAAAAAATAATTTACATATTTAAAATAACATGAAAATATGCATGATGGTGCACTAAAATAGGGAGAAAATTAAAACCTGTTACTGAAAATGTCTATAACATAGTACTTTTCAATACCGTGGTTCTTAATGTTATTCACAAGCAGATGGAATTTTTCTCATCCTTAAACGCAAAGGAAGAATAGAATACAGATCGTTCTTATAAAAGTCCGAGAGGTAGCCACAATTTAAACCTAACCATTTTATACAAGTTGGTTTTCACGTTGTAATTGATTTTACTTATCATTCCCGAAAACAGTCGCGTCAGTTGTCGCAACAGCTGTGTATGAGGCCATGATAATCAAAAAATGCCCCATTAAAACGTTAAAAGCATGGCAACTCAATTACAGATTTACCAATATTTATAAAATAAAGCACGCTGTCATGTTTTTAGAGGCCTCGAAGTCTGAGCGGGGGTTGGCGAGCGTAGCTCGCAGGGGGTAGGCCCCCTAGTATATCATATATTATTATAATGTCATACATGCTTTATAATTTGGCGATAAATCTTGACCGCTTGGCAGTTCATCCTTGGAAGCCGCTATAACACGAAAGTACCAAATTTACAATATCTTCTATATTATAAAGGACAAACGTGCCCGTGCGTAACGCTGACGTCATTTTGCGAATGGCAACAGCTGACGATGAAATTTTCGCTTCGAGATTTTTGCTACTGCAATTTTTTTTATTTCTAAACATCGCACATTTTCAATTTTTACACCGTTAGATAGGGAAAAAAATCTACATTCAAATGCAATTTGTTTGAAAACTGAATCACGATTTACTCATTTATTATAGCATTTAAATTAAATTTCAAGCACGATTTTTTAAAAAATCTCTATCGCTTGCAGACGATTACAAAATATTAACCCGTTTGCACTTTAAATAATATAAATAGTTCAGCATTTGTTTCGATCTAATATTCCATAACGAAGTTAAAATTCCATTAAGCAATAAATAAAATACTACATATAAAACACAAATTTAACAAACATCTAATCGAAATAAGCGCTTAAAACCACCGAAATTATCAGAATAAGAAAATCTGTTGTATATAAAGAAATTTTCAGCGATTTCTTCGACAATTTCAAAAAAATATAATTGACATATTTCATATAAAAATGCTCTTTGGTGTTGTTAGGGGACAATCTATATATATATATATATATATATATATATATATATATATATATATTAAATGTAAAAAATCTATTAGAGTTTTTAATTTAAAAAAATGGTTTTTACCTATATCCTCTAATCCCGGGAAGCCCGGGTTGGATGCCCTTGTATTAATGAAAACAGAAACAAAAATATTTCATGCTTAGTGGCTGCTATAACACGAAAGAACGAAAGTACCAAAATTCTTCTTTATTTTTCATATCTGATAATTTGCATCTATCCTTTTTTGTAATTTTAAAATTTTTGTAACGATTTTATGCATTTCTATTGCCTATTCAAAGAAAAATTCTTATAAAGTTACAGAATTTCGTTAAAAACGGTAAAAATAGTAAAATGCGGACATCGTTTGGTCCATTCTCGACCGAAAGCAACAGCCGTTATCATTATCTTTTTACGCGTGAAGGTTTCGTTATGGTACTTCATTGTAAAATTTGGTAATTTTTGAAATTCATTATTTGAAAAACGGCATAATCATTCGATTTTAAATTTATATCAAGAAAAATACATTTTTTTTCCCTTTCTAACGCAGTTTGTCTAACAATTTTGTGATAAATACTTTTTGAGTTATTAATTTTTTCAGTAACTTTAAATGTTTCATTTTCCGAGATTAACCTGTGGCAACGATGGATTGCTGTGACTTTTCATAAACATGAAAAATGATAGAGATTGGAAGAATAAGCCTCCCTGTGGGTGGCTAAAAAAAAAAGAAAAAAGAAAACTTTAAAAGGACGAGAACTCCAATAGATAAAAATTCACTTTTATTTCTTTGAACTGATTTAGGTGACATCTTGCAATATAAAATGTAATTTTTCACGAATCCTTGAACTTATTTTGTCTTTTGAAGTGCCGATATTATACACCTATCGACCAGTGAAAATAAAGAGTCACGGTATACATTTCTTATTATCCGTTTATTTATGTTTATCATCTAAGATAACAAATAAAAATTCTGAGGTCTATTGCCCCCAAGTTTTCGGTTTTTGCTAGTTCTACACAATTTCTGGAGCAATCACGAATTGAAATGGAAAATTTCTTTATCTCTAAAGGATATCTCTGGTCTTAGGATGCGTGCGCGCTGTTTGATCAGAACTTAAGCTTTTGTTGATAAAACTTAAATTGTATTGCAAAAAATTTCTTCACGTAGCCTCTTAATTCAACTTGCGCAAAACCGTTCCTTGATCTTTTAAGACTTATTTTAAGAATCTTTTAAGAATTTTTTTTTTGCGAGAAAAGTAAAGGGAGAAAACAAAACATTTTTTTTTTTTTTGACAGATTTTATTTATGCGGTAGAGTTCTTAAAATTATTAAATTTTTTTAAATTTTAAAATAATCTTCATGTTTAATATTTCATACTTTTAATGTATTATTTACATATTTCTTTCACAAAGGCTGGGTGGTTTTTTTTTTTTTTTTTTTTTTTTTTTGAAGACATCAAAATATTTTTTGATTCATTTTGAATGCGTGAATTTAAATAAATAAGTTAATAAAGTCAATAGTTTATTGTAAATAGGTGTTAGGAAAACACAACTAAAGACAGACATAAAAGTGCCAAGTACAATAACAGCAACAAGAAAAAAAAAAAAAAAAAAAACTAAACATTTATGCACGGAAGGAAAGCGGGAAGAAACGTGTATTATAATAATATTTACTTCGTCACATACTGAGCCAAAAAAAATGTGATACCAAGTAAAAAATATATAGCAGGAATTGACTTAGTTTTAATAATAGTACTGCGTTCAACATATTTATGTAGTCTAATATCCGAACGTTATAAAATGTATAAAATTATCATTTTTGCAAGATGGCTTCCTTTATGTACGAAACTAAAATGTATGAAGCAATAAAATGTAATTATATTTCATTTGTATTTCACAAAAGACTTCCTAACTTTAAAATTCAATATCTAATAACAAATGTAAAGATGACATAAATGAGATATTTTTCAAGTAGCTCATAAGTTTTGTATACAAAAATTTCAAAAATAATTAAACATAGATGAAGCTGCAATGTTTCAAAGTGTAAAAATATTAAAATTAACACATTTAAAACTGTATTAAAGGCATCTCAGTGTTTACTTTGCATTCTATTTAACCATTGAAACGCGAAAAAGAATCTTTTTTTTTTTTTTTTTTAATTTTGAAGTTAATTTGAACATTTTACAGTTTGAGACAGCATGGCGCCGTCTATTGATAACGATGTGAATTATTTTAAAATTTACCCTATACAAGATTGATGAGCTACTTATACGTATGTCACTTATTTCATATTTATATTTATATAATTGAAGAAAAAAATAATGAAGATAAATGAATGAATATAAAAAATAATAAATAATGAATTAAAAAATAATTATATAATGTAAAAATGTTCAAATTAACGTATGTAAAACAATGTTCAAATTTGTATTAAAGGCATCTCGGTGTTTACTTTGCATTCTATTTAACCATTAAAATGCGAAAAAAAAAATTATTTTGAAAATGTGAAGTTAATTTGAGCATTTTACAGTTTGAGACAGCTTGGCGCTGTCTATTGACAACGATGTGAAATATTTAAAAAATTACTCTATACAAGATTGATGAACTACCTATACGTATGTCACTTATTTCATATTTATATCTATATAATTAATATAATTAATGAATTTACGAATTTTAAAGTTTCGGTGGCAAAGTTCTGTTCCTTTATGGAACACCCTATGTTTACATAATACATCCTATAATACATACACATACGTACATACAACAAATTTAAATACATACAATAGATGTAGCAACTTTTTTTTTCAACATATGAAAGTAATAGAGACTTATGAGGAACGATTCATAATACTGAATTAATTTATGATTTTAAAATCTATATTATAAAGCAAATACATGTCCGTGAGTAACTCTGACGTCATATCGACGCGGTCGTAACCATCTGAGTATTCAATTTTGCTTTTATAGCAAATTTATTAACTACTAAACATCGCACAATTTCAGTTTTTACACCATCGAATATAAAAAATATTTACTTTCAAATATAATTTGTTTTCGAAAACTATATCTTAATTTACTGATATTTTATGGTTTTTAAAATAATTAGGGAATCAAACCCTGGTTTCCTGGGTTACAGAGCATAGTTGAATTCTTTTTTAAATTAAAAACTTTAATAGATCTTTTACATTTACAAGCATCCCCCGACTTACTTAATTAATGCGTTCTGCAGACTTTTACGTAACTCGAATTTTACGTAAGTTGAATGTGTAATTTGCTTAAGTAAAATTTCGTAAGAAACTGCAATATTTATTATATATATATATATATATATATATATATATAATGTGGTGATTTTTAAGGCCGAGTTGCTTGAGTAGTACCATTTTTTAATAAATGTTTTTTTGAAAATAAGATGGGCTCTTTTCACATAATCAACCGAAGAGGAAGTTCCAGCACTCCACATTAGATGGCGTGTGTACGTAATCATAATTAAGCATCTCATTCAAGAACACAGAAGTTTTTATTCTGAAGCTTAAATTGACATCAGGGAAGAATCTGCTTTCACTCGAGTCCTCTTTTCGTTTCAATCACGGCTCCCACTACAGCAGAGCACGATGGCCATTTATTTAAAATAAACATTCCGCAGGCATATAAGAAAAAACATACTGGACTCCACGCCAATACCAGGCAGAGATTCCATCATTAACCTAACAAATCAAACTTCGAACTAGCGTCTCTCTATTCGAATGTTCTTATACGAATACGTCTAGCTTTCATCAGTGCATCACATCTTCGGATCTCCGAATAGAATGCTCTCCGAAACGGAAAAGGCGACGATATATTCTTTCAGTAAGAGTAGGAATACATGGTCACGTGCGCCAATCGTGAGCTGGGATCTAACCGGGATTTTTTGCGCTGGCTCCAGAATATGGTAATAAAATGGTTTCCGCTAATTTTTGGCGCGAAAGAAAATTCTCGAAAGTTCCATGATGTTCGATGATTTAGCTATGACCCAGAGTGTTTTAGATTAATTGATTATCGTTAGTTAATTGGTTCGAGAATATGGAATGATTTTGACTTTTAGGGAAAGAAAAAAAAAAGAAAAAGAGAAATGGTTTATCGAATTTGGAACATAGCCAGAATGGGATTAGAATAAATGCTGTTACATTTTATAAGAAAAAGATTTTATGATCTGGCGAATTATTTTTAATATCGGAACTGATTAAAATAAATACAGTCTGTTTAGGAATTTAGAAAATTAAAAGGGAATTATGCGGGTTTTTTAAAGTATGAATATCAGGGAGTTTTATAATTTAAAGATAAAGACGCGATTTATTGAACTAATTAGCAGCCATTGAAATATTGAATTTAGATATGAGGTTTTTTCGGAATACATAGAGTTAAAATATTTTAATAAACGGAGGAAATAAATATTATAGAGTAAGTTAGACTAGGATGGAATAAAAATACTTTGGTTTATCGCGATAAATTTTAAATTTTGTTATATATATATATATTATTCACACAGTATTAATTTTTAAATAAAGCATCATGCAGGAGTATTTACTCGAATATAAATTATACAAGTATGAAAAAATATAAAGGTAAACTGAAAAAACACTTTTCAAATAAAAAATATCTTGTGGAATTTGGGATTTATAAATTTAATATTGATGTAGTGATTTATAACAATTTTGAGATTACTTCAAACGACTATAAAAATAAGAAATAATTAAAGAGGACTGACTTACCTCTTCTCCACGAATTTTTGATGACAAGACAAATGAATAGCACTCACAAAATGAAATAATTCTTGATAAGCACAAATTGTATTTATTAAGAATTAGATGACAACAATGAATAACGAACAATAAAGATTCGTTGTTATGATAATACTTTATATTCCCAACAAAAATATAATTCTCTCTAATACGTAAAAATATATTATAATAGTTATACTTTTTATCTACATATTTTATTTATAAAAATCAAAAGTATGCAAACGCGTATCAAATGCGCTAGTGTGTTCATAAATGTAATTTTCAAACATTTTTTACGTAACTGCGAATTTACGTAAGTCGCAATATACGTAAGTCGGGGGATGCCTGTAATATATTTTTTCCGGTTGCACACTAACAACACGAAAAAGCATTTGTACATGGAAAATATAAATTATGTTATTTAAATAGAGTTTTGAAATTTATTAAAAACGGTATTTTCGTATATGCCGCATGCCAGTGGTTAATCGCCAGAGATTTTACTAGTTGAAGAAACCTTTTTGATACTGATTATTTCAGTGTTTTAGCACGTAGTTCGATTGCATATGTGCTAAATTCTTTTTAAATTTATTTGCTTATTTATTTATTTGTAAATTTTTAATTTCGTCTGGCAATTTAATTACGAAACATTATAGGGAATAACACAGATTCTGAATTATGTGTATTGTTTTAAATGCAATGCAAACGTGTTAATATTCTATGGAAGATTAACACGCAGGTTTAAAATATTCAAACTTGAAAAATATTTTAAAATCCATTAAAAAAAAAAAAAAAACAGTAAATTGAGATAGAGTTTTCAAACAATTTGCATTTGAAAGTACGTTACTTTTGTCATCCGACGATGTAAAATTGAAATCGTTCGATGCTAAGAAGTTAAAAAAAAAAAAAAAAAAAAAAAAAAAAAAAATGCAGTAAAAGTGAAATTTATTGCTGGTGTTATTGCCACCATCAATATGACGCCAGTGTTACTCACGGACATGTTTTCGCTTTATAATATAGGTTATTATATTCTTTAGGGCCTCACCGAAACCATCGTGACAATTGCCATGATTTCGGGTCCACCGTTGGGAAGCTTTCTATACACGGTAAGTTCTACAAAACAAATGGTAAGTAATTGAATGTAAAAATATTTCTGTAAGGTGTTTTTTATTTATTTTTTAAATTTATTTATCATTTAGATAGGTGGCTACAGCTGTCCCTTCGTATCGTTCGGTGCTGTCATAATCATCATGAGTATAGCATCTTATTTCCTCATCGACGAAGAAAGGTCAGGTGAGTGGCAAGGTATGATAAACTTACGCCTATCCAACGTTTCAGTAAGTAAGAGAATGTTTAAGTATTTAACTGGTGCCAAACAATAAAGGGCGCCATTATTCATCCTAAGTAACATTGTATACTGTAATGTTGTTCTTGTATACTGTATAATAAATGCGATTTGTAATTGTGCAATAAAAATATGTAGTACTATATCTGTATCAATAAAAAATTAAAATAAATAAATAAAACATAAAAAAACCCAAAATAAATAAATAAAACATAAAAAAACCCAAAATAAATAAATAAAACATAAAAAAAACCCAAAATAAATAAAACATAAAAAAACCCCAAAATAAATAAATAAAACACAAAAAAAATTAAATAAATAAATAAAACATTTCTAAACACGACAATATATTAAGAAATCTATTAACAGTCCTAAGCCTGTAACCTGTAAAGTGTGACGGGAAATGTTTTTCAAATGTTATTTTTCTACAAATTCTTTTTAAGGACCGATCTCTACTTAAGGACGATTTTTCGAGATTCCTTGAAAGTTGTTAAATAGAGAGCCAACTGCATATATAAAATACTAAGTTACGTGGCGGCAAAAAAGCTTTTTTTTTTTTTTTTTTTTTTTTTTTTGCCGATGACAACGAGTGATTTGTTTAGAAAATCAAACCTGCAAAACTTCAGCCGGCTTCGTTATTTGTTGTATTAAGAAAATTATTGGAGGTGTCATTTCGAAACTCACAGTATATACGCAGTCCTTTTTTCTGATTCCGAAAATACAAATTTTGTTATAATCGGGCTGTAACTTTTCTTAATTTTGGTCAAAAACTGACCCGTCGTGAATCAAATGACCCAGACATTTGAGGGGAGTTGTATTGAATTTACTTCCGCTTCGGGGTCCGTCTCGCTATTTATTTTCCGACAAACGAAAGAGTTACCAGAGGACCGGTTTTATGCAGCGAATTTTAGAGTGCTTTCGCGTTTCGTATTATTTTTTGAAGGGACCGGGAAACGCCAGGCGGTTCAGCTATCCTATTAGTATCCTATAATGGAGACTACGAATCATTATCTTATTCTAAACTTTCTGGTTAATTATATTTTTAAGGAATATTTGTTTAATGTTTGTCTAATCTATTGATGGTTACCGTTTGAAAAAAAGTTGTCAACCCCCACCCCCCTCTAAATAAATTATCTTAACATAACAGACATTATACCGGCATCCACCATTAAATGCAGGAACTCATTGAGTTGAAACTCGTGAGTGAGTTTGACTCACTTTCTGTGAGTTTTGAGTTAAGTTTGATTGCACTTTCACGCTTGTTTTAAAAGCGAGCAGTAGTTGAATAAAAGAAATTCTAAATTCTAAAAAAAAAATAAAAATCTGCAAGTTTTAATAGAAATTGCAATTCAAACTCATTAATTTTTTAAAAAAAAATTTCTGGAATTTTTTCTAGCGATTAAAAGCACGTTTCTTCCTTTTTAAATGACGGTTCCCAGAAACTTAGCAGAGCTTCCGTGTAGAATTCTGAGAAAATATGTGTGAGAAATTTGTGGAATAGAAAACATGCATATTTCTTATACAGCTTCCTAAAACTGTTTAACCAGCTTATTTATTGTGGGCGATTTGTAATTTCATTAATCTGAAAATAAGAAAGGCATGAAAGCACTTAAACTAAAAAAAATGAAAACATATATACTTCTTTAAGGTTCTTAATGGTAAGTCACATTGTGCAGAGAAAATTGCCCTGATAATTTAACCGCTCAAGTATTTTAGAATTTTAAGTTAATTTACAGAACTTAATTATGTTAATGACAGTATTTCAATGACACCAGGGTATTTTAAGTATTTTTCCAATACTAAATTAATTTTTTTAATTTTGACATTACTATAGAATAATTTATAAAATTAGGCAAATAGTTTTCCCTTTTTTTATCATGATTTTCTTACTTATTTTTTTAAGGCATTCTTAGTAAATTTTGCTCTTTTTACAAAATGAGTGTGAATTGAGCAGATTCGTTTTGTAAAATTTGAATTTGACTGCGAATTTAACTCATTTTTTAGCTCGCAGGCTATCAAAGCCTGACAGCTAATGTGCCCGCAGGTTCTGTATGTATGTATGTATGTAAAGCGATAACTCTTGATAGAAATATCCGATTTGCTTCAAATTTTGTATATAGGTTCATTGTGATAAGACACTTCCATGATTAGTTTTGGGGTTTCATGCTTAAGTATAAAGGGGGGACGGGGGGGGGGCTAATCCCTCCCTTAATTTAGATAAATGGGGTTTTCATGCAGAATTATCCGATTTGCTTCAAATTTTGTATATAGGTTCATTGTGATAAGACGCTTCCTGATTAGTTTTGGGGGTTCATTGGTTAAGTATAAGGGTAGGGGTACCCTCCCTTAATTTATTGTCGATTTCTTTATTTTTAAAGAAGTCGAATTAGAAATCAAATAGAAATCAAATTTCAAAGTATAGAGCATTATACTTTTAAATAAGAGTATAATATACAATTAATGTGAATAGCCTATGAGCTCAATGCCATCAGTTTAACTGGGCACTTTTCTTTTTTATTTTAAATGTGAATTTTATTAAAAATATAGAAAATTCCATACAATAAATGTCAAATTCACCTTCTTTAATTGAAATAACACAACGCAAATGCGTTGATATAATTTATTTGTTACTGTAATATGTGCAAATACTAAAAACACAGTTTTAAAACATTAAAACTATTTATGTTTAACATTAGGATTTTACATTTATTTATTTACTGATTTTGCATCATAAATAGTTTTAATGTTTTTAGTATTTGCGCGTAATACAGTAACAAATAAATTATATCAACGTATTTGCGTTAGGTTATTTCAATGTGAATTTTAGTTTGAATTAGTTCTTTTTTTTGGGGAATTTGCACAACGCTGCTTAAATGTAAAAGCTTTGCTAATTTTTATTTCACAATTATTTAAGGGTGTTCTTTTTCAGATCTCATCGATAAACACAAGCAGCCAGAATCCTTGACTCTCCGGGAGTACAGGCACATACTCAAGCTACCGGCCGGCTCGATGGTTCTGGTCAGCGTCACTTGTAACGTCATGGCGGATGCTTTTATCCTCATTGCTCTCAGCGAGCACCTAACACAGGTATTAACATGAATGACAAATCATATGCGTAAAGCATAGATTATGAAACACTTTCCAACGTATTCAGAATTCTGCAACAAAACTTCACAGATTAATAAGATGAAAAATCATATCTAAGTAAACTATTTAAAAAACGCATAACTATTTGAAAACTTAACGTCAGCATCAACAACCAGAATTCTTGTGTACAGCCTTGTAAATGATCTATAGATTTATATATATATACTAGCTGACATGCCTGGCGTTGCCCGGGCCCGTGATAATAACCTTAAAAATACCTAAAATCAATGTTGAATGATTTTATATTTTTAAATGAAAATCTATCCAAACGAACTGAAGGACAGTCGTTATAGTTATTGCCTATTTAATGTCGATTTAATTTCTGACCAAAATAATATAAAGCGCTCCCCCACCTTTCCTCTTCTAAACTCAAAATAATATACAGTATATGCCAATTTATTAGTCCTATTCGAAAAAAAAAATCCAAAACCTTGTTTCAAAGATGATTATATTAAAACTAAATAAAAATCATGCACTCGTGGCATCATAATTCACTTTTATATTTTAACAGAATAGTAAGGCTACTATAATTTGTGACTCGTGCTATAGCCAGTATACGTCAGGACACATGGCCGTTATCATTATCTTTTTACGCGTGAAGATTTCGCTATGGTACTCCATTGTGAAATTTGGTAATTTTTGAAATTCAATATTTTTGAAAAACGGCATAATCATTAGATTTGGAAACTACATTTTTTTACCTTTCTAACGCAGTTTGTATAACAATTTTCTGACAAATACTTTTCGAGCTATTGATTTTTTTCAGCAGCTTCAAATGTTTTATTTTCCGAGATTAATCTGTGGCAACGATTATCGAAAATCCCAGTCGTCAGCAACAGATAGCTTTTTATTAAAGAGGATTACAAAGTATGTTAAAATTTAGTTCAGTTAGGAAACGCATGGTTGAAAATTTCCATTCAGCAATTTCCGTCAATAAACAGAAATGTACTCGAGATTTTTTGTGTAGTTCTGTATATTATCTACAGAATTTATACAGGCCAGGTAATATGCAAAAGACAAAAAAAATAATAATAATAAAAAATAAAAATAAAAGTTAAATTTAAAAACGCACACCACAATTGAAAATGCTTTTCCAGTAATTATTGCTCATTCGCAGTACTGTTACCGGATATTTTTGTGTGTGCCTGTAAATGAACGATAAATGCTATTGTGTGGAAACGGTCGAATAACTCGAGAAATATACATCGGATTGAAAAACGGAAAAATACGTGTTCATTATTTTAGAAAATGGCAACTTTTATATCAGACTTTTATATATTGCAGAGGTGGGGGGGGGGGGGGGAGGCAACTTTGATATCACTAAATAGATTTTTCAAAACTGTTGAACATGCAATTTTCCATTTTTCAATCCGATGTATATTTCTCGAGTTATTAGACCGTTTCGAGACTTTTCAATGGAAACGATTCTCACTGCCTTTTACTCGACTACAACGCCATCTACGATTTTCCGAAGAAAATGTTCAATGTAAAAGTTACGTATTTTTCCCCGTAGAATTCGAATCTGCAATAAAAAAAAGGGAGGGGAGGTTATCATTTAAGATTTCAAAGTTACCCCCCTTTCCCCTCCTAGGGGGCAGAGTTAGGGGGAGAAACTTTGATATCCCTAAATAGATTTTTCAAAAATATTGAACATGCTTTCCAAAGTTGTCACACAACATCTTCACAGTTATATCAGAGAAAGGGTTTCTCTGTTGATGATTCAACAATCACCTAAATGTAAATTCTTTCTCGGACTGAAGACCGTGAAGAGTCCGTCTTTTAAGGTTGGGAGGAAACTGTGACCTCTCCCGAGTAGTACAACCTACTCGCCACTTCGCTCTCAGCTGTCTTTTCTTTTTTATCCTCCAAGTCCTCTTTCGAACAAAAGGATTCTCACTAGCCACTAAAACGTCTTTCATATGAAATAAGAGTAAAAGTCTTTCATGATAGGTGCAGAAGTGATTTCACATGAATATTCCCTCCTAACTGGGGTCAACCTCGTTGCCACGATCCTGGAATGTGCGGCGTTGCTTAAAAGAATTCCGTTCCACACTCTCTATTCACCTCGCTGTCTCCAAACCTTGAAGTATTAAGATTGGTGATAATTTAATGAAACTTTTGTAGTTTCGCGGCCGATTAGTGAACTTAGTTTTATTTTGGAAAAAAATCCCAAACACATGGAAACTGCCTATACCTTTCTTTTAGGTTTCGCTAACAGGGTTTTGGGTGAGATATAGTGAATTTCTCACAGTGAATTTCTCACAACTCCCAATAGGATGGATAAATTCTGTTCTTGTTTAAAACGATTTCTCTCTATATATAAGATGAAGAAATACTGTTTTAGTTTAACAAGATAACGGTGCCTGCCTGTACCACAGATAAATCCTGTTTCATACAGAAAGAAAAGTTGTATCAATCTAACAGGATTCCTCTGTGCAAATTACAGAGGAAAACTGGCAGCATTGCAGATATGATTTTTTTTAGAGTGTGTTTTAAGTGAGTTTGTTTTTTCTGTTTTTATTTCAGTTCAAATTGGAGCCGATGGTTGTAGGTTCCATATACTTGTGCCTCTTCTTATCCTATGGTATAAGCTCGCCTTTGTCCGGACATATAGCTGACAGAATGGTAAGAAAATAAATATGTATTGCTCTTGAACACAAAAATTTTGATAATTCACATATGCTCTTAAAATTTAACATTACACCATTCAACAAATTTTAACGAACATACTCCTTCTCAATCTACACCGAGTGTTTCCTAGAGATTTTAGGGCGCTAAAAAAGAAAATGTTGTTAAAAATTTTCCATCATATTCCAATTTTAATAAATTTTACTTTCAAATGTTGGACTATATGAGCAATTGTATGGAATTGTGATTACATTACTTTTTTTTTTTATTATTATTATTTATTTACCAGGGGTCGGCAGCGTTCCTAAAATTTTTTGTCTTTGCTAGCTACCACTATTTCAAAAACAATAATCTTCGTCTTCGTGGTAAATTTCTTTAACATCTGCAACAGAAATATATTAAAAATAAATGAACTACGTAAACAATGGCACAAATAAAATACATATGAAAATGGCATACAGCTATTTCGGAGCCGCTAAAGCTTCATCATCAGTGCCAAGATTAAAAACAGGTGTAAATGTTTAGACCATGTCAGTAAGCTAGAGTCTCCGCTCGCGTCCAAGATGGATTGGTGATGAGTGTTGAAAAACAACAGCGGAATCAGGAGTTCCATGTGAGGGAGAAGACGAATAAGAAATTTTTAATGTAACGGCACAAAGATCAATCCTCCGATTTTAAATAGAAATATATCACAAATATTATTGTTTTTAAATAGTGGTAGTAAAGATAGAAAATTTTAGAAACGCTGCTAGCCCCGCATTTAATTTACAAACATATGTTTATATATGTTTTGACTTGTTACGACAATGGAATATGCAACAAGAGAGTAGAAACACATTTTACTTTGGTAATTTTGTTTATAAGACCTTCGTGAATTTTCATACTAAATTTCATTTATGTTTATAACATTTCTCTTTAAGCTTACTAAAAAAATAATTAACCTCTAACTTTTCAATTATTGTAATCTTATTGAATTGCAAGTATTCATTTAATAATTTTATTTTATTATTGAATTCAAAATTTTGTTTAATAGACCTTCATGAATTGTATACTAAAATTTCATTTATGATTACAAAATTTCTTTTTAAGTTTTCTAAAACTAAACAAATAAATAAAAATAAAATAATAATAATAATTCTGTAATTTTTCAATTATTGTAATCGTACTTTTATGCTATGTACAGTGTTCATTTAATAACTTATTTTATTGCTGAATTCAAAATTTTGTTTATTAGACTTTTATAAATTTTCGTACTAAATTTCATTAATGTTTATAAAATTTCTCTTTCAGTTTTCTAAAAAAATAATAATTAACACTGTAACTTTTAAATATTGTAATCTTATTGAATGTAAGCGTTCATTTAATAGTTTATTTTATTATTGATTTCAAAATTTCGTTCATTAAACTTTTATGAATTCATTTAATAATTTATTTTATTATTCAATTCAAAATTTTGTTTATAAAACCTTCATGAATTTTCATACTAAATTTCATTTATGTGTCTAAAATTTCGCTTTAAGTTTTTTAAAAGAAAAAAAAAGTAATAATTAACACTGTAACTTTTCAATTATTGTAATCTTACTTTCCAGCTACGTAAGTGCAGCATTAAATAAGTTATTAGTAGTAAGTTAAGCATTTAATAATTTATTTTAATACTGATTTCAAAATTTTATTTATAAGACCTTCATAAATTTTCATACTAAATTTCATTCATGTTTATAAAATTTCTCTTTATGCTTTTCAAAATAATAATAATAATAATAATAATAATAATTAACGCTGCAACTTTTCAATTGCTGTAATCTTACTTTCCATTTATGTAAGTGTTCATTTAATAATTTATTCTATTACTGTATTAAAAAAAATCAGACTTTCATACTAAATTTCATTTATGTTTATAAAATTTCTTTTTACGTTTTCTAAAAAATAATACTGAAAGCTTATTGTAAATAACATTGTAGTATTTCAAATATTGTTTGACAAAATTCATATGTTATATTGCCCAATGCAAACATTTATTAAAATTAGCATTTAATTTAAAATCTTGTTTAAAATTATCTGTGGTTGATGGAAACTTTACAATGCCGTATTGCTTTTCAGCATTACTTTAAACATAAAAATTACTAGATTAGTGATTACTTGACTTTCTTTTTCTTGCAGCTATAATTTCTTTGAGTAACAGCGTATGATGCTTTTTTCACTCTTTCGTGAACCCACCGTGTACCCACGGTTGTAAATCATATGTACGAATTGTTATCATATTTTATTATGATAATTTTATAAATAATCTTAAATAACATTTATCTTTCATCATTTTTTCTTTCGTGTTATTCTTTAAATTAATTTAAAAATATAATATTTAAAGAAAATCTTATTGCAGTTCGTATAATTTTCTTTAATTCAATAGGGTGGTGAGTTTTTGCTGCAAGGCGGTGGATGTCTGATTATGACAGTTGCTTTTATATTGGTTGGTCCAGCATCTTTCCTTGAAATGAAACCGTAAGTATTTCAATTCCTTCTTTGATTAACTGAAAGTTGTTACATATAATTAATAAAAACATCTATAAAATTACCAATTTTTACAAGCAGACATTGTATAGATATTCATTAAAAACATGAGTCATTAAAAATGGCCATCAGTTTTCATAAAAACCATCAGTATATATTAACGTATTCGACTCCCGTCTGGAGCGTCCTCAATTGTAAATGCTGCGAAAATTCTTTGCTGTCAGACAGCAAAGAATTTTCGCAGCTTTTACAATTGAGAATGTAACGTGACAGCAAAGAATTTCCGCAGCATTTACAACTGAGAATGTAACGTGATAGCAAAGAATTTTCGCAGCAATTACAATTAAGGATGCTCCGGACCGGAGTCGAAAACGTTATCATATAGTGTGATGGTTTTTATGAAAACTGGTGACCATTTTTAATGAATATCTATTATATCTATATAATGTCTGCTTGTAAAAATTGGTTATTTTACAGATATTTTTTATTAATGAAATACAGACATTAACTCACTATAACTATAATATATAAAAATATCTTTATATTATTATTGTTGTTATATTATTTGAACATATTTTGATAATAATGAGCTGATTTTATATTATACAGCGTGGTCCAAAATTATTAAGCGCATTTCTTGTTTGAAAAAAAAAAAAAAAAAAAAAAAAAAAAGGAACAAAATGAGGTACGTACATGATTATTGTTTTCGTGGAAATACAATTTAAAACAGTTTTACACAACAACATTTTAAACATTAAATAAGTTTCACATCAGCCGGTAGATGGCACGACAACATTGCGCTTGAACGAGTAAAATTTACTGATTGCGCCAGTCTGCAAATGGCTACCGTACAGGAAAAAGCAATGTGCGTTTAGTGGTTCCATGGAAGCAAATCCGTTGTAACTGTTCAGAGACGTTTTCGTTTAGAATATTCAAATCGTCGTCCACCAAGCAATGACTCTATAAAACGTCGGCACCAACAATTGAAGGAGATGGGAAATGTAGAACTTATTAACTTATTTAATGTTTAAAATGTTGTGTAAAATTGTTTTAAATTGCCTTTCCAAGAAAGTGTGTACCAGTGTTGAATTCAGACACTTTTCTCCGGCAGGGATTATAGAGTTCCGGGAGAGGGGGGGGGGGGGGGTTGCACTTTTTAACCATTAAAAGCAAAAAAAATCTCAAATGTTCCGGGGGGACATTTCAATGCTCCGGAGACCTAAATTCAACACTGATCTGTATCTCACGAAATGCGCTCAATAATTTTGGACCAACATGTATAATATATTTATATATATATATTAATTAGAGACAAAAACGAAGTTTAGCATTTCAAAATTAAATAAAAAATGCTTCATATATTTCATTTTACCGTTAAATGATTTCATAGCAGACATGCTACTTGAGCATTTTTATACAGATTTGATTTATTACATTATTGACAAAATTGTGGAAATCTATGTTTGTAAGCACAGTTTCAATATTCTAAGAGCTACGAAAATCTTAGAATGACTTTCTCTCTCTCTCCCTTTTTAGCGTGTGTACGTGAGTTTTCGGTAGCTGAGTTCGATACCGAAAGTACGCAGTAGAAAATTTCTAATAACATTTTAAAATTGCTTCAAGATTAATTTTCTCATTTAAATATCTCACAGTAAAAAATAATAATCCAAAATGCTGGTCCCTGAAAGATCTGTTTAAAATAGCAAATTTGTTATTTATACCCAACCACTGCACAGTGGGGCGTTTTGAGGATCTAGGTGGACAAAATTATTGCGTTGAAGTTTAATTAGGTTTTTGATAAAATAATCAAACAATGATACATATTTGGCTTATTTAATAATTTATATTATTATTATTATTATTATTATTATTATTATTATTATTATTTATATTATTATTATTTATTTATATTATAATTTTGTAATTTCCTTGAAACTACACATGTATTCAAAGTTTCAGCTCAATCGGGTAATTAAAAGTGGTTTAAAATTGACTTGCAAGATTTGAATTAAACACTCAAACACACACTTCAAGTTAATATAACTTAATGATTCGCAAACTTTCGCAGGAGCTTTCTTAAGTTTCCAATACTTTAGGAATGGTACTTTGATTTTAAAAAATGCTTATTTCTTAATAATGCTTAATACTGTATTAAAATTCAAGATGAAGTTTGAAAACAAGATGGTGCTTATTTTCAAACAACAATAGGTCAAATCTTGTGACAAACATGTGACATATGTCCAGTAAACTCCTGCTTTCAAATAAAACAGAAAAGTCACGACTTGCTTTCGAACATACAGAAAAATTATGCAACTGTTGAAACTCCCTCAAACCAACTGCCTTCTTTACGGTCGTAGTTTATCCACACATCGGATTTTTTCGACAAAACTCGTACGGATCTCGACAGAAGAGACGTTCGGCTACCAGTATACGCGGTCTTGTTAAATTCCGAGATAATCGGAAAAATGAATTTTGTCCACCTAGATCATCAAAACGCCCCACTGTGCACTGGCAGAAATCTGCAAAAGTTCACGATTCTCATTCTTTTAGATTATCATCATACAACTTACGATGGCAGAAAGACATGAGTTCTGTTTTCCAGCAATTCTGTAAAATGACATAAAACAGAAAACGAGGACAGATAAGGGATATTCCAGAGCTTCTCTATGTTACTAACACTGATTGTGGGAAGACTTCAGAAACAGATAGAATATTTCTACTTATATCCCATAAATAACAATTCAATTTATTTTTAAAGGATTGTAAAACACTTTTAAAAACTTAAGACTACATTTTTGTTTCTCAAATAGAGAGATTTTCCTTTTTTTCAATTTGTGAATAAATAAAATTTTCACTTTGATCCCGACACCTGAGACTGATGTAAAAATCGAGTCCTAGCCCGTTTTGGGACTGAGCCTGTCTCATCTCTGTGTATGTAAGAGGGAGAGGGGGGGGGAGGGTTAGGGAGGGTATGGTTGAAAACTTCAACTGCAAAACTTTAACGTTGAAACTATTTCGCCATCATCAACATCTTCAAAATTTACCTCTTTTGAGAAATTGTGTGATTTGAAACGTATATCAAACATTGAAGTAAATTCCAATCTTATCAGTTCAAGAGCGAATCTGGTGTTATTACTCTTTATTTAGACCAAGAAAAATTCTAATAGTCATTGGCGTTGCAGATGAGTTCGGGTTCTCTTTTCGGAGCCCGGACCCGCCCGAGCCCGAAACATTTTGTGTAATTAGAGCCCGATACCGAAAAAATTGCATCATATTTAAAAACTGTTTTAAAAGTAATATTTCATTTTTTTAAACTTCGTACGCGATAATGTTCATCCCGTGCATACATAATTAATTTTGTGGAAATTTACATTCTATCTTTTCAAAAGAAAAGTTTGGTATCAAATAAAATATACTTCCTTAAAAGGATGTAAACATTTTTCTCTCCCAATAAGCAAATCTAATGGACACTTTAACGAAGTGCGTTTTATAAATAAACTAGCTGACCCGCCCGGCGTTACCCGAGCCCTTGTAATAAACTTAAATCTCTTAAAAAACGGAACTCTGGCCACGGTCTACGATGGCTTCGGAACCGTATACCAGGCATGCTCGTATGCTCTAGAAAATCTTTTATTTCCCCCTACCACCGCCAGGGGAGCATTCTGTTCTAAACAAACCTCTTTCCGAACGAACTTTTGAGACAGGTCCCCGCTGCCTACGTTACTGTATAGTAGGCGCACTACAAAATTGAGCTGGTTTCGAGAAGATTGGAACATTATTAGCCCAGTTATTGCAATAAGGCACAGTTAGAGAAAATAACCTTGAGTGAGGTGCCGAAGGGAGGAGATGTTCGAGTGTCCTTCAGAAAATGACTAATTAGGAGGCCCACTATGCATGCATAAATATTCGTTCGTTTTGTTAAGCTAGGAACTTAATTACAAAGGTGGCTTAAACTCTTATTTGTAAATAGTGGTAACCGCTACTCATAAATTTAATTTAATGTTATAAAGGGTGACTATTAAGTTAAATATAATGTTTGGAATCACTTGCGTTGAAATCGGAAAGATAGTTGCTGATATATAGAAACGGGGCATAGTTAGAGAAAAACCTTGAATGAGGGGCCGGGGGGGGGGGGGGGTTGTTCAAGTACCCTTCAGCAAATGGCTAATTAAGAGGAGCACGATGCATCTTTCGAAATTCGTTTGTTTGCTTAAGCTAGGAACTTAATTACAAATTTGGCTTACCCAATTATTCGGAAATAGTGGTAACCGCTACTCATAAATTTAGTTTAATGTTATAAAGAGTGACATTTAAGTTAATTATAATGTTTGGAATCACTTGTGTTGAAATCGGAAAGATAGTTGCTGAGATATGAAAACGGAGCATAGTTAGAGAAAAAAACCTTGAAAGTAGTGCCGGGGGGGAGGGGTTGTTCAAGTGTCCTTCAGCAAATGACTAATTAGGAGGATCACTATGCATCTTTCAAAAATCGTTCGTTTGCTTAAGCTAGGAACGTAATTACAAATTTGGCTTAAACTATTATTCGGAAATAGTGGTAACCGCTACTCATAAATTTAGTTTAATGTTATAAAGGGTGACTATTAAATTAATTATAATGTTTGAAATCACTTGCGTTGAAATCGGAAAGATAGTTGCTGAGATATGGAAACGGAGCAGAGTTAGAGAAAAAACCTTGAAGGACGGTCCGGGAGGGGTGGGGGGTTGTTCAAGTGGCCTTCAGCAAATAACTAATTAGGAGGATCACAATACATCTTTAATGATCGATTCATTTGGTTAAGCTAGGAACTTAATTTGAAATTTGGCTCACTACTTTTACACTACTATTCGGAAATTCTAGTAACTGCTTTCTAGAAATACACCTTGAAGCTTAAATGTAATTAGACCCTTGCCCCTCTTAATTCCCGCAAATATAAAAAAGAATCTGTTAAATAAAGTTTTCTGTATTAACAATCTCCATCATAATAATAAATGTCATGTAAAAAAAAACTTAATACCGACTAATTGTCATGAAGAAAAATATGCCTGCAAAATATTTCAATCAGTGGGACGTATGTGTAATTTGTTAGGTACAGGTGGCATGACATTCGCATGGCTCCTCTACGCTGATAACTTCAATCCATGTTGAGACTATTTAGTTAGAAATCCTTATTTATGCATCGCTACTCTGGTTTATTTAATTACTTCTGTGAAGAATCGATGCAACCAACCAGTGAACCAACCAACCCAAGAGAATAAAAGCGTATTTTTAATGAGAGTTCTTTCTGCATTTTAATTAATATTTCAGAAAGTAATTAAAATATTAAAATTCTGAAGTAATGGTGCAACAGGAGAGGGTTTGGACTACCTAAATCTAAATTTCCAGCCTTCCAGGTGGGCCAGATTTTCCTAGCCATCGCCAACAGACACACACACAGACACACACAGCGAAACTTTCTTTTATTAGTTTAGATGAATGAAATTTGTAGAAATTACTATTTATATGCCGAAGAATTGAACAATGTTTTCTATTTCCTATAAAAGGTGTATTTCGTAACTTATAATTGATTCTTGAATTAAAACAATATTTCGTGTTCCTGAAAATCAGCTTAAATTAAAAATTTGACAAAGTTATCTGAAAGATCCTGTGCTTTTATAGAAAAAGTTGTAACACTCTTCGATTGTTTTCTATCGGAATAACAATACATGACAATTATATCTACTTACGAATGAAAGTGACTTCGTAAATGTGCAGAGCAGAGCTTTAGCATGAGCAGAGTTCATAATTAAAAATAGAATCACTAACGTTGTTTTCATATGAAGAGCGAGTATAATTCGCACACAATAGAAGGCTAAAAATTTGTAAACCTAAACTAATGCTGATTGACTAAAAATGAAAAAAAAATACTCAACTCGCATTAGATCTAAAAAAAAAAAAATAATAATAAAAAATAAAATAAACGTTCCAATTAAAATATATTCTACTGTCACAAACGAAAATCTAGCAACAGATTTTATTAGCGCCACTTCGCATTGGCGCCATATCTCCCAGTCGCCAGTCACGTTGCAAAAATCTTAAATTTTCTTTTAAAGTAGCATTCTAATACTAGAAAAGAAAAATAAGATTTCTGTTTCCCCTTCTATTCATTCTGCTCAAAATAACATTAAAATTACTTGAAATGGAATATGTAATTTTTTAGGGGGGAAAGTTATTTTTATATTTTTCTATATGAGAATAAATAAAATTGTCAGTTTCAGAAGGAATGAGCCCGAGCCCGAAAGCTGGTATAAAAATCGAGCCCCAGCCCCGGGCTCGGGCTGAGCCCGTCTCATCTCTAATGGGCGTACGTATAGGAATTTTTTTTTTATAGCGGAAGGGAAGGAATGGTACCTAGTTGGTACATTTTATTCGCATTTCAAGTTATATCTTTCAATTTTCAAAAATTGAGGGGGGGGGGGCAGCCCTCTCCTGTGTCTCTTTGCATAATCTCACGCCGATAGTAAGTTTCTGGGATAACTCCACAATTACATGGGATGGAAATGCGCTTTAATGAATCCAGAAAATTTTTCATTGAGTGATGTAATAACAGTGTATATATAAATTTATGAAAATAATCGACAATTATTGATTTTTAATACACTTGTTTCTCTTAAATTTTATTCACAGGAAAGTTGGATTAATCATTGCAGGACTACTTTTAAAGGGCCTAGGTGCTGGACCACTCATTTCATGTTCCTACTCAGCTGCACTCCGAGCTGCGAGGTAAGCTGAAATAGTACTCAAATCAGATACTAAAATAAGAGAAATAAATTAGATGGACTCAAGAATTTTTGTGTGAAATGGCACGGCCAACTTTGTTTCGCTTTAGAGGAGAGATTCTCTATAAAAAATAACGAAATTTTGAATTATTAAGAAAAATATTTGAATAACATAAATAAAACACAGCTTACGTTCATTTCTGGGTTATAATCCATCGATATACAAATATAAAAGGCTATTAAATAATCCGTTTTGACGTTTACTTCAGCCATACATTCACACACACTTTCACATTTGTAATACACTCATGTCCAAAAATTAAGGGGCAGTGACCGATTTTTTCGATTTTAGACATTTTGTCGAATATCTACTGAAATTCTTTACGAATTGTCCTTGAATTTCAAGAATATAAAGAACATGTTTGACTTCATAAATTTTCAGTGAAGATTTTGTCGCGAGAACAATTAGGGGGGGGGATTAATAATTTTAATAACAAAATAATATTTGCGATCAACCAAGCAACAGAAAATGCTCAAAATGGTCTGTCACTGTAGCAGATGACTATGTAGGTCCTGTTCTACGTTTTTGTGCATTTGTGTAAGAATAGCACGCATATTCGTGAAGATATTAAGGTTTCTGGGAAAAATTCAAATGTTTTTTTTTTCTATATAGCATGCAGAGTTTTCAACCGAATTTAACATCGCTTTCCAAAAACTTGACAAAGAATAGGGAAATAGTATAATGCAATTAAAAGATGAATATATTGAATATTTGATCACATATCGGTATTTGTATGAAATAAATTTTAACTGCGGATGCGCGAACTATACCAAAGATTTTTTTTTCATGATTTGGTAGTCAATTCTATAGAGCTACTTATATAAAAAGTCCATTCAAATATCGCGAAAAATCAGAAAGATAGCGGCAATACAGTGAGTTAATTGATAATTGGGGAGGAAATCCCATACGGGATTTGCATACAGATGGATTATAACCCAGAAATGAACGTAAGCTGTGATTTATTTATTTTATTCAAACATTTTTCTTAATAATCAAAATCTTATTATTTTTATAGAAAATCAATAAACATGTTTTCTATAAAATGTAACCATTTTTCTTTCTTGTTACCAATAAATAAAAATCCGGAATAATAATTTTTCCCCAACAATTAAAAATTCGAAAAATTTACACGTGAAAAATGAAAATTAAATAAACAAAATTGAGAGTTAAAAAGAAGATTAATATGACGTCAGATTAGATAAAAAGTGGTATTTTCAAGTATTTGATAATAATACAAGGTGTATGAAAAAGGACAGCATGGTTAGCGCGTTAGCGGGAAATAGTTTTTTCATTCATAAAAACAAAAAAATTAACTCGATTGCCTGAAAAAAAGGCCAGTATTTAAAATTATGGCTCGAGGTCTTGAAGTATATCGGTACAATCGAGACACGTTTGTAAATCGTTGTTTGACAACCGGAGTTTAATTCCAAATTTCTTTTAGCTTTAAAAGAACAAAAAGTCTGTCGTCATTTTTAAAAATAGCCTTTTTCAATGAAATGCAATCCCATTCCCAAAGTGTGTGCCCTTGGGAGTAGACCACCCTATTTCCTCCAATTAAAAAATGATTACCCCCTGTTACCTCTGCCGCAAATCAATCGTAAAAAAATTTGCCTGGTAGCAATCGATTAATAATAGAGTCTATTTATTAATGATATACTTAAAAATGTCTTCAAGACTCCTCCACACATAGAAATCGTAATAAACTTTAAATTTTTCAATACTAACACCTAATTTTGATATCATCGGATTCTTCGGAATTTCACCTTTGGATACCAAACAAAAAGTCATTCGATCGAGTGGTTTGGGAATTATGCAGGTTTAAATTTGGAATTTCTAATGTTAAATCCATTTTTAATCGTTGCAAAACAGATTGCAATGCGTGTAGTTTTTTTAATAATAACTAGGGGGCTCTGCCCCTTACGAGCTACGCTCGCCAAACGCCAACCCCCGTTCTGACACCACAAACTGTAAAAACACTCTGATTTGATCAACCTTAAAACGATTGCGGAAGATTGAATTATAATTAAACGACCTGCTGTAATCGGCTGCTATAATCGGCCTTGTGTAATCGGCTGCTCGCTGTAATATCTGCTATAATCGGGTTTCCAGTCATTTTCCTTTGACCAAGAGATTTTAAAGCCGAATCAACTGCTATCGAGATGACAGCTAATAACTGTTGATAAAATAAGGTTAATTAAACATTTGAAAATCAACTTGTGCAAAATGGTTAAGTAAGCAATGTCATTGCATCGGGAAATTTTATAACGATGCTAATAGAAAATTTGGTATTACTCCCATTATCCCGACTGCTACTTTCTATAAAAGAAAAGAACTGTCGCCAAAATACAGGATTTAAAGCCAAAAGTGCATATCTGTGGCGTCGCATTCAATTGATACCAGATGCGTTACGCGTGGTAGTTATGTCATCGAGTGATCTTTAATTCAACGTTTATCTGTATTTTTAATTATATTTTACCATTTTATTAGTTATTTCGTTGATTTAAGCGTAATTATTAAACGTAAAAATATAGCTTTTAATTGAAGGGAAATATTATTAATTACGCTGTTTTAAAATTTGCAATAATAGATAAAATATTTTGTCGAAATAAATCAATCTTACTCTACTTAATGCTTTGAAAACGCGGAATAATTTAATTATTTATCTTTTTAATATTCACGCGCAAGTATATTTTTTATTCCGTCATTTTCTACATTTATTGGTTTTAACACGTGATCATTTAAATATTATTTTAAAGTTTTATTTCTGTTTTTAATAGTCTCGTGTAAATACATTTCTTAATTGAAAGGGAATATTATTACGTGCGCTATTTTACAAATTGGCAACGATTCAAATAATGGAATTTATGAAATATGAAATAAATCTTCGTCAAAATAATGAAAATTTTGAATAAAAAATTGAAATATAACCTCAAAAAATGAGTCAAATTGAAAAAATAATTGCAGTCTGCACACCCCAACCTTGTCAACTATATCCTTACAAATTATGGTTAAATTCCTGCGCATAGTTTTCGTTTCTATAAAACTTTTATAAGAAAATTATTTTGACCAACTTTAATATTAAATATCTCTTAAAATAATTCTTCGATTTAAAAACTGTCTACTTCAGCGTGTTTATCGAACATTTCTTTATAAAACCACCAATTTTTAAATTTTTATTTGCAATAGTTTTCTGGATATTAGTCCAGAAAGACTTCAAGGCACAAAATCTTAATTGACAGCGGCGGCCGCGGCGGTGGTTACTTTTTTTTTTTTTTTTTAATATAGAGAGACTCAAACTACTTAGCGGAATTTTCAGATTTGCATATTTGAAACTTCAAGAAATTGATTTCTTTTAATAAATTCCAAGGTTACATGTCATATTTTTTTCGAAAATTACTTTTGGAAATACCGAATAATTCGGTTATCAGACCGAATGACTTTCCATTTGGTATTCGTCCAAAAATTTACCGAAGAATCCAAATATGATATACAAATTAGGTTTTAGTATCGGAAATTTTAAAGTTTGGTATAATTTCTGGATGTAAACGATTCTCAAAGAAAAAAATTATGTATAGCATTAATTAGTAGACGTTATTACTAATCGATTGATACCGATCACATTTTTATACAATGACTTTCGACAAAGTTAGTAATGATGATAACTTTTTTTTTCAGTACATTGCTTGATAGCCCTTCTTATCACATTTAATGCTTTTTCCCAAGACCCCCATGTCTGCAAGTCGATCCCGGATTATTAGTCATAATGAATGTAAAGAAAAAAAATAAAACAATAATAATTTAAACCCTTTTTCCCTTACATTTTTTCAATATATTATTTAAAAAGCGCTGTTAAAAAAAATACCAGATACCCATTCGGATTATGGAGATCCTTAAATTTAAAAGTGTATTTCTTAAGTCTTAGTTGAATTTAGTGGTATTTTATAAAAATACAATCTAATTCGCGATCTCATCTATTCCATGAAAAAATAAAATAAAATAAAATAAATAAAAAGTAAAAATAAAAAGAATAACTTTGATCGCTTATAGAGATTTTGAATTGGGATTTTATAATTATTTTAATTTTAAAATAAATATTTTGCACGCCGTTCTATGAGCGAAAAACCGTAACTGAATATGGAAAGGCGACGAAAAGATAACTAGAAATCTGACAGGGGAAAAATTTGAATTGGCAATAGAAATTGACAGCTGAAAATGGTAAAAAACGAAGTATATTGACTCACAAGAGGGGTCAAAATGCATATTTTTAAATGAAATTTGTGGTTATTAATCTTAACAACTCTGGTGTGTAAATAAAATTCGCTAACAAGACAGTTTTATTTTACTTATTTTTCTTCTTTCATATTTATCCAAAAAACCCTTAAATTTGTTTTTTATTTCTTCTAGGCGATCGGGCCTTCCAGAAGAATTCCGTACTTACAGCCTAGTGTCGACACTTGTTTCATTTTCGATTCCTCTTGGGTAAGTATCATGGGCGCCTGCAGGAGGGAGGGGGCGTTGCCAGTATTGAATTCAGGTAGAAGTGTTCTGTTGCTTTGGCAGCGGAGGGGATTGCCCTTTTTAACCATTAAAAGCATAAAATATCAAATCTTCCATGGGAGGGGGGCATTTCAATGCACCGCACAGTGGGGCGTTTTGAGGATCTAGGTGGACAAAATTATTGCGTTGAAGCTTAATTAGGTTTTTGCTGGGTTTTCGAATCTATCAGTAATAAAATAATCAAACAATGATAAATATTTGGCTTATTTAATAATTTATATTATTATTATTATTATAATTATTATTTATATTATAATATTGTATTGTCCTTGAAACTACACATGTATTGAACGTTTCAGCTCAATCGGATAGTTAAAAGTGGTTTAAAATTGACTTGCAAGATTTGAATTAAACACTGAAACACACACTTCAAGTTAATATAACATAATGATTCGCAAATTTTCGCAGGAGCTTTCTTAAGTTTCCAATATTTTAGGAATGGTACTTTGATTTTAAAAAATACTTATTTCTTAATAATGCTTAATACTGTATTAAAATTCAAGATGAAGTTTGAAAACAAGATGGCGCTTATTTTCAAACAACAATAGGTTAAATCTTGTGATAAACATGTGACATATCGACATATGTCGAGTAAACTCCTGCTTTCAAATAAAACAGAAAAGTCACGACTTGCTTTCGAACTTACAGAAAAATAATGCAACTTTTGAAACTCCCTCAAATTAACTGCCTTCTTTACAGTCGTAGTTTATCCAAACATCCGATTTTTTCGACAAAACTCGTACGGATCTCGACAGAAGAGACGTTCGGCTACCAGTATACGCGGATATGCGGTCTTGTTAAATTCTGAGATAATCGGAAAAATGAATTTTGTCCACCTAGATCATCAAAACGCCCCACTGTGCACCGGGGAGGTATGTCCCCCCCCCCCTCCGGGCCAGCCTCTGAATTCAACACTGGCCGTTGCCCCAACCAGAATTTTCAAATTTAATTTGCTAAAATTTCTTTTTCTGTGATAATTTGGGGAAAAAAAATCTGAAGTGACTTAAAATAATTAAACGCTAAGGGAAAAAAAAAATTAAATAAACTAAGGATTTTTCGAAATGGGGTGGGGAGGGGGATGCCCTCCTGCACCCTCTGTCGGAGGATTTTTATTTTTACATCCATGTATTTAAAAATTATAAGGCAGGTGAGTAGTAGAAGAATGTTCGTTTCAGTCCAGCAGGCGCTGTGTGCGTGGTGGAGGTGGGTACCGGAAGTGAGCCTGGCAGTGGAAGCGGAAGTGATGGAAGATAAGACAGGAAGGGATGGAAGATAAGAGAGGAAGTGAACCGGAAGTGTTGGAAGATAAGAGAGGAAGTGAAGTAGGGGAGGGCTTAATTTTTTTTAACCGATAAGGGAGAGAGGGGAGGGCTTATTTTTAGGGGGCTTAATTTTTTTTGTGAAAAATAAAGGGTTTTAATCAGATTCTTTCTTGTCAGGGAATTTTTTTTTTTTTTTTTTTTAAATACGAAGTTTAGATGTAAGATATTTAAGAAATATAAACTACAACTTGGAGTACTTTTTGAAATTTTCTTATTTTTAGGGGGTCTTTTAGGTAGGGGAGGGCTTATTTTTAGGGGGCTTAATTTTTTTGCAGGAAAATAAAGGGAGATGGAAGGATTGGACCGACCTATAGGTGAACTGCGATTGAACAAAATGCACATCATTTTTTGTAAATAATATGTGTAACCTTTTCGAGTAGAGTTGAGGGGTAGGAACCCTGCTGTAAAAATAATATTAATAGAATATACAATTTTTTTTCATAAAAGTTTCTTATGGTTGGTGGGAAATGTTAAAGTAACAAAAGGTCAACAGTGCTAGTGGAGTTGAGGGGTAGGAACCCTGCTATAAAAATAATACCTGTAAAAGAAATATTTATGTGCTACCTTTCGCGCTCGTCGACCTAACTGTTCAGAGTTTAGCATGAGATTTACTTATAATTCACCTGTAAAAGAATTTTTTTTTTCATTCTTTAACCCTTTCAGGGGCAAGCATTTGTGCTCCTGTAACGTTGAATTCCCACCGGAATTTAGGAAAGAATTTAGTTCAAAATAAGAATAAGCAATTTTTCAACATTTCTCGTCAAAGTTAAAAAAGTAAAACTTAATTAAAAGTTTCTGGTTTGAATCGGATTAAAATTAGGTGGTATATATTATATACCACCGCCCCTCAAAGGGTTAAACATTAACTTAAATGTGAATGAGATTAAAATAGATGCGAGGGCTAAATTTTTAGAGAGTTAAAATGAAAATTCACTAAGAGTTGCTAAATAAAAGGAGATGATCGACTTTGACAGCATTTTTCTAAAAGTTTATTTATCGAAAAAGGAATCATACGTTTCGATTATATTTGTTAACTATTATAGTTTAACATTAAAAAGCAGGTAGACATTCACATCTTTAGCGCTCGTCGACCTAACTGTTCGGAATTTTCTTCGAACCCATTATTTTTGACTTTATAAAAGTTTCATATAAAAAAATTATTCTTTAAGTATTAACTGAAATGAGATTAAAATAGATGTAATGACTAAATTTTTAAGGATTTAAAATGAAAATTGTGATAGCCATGTAAATGAAAGTAATGCGATTACTTTGCTTCATAAAAACCTAACACGAAAAAAGCTGGTAGACGTTTACCTTTCGCACTCGTCGACCTAACCGTTCGGAATTTTGTTTAAACTTCTCTCGAGTTCGTCGACATAACCGTTCAGAGTTTTCGTCGAAATCCGTATATAGATTAACTTACAATAGCTAACTTTTTTAAGGGAAGTTTAAATAACATATTTCCCAAAGTGTCTTACAAACATTTAAGAATTTATACACACATAAGCACCTCGCCTATAGGTGCAAGGTTCTGACTTTAAAGCTACTAGATGTTGAAATTTAAACTTCTTGCGCTCGGCGACCTAACCATTCAGAGTTTTTTTTTTCAAACCTTGTGTCAATACGTGTTAGGAACCCTTAGAAAGACCTACATGGAGGCACTTATCCCTAATATAGATAATCAACCCTAAACTAACCAGTTACAACACACAAGACATAATCATTACATTCAGTTAATAAGTGATTTGACATGCAAAATATTAGATATAAAAACATACAATATGATATATACAAAACAATTTTAAAGATTTTTTTCCCTTTCATATGAACAATTTTTAGCAATAATTTAACTTGAGAGCAGATATTTGTTTAGAGTTATACGATTATAATAAATTTTCATTAGATTTGACATTATACAACCAACATTTAAAAAAAGAGAACGACATCTAGTTTTTTAACGTCACATATTTGAATTATTAACCTATTTTAGTTAAAAGTATGATACTTAAGTGATTTTATTTGAAAAATCAATACAACATTTTAAAAGCAGTCGAAAGATTTTTGCTTTTGAAAAATAACTAACATAATTTTAATTTTTTAAAGCAGTTAGGTAGATGACACTAACTTTAAATAAAATACATATTTTTTATTATTATTAAAGAAATATAAACTACTCACACATTATTATTATGCTGCATTTTAACATAACAACATTCACAGTAATAGACATGCGATTAAGACCATTGGAATTCTACAACTTTTCTGCTGACATGTGGTCACAGAGGAAATCTTTTCATATAGAAGGCAAAATAAGATAATGATAAACATGATTCGTTATGCATATGTTGAAACAGGAAATTATTTAAGACGTGTGATTAAGACCATTTTACATGGTATTACAGAATAAATCTTTTCATAGGATGCAAGATAATATCACATAAGGTATTGATAAACGCGATTCGTTATGCATATTTTAAAACAGGAAATACATCCGTCAGATAACATTACTTTGTTTATATGAAGTGACCAAATACAAATTTTGCTGATTTAATTAATTTTATTTTGAATTTGAAAATAGTATTGACAGAACATTCAAATTTTACTTTTGCACAATATTTAAATAAGGGAAATTGTATACAATATTTAAAAAAAATTAATTAGGAATATTAGAAAAGGAGAGTGCTTTAAGGAAAATACGTTACGATTTTAAAACTTTTTTTTTTTAATACATTTCTAAGTTTTATAAACTTTATCGAAAAAAAGAAAAGAAACTTTTTGCATGTGACTTTTTTTAACCAATAAAATGCTAGTATTTTGAAACAAGCACCCCCTACATGAGAATGTTATTTTACGAACAAAGTGTTTAATGCTATACAATACTTTGTGATTGATGTAAAAGGTTGTGATTTTCGTCTAAGTATTAAAGTTGATATGGAACGATTCATGCAGTCTTGTGAAGGTGATAAAACCATGTCACCTTTAACAATTAAAAAGGTACCCTATTTGTGCGCAAGTCATGTAACAAAACATTTCCTCGAAAAGTTAACTTAGTGTTTCACATGAAAAATCATCTAAAGGAAAAGTGTTTTCGTTGTGAGGTGTGTGGTGAAGTTTTTTCGCAAAAGATTCACAAATCGCCCAAACAATTCAAGTGTAGTGATTGCAACGAATTGTTTTCAAGAAAGACAGACTTATTGAAAGATAAGAAAACTCACAACTTAGCAAAACAACATTCATGTACAAAGTGTTGTGAAATATTTAATTGTGAATCTGATTTTTTACAACATTGTGATACATTTCATAAAGCTTTACCTAACATTGCGAAATCACCCTGTTTGAAAGATTTGTTATTTGAACTGATAGTGAAGCTTATAGATTAGTTCGAACTTATAGTGAATTAAAAGACAAAATGATATGCGAAATATGTGAAGTGGAATTAACAGATCAAAACGTGCATGTATAGAATGCCTTTTACAAGTTGTTTAACTGATTTTAAGATTTCACTGAACGAGTGACTTATTGGACATTACAAAAATTTTGAAATTAGAATTGTATACATCTTAATATGACAGAATTATTTGATGTGTGTTATTTTAAATGATGAATAAAATAGTTTGATTGCGAAAAAAGTGTTTTCTTTAACCCACACTGTTAAAACTGATGTTGTGTATTTTGAATGACTTAGACAAAATGTTAATTTAAAAAAAGATTTTAACATGAGATAAGAGTTTTATAATAAAAATTGACTCACCTAAAATTTTTTCAAGATAGTCTATCTACGTTTCCAATCTAAACTTGTTATCAGCTTGCTATATGCATGTTTGAGTGACTCATTTTTACCTGTGTCGAACTGTCTGTTGGGAAGATGATTGCCATTTTTAACACGTGTAGACGATTTTTACCCGGAAGCTGTTTGAACTATTAAATTTCAGATATCACCCATTTTTCTACAACATTTAAATATTTTAATGTATTTTCACTTGTATATTGGAAACTTGGGATTATCACCTTTATATCGGAACATGGAAGATAGAAAAAATAATAACTTTACACTGAGACAATATTTTAATCTAACAAAAATAGACTTAACACATTGTTAGAGGTTTTGGAAAAATATATAGTTGGTTAAAAATTTTAGAAAATTTAACATAAAGTAACAAATTTTAGAAAATAAACATTTCGATAAATGAAAAAAATTAAATTTTGGTAAACTTTACACTTAGACAATACTTCAAACTTGGAAAAAATAATAACTTTACACTGAGACAATATTTTAAACTAAGGAAAAATTAGACATAACACATTGTTAGAGTTTTTTTAAACTATCTAGTTAGTTATAAATTTTAGAAAATTAGCAACAAATAAATATTTCATTAGATTGACAAAAGAAAATAATTAAATTTAAGTAAATTTTACACTTAGACAATACTTCAAACTAAGAAAAATAATAACTTTACACTTATACAATATTTTCAACTAAGGAAAATTAATAACTTATCACATTGTTAAAGTTTTTTTGAAAACAACACAACATTTTCAAAGCAGTGGAAATTGCATACCTGTAAAAAATTCAACTTAGTGGAATTTAATAGTGAAATTTTTAATCTCACTCAATTAAAAAATAAAACTTTATAAAATTTTCACCTTTTTTAAAATAAACAACTGTTAAACATTTTGAATGTCTTAGACAAAGTAGGAATAAATTTGTTAAAATTCTATAAAACATGAAAAATTTCATAACTTTTAAAGGAAATTTTATTTATGGTGAAATAAACTCGAGGTATTTATTATATGTTACTTAAACTACAAGAGAATTCATTGAAAATGTGTTACTTTTAATCATACTCATAAGATAAGACATGATGTTAGGAATTATATATGGGGTTTTCCCCCACACATGACGTCACTGGTAACATATTTACTGATCAAGTCATAAAATTATAGTTTAAAGTAGGTTTTTGAGCACGAAGTTTAGATTTAAGATATTTGAGAAATATAAACTACAACTTTGACTACTTTTTGAAATTTCCCCCTACATAAGAAAAAGGACATAGGAAAATAAATTGAAAAGTCGTATTTGAATGGAATCGAATTATTATCCTTTCACTTAACAGCTGAATGCGTTGGCAATTACACCACAAAGGTACTGATTGAATATATTGTGTTTCTTTTTTAAGGCTAAATTGATTTAATATTCAAGTTATTTCTTAATGTTACACTTAAAAACAATAAATTTAATTAGCATTCAAAAAGCAAACGATCACATTATTGTATAAATCAAATGTTTTAAAAGTCACGAGTTAAAATTTGAAATGACTTAGAGTTTAATTAGAATTTAGATGTGAACCTTTTAAAATGAAATAATAGTTTTTTTGTATCGCCCTCTATCGGTGGGTAATAGAATTAAGAGATAATTAAAAGTTTTAACTTGAATTCGAACCCACAACCAAAATTATTTTTCGGTTTTATAATTTAGGGTAGGTTTAACTGAGCAAGCCATGATATGACAGTATTTATAGACGATTTAAGATATTCGATAAAGGAAATCATCTAAATTTCTAATTTAATTGAAGGGTTTACTGCTTAAAGTACTACAAAATGAGTACAACACGATGCATAGTTTTTTAATTAATTATATTTTTCGAAAGGTTAAATTGAATTATTGATAAACTTAGGATTTATGTTTAAAGTGAATAAATTTGATATGTTAGGTTCACTTAATAACAGAGAGTTGAATAAGTTATTTTTAATAAAAATAAAGTTTACTAAAAGTTTTTAAAGTTAAAAAAAATGTAAGTTACGTTAAAAAAGTTAACAAAAATATAGTTTTAAAAAATTTAAAGTTTACAAAAAGTTTAAAAATCTTTAAGTAAATCAAAATTAACTTTTTAATTTTAACTAATGAGAGACTATAATCTAACTGTTTATCCTTGTAACCAACTGGTGCATATCAAGTATCTGCACATGTGCAGTAAAAACATACACTAACTTGAGTCCGATTTTAAATTATTTGCTAATTTTTATACAGCTCGATTACCTTTCAGAAACAAAACAGAATGAAATACTTACCAAAAAACACGTCAACGTCTTATACTTACTTTCACTTAACTAATCTTTCTACATTAGCTTTGCTAGGGGGCGCTGCAATCGCTGCTAGAGGCGCTACCAGTCTTCCGGTTTGTGACGTCATTTCCGGTTTGAGATAAGAATAAACTTTAAATACAAACTACACTCGCTCGGTCATTCTTCCTCCACTCTTACTTGATAGCAGTTGTTAGTTTCTTATTTTGACGTGTTGAATGACGTCATCACGTGTTTGTCTAAACTTGTCCAGTCTTGTTTCTGTGCTGCACGTCTGTTTTGCTAACTCATTAAATACAAACTACACTCGCTCGGTCATTCTTCCTCCACTCTTACTTGATAGCAGTTGTTAGTTTCTTATTTTGACGTGTTGAATGACGTCATCACGTGTTTGTCTAAACTTGTCCAGTCTTGTTTCTGTGCTGCACGTCTGTTTTGCTAACTCATTAAATACAAACTACACTCGCTCGGTCATTCTTCCTCCACTCTTACTTGATAGCAGTTGTTAGTTTCTTATTTTGACGTGTTGAATGACGTCATCACGTGTTTGTCTAAACTTGTCCAGTCTTGTTTCTGTGCTGCACGTCTGTTTTGCTAACTCATCTCTTACTCGTTTAGACTTGTTTCGTCTGCTTTGATGATTCATCTTTTGCTTTAACTGTTTGGCCTTGGTGGTGTCAACCACCTCATGTCTTTTGTCATAGCTTGAATATACTTTACACCAATCACTTAAATATAAAAGTCTTGTCACAACTTACTTAAACTTTGATAAAAATATTAATTATTCAAAAATTTTATCAAATTCTTATACATTTACTAAGTCACTTTCATTCAAAAATATGGTAAAGTCCGATTTTAAATCGAAGTCTAAGATAAATTCCCCAAATTTGTAACATTTTAACACTAATAATAAGTATCGTAAACACCCTGTACATACAAGTTTTGTAAAAATAATATTACTTATAGCTAACTCGTTCAGTCTCATGATAAATAATATAAGAAAAAGTTAGAATAGTTCACATATTTTTGTAATTAAAAAAATGTATGCACAAACACACACACACACAATATCTTACAAGGTTACAATACTCAACACACAGTTCACCATACTTAAAAAAAACGATTCACGATAAATTTATAAATTTAAATTTAAATATTTTATTTATAAATGAACAATTATAAATAAAAATACTTCAGTATTTTTCAAATATTTAAATTTAAATTTATAAATTTATCGTGAATCGTTTTTTTTAAGTATGGTGAACTGTGTGTTGAGTATTGTAACCTTGTAAGATATTGTGTGTGTGTGTTTGTGCATACATTTTTTTAATTACAAAAATATGTGAACTATTCTAACTTTTTCTTATATTATTTATCATGAGACTGAACGAGTTAGCTATAAGTAATATTATTTTTACAAAACTTGTATGTACAGGGTGTTTACGATACTTATTATTAGTGTTAAAATGTTACAAATTTGGGGAATTTATCTTAGACTTCGATTTAAAATCGGACTTTACCATATTTTTGAATGAAAGTGACTTAGTAAATGTATAAGAATTTGATAAAATTTTTGAATAATTAATATTTTTATCAAAGTTTAAGTAAGTTGTGACAAGACTTTTATATTTAAGTGATTGGTGTAAAGTATATTCAAGCTATGACAAAAGACATGAGGTGGTTGACACCACCAAGGCCAAACAGTTAAAGCAAAAGATGAATCATCAAAGCAGACGAAACAAGTCTAAACGAGTAAGAGATGAGTTAGCAAAACAGACGTGCAGCACAGAAACAAGACTGGACAAGTTTAGACAAACACGTGATGACGTCATTCAACACGTCAAAATAAGAAACTAACAACTGCTATCAAGTAAGAGTGGAGGAAGAATGACCGAGCGAGTGTAGTTTGTATTTAATGAGTTAGCAAAACAGACGTGCAGCACAGAAACAAGACTGGACAAGTTTAGACAAACACGTGATGACGTCATTCAACACGTCAAAATAAGAAACTAACAACTGCTATCAAGTAAGAGTGGAGGAAGAATGACCGAGCGAGTGTAGTTTGTATTTAATGAGTTAGCAAAACAGACGTGCAGCACAGAAACAAGACTGGACAAGTTTAGACAAACACGTGATGACGTCATTCAACACGTCAAAATAAGAAACTAACAACTGCTATCAAGTAAGAGTGGAGGAAGAATGACCGAGCGAGTGTAGTTTGTATTTAAAGTTTATTCTTATCTCAAACCGGAAATGACGTCACAAACCGGAAGACTGGTAGCGCCTCTAGCAGCGATTGCAGCGCCCCCTAGCAAAGCTAATGTAGAAAGATTAGTTAAGTGAAAGTAAGTATAAGACGTTGACGTGTTTTTTGGTAAGTATTTCATTCTGTTTTGTTTCTGAAAGGTAATCGAGCTGTATAAAAATTAGCAAATAATTTAAAATCGGACTCAAGTTAGTGTATGTTTTTACTGCACATGTGCAGATACTTGATATGCACCAGTTGGTTACAAGGATAAACAGTTAGATTATAGTCTCTCATTAGTTAAAATTAAAAAGTTAATTTTGATTTACTTAAAGATTTTTAAACTTTTTGTAAACTTTAAATTTTTTAAAACTATATTTTTGTTAACTTTTTTAACGTAACTTACATTTTTTTAACTTTAAAAACTTTTAGTAAACTTTATTTTTATTAAAAATAACTTATTCAACTCTCTGTTATTAAGTGAACCTAACATATCAAATTTATTCACTTTAAACATAAATCCTAAGTTTATCAATAATTCAATTTAACCTTTCGAAAAATATAATTAATTAAAAAACTATGCATCGTGTTGTACTCATTTTGTAGTACTTTAAGCAGTAAACCCTTCAATTAAATTAGAAATTTAGATGATTTCCTTTATCGAATATCTTAAATCGTCTATAAATACTGTCATATCATGGCTTGCTCAGTTAAACCTACCCTAAATTATAAAACCGAAAAATAATTTTGGTTGTGGGTTCGAATTCAAGTTAAAACTTTTAATTATCTCTTAATTCTATTACCCACCGATAGAGGGCGATACAAAAAAACTATTATTTCATTTTAAAAGGTTCACATCTAAATTCTAATTAAACTCTAAGTCATTTCAAATTTTAACTCGTGACTTTTAAAACATTTGATTTATACAATAATGTGATCGTTTGCTTTTTGAATGCTAATTAAATTTATTGTTTTTAAGTGTAACATTAAGAAATAACTTGAATATTAAATCAATTTAGCCTTAAAAAAGAAACACAATATATTCAATCAGTACCTTTGTGGTGTAATTGCCAACGCATTCAGCTGTTAAGTGAAAGGATAATAATTCGATTCCATTCAAATACGACTTTTCAATTTATTTTCCTATGTCCTTTTTCTTATGTAGGGGGAAATTTCAAAAAGTAGTCAAAGTTGTAGTTTATATTTCTCAAATATCTTAAATCTAAACTTCGTGCTCAAAAACCTACTTTAAACTATAATTTTATGACTTGATCAGTAAATATGTTACCAGTGACGTCATGTGTGGGGGAAAACCCCATATATAATTCCTAACATCATGTCTTATCTTATGAGTATGATTAAAAGTAACACATTTTCAATGAATTCTCTTGTAGTTTAAGTAACATATAATAAATACCTCGAGTTTATTTCACCATAAATAAAATTTCCTTTAAAAGTTATGAAATTTTTCATGTTTTATAGAATTTTAACAAATTTATTCCTACTTTGTCTAAGACATTCAAAATGTTTAACAGTTGTTTATTTTAAAAAAGGTGAAAATTTTATAAAGTTTTATTTTTTAATTGAGTGAGATTAAAAATTTCACTATTAAATTCCACTAAGTTGAATTTTTTACAGGTATGCAATTTCCACTGCTTTGAAAATGTTGTGTTGTTTTCAAAAAAACTTTAACAATGTGATAAGTTATTAATTTTCCTTAGTTGAAAATATTGTATAAGTGTAAAGTTATTATTTTTCTTAGTTTGAAGTATTGTCTAAGTGTAAAATTTACTTAAATTTAATTATTTTCTTTTGTCAATCTAATGAAATATTTATTTGTTGCTAATTTTCTAAAATTTATAACTAACTAGATAGTTTAAAAAAACTCTAACAATGTGTTATGTCTAATTTTTCCTTAGTTTAAAATATTGTCTCAGTGTAAAGTTATTATTTTTTCCAAGTTTGAAGTATTGTCTAAGTGTAAAGTTTACCAAAATTTAATTTTTTTCATTTATCGAAATGTTTATTTTCTAAAATTTGTTACTTTATGTTAAATTTTCTAAAATTTTTAACCAACTATATATTTTTCCAAAACCTCTAACAATGTGTTAAGTCTATTTTTGTTAGATTAAAATATTGTCTCAGTGTAAAGTTATTATTTTTTCTATCTTCCATGTTCCGATATAAAGGTGATAATCCCAAGTTTCCAATATACAAGTGAAAATACATTAAAATATTTAAATGTTGTAGAAAAATGGGTGATATCTGAAATTTAATAGTTCAAACAGCTTCCGGGTAAAAATCGTCTACACGTGTTAAAAATGGCAATCATCTTCCCAACAGACAGTTCGACACAGGTAAAAATGAGTCACTCAAACATGCATATAGCAAGCTGATAACAAGTTTAGATTGGAAACGTAGATAGACTATCTTGAAAAAATTTTAGGTGAGTCAATTTTTATTATAAAACTCTTATCTCATGTTAAAATCTTTTTTTAAATTAACATTTTGTCTAAGTCATTCAAAATACACAACATCAGTTTTAACAGTGTGGGTTAAAGAAAACACTTTTTTCGCAATCAAACTATTTTATTCATCATTTAAAATAACACACATCAAATAATTCTGTCATATTAAGATGTATACAATTCTAATTTCAAAATTTTTGTAATGTCCAATAAGTCACTCGTTCAGTGAAATCTTAAAATCAGTTAAACAACTTGTAAAAGGCATTCTATACATGCACGTTTTGATCTGTTAATTCCACTTCACATATTTCGCATATCATTTTGTCTTTTAATTCACTATAAGTTCGAACTAATCTATAAGCTTCACTATCAGTTCAAATAACAAATCTTTCAAACAGGGTGATTTCGCAATGTTAGGTAAAGCTTTATGAAATGTATCACAATGTTGTAAAAAATCAGATTCACAATTAAATATTTCACAACACTTTGTACATGAATGTTGTTTTGCTAAGTTGTGAGTTTTCTTATCTTTCAATAAGTCTGTCTTTCTTGAAAACAATTCGTTGCAATCACTACACTTGAATTGTTTGGGCGATTTGTGAATCTTTTGCGAAAAAACTTCACCACACACCTCACAGCGAAAACACTTTTCCTTTAGATGATTTTTCATGTGAAACACTAAGTTAACTTTTCGAGGAAATGTTTTGTTACATGACTTGCACAAATAGGGTACCTTTTTAATTGTTAAAGGTGACATGGTTTTATCACCTTCACAAGACTGCATGAATCGTTCCATATCAACTTTAATACTTAGACGAAAATCACAACCTTTTACATCAATCACAAAGTATTGTATAGCATTAAACACTTTGTTCGTAAAATAACATTCTCATGTAGGGGGTGCTTGTTTCAAAATACTAGCATTTTATTGGTTAAAAAAAGTCACATGCAAAAAGTTTCTTTTCTTTTTTTCGATAAAGTTTATAAAACTTAGAAATGTATTAAAAAAAAAAAGTTTTAAAATCGTAACGTATTTTCCTTAAAGCACTCTCCTTTTCTAATATTCCTAATTAATTTTTTTTAAATATTGTATACAATTTCCCTTATTTAAATATTGTGCAAAAGTAAAATTTGAATGTTCTGTCAATACTATTTTCAAATTCAAAATAAAATTAATTAAATCAGCAAAATTTGTATTTGGTCACTTCATATAAACAAAGTAATGTTATCTGACGGATGTATTTCCTGTTTTAAAATATGCATAACGAATCGCGTTTATCAATACCTTATGTGATATTATCTTGCATCCTATGAAAAGATTTATTCTGTAATACCATGTAAAATGGTCTTAATCACACGTCTTAAATAATTTCCTGTTTCAACATATGCATAACGAATCATGTTTATCATTATCTTATTTTGCCTTCTATATGAAAAGATTTCCTCTGTGACCACATGTCAGCAGAAAAGTTGTAGAATTCCAATGGTCTTAATCGCATGTCTATTACTGTGAATGTTGTTATGTTAAAATGCAGCATAATAATAATGTGTGAGTAGTTTATATTTCTTTAATAATAATAAAAAATATGTATTTTATTTAAAGTTAGTGTCATCTACCTAACTGCTTTAAAAAATTAAAATTATGTTAGTTATTTTTCAAAAGCAAAAATCTTTCGACTGCTTTTAAAATGTTGTATTGATTTTTCAAATAAAATCACTTAAGTATCATACTTTTAACTAAAATAGGTTAATAATTCAAATATGTGACGTTAAAAAACTAGATGTCGTTCTCTTTTTTTAAATGTTGGTTGTATAATGTCAAATCTAATGAAAATTTATTATAATCGTATAACTCTAAACAAATATCTGCTCTCAAGTTAAATTATTGCTAAAAATTGTTCATATGAAAGGGAAAAAAATCTTTAAAATTGTTTTGTATATATCATATTGTATGTTTTTATATCTAATATTTTGCATGTCAAATCACTTATTAACTGAATGTAATGATTATGTCTTGTGTGTTGTAACTGGTTAGTTTAGGGTTGATTATCTATATTAGGGATAAGTGCCTCCATGTAGGTCTTTCTAAGGGTTCCTAACACGTATTGACACAAGGTTTGAAAAAAAAAACTCTGAATGGTTAGGTCGCCGAGCGCAAGAAGTTTAAATTTCAACATCTAGTAGCTTTAAAGTCAGAACCTTGCACCTATAGGCGAGGTGCTTATGTGTGTATAAATTCTTAAATGTTTGTAAGACACTTTGGGAAATATGTTATTTAAACTTCCCTTAAAAAAGTTAGCTATTGTAAGTTAATCTATATACGGATTTCGACGAAAACTCTGAACGGTTATGTCGACGAACTCGAGAGAAGTTTAAACAAAATTCCGAACGGTTAGGTCGACGAGTGCGAAAGGTAAACGTCTACCAGCTTTTTTCGTGTTAGGTTTTTATGAAGCAAAGTAATCGCATTACTTTCATTTACATGGCTATCACAATTTTCATTTTAAATCCTTAAAAATTTAGTCATTACATCTATTTTAATCTCATTTCAGTTAATACTTAAAGAATAATTTTTTTATATGAAACTTTTATAAAGTCAAAAATAATGGGTTCGAAGAAAATTCCGAACAGTTAGGTCGACGAGCGCTAAAGATGTGAATGTCTACCTGCTTTTTAATGTTAAACTATAATAGTTAACAAATATAATCGAAACGTATGATTCCTTTTTCGATAAATAAACTTTTAGAAAAATGCTGTCAAAGTCGATCATCTCCTTTTATTTAGCAACTCTTAGTGAATTTTCATTTTAACTCTCTAAAAATTTAGCCCTCACATCTATTTTAATCTCATTCACATTTAAGTTAATGTTTAAAGAATGAAAAAAAAAATTCTTTTACAGGTGAATTATAAGTAAATCTCATGCTAAACTCTGAACAGTTAGGTCGACGAGCGCGAAAGGTAGCACATAAATATTTCTTTTACAGGTATTATTTTTATAGCAGGGTTCCTACCCCTCAACTCCACTAGCACTGTTGACCTTTTGTTACTTTAACATTTCCCACCAACCATAAGAAACTTTTATGAAAAAAAATTGTATATTCTATTAATATTATTTTTACAGCAGGGTTCCTACCCCTCAACTCTACTCGAAAAGGTTACACATATTATTTACAAAAAATGATGTGCATTTTGTTCAATCGCAGTTCACCTATAGGTCGGTCCAATCCTTCCATCTCCCTTTATTTTCCTGCAAAAAAATTAAGCCCCCTAAAAATAAGCCCTCCCCTACCTAAAAGACCCCCTAAAAATAAGAAAATTTCAAAAAGTACTCCAAGTTGTAGTTTATATTTCTTAAATATCTTACATCTAAACTTCGTATTTAAAAAAAAAAAAAAAAAAAATTCCCTGACAAGAAAGAATCTGATTAAAACCCTTTATTTTTCACAAAAAAAATTAAGCCCCCTAAAAATAAGCCCTCCCCTCTCTCCCTTATCGGTTAAAAAAATTAAGTCCTCCCCTACTTCACTTCCTCTCTTATCTTCCAACACTTCCGGTTCACTTCCTCTCTTATCTTCCATCCCTTCCTGTCTTATCTTCCATCACTTCCGCTTCCACTGCCAGGCTCACTTCCGGTACCCACCTCCACCACGCACACAGCGCCTGCTGGACTGAAACGAACATTCTTCTACTACTCAGGTGTGTCTAAAGCTATGCAGCTCCAAGGAAGTTTTCATAGATTTTATGATTAAAAAAAAATGTTAATGTGATTTTTAGCGATAGTAAATGGAATCCTTTTCAACCTTTTAGCCAATACAATGAATTTTGTTTTTTCTATAAGGTTCATTCGGAATTCGTACAGCGATTTCTGAACTTTCCGCGATTTTTTCATATTCATAAAGAAAAAAAAAAATAGGTTTTAATCTTTTAGCCCTATATAATGAATTTTGTCCTCTTTTCAATAAAATGTATTAGGTATAGAGCGATTTTTAAAGTCCCCATTCCGCTGAAAATGAGAACTGTTCTCCTGTAAAATTTGCTACTCCCGTGATTAAATCCAAGTTGGAAGAATGCCAAACTGGTTCCTATAGCGATATGAACGACGATGCTGAATATTTAAAATTAATCTGCGTTGATCGCCGCGTGCTTTTGAAATAAGATAAGTTGCGCCTTTTTAAAGATGAAAAATAATGATTTGTGTATGCTGCAGAAGCAGTGGGGCATAAGTTCATTTAGAAAGATTTTCGTCCAAAGATAACAATTCAAGGTTCGTTTGATTCGAGACCGGAGTAGACCTTGGATGTACGCTGCCGAAGGCAGTGGAGACAACTAGAGGCTATTTTGGAAAAACCGCCCATCGAAGGTCTGCTGATTATTAACACATTTTAAATTTAGCAGATTTCACAAATTTTTTTTGGAGTTGTTTACTTATTAAAATAATTTCGTTGGTATTTAAAAAATGGCTTGTTCGAATAGCGTTTGACCGTCAGAAATATATTATAGCTTATGGGTGAATTTTAAACTATGATTTCAACAAAAAATTAATTATTTTGATGTAGTCACCTCATAATCCAATCAATTACATTTGGGAAGCCAACTTTAAAATTTCGACAGTGTCTTTCTCGTCAATTAGCGAACAAGATCAATTAGAATAAGGGGTTATTTTACGTTCTCAACTTTCAAATAATATATATATATATATATATATATATATATATTACACATCAACCGCCGTTCCAAGTTCTGAGGAACTTTTAGCGAGCACGACCAGAAGAGTTCCTGTATGCTCTACGGGCGGAGATTCGTAGATATAACAAAAACATTTTAAATGAGCAATTAAGGCACAGGAAGATCCTCACTATGGCGCAGGAATAGAAAATTTAAATGTAAACTGAAGAAATACATCAGTATATATTTTTCTTCTAAAACTTTAAACGCTGTTTTCTGGAAACTACATTTTTCAACATGGGCAGCATGATAACTTGAACAATTTTTAACATTTTTGGATAAGATTTGCGCATATCTACGCATAATTAAGTTGTCTAAGAGCCAAAGACTCATTTTATGAAATTTTTTCAATTTTATATTCTTCCAATTTTTAAAAGTCAAAATTTTAGACGAAAAATGATTTTTTTTTCCAAAAAAGCGCAATTTTCTTACTTTTTAAAAATTAAAAAAATTAAGCCCATGGCTCTAAGGTACATTATTTTATAAGAAGAAACTGAGAATAAATATTTTTTGTTTCTACAGGAAGTTACGATGCTGCCCATCGTTCCCGGATATTTTGGTACAAGTCAACGCGGCAGCAGGATTCCAGCATTATATGTGACCAAATTTAACTACAACAACAGCAACAAAAATATTTTTAAGTACTTGAAGCAGTAAGAAACAAAGTGGAATTATTAGTTTTTCAATTAATTTTACTCCCTTCCTAAAAAAAAAAAAAAAAAAAAAAAAAATCCAAAATATGTCAATTTTTCGCCGCCGACAACGTATGTAACCTCCTAAACTCTTGTAAATCCGGTGTACAGTCAACCGAAAAAAAAAAATCCATACACTTTAATTACTAAATTGTCCCAGATAAAAAAAAAAGTGATTGGGCTAGAAATTATCTATTCTTTTAATTAATGTTACAAAAAATAAGATCAGGGGTCGTCGCCATACCGAAATTGTACGAAACTCCGACATTTTCAATAGAAACACACACACACATTTTCCACGGAAAATTTTACCTTTGGAAAATTGAATGACTACCTAAATGAGAAGTCATTCAGTCAAAAAGTTTATTATGAATGTTTAACGTTTCTATTTCCTAGTTAAATTCCCTTTTAATCGTTGGAAAATATTGCAATGCAGGTAGTTTATAAAGAAAGCATAACTCAAAAATTACTTGGCGGAATGGGCTGTAACTTTGGATTCGCATATTTAAAGCTTCTAGAAATCGATTTCTGTTTTTTTTTTTTTTTTTTTTTTTTTTTTTTTTTTTTTTTTTTTAAACTATAAGTTACAATTCATATTTTTTCGAAAATATACATATTTTGAAATTGATTTTCAAAAAAATATAAATTTTAACCCGCAAAATTTTTAACTGAAATCGAGATCTAGAAGTTTCAAATATGCAAATCCAAAATTACACCTCATTCCGTAAAGTAGTTTTTGAGTTATGTTTTAAAAACTACTCGCACTACAACCTGTTTTGCAACGATTAAAAAGAGATTTAACATTAAGAGTTTGAAACTTTAAAGCTTCGTAATTCCTAAACTACTTGACCGGATGAATTCCCCTTTAGTATCCTAAGGTAAAATTTACGGAAAAAGCCAAATATGTCAAAATCAGGTGTTCGTATTGAACATTTCAGAGTTTGGTACAACATCACTACAACAAACAGCTTATGTTTAGGTAGCTTTCATTACAAAAAGTAAGCTACCTATTGCAGCCGTTTGGAGGAAAGCAAATCCGGAAAATTTCGGTATATTTTCACCGATCATGACCCCCAGACTCCAAAACCACCCTTCGTTCAAATGTTGATTTATATACTATGTATGATCTATGTCATGCGATAGCACTCGTATTTATAAACTGTTTTGAATGAAACTTAGCGTCACCAATATCTCGACTGAGTTCGTTGGCCAACTTGGTCCGTCATCTTGTTTCAAAATATACAAAAAAAAATATTAATTCAAATTTATTTTTTGCTTAAGTGTTAGGCCTTGATACAAGGATTCCGGAGCATTTTTTGTTTTATCTCTATCTTAAAAAATGGCTGAGATAGAGCAGTTTGAAATTCTAGGGTGGCTGACATTTTGAAACGAGACAGCACATTACAAAAAAAAAATCCCTGACGGCTCGGACTACAGGCACAGGTAGATTTCGAAGACGCAGACCGTGGGGCACCTGTTTATTGGGAATTGCAGAAGAAAGACCTATTTGCCATGATGTGGCAGTTGGGACCACCCACTTCGAAATATACCTCTCCCTGTAGGCGGAGCCAGCAGGGATTTTTTTGTTTTTAATTTTTTTTACCGTAAGAGTTGGTTCTATAAAAAACTTGTCAATATAGAAGTTGTATATAATATTAAGAAGATTTATAATAAATTTAAGCGGATTTGATATCTTGGGATTTGACGAAGTTATGAATTTTTTTCTTCTGGAACCCCTATTTCCCCCCCCTCACCCTCCTTGAGGGCATTTTTAATGAAATCAAAAATCTGTCATACATAAATTTTTGGCCCTTTTCCTAGAAGTAATAAGAACTTTAAACGGTTTCGATATGTATAAAAATTAAGAAGTTATGGATTTTTTCTGTTTTCACGTCTGCTTGTAGGCGGAGCCAGCAGGGATTTTTTCGCTTTTAATTGCCATAAGAGTTGGTCCTATAAAAACATTGTCAGTATAAAAGTTGTAGATAATTTTAAGGAGATTTACAATAAATTTAAGCGGATTTGATATCTTGAGAATTGACGAATTTATGATTTTTTTCTTCTAACTCCCCTTTGGGGCCATTTTTAATATAAAAAATCTGTCATACATAAATTTTCGGCCCTTTTCCTAGAAGTAATAACTTTAAACGAATTCGATACGTATCATAATTAAGAAATTATGGGTTTTTTTCTGTTTTCACAAAAAGCCCCCCCATTCCCCCCCCCCCCCTGGTTCGATTTTGCATTAACGAATTTGACCGAGATTTTATGTATAAATTTGGAAGAGATTTGTGCAGAATTATTGGAGTTATCGTGTCCATAAAAAAGTGACATAAGATAGATAGATAAAGTTTTGAACTGGGGGTGTTTTTGGGTTCTAGAAGTCATGATCGGCGTAGATCTGCAAAAAATTTTCAAAAATTCCAACTTAGGAGAGAATGTAATAGGTAGTATTTCTTACGAAATCTACCTAAACCAACGATTAATTTATGAGTTTTAGTGAACGCGATTTCTCGCAAATTATATTTCATTGTTGTATTTATTTTCCCAATCATACGCATAAAACTATATTCATATCTGTTACCGTCAAATTCTCGCCAAACTTAGCAAAATATCGCCAAATTCGGCGACCAAAAATAAGTCTCCATAAATGAAGCCAACTTGACTGTACTTGACTAACTTGGTGAATTATTCAAATTCAGTGTTAACGAATCTTCTGTAATCGGAGTCTTTGCTTGCTGCTTTTGAGTAACATTAGATAAAATTATAAAACGAAGATATGGGAAAGCTCCTTTTCCTCTCGGTACAGGCCGGAAGGACTTATTTCTGGACGATTGGATGGCTATTTCCTTTTTTTTTTTTTTTTTTTCCTCTGACAATTTTGGTGATTAAAATGTATGGGTTGTTTCACTCTCTGGCACTCTACCTACTTTAAAAAACAAAGAAATCAACTCACTCTTTCGTGTAAGCCGGAAGGATTTGTTAAATTTCCTTATTACTTTCTTCACCAGATTTTGTTTGTCGTATATTAAACTCATGTAATGTTTTCACTTATTTCAGAAATTTATTGGGTGGTTTCACTACCGGATTTATGACAGAAAATCTAGGTATGCGAATTTCAACAACTGCTTATGGAGCCGTTTTTCTCTTTTTAGTAAGTAAAAATAATTGAATTCCTTATCCATTTGGGCACATTCCTTTATATTCTTCATTTAATATACACACACAGCCAAAATTAGTTAGGGCGCTGCCCGGGGCCTCCAAGATGGTGCTGTTTGGTTTTTTTTTTTACCTTTTTGCTTTTGGTAAAAAAAGCAAACAGCACCATCTCGGAGGCTCCGTGCTGCCTCAGAAACTTTCAGGCATTATATTAATATTGTATAAAAAATTCGAACATTTCTCTAGAAAAATTTAATATCCTAGAGACGATTTCTAGACCTTAAGATGGTCTAAATATTAAAAAATTTACAAGCTCTCATCAAGTAAATAACAGCATAAATACTCAAAATTTTCAAAAAATGTAAGTTTTGAAATAAAGTTTAAACACTAACAATTAACATAGTAAGAAAACATTTCACAGAAATATTTATAAAACTAGTTTGATTTATCTTTGCTCTATGCTGCCCTTTCAAAATAAAAATCAAACATTATATGAGAAGTAATTTAATTTTCTTAAAAATAAAACATGCAGAATTTATTCAGTTTCATAGAACATGAAATTTTTTTTTTGATTAATCTAAGCTTATTTTTAGCAGTTAGATTCATACACAGTTGCTAATTTAATTTTCATTAATTATACAAATGGAAAAGTTGTTTTATCAAATTTTAGATTTTATTATATTATAAATTTTTTAAACACCTTTTCTAGTAATAACCTCACTTTAGAAGTTTTATGCACTGAAGCATAATAAAGACAGATTTATCCATTTTAAGTACTTAAGAGATTAAAAAGTATTAAAACTAGCTTAGATATGTCATCCTGGAAATGCTTTATCATTGCTCAAGGGAGGGGCGATTGCCCTACTTTTGGATCCGTTATTGTTTAAGACAGGGGTCGGAAGTAGCAAAACTACTGTAGCCGCATCTTTTTACAGTAGTTTGTAGTGTAGCGAGTAGAGCAATACAAAAAATCTGTAGTTTGTAGCGAGAACTGATGCTACTTCAGGGGTAGGAAATGTACCATTCTGCAAATCACGTTGCCGAAATTTGCTTCTTTGGTGCAAAATTTATTCTGCTCAACAATTTGCAAATCTCAGCTGCAGTGTATAGCAGCGTATTACATGAAGTGATAGATTTTTCCCGTTGACACTTGCTGCTAAAATCAAGTACAAATCCACCAAATGAATTAATTTTCTTGCTGGCAACACTTGCAGGGCTGCCATTCCAAAAATTATTCAAAATAGTTGCTTTAGTAGCCTTTGAAACCAAAAATAGTCGCATATCAGGGCTGATTTAGTAGCAAATTAGTTGCATATAAAGTATTATCCAAAATAGTCACAGTGTTGAGATCAGGGTATATAATGATTTCCCTTTTACAAATTTTCTGACTATTCCCTGATCTTTCCTTTAAAATGATTAAGTTTTTCTGATTACAACAATGCAAAATTTTATATACAATCTGCACAAATTCAGTACTGTTTTTACATATTATCTAATTATTATGTAACAAAGTTGTTTAAAATAAATCCATTCTAATTTTCATGACATCTGAGTTTAGTTTGCTGCAACTTTTCGATCAACACTTGATTACACTCTTGTTAGTTGCAAATGTAATAGTGATATTTCCAGTATTTTTTGCTTTCGTAATGAACTTCAAGAAATCTTTCTTGGAACTTTTCCTAAACTGCAGATTTAAGGGATTTTAAATATTTTAGAGTTTGAAACTGCAGCATATGGGAAGTTTTTATTTTATGTGTATATTTGAAATGACATTTTTTGTAGAACACTACAACATAGTTAGCATCCTGATTTAGGGTGATGCACTACACATTACAAAAATTTATTAAAAAAATTATTTACAAATGAAAATTTTCAGGGTGGAGGGAAGCCTGGTTATTTATTTATTGCACTAGAGAGCAACAAGTAGGTCATTGGTATTTATCATTACTACAAAGCCTCAAATACAGCAAATTTTTTTTTATAAAATTCAAATTTTAAAAATTTTGAAATTGCAGAAGTCAGAGAAAACAGAAATGGGGCTGGGGGAGGGGGGTATGTTAGATGATTAATTATTTATTGTTACTAGAAAACAATGAATATGACAAGACTTTTTAAAAAAAATAAAGAGTTTTAAATATTTTAAGCCCATATAACACAATTAGGTGAGACTTTTTCTCTAAATAAACATGTTAAACCTCTTTCTACACTGGAGGGGAGAAATGTAAATTTGAGAGGGGGTGGATGATTAATATTTTTAATTTAATGTTATTAGTTAACAACAAATAGGGCAGAATTATTTTTCTTAAAATAGTTGAAAATCTACATGCTGGAGGGGTTGGGCAAAGAGAACCAAAAATTTTGAAAGGAAGGAGTAATTTATAAGCATGGTTATTTATTTATTGCACTAGAGAGCAACAAGTAAGACAGGAGAATTTTTTAAATATAAAAATACAGATTTTAAATTTCCTTGTATGCTGAGGGAGAAGAGTATATTTGGAATGAGAGAGGATGGAATTTAGATGATTGTTATTTATTTATTGTTATTAAAAGCAGTGATCAGTAAGTAAAGCAAATGCCTTTTCTTAAAAAACAGATTTAAATGATTTGAAACACAGCATGTGAGTGAGAGTGGGGATGAGGGCAAAGGAGGAAGCAGATATTTTTTAATGGAGGAGGTTATTTAGCTGGGAGATCAAAGGATATAATTGCTTATTTGCTTACTGTAGCAATTAGAACAATTAAGAGAAAAATGAGTAAAATAAGAAAAGTGCTGTTTGGTGGTGGTATCGAACATCTGGAAAAATTGTATTGGAATGGTAAAATTTTTTTATTGTTGTTTCATATTTCCTGCAACATGTGCAGGAAGACTATGAAAAGTCATGAAAGATATGAAAAAGCTAGAATGAAATTTTCAAAAAGTCTCCTTTTTCATAAAATAGTTGCCTATTTGTCAGAAATAGTTGCATTTCAAGCCCCTTTTTGCTTAAAAAAGTTGCCTTAGTCTCCTGAAGCTGAAAATAGTAGCATTTTAGCAGCAAATGGCAGCCCTGCACTTGTCTATTTATTTATTATTTCAACCTAGAGTTGTCTTTCTGTAATTTTCTAGATTATAATCTCTCTTAATTTTGCTATGAAATTTAATGTGTATATAAATTCACATTTTGGAGATAAACACAAAACATTTTCTTGTATGTTATCTTTTTCAATGCCCTCGATTATGTTGTATTTATTTAATTATATCCCGGCAGACTCGATATAACGAGGGGTCACTTTATTATTTTATTCATGTCTTCAATTTCTAGTGTAAATGGAATCATTTGACAAAATCCGAAAGTAGCAAAGTAGTGACTACTTTTGAAAAGTAGTTCATAGTCACTACTTTTTAAAACAAGTAGTTGTAGTTAACTACATTTTTGATAAAGTAGTTGTAGTTTGCTACAATATAAAAGTAGTTTTTCCGACCAATGGAATCACATACATGGAAATACAATCTTAAACCCTGGTTTAAGATTGTATTTTTCAGTTTGGTGCTCACATAACACTCTGTTGTTCTACCATAGTATTTGTTAAATGCTATACCATTGCGCTAATTAAAATTATACTTTTTTTCACCTTTCAACTTTACAGGCAGCAGTCTGTTTCCTCATACACTTTTGGGAATGCTATATTATTAAGAAACAACGAGAAATAAAGTGGCTTAGGTTGAAACAAAACTGGTTGCAAAGTGAAGATATGCCACTCATCAAGAAAACAGGACAGAAATTGCAAGAAAATGGGAAACTTTTGCAAAATGGAGAGTCCCAAAACCACTGTGCCATCCCGGTACAAGTAGCAGAAATTACTGAGAAGAAAGCTAGCCAACATTCAAAGCTTGAACAAGTGGAAGATAAGCAAGATAAGAATTTTGAGCTGACATGAATAAAGTAAAAACTAAACTATAAAAGTTTAAATCAAAAGTGCAGATCTTATTGTTTTGAATGTATTAATGCCATGATGATGTAAGGATATTTTAGGGAGATTTATTACTGTAATTGGACTGAGAGATGTTAGTGGCATTTTATATGTATTCCAGATTTAAAAATTTGTAAATATTACTAGAAACCTGGCAATGTCTCAGCAGTTTTTCTAATTTATTTGTGAAGCCACATGGAATGCAAAAGGATTTGCCTACACTTTTTGTCTATCATAATATTTAAAAGAATTCCTTACACAGGATGGCTACAGAAATTGGGGAATAAAGTTCCCTGATTTTTCCTTGACTACCTTTACCAGATATCCCTGATTTCCATTATTAACAATACACATATGGTATTTTTTAATATATGCTGCTTCCCCGTATAACACACTTATCTAGCTTGCTAATACCTCATTTGGAAGAAAAAACAAACACAAAAATTGCACAATATTCATAAAGTACTGGTTCACAGATTCATAAATCCAAATTCAAAATTTAGTCCAAGAACTTAATATAGTGGCAAATGAATCTATGGTAACCAGAAAATTTCCCCATTTTCTGAAGAATGTTCAATTTTAAGACATATCTATATCTGACGGGATAGCTAATTGGATTAAGCTGGCCACCTGGTCAGCTTATGCTAATGTATCATAAAAATCTCAAAAATGGATAAATTGCCTTCAATATTAGCATTATCCACAGAAAATGAGGACATCTGATCACCTTAATTTGTGTTAAATACCAGAAGTGCATACCATGTGAATCTTTTAAAAATATATAAAAATTTTACTTTTCTTTATTGTGTACTGTTATTGGCTTAAATATCATGAATCAATCTCGTGTGAAAACACAAATATTTTTGCATATAAACACGATTCCCTGATTTCCAGAATCTGTAGCCACCCTGTTACAAGGTACAGTCTTTGAGAAGGATGTCTCCAAAGCATTTATGATTATTTCAGGAAAAATACTCAAAAAATTCTATCAAGCACACTTTCCATAGAAATTGCGAATTTTTCACTGGATGGTAAATAAAAAAATTATCCATTAAGACATCAGAATTTGTAACAGGTAAATTATAAATTTAGTCATAAAAACACAAAATACTACTAAACATCATAGCAGACCACTGTACACAGTGCAGAAGACAGAAAAGTTCTAAAGGGGAAGGCATCTTTCTTCAAGGTGAAGAAATATCATTGAGAATTTTCTACTTTGAGTTAGCTATGGGAAATGTAACAAATTAATAAAATGTAAGATGCAACTTATTTGTAAGGATTTTTTCAAAAAAGTTTCTCAACTCTACCAGATTTTCTATCATTTTCACGTTGTGCGAAAACTTCACAGGGTAAAGGGAAGAGCTCAGTATTTTTTAACTCAGTATATCAAAAAATATTAAAATTTTACATGAAACCTTAAATGACAGAGAGAAGAGATTGGTATTTATTAACTCTGCATATAAACAAATATGCTTTTAAATATATAGATTAGAATCTTACATGATAGAAGAAAAAGATTGGTATTTTTTAACTTAGAGTATCAAAAAAATATTAGAAACACAAAATGGTGAAAAAAAAAAGTTTTTTTGTAAACCTGTGTTATGTGTCTATTCATCAATACCTTTCTGGTTTTGTTCTTTGAATAAACTGTAATGAGCAGTAAAATACAAAAATATTCTGTTGTAATTTAAATATAAAATTGTATTTGAATAAAAAAATTTATTTAAAAATACATTGTTTCTCTCTTTTTTTTTTTCTAAACAAATCAAAATACAGTACATATTCAAACCATTTTGAAGGTAATAATAATTAAACACAAACTAAATAAACGTGTTTAAACATCTTGTCCACAATTACAAACAGTTGGCATCCCTCAGAAATGCAATATGAACTTTCTATGCAATTTGTATTGTATTTCTGAGGACTTTCTATGTAATTTGTACTGGTGGTTATGTCAAACAATGTTTTTAGAAAAGCAATTAAAGTACAGAAAAGAAAAAAATTGAGCACAAACTTTCTCATCAATATTATGTTAACAGATTTTTATCTTCATAAAATATATATATATATATTTTTTTAATCTTCATAAAATGTATGTTATTTTTCTAATAAACAGTGGTGAAGATTAAGACAAAAAGTAAAACTAAAATAAAAACAAACTGGATACATTAAAATATTTTTATTGATATATAAAATACATCCATGGAATGTAAAGAGTTTCCGTAATAAATCAATTTTTAAAACTAAGTAGATAAAACCAGATCTACAGCATAATAATACTATGATAACAAATTACTTTGAAATAAAAATTTCAAAATAGGTCACAACATTTAAAAAAAGTCTTAAAATCCCCGGGATTTTTGTGCAGCTATAAATTCTGGATAGTCAATAAAACCATCTTTGTTCCTGTCATCCATATCAAGGATGGGGTCAATCATTAGTGCAAGCTCCGAGTCTTGGAATATTTTGGTGGTACCTTGAACAGGGGCATTTGCTCCCATAGCATTACTTTCTTCAACTGAAATTAAATAAGACTTTAGGAACAATTTCGGAATTTTAGGTCCAAAAATCAGAGATTTTCAATGAAATCAATGATTTTTTTTAAAAATGTGCTCAACCTTTTTCAATGACCCTGCATATTAGACTGTATAATTGTAAAACAATAATACATAAGAATTATTATTTTTTAAGTGTTTAGAAAAAATATACACTATATTAACAATTACCTGAGAATTATTTCTCTCTATAACAAAATTTTATTTGCCTGATCATTCTACTAATCAGAAGTATGCTTCTATCAGTGAAAATGGTGTCATATTAAAAAATAATAATAATTGTATTTTCATTCATAAAACTCAAATATTTTAAAATGATTGCACTTAAAGATGACCTAATGGCAGAATCGTTTAGATGATGAAAATATGCCATTCTAAAAAAACAATGACTTTTTATATTAAAAAAAGAAAAGAAAAATGACTGATTGCGGCAATATGACGTCATATTTGTTGCATAAACCTTTTAATTTTAGCTCACGTGATCCTTAGTTTTAACTTCGCTGAGAGTGGGATCGCGTGACATGGCTTTTCATTATTTTATTGTATCTGCTTGATGTAAAAACTCATTGAATTGTTGATTTTATTTTATTATTGTAATTTATTTTTGTGATGTGGCAACTTTATGTTTTATCGTTTTAATTTTTATAGAAAAGGTAGATGTTCTAGAAGTTTCTCAGATGTAGTTGAAACAGGGTTGGCAAAAACCCGGGTTTTTGTGGGCTTTTCTGGGTTTTTGTGGACTTTTCTGTACATTTGCATGTTTATATAATATATTTGTGTACTCATTTAAAAATATATTTATTAAGTTACATTTTATAATTACATTTGATCTATTTATTACTAATTAATATTATTTATAATACCAGTTAATAAATTTATTCTATTCTGATATTAGTATTAACTTAATACTAATATCAGAATAAATTTATTAACTGATTATAAAATAATATTGATACTATTAATAATTAATATTAATTATTAATACTATTATAATTAACTTAATACTATTAAGTGATAAAAATCGGTTCTTATCACTTTTAAATACATTTTAATTGTCATAATGAAAAATTAAATACAGATAACAACTGTGTTACTGATCAAAATAGATCTGCTACTGAAAAAGATTCTGTTGATGCTGATGATATTACTGGTTATGTGAATCCAGATCAGAAAAAACGAATTATTCAAGGTTCCATGTCTCATTTTGTAGTGAAAACTTCAAAAGAAGAACAAAGCATTATTGACAGGAAAATTGCAGCATTTTTTTACTCTGCAAATATTCCATTTAGTGTTGTAGAAAGCACCCAGTTTATTGACATGATTGCTTCATTGAGACCAGGATATTCTTTGCCTAATCGCAAACAGTTAGGAGGGACTCTATTAAATGAAGCATTTGAAAAAAATAGAGCAAAAAATGAAATGGATGGAGCTTCCATCACTTTACTTCAAGATGGATGGTCTAGTGTAAGAAATGACCCGATCATTGGTTCTAGCTTACATACAGGTAAGGATACATACCGGCTCAATGTTACGTTCTGTTGAGATTTGGAAAAATTTGATGGAATCAGAAGAATTGAAACGGCACAAGGAAGTTATACTGAAACGCTACAAACAGATTATCGGGCCTGAGCATTTTTTAGCTAATATAATGGATGCAAAGTTTAGAGGGGAAAGGCTTAATTCAACGGAAGAGGAAGAAGCTGAAGCATGGATAATGCAGTATCATTCAGAGTGGTTACCTGCAATATTGGCATTTAAAACTAAAGACATTATTTTCCTAAATCATTTTTCTCAGAAAATATTGTGTCTCAATTTTCAGCTTCAAAATGGTGGGAAATTCTTAAAGAAAAAGTACAGAATAAGAAAAACAACAAGTTAGAATCTGATTTTTGTAGCTTTTTCCAATTTCTGCATTCTGTTCCATCTAGCTCTGCTTCCATCGAGAGGATTTTCTCTACATTTGAATTCATATGGTCTAAATTGCAGAACAGACTAGGATCAGAGTGAAAAACTAGTAAAGATTTATAAATATTAGTGTAAAAATCAAAGTGAATGTGATTTTGATTGGTAAATTTTAAAAAAAGATCAATTATAATTATTTTAAATATATTACATTGTGTAAATTATTTGAAATAAAAAAAAATTAAAAATAAATATTCTGAAATAAACTACTACCTGATTACCACAAATATGACTGATTTTTATTTATTTATTATGTAAATTTGTGAAAAGAAACCACCTAGGTTTTGAGCTTAAAAGGTAAACTTGTATTTTGTATTTCTAAATACTATAGGGGGGATTTGCAGATTCAGAAATTATTTTTATCAAAAACCCAGGTGGGTTTTTGTTGGTGTACCCGCCCAGAAAAACCCGGGCTGGGTCCGCTTAGGGGGGATTTGCAGATTCAGAAATGATTTTTATCAAAAACCCAGGCGGGTTTTTGTTGGTGTACCCGCCCAGAAAAACCCGGGCTGGGTCCACTTTGCCAACCCTGAGTTGAAATGACGTTGTAATGTTATTGGAGATATGTTTTTTATTTGATTTGTTGTGTGGAAATAAATGTCTACCTTTGTAAAACGGGATATCTTTAATTCTTCAAAACAGACGCAAACATCGGGTAGATGTTTTGGACCTGAGTATAAGTATTTTTAGCTGTTTTTAAAATAGAGTTAAAGTTTAACTTTATTTCTTCTGCAACAATATTCATTGACCTTTATTTCTGCTTGTAAAGAGACTCAACTCTCTACCATTTATTGTACATCTTAAAAACCTGTAGGGTAAATAAATCCTCTAACCCCCCCCCCCCCCTCTTTAAAAAAAAATAGTATTAAATTTTTTTAATAAAGATTACATGGGCTGTGTTTTTTTAAAATCTTGATTTAGTTAAGATATTTTATATAATATTTTATAAGTAAATCAGAAAAATTTGAAAATTAATAATGTAGTATATGAAAAGATTCCTAGATTAGCAGAAACTTGCTGCTCAGCTTACTGACTCCTAGAAATATGCTTGGAGCACCACTGTAAAATCCAAATAAATGATACACATCACAGAAAATTTGATTATATTTACCACTGTAAAATCCAAATAAATAATACACATCACAGAAAAGTTGATTATATTAGTTTACTGGTTTCATACTAGCCTTACTTTGTCTTACTATAGCAGTAATTTGGACTTATAAAGTCTACACTGATTTCTTTCCACCATTTTAGAGGATATTCCTTTCTATCGGTGTTTTTTTTTTTTTTTTTTTTTTTTCAAGATATTAAGATTTCTTATTATTTATTTTTTTTCATCTGAAAGTTGAAATTTATGTTTTCTAGTACTTTTAAAATTTTGTCATTATTTTAAAATGTAACAGCAATATATATAATATCTATTAAAATGTAACTAGACAGTACCTGATGAAGGACTTTTGATTTTTTTTTTTTTTTGGCCAAATTATATTATTGGGGCAGTTTTTAGGCCGCACATAGCCGAATATTTTTTCAAAATAAAATAACGTTTAAAAAAAATTAAAAATTTGCAAATTAAATATTTTTTTAAAAAGAAAATACATTTTAACTGTGAAATATACAAGAATTGTGCATATAGTGCATACTATATTTTGTTTTTAGGCAAAACTGAGTTCATTATTCGACAGCCGAATAAGCCAAATATTCGGCTATAATTTGGCAGAATAATTGGTATTCGGTTATTCGGCCAAACCATTATTCGTTGCATCACTAATATCAACGGTTTGTCTAATCTTTCAACAAAATTAAATGATTACATTAGAGATTCATGCTCTGAGACAGTCTTAGAACTGTCATAATTCACAAGTTTTCAATAAGTTTAGTGCTATTACTAAAGACTGCATAGAAAATCAGGTTTAATTTCATTATTTTTCATCATACAAATAGTTTAACAAAGATAGTATCGATGTTTTTCATTAAAACAATACAATATTCTTTCTATTTATACATATTTTATATCACCAGTTGTTAAGAAGAGCGAAAAGTCAAAAATCCCCATTTTTGAAATATCCATAACATCATCGTTCAAGTTTCTTTTATCTGAAAGACTCATTTTGAAACTTAGCAGCACCCCTAAGTAGTTTAACCTTTTCCGCCGCGACCTGATATATCCGTTCACTATGCTGTAGGTTTCACAGCAATACAAGGTTTGTTTAAATTAATATAATGCATTTTTAAAACATCAAGTAATGATTGATACTCTCAAGGATTATACTTATATACGTAATTAAGTTTTTTATCTCAAGTTTGAAAATTCAGATTTTTTAATCATTTTAAAAAAATTACAGAGAAAACAACATTACAAATTTGCCCTTTTGCTCGGTGGTTAGGGAGTTAAAAAGATAATGTTAGAGACATTTCAAAAATGATTTTTGTCTTGTGTCATCCTTTTCAAAAACTGGTGCGATAAGCTTACTTTTTTCCATGAAAAAAATTATATATTATTTTATTTTATTGAAAACAATATTTTACAATTGTGTTTGAAACGTACACAAAATGAGCTAGAAATAATAAGCAATTTAAAATGAAAACAAAGTGGCATATGCTGATATAAAATCTGAGCCAGCCAGATAACAGCCAAATGTTTCACTGCAGAACTACATGATTTCTACTAACTTTATATAATTAAATATTCAATATAAAAGTGAATATCCCAAAAATTAAGGTCTACTGGAAAAAAAAAAAATTACTGATTCAGATAATTTGGGTATGGACTTTTACAATAGATTTCAAAACCATAAAAATCTATGGACACTTGTTTTATAGTCTCTTTATGCAAAAAATAAGCTGGAATTCATATTATTAATTAGCAAGCGATATGTTTTATGTGAGGATTTCATTAACTCAGGAGAAAATCAATTCTGATCTCTAACCAAATTGTTAAAAAGTGTGATGGTAAAAAAATTTAATCAAAGAAAGAAAGAAAAAATGTACAAGGAGAATTATACAGACCATGCCAATGAAGAACAGATTTGATTAATTCACAACCATCTAATTTGTTATTGTCATCATTGTCATGCATCTTGAAATAATGAAATTGCAACTCCTCTTCAGACATCTTACTAACATCAGGTTGATTTACAACACCCTGTAGATGTTCTTTGATGTGCCTAAATGAAAAGATCATTGAAATAATAAAAATCAATATTAAACAATTGAAAAAATATTTTTTTTTTTTTTTTTTTTTTTTTTTTGTAGCATCCTTAAAAAAAATTTAGAAAAGAAAAATAATGGCATTGTAACCCATAAATGAAAATTCCAGAAATCTTTCTTTTTCAGTTTTAATTAAAAACATTACACAGGTCCGCAAAATACTTTTATTATTTTCTGTATTGTTTTAGGTGTTTTTAGGGCATCCCCTCCTTTACGGCCACATCAGTTGAAGAGTCTTGGAACAGCCAGTTTTACAAATATTTAGAAGCAAATTCAAGACACAGCAGGAAAATAAAAAGAGGGAATTTGTAAGCTTTCGACTCAGTGCTTTATCTTAAGCAATGGCTCTGCTGTTGTAGTGACCAGTTCATCTATGTTTATTTGGGTGCAGGAAGAGTGATGCACAGGTAGCGGTGGTCTTCTTTAAAAAAGAAGAAGTCTTTGGTCGATAGCTTGCGTCACACTGGATCGGTCACGGCCAAGGCTCAGTTCGGTCCTGTCTGACGTGTGGTGCATTTGGGTTCCCCAGTACCTGTACTGGCAGGGCAGTCGACTTTCGATCTGACAGTTTTACCCTCTCTCTTTGTATGGAGAGTATCATGGCCTTCTATTACGAAGGCCACGTTCTAGTCCTAGTGATTTATTTGAAATTGCACCAAAATGCTATTCCTGAAACTGATTATCAAGTTATAAGTCTAAATGTAAAAATGGCAATCACTTTTAAAACTCTCTTTATTCAACTTTTTTAAAAATGGAGAATACAAACATAAAATAGGCTAAACTAAGAAGTTTTTGTCAGAATCTCTACAAAAGGTAATTTTTAAACACATCAAAATAAAAAGGAATACAGAAATTTTAAATTTCTAAAAATAAACTTCTACCAACATTTTTCAAAACTGAGAATATAAACATTAAAATAAGTGAAATTTTTCTCAAACTTTTAAAACTTTTTACCAACTTTACCACTTTTATTTTACCATAATTTTTTAACTTTCAAAATCTTACTCAATAAACTTCTACCAACATTTTTCAAAACTAAGAATATGAACATTAAATAAGTGAAATTTCTCTCTTCTGCCCCCACATGGAAAAACACTGAAATAATTTTCAGTGATGTAACTTAACTCTGAATATGTATCAATTACAATATGATTATAAAATGAGCTTCTGTGCTCTTTATTAATTCCACCTATAATTATAACTTGTGGGATAAATAATACTAGAAATCTAATTTGCAAGCCATATGATTTGTAAAACCTATGTTTAAGCATAGTGATCTAGGGTTAAATGTTCTTATTAAATTTTTTTTACTCACTCTCTATCCTGAACGTGAGTTTTGTCTCTTAATAAATTTGGCTGTGCTTGACCTCCTTGTGGAGGATGACCTGTGGGTTGTGGATGTGCATGCTGAGGCACTTGCTGTTGATACGCAGGTTGCTGAGGAGGTTGATAAGGTTGTTGATGTTGATGCCCATAGGCTATCATAAAAATGGACACAACGATGACAGGTTGCAAATACATCATGCTAAAAAAACAATCATATCTATACTTTAAAAAAAAAATCAGTATTTAACAACATAAAACAAGATAAATTTTAAAAGTACATATAAATGACAAAATTTATTATTTATGACCCAAACCTTTTTTTAGTATTAAAATTAAACTTAATATTCAGTAATCAAGTCTACAACAAAAGTTGACATCAAACATGAGCAAAGCTGGCAACAATCTGATTATAAGTGTACGAGAGTTGCAACAATGGATTTAATTATGTGCCAAACCACACTCACTAAAATATTATGCCAGTTGGCTGTGGACCTGATAATAGAATTTCCCCTAACTGCCCAGATAATTTTTACAAAAACTTTTGAATTTATACCTTAAAAAATGAACTATTGGTTTATGCTGAATGATTTTACTTTGCTATTATCAATACATAGAATTTGATACTTTTCTGTTAAATGGACATTAGTTGCAGTTTTGCTAGAAAATGGTAAATGTGATAAATTGCTAATTTCTTGTCAACAAGTGTATAGTGTACCCAGATTATAAATTGTAACTTATGAATTTTTTTTTTTCACTGAACAATTTTTTTTCCCTAGGAAATGTTTTAATATGCCAACTTGTTCAATGACAAATGATGAATGCTAATTCATATTGTGATATTTGTTCACCCTTCTTGCTTTCAGTAGAAAAAAAAAAGACATCCTTACTGTTAGCGCTGGTTGATATAGAAAATTTTCAAGTCAATTTATCATTCAAATAATATTGCAATTTACTGATAAAACAAGTTAACACTGATTTCATTTTTGGAACATGATATGGAACCTATTTTTTATTCTTAAAGACAAAATGAGGTCTGTATGCAGTCCTTTTCATATACACAAGTTCTTAAATCAATTTGTTGACCATCTTATATAACAATCTATAAATCTATTTTATTTGGACTTAGCTTTTGAAGCATGAAATCTAATCTGAAGCGTAGATAACAAATCAGCATAAAAATAATAACCCACTAACAAAAGAAGTATTCAAACTGAAATTTGATTAATTGGGATTTTGGCAATATTTCACTTTATTTGAAAATTATTAGCTATTTTTGGTTACATTCTTTTTAATCATAATTGAATAATGAATTTCATAAACGTATTTTCGGTACTTTTTGTTATAGCAGCCCCCACAATTACACGAAGGTTGCAGTCAATTTTGCCACAGTCTTATTTGAGCTCATGAAGTGCGAATATAGAGGCACATATAATAGAAATATTAAATGTTAAAAAGAATATATTACAATGTTTCATAACAATTTCTTGCAATACTTCACAAGAACAGGAACTCCTTTCCAACAGTCAGTGTAGACTGTTGATTCATTTTCTATATGTTCACAAATTTTTTCCACAAGTCTACTAGCATCTCTATTTGAGACTTGAATGAGAAAACATTCATCATTTTACTGGTGCAAGCCTTCAAATATCCACTGTTGCGGGAGTACCCTACTGCTGTTTTTTTTCCCCCAAGTAGGAACAAACTTTTGTCTGTGCCAACAATTTTATTGACACCCCCAATTCAGCCATTAAATCTTTGTATTAGGTGTAGGGAACACAGAACACACTTTTCTCTCATGTAAGTATTCCAATCAGTTGTCGCATTTTCACCCATACTTAGTAGTCTCTTACACCATTTTATGGATGTCAATTCCTCTGCCTAACAGTATATAAATGAACCTTAAAGTAAATTACAAATTGTATTCTCAAAGCATTAAACCAATTTCCAACATGGAGGCTTTTTTATTTTACTATTTATGTTGCGTCTCCATATAGTTTTATATCATGATCATTTCGCACAGTTGTTTGTTAGGTAAAAGTCGTCGCTTTTGAAAAAGCAAGATTGCATCCATCTCAGTAATACGTAATGAGATGGATGTTAACAAAGATTGTTTCTATATTTATAAAAATAATACAGGCAATTTAAGAAAAAAAAAAAAAATACAACATGCAATTAAAATATATATAGGGTCATTCCATGGTAACTTACGTTACATTTAGAATAATTGACTTCAGTAATTTTAGTAATATAACACTAAAAAACATTCAAAATGTAATATTTATATGATTTTTTAATTAAACCTAACAAAGCTAAATTTGGATAAAAATTACTTAAATTTAGTACTATTTCTTGAACGCTAAAAATTATATTTAGTATGGTAACTTATGTTTCTGACAGAAAGAACGTAAGTTACCATAATAAATATAATGTCCAGTGTTCAAAAAATAGCACTAAAGGTAGGTAATTTTCATCCAAATTTTGCTTTGGATAAGTTTAATTAACATATCATATCGACATTACATTTTCAATATATTTTGGTATTATATTAAGAAAATTACTAAAGAAAATTATTCTAAATGTAACGTAAGTTACCATGGAATGACCCTATACATGAAATATGTTCTGGAGCATCAGTGAAAAAGGAATATGACGATAACATAAACACATGCTGTTTCTTTAAGACTGCAAACCATTTTTGGACAAGATTTTAGAACCTAATTTGAAGTTATCTCTGTCACTTGTCACTCGGCAATTCCTTTTCGGGAACCACTATAACAAAGAAGTACCCCATCTTTAATTACAAAAGGCATGTTACTGGTACCAATGCAGAATTTTACTTGCAGAATAACTGTAAATTAAACCTAATATGATCAAAAACACATACTTGAAAGAAGAGACAGAGAGAAATAAAATAAAATCAGATAACCAACCTTGTGCAATATACATGTGTTTATACCAAGGTAGGAATAGTCGGTGTGTACTTACATTTTCCCCTAAAATTCTGTTGGTGGGTCACAAGGTCTGGTTGAATTGAAATGAATTGGTTTATAAAAATAATTTCTAAATTTTTCCACATATCTACGAAAAAATGTTACTAGCTGAAACTCACTTTCTCATAAACATAAAAACATCACGGACAGCTCACCTTTCCTAGCCTATTGATCAATTAGAGCAGCCATACTCAATTTTTTTTCTCACGGGCCATAAACAAATGTTTGCTATGTTAAGTGGGAAGCAAAAACATTATACTTAATATAATAAAGTAAAGGAAAAAGGTATAATTGAAATACAGTAAAACCTCCATAATGGACATTCCCGAATAGCGGACACCTCTATTTAACGGACACTTTTCAAATCCCCACTCCCAAAATCTAAATTTTTGTATGTTTAACCTCTGAATAGCGGACAGTAGTTTTGGCGATCAAGGATAAAAAAGATTTTTTAACGAGAAAGAAAATGGAAAAAAAGTAAAAAGCCTCAAATTTTATCAAGGCAATGTATCACAAATTTTTTGACCACAGATAACTGTAGAGGATGGTCTCTGAAAAATACCCAATGGCCTGGGGAATCCCCCCATATCATATGCATTTTGTATCGATTACTGTTTGATTCTTTAGATTTAATTGACATACAATATTCAAAGCTTCAAAATATGTTAAAACCATTTTTATAGTTTTCTGAATATATTGAGTTCTGCTTATTCTGAATTTAGTGTCTTGTTTGTGATTAATGTTTCGAGAATGATCTCAAAACGAAAGCGATTAACTTTAAAAGAAAAATTTGAAATTGTAAATGTAAGTGAATCTGAAAAACAGAAATATAGTTTACGGATATTTGCCGAATGTTTTAAAATAGGTAAAATACAAGTGGGAGAAATTTACGAAATAAAGAACTTGTGGATTATTAACTCTAACGAGAATACCAAAAATGTGAAATTGAGGCAAACTGATTCCATTGAAATTATTTCTATATTTCTGAATTGGTTTACTTCACTTCGTTCAAAAAAATTCCATTCAGTGGGCCTTTGATTCAGGAAAAAAATTTAAAAGTCACCAAAGAACTCCGATTACATTATTTTAAGAGTTTGGGTAGATAGCTGGAAAAATTTGTCTCGGCATAACATCTCTTACAAAACAATATGTGGAAAAGCAAAATCTGTAGCTCTGAAAAAAACTGGAGGATTGGCATGAATAATAGCAATCAATTTGTGAAGATTATGAGAAGAGAAACATTTTTAATGGCGAGGAAAGCGGACTCTTTTTCAGAATTTTTTTTTAATAAGACTTTGTGCTTTAAAAAGGATGGCTGTATCGGCGAAAAAATGACAAAAAAGCGAATCACTATTTTATGATGTTGCAATGTATTATATTAGAGGAGTTTTAAATTCCTCTTATAGTTCAAAAATCTCTGAAACCCATGTGTTTCTCAAAGAACATCCAATTAAAAAAAAAATTGGTGTTATAGAGCGAATAAAAAAGCGTGGATAATCAATTTTTTAGTGATTAAATGGTTAACTTCCTTTGATAATAGGATGGAAAAACAAAGAAAAGTTCTCTTGTTTTTGGACAGTGCAACTTCTCATCCAAACCATTTTAAATTGGACAATGTTAAAACTGTATTCCCCCCCCCCCCCACAAAAGACAACTTCCATATGCCAGCCTCTTGATCAAGACGTTATACACAATTGTAAAGCCTGGTAGAGAAAGCTTTTATTAAGCCATATTCTTTCGAAGTTTTAATCTGTGAATACAGTTGAGAACAGCCTAAAATTAGTTAATGTTCCCGATGCTTTCAAATTCAGATTTCTTCAGCTGTAAAAAACATATAACCGGAATGCGTACGACAATGTTTCAGAAAAGCAGGCTTTATATTAAAAGAAAATGAAACACTTATTTCCGATAGAAATAAAGAACTATCACAATAAGTGAATTAATGAAATGGATCAGGAGTGAAGAAATGTCGAAATGTCCATGACCATTGATGATGACCTACTGAAGAAGAATCAGTTGACGTAGGCTATTATATTCCTTCAGAATCTTCAACAAAAGCTGACTCTATTAGTGATATAAATCAAATACTGAAACCAGGGGATGTTTCCTGCAATATCGGGAATTTACAAGAAGCAGCAAAACACAGTGAGCAGATACACATATTTTTCTCTTTTTCCAAAAAAAGATGATTCAGAAGGATTAAAACTACTGATAGCATTAAAACATCGCATAGAAAAACCAACTACAAGCAATCGGAAGCAAAAGCAAACTTTTGTAACAGATTTTTTCCTTAAGAATGTAATAAACAGTGGAAAAATGTCTGTACAATTTCATTTCAGTTTTATTGCTTAAAAAAGTAATTTTAATTTCTGATTAATCATAAGTTCTCAGACATATAAAAGCCAATTAACGAAACGTTAAGCATTTCTTAGCGATTTTGTGAATCTCTGAAGTTTTCCCATTAGCGGACACCTCTGAATAGCGGAGAATTTCTGCGCTCCCGAGGTGTCCGTTAGTTAGAGGTTTTACTGTAATAAGATGACAGCAAAAAACTATCGCCAAACTGTAAGATTAAATGCCAAAAATGCAGTCCCATTTACTTGATGTCAGAAGCATTATACATGTTTTGTTATGTCATCAAGTGGTTTTTAATTCAACATTTGCCTGTATTTTTCATTATGTTTCACTGATTTATTAGTTATTTCATTAATTAAAATACCTATTGTGTCCTTAAATGGTAGTGCCATGATATTGAAAGAGAAAAAGTATTGAAAAAAATGTTGCGATGCACAGTTACGTGCAATAGATCAGTTTCAACTGACGTCACAAACATTTATTCACCAGCCGAGAGGGATAATAAAGAAAAATAATGTAAATAAATAAATATCAAAGATTATTTTTTTATCTGTTTTCATTAATATATTGTATTTTTGCTTGTTTGTTTTGTTTAAATTTACTGATAGTTGACACTTTGGTGGGTGGAGCTTTTCCAAATTCCTTATATTTTATTTATTTAGTTTGATATTCCAATGACAACATTCTCACGTTTATTTGGCGATAGTTTTTTGTTATGAAAAGTTGTCGACGGGATAATGAAGTAGTACCCGAAATTTATATATTGTTATTGTTAGTATTAGCTATTTAATAAGTTTTATACATAATATTAAAATGCAGAATTTCAGGGTTCACACTCATTTTCCAAAATAAAATCCGCTGATGCCTTTTCCGGGATGAAATAATTTTCACATGTCAACAATTAACGACATTTTTTATCATTATGACAATGTGACCCCCCCCCCCCCCCCCCCACACACACACACTACCTAAATTTTTTTTCCAGAAAATAAAATAAAAACAAGGAGGTAGAACTGAGAGAAAGAGTGGCTACTTTCAAATTCTATATCTCATAATGTTAAGTCTTAGTTTGATTTCATTATGACACCACAAAGCATGCAAAATAGCAGCGAATTCCCTCATTTCCCACTGTAGCTGATCATTTTGTCAGTTTTCCCCAGGTTTGAAGAATTTTTTAAATTATCTCCTGAGATTCTCCTGATTTTTAAGACTGAAATTAAATCCCCTGAATCCCATAATCCCCTGATGAGTATGAACCCTGAATTTCCAAAGTTCTAAAGAAAAGAATAGGAGATATAGGACTACATGTAAAAAGAACTTTTGAAAAAGCAAATGACATTTATATGTGCCTCGGGTCGTACATAAAATGTCGCAGAGCCACATGAGACCCGCAGGTTGAGTATGACTGAATTAGAGGATAATTTTTGAATATTTTTATTAGATCTTCCTTAATATTTGATAAATGTAACACACGGACATTTTATGAATTATGAGAAAATAAATGTTTGAAAAAAAAATCGCCAGTCATAAAATATTTAGTAATATAAATAAATTCGTCATTTCAATATTATACTGGTTAATTAAAATTTAATAAAAAACAATTAAGAAATTTCAACAGGTTTAAAATGTTTAAAGACAGCGCACTGTAATTAATTTTATTAGGGGAAAAAACGGATTTGTAAATAAAGTGCACCATAAACTACATGTGAAAGATAGTACACGTCAGATTATGTTAATTACATTAACATGCCGTACATAGTAAATAATAAGATTGGATAAATGTGAAATAGATTTTATACACGCTTGACAATAATATCAGAATCATATTAAAAATTATAATTAGTGAATTGCTGTTTAAATTTATACCTTATTGTCGGCTTTTGACGAGATTTCAGACGAAGAGAAAAAAAAAACAGTCAAGTCAAATAATAATCATTGCCAACGTATAGGTCGGTTGGTTGTAAGGTTGCACGTAAAGGTTGTAAGGTTGCATCTGTAATTTGACCAGAGAACACGGAGTAAAGAGGATTAAGTCTGTGGGCTTTATAAGTGCATCAGTATCTGGTTTTCTAGCTAAACTATTCGCTAAATCGTTTAGCCGATATGTTTGTGTTGTAGAGAAAAAAAAAAAATACTAACAATAACAAAATGTGTTTACTACTCTTTAAAATATCTGATGTTAAGTATTAATTATCATGATGAGGGTTTATTTATTTCTGTTTGTTTCAAATAAAACTCAGCCCTCATTTTTTATGAATTCCATATGCGGAATTTATTTATGTAATGTTAATTTTATAAAATGACTGTCTTTCAAAATTGTTAAAGTATAACAATATGGTAAGTGTTTAAGGGGAGGTTCTCCCGAAAAGCTTTCAAAAAATCAATTTTTTTATTTTGGCATTCTTTGAACTTTTAAAGTGTCTAAAATATGCCCTCCAAAACATTTTTTGTTCCACCCAATATTTAAGTCGTGATACCAAGTTTGAGGGGCCGGTGTCAGTTTTAATATTAAATGCAAAAATTTCAAATGCATTTTTCTTGAAACAAGCTTTCCTGAACAGGTGTACCTTCTCACGCTTAAACCGTTCAAACTATTGACGTTTTATTTTTTGCTAATTAAACTAATTTTTTTTAATTGATAGACAGACCTTAAAAAAAATAATAATAATTTAGATTTTTTAAAGTTAAAGAGTTCTGAAAATGCAAAATTAAGGCCAAAAATTCAGTACAAACTTCATACCGCTGTCATTTTGTCAAATTTTGATTTATCTTATCAATTGGGGTTTAGTATCCAACTAATAAATATATTTTAAGAATCCATGGGAATTTATTGTTTCATATGATTATAAAGAACACAATCACGTATGCAGATTTACTGTGATGTTGTGCATAGGGAACTTTGGAGGAGCTTAGATTCATTAAAATGTATCAGCATTTACATTACTGACATGAAAGAGTTCCTCATAAAGACAGAATTCTACCTTTTTGAAAGCAAATTTGACATAATTACATGTTAATTATGTACTTTGGCCTTCACAACTCATCAAAGATGGATAGTATTGAGTAGCAACAGATATTGCAAGACTACCTTATCCCATATCTTTGGCAATTAAGAAAAGTAAAGTTCACTTTTCAGCACGACAATGCCTCACTACATAGCAGTCTCTGTACATGTGATTGGTTGAAACAACAAAAAGTTAATGTTTTGAATTAGCCACTTTGTTACCAGGATTGCAATCCTATGGAGAACCTGTGGTGAATTTTAGTACACAAAATCTGTGCCCATAACAAACAATATGAAAGCAAAAATGATCTCCGTGAATCAATATTTAAAGCCTGGGATTAAATTGACAAACCTATGTTGATAAATTTTATTGAATGCATGCCCTCCCTCCCTGATTTATGACATCATCAGACGTCACTGACGTCCTTGTAATTATTAGTTTCCTTTTGTAACCACAAAAACAAAACCACAACATCCTGTTTTTTAGGATTTCGTTAATTTCATGAAACCCTATTTGTCTTGCTTCTCTGTCTGTCCATTACAGTCTGTTCTCGGAAACTGTATAAGTTAGATACGTGAAATTTTTTATACTTACAGCTGAATACCTACTGTCACACTGGAAATCATAAAAATTTTGAAAATGTCTTCATTAATGCAAGATATTAATTAAAATCTTAGAAACCCACTCATTAATAGAAAAAAATATTCAACTAAAGCGTAGAATTTAATCAAACCGCAAAGGAAATTCATTCTGAAACTCCAGAAGAGGGGGCAGGGCTGCCATAGTCAGGGTATACCGGAAAGCCACAAAACTGCAATTATTGCCTTTTCAAACAGATTGAAAAAATAGCCCGTCCATGCAAAACTCAGGATACAGGGGTAGGAAAAAATCACGATTTCAAAAAATCAAATTTTGAAAAATTCGCACAATGGAAACCTGAGATATTAATTAAAAATTTTTAATTAAAAAAACGGTTAAATCCTCAAACAAGGGCGGTGTTTGGCGGCGTCGAAGTTGGTGAAGCGATAAATGAGATTTTCTTGCTACCAGTTCGTTTGTTATGTTTCTTCCACGCCTACTGTGGTTGATTGGTTGGTTTATTGTTGTTTGTTCTGGAGATTGGATTGTATTTTGAGCTCAATGCAAAGATGTAGGAAGGTTATGATTGGATTATTGTGTGTCGGATTTGTTGAATTACGTTTGTGGAATGTATTTTGTGAAATTTAATGATTTGACGTTTTGTCGTATGTCATAGAAGGATAATTCCTGTGAAATAATAAAAAAAAAACCGAAAGATGAGAAATATGAGTGTTATATAGTTATATATATATTATTGTAGTGCCAACACTATTTTTCTATAGACGTTTTGGCAACAAGACCGTTTATTTTTTATTCCACACATGCCGCTGCGTTTGCTTGTATATGTTTATTATTGCTAATTAAAATATGGGTTAAATAGAAACAAAAATAGCAAAAGGTAAGTTAATTTTTGTTGATTTTATTTGATAAAATGTATTTCACGTATTCTAGAGACTACATCAAGTTATCGTTCATACATCCAGAGGTGTTTTTTTTTTCGGAAAATGTACGCTAAGCGTACATGTATGTTACTAATTGCTGCTTGTATGAGTTTCGTATATTCTAGAGACTGCTGCACACTGAGGTTCATGCATCCAGAGGTGTTTTTTTTCGGAAAATGGACGCGAAGCGTTCATATATAAGTTACTAATCGCTGCTTGTACGAGTTTCGTATATTCTAGAGACTGCTGCACATAGAGATTCATGCATCCAGTGGTGTTTTTTTTTCGGAAAATGAACGCGAAGCGTTCATATATAAGTTACTAATCGCTGCTTGTACGAGTTTCATATATTCTAGAAGTCGCGGCACGTTGAGTTCCATGCATCAAGGGTTTTTTTTTTCGAAAAATGTACGTGAATCGTACATATATGTAAGTTAATAACTGTATGTTTGTAAAAATTGAAATATTCGAAGGAAATATTGCTAAAAGTTTGTAAAAATAGAAAAATACGGAGGAAAATATTGCTAAAACTTTGTAAAAATACAGGGGAAAATATTGCTAAATGCTTGAAAAAATCTAAATATCCGGAAGAAATATTGCTAAAAGTTTGTAAAAATATATAAATACGCAGGTAAATATTGCTAAAAGTTTGTAAAAATCGTAAAGAAAATATTGCTAAAACTTTGTAAATACTCGAAAAAAGGAATAAAATCGATGTTTACTTTGTAAAGAGGCTTGCCGTAGGAAGCATGCGTTCTGATTGGGTGGAATTTGGAGGTTGCCGAGTTTTGGGTTGGCGCGCGTCAGTGCTTGGCGCGTGTCAAAAAAATCGCCAAATCGGGGGTCGCCCTTGTTTGAGGATTTTGCCAAAAAAACTAAAAAACATAAATTTTTATCTCATGAAAGATACATGCAGGAAAGAGACAACCGTCTGCTGAGAAAAGAATGAATCAAAACAGCGTTTCTTTATATAATGAAAGAATTCCAGCTCTATTAAATTTCTTCTTAAATATTGCATTTATTTATTTGAAAATTATACATCTATACGTATCTTTCAACGACAAATCCAGAAATCTAATTTTTATAATGCTGAGATTATTATATCCTGAGATATGATTTTTTAAAAATTTATTTGATAGCTTATTATTATTGTTTTTTTAACATGTCAATTCTAGATCAGACATAGCGTCACTTTCTGTGGAAAGGGAAGAATTGATAAAATGAGGCATTTGAAAAGGACTGGAATTTTTATAGGCTATATGAAATTTTGGTTGAATCCTCGAATAAGCGAGGAAGTTGGCGGTGTTGGATTTGGTGAGGTGATAAATGAAATTTTCTTGCTACCAGTTTGGGTCTTACATTTTTTCCACGCCTACGTTGTTTGATGTAGAAATTTGATTGGTTTATGAGTAAATTAAATTGTTTGGTCGGGTTGGCTGGTTTATTGCGTGCAGTAATGTTGGATTCCTACAGTTCGGAGGCAGCTACACGCATACGTTGTTTGATGAGGAAATTTGATTGGTGTATGGGTAAATAAATCGTTTGGCCGGGTTGGTTGGTTTCTTGTATGCCGTAATGTTGGATTTATAGAGCATGCCGTAAAAACGTCTTGGAGTATAAAACCGGTTTTTGCTCAAATCACTAGGCCCAAAGAAGAGAGGCACATGGAATAAGGGCTGAATTAATTGGACAGCGACAGGTTTTCAAAGGAAGACTTTGTAAATATTCATAAAACGAAATAAAATCAAAGTTTTAGTAAATTTTACGGCCACGCCACATCTTTCAATTTTTACATACTTTTACCAATATTTTCATTCAGATATTTCAATTTTTACAAACTTTTAGCAATTTTTTTGTTCGGATTTTTCCAGTTTTACAAATTTTAAGCTATTTTTTCTTCCGGATGTTTCCATTAAAAAAAATATTTAGCTATTTTTTCCTCCGGATTTTTCCATTTTTTCCAAATTTTTAGCCATTTTTCCCTCCGGATTTTTCTATTGTTACAAATTTTTAACTACTTATTCCTCCGGATATTTCTATTTTTACAAATTTTTGCTATTTTTTCTTCCAAATTTTTCAATTTTAACCTATTTTTTCATTTTCATTTTTCGTTTTTACAAGTTTCTAGCTATTTTTCCTCTGTATGAATTTCACGCATTCTAGAGATTGCTATACAGCGAGTTTCATGCGTCCAGTGATGTTTGTTTTCGGTTAATGTACGTGAAACGTACATACATAAGTTGCTGACTGTGGCTTGAATGAATTTCAGGTTTCTAGAGATTGCTGTACAGCGAGTTTCATGTGTCCAGTGATGTTTTTTTTCGATTAATGTACGCAAAGCATACATACATAAGTTACTGACCGCGGCTTGAATGAATTTCATGCATTCTAGAGATTGCTATACAGCGAGTTTCAGGCGTTCAGTGATGTTTTTTTTCGGTTAATGTACGCGAAGCGTACATACATAAGTTGCTGATCGCGGCTTGAATGAATTTCATGCATTCTAGAGATTGCTGTACAGCGAGTTTCATGCATCCAGTGATGTTTTTTTTTCGGTTAATGTACGCGAAGCGTACATACATAAGTTACTGACCGCATTTATCTGACGCACATATATTATACTGACGCACATATTTTTTACATAAAAAATTGGGTAAAAGTTTGTAAAAATGGAAAAATCCGGAGGAAAAAATAGCCGAAAATTTGTAAAAAGAAGTATCCGGAGGAAAAAATAGCTAAAAATTTGTAAAAGGTGAAAAATCTAGAGGGAAAAAATTTTTAAAAATGGAAAAACCCGGAGGAAAAAATAGTTAAAAATTCATAAAAAAAATGGAAAAATTTGGAGGAAAAAATAGGCTAAAATCAGGGTTGGGTTTTTGACGTCAAAAACTGGTTTTTGACATGACAGTGGTAAAAACCGTGTTTTTACCGGTTTATTCCGTCAAAAACCTATCATTTTCGATTGTCCTCCAATTTATGGTGTAAGTGTAGCATACAATACATTTCTAGATTTATTTTACCTTGTTGTTCTTGTTATTATTATTTACAATTACATTTTGTTAAATTTGTTTAAAAGAAGATCATTTCCTAATATCGGAAAGATTTAAAAATACAAGAGTAAAAGAAAAGAACAATGTCATATTCTTCACTAATATAGATTCTACTAACTGCAATTAACATTAATATTAAATGATAATAAAAGGTTATTATAATTATTAAATAACATTCAATATAGATTTTTAATAAAGTACATTAAAATTATTTTAGAGATGCAAAAATGCTGTTACATTGTATGACAATGAGATGTTAAGCATAGACTGGCAGTGAATAAATTTGAATATTCTTAGATATAATATTTTAAAATGCATATCTTAAGTATTTCATAAATACAATTATGGTGATTTTCATTTGCACTTCAATAAGTAGAATCTTAAAGTTTTGTTTTCAACAATGTAATAAATTGTACCGAAATTATACACATTGTTTAATCTAATACTTATAAGTTACAGGATTTCATCGAAAAATCTAATTTTTTTAGACTATGCCAAATAGCTTAAGATTATTATAGAGATCTTCTAACAGAGATGTACACGTATTATTCTAATGCAATTCTTTTTTGTTTTTCTTGGATGCATAAATATACTTTAGAGCAGCCATACTCAACCTTTTTTTCTCGCGGGCCACAAACATATGTTTGCGATGTTAGGCGGGCCGCAACACACTTATAAAAGGGTAAAAAAAGTAATTAAAAAAATAAGTTAACATAAGTAGTATAAAAAAGCAATATAACGAAGTTAATATTATCAGTAGTTTTTAACGTTTGAAATGTTACCAAAGAATTTGAACACCACTATTTCCAAACAATAAAATTGAGGTAGATTTTTATTGTAAACTAGCTAACCCGCCCGGCATTGCACGGGCCCGAGATAATTACAATCTCGGAGAAAGGCATTAACCCCCTCCCTCCCCATACCCGCAAATATAATGAATAATTTGTTCAAGAGAACCACCGTCACCTACATTAACGTGATCATTAAAAAAATAATTACATTTTTCTAATAATTAGAACATAACGAAGACGCTACGCTAAAAAAGCCAGCAGATGACACCCCCTTCCCGACCTCAATTTCAAATCTATATCTTAATTAGTTACCTAAATATTTGTTCATTAGTAAAATTTGGCAATTATTTCCTTTCATTTTCGCAAACTAAATGAGAGGGATTGGCCAGAGAAACAGATCTCTTTGTAGTTCAGTTTTTAATGAAAGCCGATCCCTGTCTGAAACTTTCTCGGATCGTTTTCAATGGCGCCAGCAGATTTTTGGCAGTTTTTTGCATAAATTTAAAAAAAAATTACCGACCAAATTTTTCAAAAATCACATAAGCAGATGAAGAATATTTTTTTACATATGCTCAGAAATTTTCAAATTTATATCGCAATTAGTTTTCTTAAAATTCGCTAATTAGTAAAATAATTTCGCATTCGTTCATTTCCGTTTGCAAATCCAATGCGCCGATTCGTTTCTTTGGCCATTTTTCTTTAAAAGATAGTCATTTTAGAAGAGATGGTTAATAAGAATCTAATTAATATCTTGGGTAATTATCAAAATATTAAAATTCTGAGGCTCAGGTGCAACATGGCCAGACCTTGGACTATCCACACCTAAATTTCCAGACTTCTAGGTGGGCTAGATTTTGCTAGCCATCGCCAACAGACACACACACACAGAGACCGCCAACAGACACACACACACACACAGAGACAGACAGACAGACAGACAGACACACACACACACACAGAGACAGACAGACATACACACACACACACACACACACACACACATACACACACACACACACACACACAGAGCGAAACTTTCTTTTATTAATATAGATGTTGTAGGAATATGGCAGAGATTTTTGTTCTTTGAAAAAGTAGTGGTGTAAAGATTTTCAGTACCATTTTATTCCACGACAAACGTTCAACTCTAAAAAGAAATATTAGCTATATAATAAGCATAAAACAGAATAACAATGCAAAATTTAAAAATTCTAAAGAAAAAAAATGCCAGAGATTTTCTCTAATAATTTCTCTAATCTTTTGCCAAAGCAAACTTTTTCTTATTTTTATAAATTGTAGAAATATATAGTGCAAATTTAATTAATTTGGAATAATGTTTGATTTGTGTTGAAGATTAAGACATGTTCACACCACTGTGACATATAAAGCTCAAATAGGAGTCCATGTAAAAAGATGTACATCTACATGTAAAAAGAACTTCTGACTAAGAAAACTGCATTTAAGATGTTTTAACATTATTTTAAATTAATTATTCATTAAAGGACATACGTATTTTGTCTTCCCATGGAAAAAAAAAAAGAAACAATACTGAATTTCTTAAATACTTATTATACAATTAATTTTATAATTATGGATCAATGAACCAATGATTATGAACCAATTAATGGTTCTGTATCTCGGGCCGTACATAAAAGGTCGCCGGGCCACATACGTTCCGCGGGCCGCAGGTTGAGTATGGCTGCTTTAGAGTCTTTTTGTTACTGAATATTTCATGTAAAACAACTTAATATTAAAGATAGAATGAAAAAAAAATGTAAAAACAAACTACTAAAAAATGGGTTTTTGACAGTTTTTGACATTTTTGACATGACGGTAAAAACCATGGTTAAAACCGGTAAAAACCGTCATGTGTCAAAAACTTGCCAACCCTGGCTAAAATGGAAAAATTCGGAGGAAAACATTGCAAAAAAATTGGAAAATGGGAAAATACGGCTGCAAAAATAGCTAAAAAATTGTGAAAATTGTAAAATCTGGAGGAAAAATAGCTAACAATTTGTAAAAATGGAAATATGAGGAGGAAAGAATAGTTAAAAATTTATCAAAATGAAAAATCCAGAAGAAGAAATAAATAAAAATATGGAAAAATCCGGAGGAAAAAATAGCTAAATATTTGTAAAAATAAAAAATCCAAAAGAAAAAAATAGATAATTTCTTTTAAAAAATTGAGAAATTTGGAGAAAAATTTTTTAAAAATTGAAAAATCTGGAAGAAAAAGTAGCTAAAAATTTTTAAAAATTGAAAAATCCAGAGGAAAAAGTAGTTAAAAATTTTTACAAATTGAAAAATCTGGAGGAAAAAGTAGCTAAAAAATTTTAAAAATTGAAAAATCCGGAGGAAAAAGTAGCTAAAAATTTTTACAAATTGAAAAATCCAGAGGAAAAAGTAGCTAAAAAATTTTTACAAATTGAAAAATCCAGAGGAAAAAGTAGCTAAAAAATTTTAAAAATTGAAAAATCCAGAGGAAAAAGTAGCTAAAAATTTTTACAAATTGAAAAATCCGGAGGAAAAAGTAGCTAAAAATTTTTAAAAATTGAAAAATCTGGAGGAAATAATAGCTAAAAATTTTTAAAAATTGAAAAATCCAGGTGGAAAAAGTAGCTAAAAATTTTTAAAAATTGAAAAATCCGGAGGAAAAAGTAGCTAAAAATTTTTAAAAATTGAAAAATCCGGAGGAAAAAGTAGCTAAAAATTTTTAAAAATTGAAAAATCCAGAAGAAAAAGCAGCTAAAAATTTTTTTTAATTGAAAAATCCGGAGGAAAAAGTAGCTAAAAATTTTTAAATGCGGAAAAATCTAGAGGAAAAAGTAGCTAAAAATTTTTAAAAGCTGAAAAATCCGGAGGAAAAAATAGCTAAAAATTTGTAAAAATGAAAAAAAAAAGTAAAAACATAGCTAAATATTTATAAAAATGAAAAAAATGTAAAAACATAGCAAAAATTTGTAAAAATGCAGAGGAAAAAATAGCTAAACATTTGTAAAAATGGAAAAATCCAGAGAAAAATTATCTAAAAATTTGTAAAAATGGAAAATACAGATGAAAAATATTTAAAAACTTATGAAAACAAAAAATCCGAATGAAAAAATATGTTAAAATTGAAAAATCCGGAGAACTTTTATTTTAATGGAAAAATCCGGAGGAAAAAATTTGTAAAAATACAAATATCCGGTGGAGTAAATAGTTAAAAAATTGTAAAAATAGAAAAATTTGGAGGGAAAATTAGCTAAATATTTTTTTTAAACGGAAACATCCGGCGGAAAAAATAGCTAAAAATTTGTAAAACTGGAAAAATCTGAACGAAAAAATTGCTAAAATTTTATAAAAATTGAAATATCTGAAGGAAAATATTGGTAAAAGTTTGTAAAAATTGAAAAATGTGGCGGTAAAATTTACTAAAACTTTGTAAATATTCTTAAAACGAAATAAAATCAATGTTTACTTTGTGAAAGAATTTGCTTGACGAAGTGTGTAAGTAATAAGTCGTCTGCCGAAAAGCACGTGTTCTGATTAGGTAGAATTCGGAGGTTGCCGATTTCTCGGTTGGCATGCGTAAAAAAATCGCCAAATTGGGAAGCTCGCTTATTCGAGGATTCTGCTGAAATTTTAAAAATATTGGATTTTGAGATATGAAAATTATCTATCCTTGCTTAAAATTTCTGAGATTTCAGATTTTCTAAAAATTTTCGAATTTGGTCTATAATTTTGTATTTTAGCAAAATCCTGATTTTTATATAGGAAACATCAAAGCGGGCTTCGCCCGCTATCGGGCCAGTTCAGATATTCGAAAAAATAGACCTGTAAATTCTTATTTTATAAAATAAAAAACTTTTTTTTTTTTTTTTTTTTTTTTAAAGAAATTTATTTGGATTTATTAATTAAAGGATAAAGTGTTTTGATAGGAATAATAAATGAAACCCTTTGTGCGATCTTCAATCCCACTTGGTTATGCTGAGTATGTATATTTTGCATTGGATGAGAGTACCCTTTTAATTTGAAAATACACTATCAATAGTGTAGAGAACTGGCTAATTCATACCATAGACATAAAATTTTCCAAAAGGAAATTAACTATTGTACACAGTTTAGAACTTTCAGGATAAAGTGATATTTGGAAAAATACAGAAAAAGCATCTAAAACTGAAAAAATATTTTGCTTAGTCTAGCTGTGAAAAGATAACTTGTTGAGTAGGAATTGGGTAATGTTCTCTTTTTATGTACTTATTTAAAGTCTGATATCCTAACAAATTATAATTTGTGTATTTAGTTTGCACTATAATACATAATATGATGAATCCAGTTTGTAGGTTCAATTACTTCTAGAACCCCTAATCTAACCATTTTATTAAGATCATTGTTGATTTGATCTCTTAAAGATACACTATAATTCTGGGTGGTACAATCTTGGGCTTAGCATTTTCTTTAAGTTTTATATCATCTTACTAATAAAAGAAAATTTCGCTCTGTGTGTGTGTGTGTGTGTGTTTGTTGGCGATGGCTAGGAAAATCTAGTGCACCTAGAAAATTTATATTTAGGTAGTCCAAAGCCTGATCTGATGCACCTGAGGCTCAGAATTTTAATATTTTGATAATTACCCAAGATATTAATTAGAATCTCATTAAACATTGCATTGAAAATGTCATCTTTTTTATCAAAATGGCCAGAAAAAGAACACCTGTTCCCGATTTGCAAGCAGAAATGAATGAATTTGAAAATCATTTACTGATTAGCAAATTTTAAGAAAACTGATTAAGATATGGATTTGAAAATTTCTGAGCATATGTAGAACAATTTTCTGCATCCGACAATGCAATTTTCGTAAAATTCAGCCAGTAATTTTGCAAAAATCTGGCAGCGCCAATAAAAAAAAATCCAAGAAAGCTTCACACAGGGATCTGCTTTCATTAAAAACTGAACTACAAAAAGATCTCTTTCTCTGGACGATCCCTGGATTTAGTTTGCGAAAATAAAAGACAATAATTGCCAATTTTTACTAATGAAGAAAAATTAAGATATAGATTAGAGTTTGAGGATGGGAATGGGTGCCATCTGGCGACTATTTTAGCGTTCTGTCTTTGTTATGTTCTAATTATCAGAAAAATATAATTATTTTTTTAATGATCATGTTAATGTAGTAGAAGGTGGTTTTCTTGAACAAATTATTGGTTATATTTGCGGGTATGGGCAGGAAGTGGGTTAACGCCTTGCTCTGATTTACACAAAACAAATTCCATTTAAGAAAATTAACATTTTTAGCTGATGTATACCAACAATCAAAGTAAATAATTTGTTGTTGAGCACGCATTCTTATCTCGGGTTCTATGGTCCCGATCACAATGGGGTTGGATGATTCGACTTGGTTTTCGATCACATTACAGATTTTAGTTCCACTTTCCACTGCTAGGAGGTGCATAATTTTCTTGAGTTCTATGGGTCCGATTTTAACGGTAATTGATTCATTTAACTCCCTTGATACAACAGGTGCTGCAGGCGGCGGGAACACGTGTCAGAGGTTCGTTTATATCAGAATGCACCCTTTATTGGCTGAAAGTGGAAATAAACGATTTTCCTCGCATGCACAGCACTTTTAAATAAATAACTTCATACTAAATCGGGTTAAAGATATAAAATCATAGAAACTGTAGGTTTGTTTAATTTTATCACGGGTCCGGGCAAAGCCAGGTGGGTCAGTTAGTATAATATATATGGTAGTTTACCAGTGAACAAACACATCACTATATTATTTAAAAATATCATCAGATTATTTATTACCTTTTTAGTAACATCTCTATTCACCAAACCTAACTCTTAACATGCTTTTAATCCTAATAATGCATTTAATTCCTTTGCCATAAAAATCAAGTACATGTAATTTAGCCCTGAAACTACACTGTTTATTAATTTACAAGTACATAGAACTTTAAGACTATGGTCTGTATATGACTTCAAATGTCTATTGGTGTTATTTAATTTCTGCTGGATGTAGATTTTCTGAAAAATACTACAGGCATGTTTACTTCCAAACCAGTATCAATTTTAAACAATATTTCAAAGTTATTTATGAGGACAGTGATAGTTTCTTTCCACTCAGATTTTAAGCTATGTGCATGATTCACAGATTCCAACACTAATGAATCATCACTCTCTAAAGATAAAATACTGGAATTATCTTTGACTTCATTTATTTTCTTATTCCTACATGTAAATTGCAAATTAAAAAGAAACAAGTTGGAAATTGTACGTCAAACGTTACAAACGAGGTGCGTTCGTACGCACGTTTTAGAATTAAATTCATGATCTCCCGTGCGTAGAACGGGTTAAACAGCTAGTTAAGTATATATTTTATGACACTGTTCATACAAATATCTTAACTAGTTATATAAATATTCAGATATATATGTATCAGCTAGTTATATAAATATTCAGATATATATGTATCAGCTAGTTATATAAATATTCAGATCTTGATGATTTTTAATTCTGTGAAATGAATTTTATCGTCTGCAGATTAATTTCTGTCATAAAATAAGCATCTCGGTCGCTTGAAGATTCAACCTCGGAAGCTCCTATAAGAAAAAAGCACCGATTTAAAAAAAAAAATTCAAATTTCTTAATAAATATTTTTATTAATATCTCCTAAAGTTTTGATTCGATTTTAATAAAATTTGAAATGTCTCGACAAAATTTTGCAAAGATAATATATTTTAAATTGCAAACCATTTGGTTGGGTAGTTTTTGCGTTGTTATATGCGGACAGACAGACAGACAGACGGACGGACCAAACGACGACTATAGGTGCTACGTATTTATATAATTACGAACGCACCTAAAAACTATATTTTTAGTTATTTTAGAAAAGATTCTTAAAACTTTTTTAATTAATAAAATTTTAAACTTCATGGCTTCTTCTATGAACAAAAAAGTTTAGAATGAAGAAAATTTTCTTATATTCTAAAACAAACATTTTTTAATTGAAGAGAAATTTTGAAGGAATTAGAAGGAAAATTTTAGATTCAGTGTTTATTTCTAAGGACAGGCCTAGAGTTAATATATATATATATATATATATATATATATTCAAATAATGGTAACGCAGCAAGAATAACTTCCCTACTTGTAATTTTAGCAAAGAAGTATAGAGCAATTTTTTTTTTCTTTTGCTACAAAACTTGTTTTTCTCCTGCTACAAATCTTTTTAAGTGAGTAAAACCCTGTGTATTTGTTTTGTAAGATGATTTTAAAAGCATGTATTAATTCATATTTACCTAGCAACATTTTTTCTTCTTTTTAGAATTATTAGAGTTATTAAAGCAGATGCTTTTATTGCAGATGAAGTTTAGTGCTTTAAATGAGTCATCTTTATCAGATGATAATGGTGATCCAGAACTTGCTACGAGGGAGGCACAGGTAATACAATAAGTTGTTTTAATTAACTTTGACTACTTTTATTAATTTTCAGTAAATTACTATGGTTTATATTGCATATTTGCAAGATAATATAATTTTTTTTTTTTTTTTTTTTTTTTTTTTTTAATATCAATATTATTATTTTACTCAAATATACAGGGTGAATTTTTTAAAGTTGTGAAAGTAAAACACTATAACAAAAGAACCACTGATCCAAATGACCTAAAATTTCACCAGTATGCTCCCAAAGCAATGGGAATTTTTTAGGCATGGTTAAAAAAAACTTAAAATCGTACTGACAGATGACGCTGTAAAGTCGCAGAAACAAAGAATATCGTTTGTGGGAGGAAAACAATGGACGGTACTTTCAGAACCTCTGTCGTCATTGGACCTTTTCTTAAATTCTTAAGTGTCCTAAATTTCCTAAGAGCAGTTGCTGCACTGTCATTATTCTGATAATACAGTTTCACTAACAACGCATGGTCCGTCAATGGCGCAGTCATTGCGAGGATTTCCATAGAATAATGAACACGAGATGTGCGTACTTCACGTTTTTATTGCCAATGTGCATGTGCCGGGCACAAGTTCGTCTCCCGACTTTACTGCATGCACAGCGAGATCTGTTGGTGCGATTTTAAGTTTTTTTTTAACCATGCCTAAAAAATCCCCATTGCTTTGGGAGCATACTGGTGAAATTTTAGGTCATTTGGATCAGTGGTTCTTTTGTTATAGGGTTTTACTTTCACAACTTTAAAAAAAATCACCCTGTATATAAAAAAATACTTTATTTGTGCATTTTTTTTTTGTTTTTGTTTTTTTCACAAATTACAATCTAGTAAAATATTCAATTTTACAAGAGATTTCTAAATCTTTTAGTTTGCTTATTAAATTATTGATGGTAAGTTTCTAATTTTAAGATTTGCCTACAATTATAATCATATTTACCGAAATTTCCAACAGAGGATTAGGTAGCTAACTCGGTCCCCAGGGATAATGTTTCCTAGGGGAGTGGGGAAGGAAGCACATATTTACCATATTATTATTCATATTCACATTGTGATAATTTTAGAAGGTATTAATAATATTAAATAAATTAGTTATTTTGAAATTAAAAGAATTTTTAATTAAGTTAATTTCATACAATAATAATACAATAATTTTATAAAAAATATTTTAAAATTAAATAATTTCTATTAATATTTTAATTACATTTTTAAATCAAATTGTTTAATTAATAATTATGTAATACAGTAGAAGATCTTTATAACATAAACCTAAAAATGCGAGTTAGTGCATTATTTAGAATTTTTGCATTATATAGATCACATTTCACACATTATTAAACTTGCCTTGTAAACATGGCCAAATATGTCTGAAACATATCAGTATACAGTAGCAAATCTTTATATTACATTCCTTGGGACCAGATGTTATGCTGATTATAAATTACTGCATAATATAGATCATTTCCCACATTATTATATTAAATTTACTTTATAAACATGGTCCAAATATGCCAGGACCATGATCCGTGATCTTTTTAATGAAATTCACAATATTTTTCCTCGATCGTTTATTGAAATTTGCAATCTTTTGATGAAATTTGCGATTTTTCTTTAAAACCGATGGACAAATTTGATTTTTTTGCGATCGACTGTTGAATTTTGTGATTTTTTTTTTCCATTAGCTGAGTGAAGAAAATCGCTTTTTGTTTCTGAGATTGATGAAATACACTATATTTTTTACGATCATTTGAAGAAATTTGCAATTTTTTCTGTGACCGATTCCCGAATTAATTTTGCAAAATTTCTGAAAAAATAAAAATAAATTGCTAACTTTTATGGACATTCAAAAATATTCGCAAAAGAATCACATGCCTGTGAAATAATTTAAAGGAAGTAAAATACTACACAACATTTTCTTATGTGGGATTTTCCTATTTTGTGCATGATTTGTGCAATCCCGCATGTATTTTCAAACCCTGCACCTGAAAAAAAATTTTGCTCCATCCCTGAAACTCTTGAAATGGCACTGCTTCTGAGGAAGATAATTCGTAATGTAAATGTTCACAGAAACAGAAAGAGAAAGAAACATGATTCACTCTTGGATAATAATCTATTAAGAGTGTTTTATGTTAAGAAGCTTGTTTCCAATCCTAGAATTTTTTTTTTCTTGCGCTTCTTTTATTTTAATGTCTGAATTTTTGGACTGATGACCGATTTTTAAAAATTTTTGGAACTGAACACCTGAAATTTTCAGAAATTTCGGGGCAAAATGACCCCTTGCTCTTGGCTAAGCCATTTTTTAAAAAAATTGTAGAAAGAACTTTAGAAATAATCCCATCAGATTAATACCAATGAAACTTTAGGGAAAATCTTCATTTAAATTTTAAAAACTGCAAACTGCTTTTTTAAAGCAGGTTACGACACCACCTTACTAAATAACCCATCAGACTGAAGCTGATTTAAATTTTAACGTTTTGAACTTACATATGAAATAAACTGTTCTTCCAAATTAAAAACAAAAAAAAATTTAAATCATTCACAAAAGTACAACAGCCAAGATTAAGCTTGCAATCAAAACATATTCCAAAACTAGCACATATAGGTGCAGATTCCCAAAATTTGTAAGGAGCCAGTGGCTCCTAAACCCAAAAGAATCCAGTGGCCACAATTGTAAAACAAACGCATAAAAACAATAGCGTTTATACGGGGTAAAAAACTTAAAAAAAAAAAAAAACCCTCAAGAATTCAAAGTGTAAAGTAATTTGTATAAACATATGTACAACAAAATTTGAATATTAATTAAATCTTAAATCATGTACATTCAGAAGATGAAGTTGGGAAAGATACGGTTTAAAAAAATATGTATAAGCTAAGCAATCATGATAGCGGGGAATATCAGAAAAATAATATTTCTTATTTGGATTTTGCCAGACAAAAGTACATATGAAAGAAAATCCGAATTTGTGAGATTATTTTGCAGTATAAAAATCAAAACACACTTCAAACATTTGTTTATTTATATATATATATATATATATATATTTAAATCACAGTCTATGTAAAGTTATCAGATTCAAACTGTTACGAATAACATTGCTATTCGAATATATTTAATAGTTTGCTGTGTTAAACATATCATTCTGAAATGTTATTAAAAGATAATAATAATGTTTGTTATGTGTTTTGGCCTTAATCTTTCAAAAAAATATCAACATTTCACGATGGGGACTGGGAATACCAGAAATTGATTACTTTTAAATCACATGGCGACTTAAACGCCGAAAGTTAGTGGCCACAGCAAAAAAATTAGTCGCCACGTGGCGACTGGCGACCGTGAATCTGCACCTATACTAGCACAGTTTCCTGATATGTGAATGGTCGCCCATCATCAAATGACGTAATTAGCCAAACCTCCATCCTCACACACCATGCATGCCAAAACAAAAACACCCGACGGAAAACCATATAATCTCTTGTGGAAAAGTATGCCTCTCATGCAGCATAAAAAAGATTGTTTGACTGGGAAAAAAGCCGTAGAGCAACTAACAGCTGGCAAAGTGCAGATTAAAAAAAAAAAAAAAAACAATATGAGATTCCTCACAATAATGGATATTGTTTAAGAAATTATATTTAAAAAATTTTTCATTTATTTGTTATATGCTTGAATTTTCTGAAGGAAAACTGTGTATTCTAAAGTTGTCTGCTCTCCATACTTGTAGACAAAAAATGATGCGTGTTTTGCATAATTTGTATAAAATGTTTGTTTTTTATTTCTATGAAGTTTTTTTTTTTTTTTTTCTAAGATATTTTGGAAGGAAGAAGTTTTAGAGTAACAACAATAAAAGAAAAACTGCAAATTGAGATTTTTTTTTTTTTTACAAGAATTCCGTTGTCAAAACTCTTAAAAGGACTATAATGATATACTATAATTGTTTTTTTTTAAAAATTATTATTATAAAAAAATTTATAGTTTGTATATATATTTATAGTATTTATAAAAATTATAGTTTATTAATCTAACAACATCTAAATTTGTTATTTCACTGAATAATTATTTTTGAGATTATGGTTAGTAATTGTATAGAAAAAAATAATTAAAGTTTAATTTTCATCACTGGTTTAGTCTTCTAAATTGTTTTAGATGTCATGTTTTTCAATCCAAGCTTAATTTTTCGCCCTCTCTACCTATTAGGAAGAAGAAGCTTATTCTATGTATCACTCTGCTCTTAGAAAACAATATGAAGGGGATCTTGAAGAAGCAGAGGAAACGTTTAGAGATCTTTCGGAAATGGAATTTTTAACCCAGGTTTGCTATTACATTTTCTATATTCATTTTATTTGGTTAATTTATGACTTATGTTTATTTAGCATGTATAATTGACTTTTAGGAATTTCTTGGGGAAAAAAAAAACTCCTAACACTTTTTGCTTTTTAAGATTTATAATCCTTCACTGTTTATAGCTGACTGGCTTTTGCCAATCTTTCAGAAATGAAGTCCTTAAGTTGCTTGATATATTTTTAATGTTGGGATGAAAATTCGATACTTATGTATTATTCATGCTCTGAAGATAGATTGCAAAAAATTGTTAAGTCAATCTTGTTATTGCCAATTATGCTCAAAGCAGTAATTTAACATTATTAAATACATAGTGTTGTTAAACATAGTATATAATATAAAAACAAACTAAAATAAAATAAACTATAATGAGTTGAGAACCAAAGTGGAATATCCCACAGTTTTGTGAAAAATGTCAAAGCATTGTATGCCATATATTGGCTGTATAATAAGTTTTATTAATTTCGAAACTATTCCAGCAATAGAGCCAGTCTAACAGATAGTTCTACCACGGCCTAACTCGATTTTTCTCCTTCCCTTTATACGGCCGTAACAAAAAGTCATTTTCCCTTTGTTCAAGAGGAATCAGAGTTCCTCCCCGGTGGAACGTAGGTGGCGCTATTACTTACCATTACTAATGGAGAATTTCCTTATCTTTGCGTTTCGTTCGTCAAAATTATTTATGAATTGATATATCCGAGACTAATAAAAAACCCTTTATGGGAACGGGACTTAAACGAGCATAAAATAAATATATGCTTATTAATATGTGCAAAATTCTTGCCCATCATTAAAAAAAAATATGGCAAGGTATTTTACAAATGAAGCCAATTTATTTGCATATAAGAACTCTTTATCAAGAAAAATTTTAAAGTTTACTTAATTTTAATTTTATAATATTTAATGTATTAATCACTGTAAAAATTATCAATGTTTAATGTCTAATCAAGAAATAGAATCTGCATATACCTATAGATACATATATATATATACAAGTAGGGTGGATAGATTTATGAATTAATATTTTAAAAATCTGAAAAAATATTCTGTAATTTCTGTAACCAATATTCTAAAATTTCACAAAAACTATTCTCTCATAAATGGAGTACATAATGAGAGCTACAGCAAAAAAAAACTTGTTCATTCTCAAAATAATAAAAACTGTAAAAATTATTATAAATTTGTTAAATAATCCATGTTTTGAGAGAAAAAAAAATGATATGAGTTGATTGCCGGATATTGGCGAAATAGGTTTTCTTATTCTGTTGATATTATAAAACATGAAAGTATATTTTTATTTTTATATACATACTTTTATACCATGACTTTCCAGAATTAGAATATAATATTTAATTTTATATGTAATTCTATTATATTTCTATATGCTTATATATTTCAGATCAGTACCTATAATGGTTAAATTTATTAAAAATTGTTTTGAATGTACACATATATACATATATTTTAAATAATTAAGAATCGTGTAAAAATAATCCATGTTTTAACAAAAAAAAAATCGATATGAGTTCACCGCCGGACATTGGCGAAGTTGCTTAATTTTCTTACTATTGTGAAACTAGTAAATATTTTTTAATTTTTTTGCTGTGTATTTTACGCTCAGAATTATCAATGTTTCAAGTAATCCAGAATTTAAATGTATATAAATATAGAAATTTACTTATAATGTTTTTTTACATTTTATAGTAGGGTGTTATTTAAACTATTTTTAATTGCTTAAAGCATTGTATTTATTTATTTTATTTCTAAATCTTTTAGTTTTTCCTGTTTGTAGTAAAGAAAACGCCGAAAAGATAGATATGTTACATATAATGCTTATATATTTCAGATCAGTACCTATAATGATTAAATTTATTGAAAATTGTTTTGAATATACATATATATACATATTTTAAATAATTAAGAATCGTGTAAAAATAAGACATGTTTTGAGAAAAAAAAATTCAATATGAGTTCATTGCCGTATATTGGCGAACTTCCTTAATTTTCTTACTACTATTATGAAACTAGTAATTCTTTTTTAAAATTTTTACTGTGTATTTTCCGCTCAGAATTATCAATGTTTCAAGTAATCAAGAATTTAAATGTATATAAATATATAAATTTACTTATAATGTTTGTTTTGCATTTTATAATAGCTTGTTATTTAAACTATTTTTAATTGCTTAAAGCATTGTATTTATTTATTTTATCTCTAAATCTTTTAGTTTTTTCCTGTTTGTAGTAAAGAAAACACCGAAACAAAAGATACATATGTTATATATATACCTTTTATAATGAATATATTGCAAAGATTCTTGTATTTTTATATATAGAAGTAACCTTTACTAAGCATTATTTATGGTAAGTATATCGCGCCATCTACCGGCGAAAGTAGCCCTTTAACGATTCCGAAACTAAGGGGTGATTGTGAAGGCCGTATGAGGGGAGGGAGAATCAGAGTTTGGCCGTGGTTCTACATAACTTTATATCAAGTTGCTAATGCAGGAGTGGATCAAGTGGTTTGTTCACGTCTCGCACTGTGTAGCCCCACCAGTGGCTGAGAGGTTGTGCTCTCGAAGCTGGTAGACGGGAGGTGCTGGGTTCGTTCCCAATCGCGCCCGTCGGCCTAATCGTTCAGAGTTTTCGTGGTTTTCTTCGAGCCGTGGATTTATCCATGCGTAAATACGGGTTAGGTTCCCTTAGAAAGACCCCCACGAAGGGCACTTCCCCCCGGGCCTATATCCCTAGTGTAGATAATTGGCCGTCAATAATCAACCAACCAACCAACCTCTCGCACTGTCAACTTAATCACCATGCTGAAGAAGCTTGGTCTCCTCTGGCACTGGCAGAACTGGCCTAAAAGATTTTGGAAAGAATTTTTATCAAAATCACAGCTAGCAAGGTTTGTTCCTTCTGGTTCTCAACGCCTAAATTAATAATTTAAAAAAAAACTATAATAAATAAATAAACTATATGGTTGTAAAAAAAAAAAAAAAAAAAAAAAAAGAAGGTTTACTGTAATTAGCATTATTGATGCCATTGTCAACACAGTTGTATCTTCAGGGCACAGATAATAGATAAATACTGAAAATTCTCAGAAAATTGCCAATTTTTAAAATCTTTTTTTTTTTTAAAAAGTCATTTTTTTTTTCTCTCAATCATTTTAATACTGTTTTAATAACATTTAGTTAAATATTAATGTCAGTATGGGGGCTAGTTTTATTTGGCCGCACATTAACCAGTTTATATAAAAATAAAGATGTTACAGTCAGATAGGAGTATTTTCGTCTATTTTTTTAAAATACTTTTTTTGCTTTATATGTTTTTTCATGTTGTGTTCCTGTTAAGCCATTATTTAACCCCTTCAGGACGAATGTCACATATATGTGCTGTATAGAATGATTGCAATCTTTATTTTTGAGTACCACTATTTCTGAACGGTAATTTAGTATTATTAAATAGAGAAATAATTACTATTTGGAAATAGCGGTGCTCAAAAATAAAAAGTTTTATACTGGGATGTTCATCTTGAAGGGTTTAAGGGTGCAATGCATTGTCCTTTTTAAAAACTAATAAAGTTCATTCTATTCTTTTTAAAAATATTGAAATGCATCTCTAATTGTACTCAGAGATTACTTGTAAAAGTATTTTCTGTACTACTGCATTTCTAAATCTGCAAGTGAGCCTAGGAGCTTTTAAAAATCACAGAACCTTCTCATTTCTTTAGGAAAAATATAATCTAGGACATTACTCAATCATATTGTAATTTTATTTTTTATTTTTTCTTATTAAATCATTTTAAATTAATGTTATTTTATTTATCATTATCTAACAATTAATTATTATTATTATTACTAAACACACCACATTTTCTGTTGAAATGATGTTTTTTTTTTTTTCTGAACTAGTGCCCCTTTTTATTTTGCTTGAATCTGTGCATTTTTTAATGGCTAGCACCCTGTCCTTTTTTTTTCTAGTGTGAACATTACTTTCATGTATTTATCTTTTTGGCAAGTTTGCTATTTTAAACTCTGTCCTTTATTATTATTATTATTTTCTTCTGGTTATTTTATGATTTATGATCATTTAATGTTCACAATGACTTTAAAAAGTAAATATTTTCAATCCAGCAACTTTTTAGTGGTTTGGAAATATTTATAAGAACAAGAATTCATCTTTACAACATGTAATATTTAAATATTCCCCTAATACCGTCTTATAAAACATATGCTGTTTTATATATCTCTCCAGAATATTATAAAATTTACAGACAAATCTGAAGATTTTAAGTTGAAATTTAACAAAGTTGTTTTCTGATGTTTGTTTTGTATAACTTTATTGATTTCCTCCCTTTCTTAATTCTATATATTTCATTAGTTTAATTATCCCTAGATTTTTATTTTCTTTTATTATAAGTTTCTATTTATATTAAAATGCATGGGATTTAAGAAAACAGTTACACTATATAGAAAATACAAAATTTTCAATTCTACTGTGTTTTCTGACTGTCTACATTTTCTTGTTTGAGTAAATTATGTTGAACATATTTATATAAAAATGTTACAATTGAGACACTAAATATACTGTGTGACACTAACATAAATAAATGTGCTTCACTGCAGGAAAGTTTCCTCATTCAAGTACATTTTGTATATCCCTTATAATTTGAACATTTTCTTTAACATCTCCATGTATTTTTTCTGTAATTATTGGGGGTAGTATTTTAAAAAGGAGGCTTTTTTGTTATAAAATAACCTTTAAGGTAGATTTTGTAAGAAATACTACCTATTGCATTCTCCCTTAAGTTGGAATTCCTGAAAAATTTCTGCAGATCTACACCAATCATGACTCGTAGAACCCAAAACCATTTCAAAACTTTATCTATCTATTTATCTATATCACTTTTTTATGAACGCGATAAATTCCATAATTCTGCACAAATCTCTTCCAAACTGATACATAAAATCAAGCAGTATAAAATATCAGTCAAGTTCGTTAATGGACAAAATCAAACTGGGGGGGGGGGGGGCAAATGGGGGGCTTTTTGTAAAAACAGAAAAAAAACCATAACTTCTTAATTTTGATACATGTCAAATCCGTTTAAAGTTATTATTACTTCTAGGAAAAGGGCCAAAAATTTATGTATGACAGATTTTTTATTTAATTAAAAATGCCCCCAAGTGAGAGGGGAAATAGGCGTTTCAGAAGAAAAGAAATTCATAACTTTGTCAATTCACAAAATATCAAATCCGTTTAAATTTATTATAAATCTTCTTAATATTAACTACAACTTTTATATTGACAAGTTTTTTATAGGGCCAACTCTTACAGCAAAAAAAAATTTAAAAACAAAAAATCCCTGTTGGCTTCGCCTACAGGCAGAGGTATATTTCGAAGTGGGCTGTCCCAACTGCCGCATCATGACAAATAAGTCTTCTGCAATTACCAATAAACAGACGCCCCACGGTCTGCGTCTTCAAAATCTACCTGTGCCTGTAGGCCGAGCCGTCAGGGATTTTTTTCTTTTTTTTTTATTAATATGGTTAGTGAAACATGAAATTTTAACTAATCTACCATAGAAATTATGAGATGATGACAATGTAGAAGCTAAATTATAGAGGAGAAAAATTTGATAGTGTGCTATAAGAATTTTGGATATTATTCTGTTATATCAACACCATTGTCAGCAAGCATAATAGTTGGTACCCAAAGGATCATTAAATGTTTTCATTTGCTCGTGAACACAAGAAAAATGGCACAAACTTATCTCATACAGCTGTTCCAGCTTACTGTCGTGTTGTGATTCATTTAGAGTTGAATCTCACAAAACTCAATTGAAGTCCGCTTTTGGCACTACAAATATATGAATCTCAAAGCATTGAGAAAAGGTAATTTTCATGCTTTAAGCATGTTTTTTTATGCTTTATCGGCATGAATGTAAACTACATCTCCATTGCAGATAAAATTCTGAACTCATCTATAATTTCATTTTGTTTTTTTTTTTAATCAAAAACTTTCTTTATATATAATTCCATAGTCCTGAAACAATTTTGTTGCCGCTTCCTCATCAATAGGTAACTGCCAAATTGCAAAATGTATCTTAGTGTCAGCGTAAAATAGTAATAAAATAATAGTATATATTAAATAGTAATAAAATAAAATCACTCACATTCAATAAATAGTGATTTAAATTCACAATGTTTGTTACAGTTTGCAATAAAAATCGTTTGCATGGTCAGATTTGAAATAAATAGCACATTATCATACATTTTGACATGGTATTGGTATAACAGAAAAGTACTGAATTTTGTTGTATAAAAGAGAGAATTTCAGTCCTTATTTTCAAATAAAAGTTATTGAATAGAGTTATAATATGTTTAACTGAAATTCTCCTTCATGATTTTTTTTTCTAAACTTCTGAAGTTTTTTTTTCAAATATTTTAATTCATTGTTTAGAATGGTGCCCTATAATAATAGTCCTCTATTATTAATTTAATATAAATTATTTCAGCCTCGTATATCATTACAATTTTTTGTTAGATTTTTTAAAACTATTTTTTAGGCACAACCTAAAGAAGATAAAGGTGCAGGACCACTTGGGCCAGCACTTACATTAAAGTATCTTGTCTACAAAAACCTTGCTACAATATGTAAAGAGAAAGATGATTGGCATGCATCTGTATCATTTTATTTAGAGGTATTGTTTCTTCTTATTTTATTTAAATACATTACATAAGGGTTTTTTTCTTCTTATATTTCATTTTTAAATGTTATTTCATTTTTAAATGTTCTTCCATGGAGGTTTAAAGACAATAAAATTGTACTAAATATCAACCTTCTTGATTATTATTATTTTTTTTTCATTAAAGGCCTTGGAAATCGACTCTACGGATGTTATGATGTGGTATAACATGGGAAAAGCTTCATTAAAGATTGCCAATTTTTCATTAGCAAGGTTATGTTTTGAGGAAGTAAGTCTCATAGCAATATTTTTATTTATCTGTAATTCAATAGTATGTAGCTATAAAGACTTTATAAAATCAAAATGAAACTTTTTAGAGAGCATTAAATTAAAATAAGCTTTTTAAGGGGACTCTTTACTTTTCATTTTGACGAAACATGACAAAAATGTTGAATTTCAGATTTTTATTTTAAAATGAACCTTAACATCTCTAGAACATTGTGCTCAATTTTTTTGACAATCTGATAAATAGTAAAGAAGATATGGATAATTTTATGTATCTCTCTTAATATCTCTTTTTTTTATATAAATGAATTGTTTAAACTCATTTTTCCCAGTTAGTATTTTTTCATTACCATTATATCCCAATTTTTTTTCCACACTGCGACTTCAAAACCCAAGGAAAAGTGCTGAATATTCCGTACCAATATCGCAATATCTTCTTTGATCCTTTCTTTTGCCAGTCCATGCATTTATTCGCTGCCTTGCTTCATTCAAACCAGAATTTCCCCTCCAGTGATTATCTCTCTTTCTTTAATATCACAATTTCACAATATATTCTCTACATTACTTGTTATTCCCGCAAACCGCAGTTTTCACTCTCCGTTCGTTACTGAGTACTGTTATCATCTGTGTTTCAATTCCGCCACTGCTATTAGTTTTGATATATTGCAGTCTATCAAGAGATTGATATATCGTGACCAATAATATGCACTAAAATATCTGGTAAGTTTTCCATCTTTAGTTAATTTCTTTCCGGAAAATTATTTCTTTCTGGTTGTAATTTACAACATATTTATTTAAAATCTAAATTTTAGTTAGCATAAAACTTTTTCCAAATGTGAATTGGATATGTATGTTTAGAAAAAGTTTTAATATTTTATTCATATAGTAAATATATATAAAAGTATAAATACAGTGAAATTTTCTTAATTTTTTACTATTAAGAATGTTTTGAGAAATATTGATAAACAGTATTTTTGCTGTATCTGTCATCTATTAAAATCTATTTAATTACAAGCATATTGACATGACATGCACCATTAAATCAATTTTGGTTTTTTCTTTTCATATATTTTAATCATATTAAAATCATCAACATCTTAAAACTGAGACTTTTTTAAAAATCTAGTAAGTTATTTGTATGATATATTTGGTTATAACTAAGGAAATTAAATATTTAAAATGTTATTAAAAAATGTCATAAGATGTGAAAAATAGGGAACATACTATTTTTAAAGAAAACCACCATGAAAGCAATGATATGATGAATGCAAATAGATATCACACATTGGATCACTTTTTCTAGAATATTTCTATTTTGTATTAAAAAAGTATATATTTAAATGATGTGTAAGCAAATAAATATAAAATATTGATTTGTTGCATATCTACATCTGTTTCTACTTAAATCGCTGCTACCCTACTACTTGTCTTTTGAAATTAGCATTTTTTTTATTCACCTACACTTACTTTAAGGTAGTATGGCAATATATCACCATTATCAATATTAACTCGTTGATACATTGTGATATTAGATTTATGATATTGTCCAGTCCTATAACACATTTACTTTTTTTTCTACTCTTTTTTTATAAGAAATGTTTAGCATTTGTGCATGATGATATTATATTTAATCATTAAATTAGAACTTTAATCATGGTTATTTTTACTGGCAAACAGCAGTTTTGATATTTTTTTCCTGTGCAATTTGAAGAGATAACAGAGTTATAATATGTTTTAAAAGTAAAATGACAAATTTTTCAGCGATCAAGTCTTTTGCTGATGTTACTTTTCAGGTAGATTCAAATTTAAATATAAAAAAAACTCACTCAAACTTAAAACCCTCATTTAAGTAAAATTTCATCCTAGATTCCTGCACGGATCAAGGTTGAGTTATATCTGATATAGTGTACTTTATAGGCCATTATTTAAGGCTGCAGCACATGAACTTTTTAAAAAATTGGTAAAATGCACCCTGCCCTTTTTGAAAATTATGAAATGCACCTCTAATTGTACACAAAGATCTCTTATTAAAATCTTCCCCATACAACAGTATTTCTAAATCTGTGTGCCTCACAGCTTGCTAAAATTATAGAACTACCTCATTTTCTTAAGGAAAAACATGCAAGATTATTAAATCATGTTGTAATTTAATTTTTGTTAAATTATTTATGCTTCATAAAATCATTCAAAATTAATGTTACTTTGTTTATCATACCATACCTAAAAATTGATTTTTTTTTTTTTTTTTTTTTTTAATATTTACTAAATACATTAATACAATTTCTCTTGAAATAATGCTAGTGCTCTTTTTCTTCTTCAGAAGTGCTCATTTAAGTAACTATAGCACCCTGCCCTTTTTCTTTCGAGCATGAATACTAATACCTGACATGAAGATGAAAATTATATTTAAAGTCAATCCAAAACTAAATAGGAACCAACAAAAAATTTAACTTGACTTAAAACCTGGCTCAAATCCAGCACACTTTAATGTAAAAAGAAAGAAAATTAATCCTTAGAAAATCAAAATATTGCCAAACATTTTAGGGTTTCGTTCATCCTGCAATGTTATCTGTCCATCACAGAAGCGGTTCTCAGAAACTATGTAACTTACAGACATGATATTTTGTGTACTTATAGCTGAATACCTACTATGAAGCTCAAAATCATAAAATTTTGAAAAAATCGTATTATTTTAATATATAGAGATAAAAAATCAAAAATCTAACAGCCTTTTCCTATTAAATTTAAACATTTTTCTTTATAGCAGTTCCCAACAATTAAAAATCCACAATAAAATTCTTTCTACAATAATTAGTTTTCTATTGAAAGATTTCCACGTGAAACATGAAAATGAAATAAAAAGTTTCACCAATGGAAAAAAAGATTAATATGATGTCATATTGGTAATAAAACAGAAATTTTCAAACATTTCTCAATAATACAAGGAGTATGAGTATGTGTAAGTACAGAAAGCAGGTTAATATGATATCATTAGAGAATTAAAGCGAAAATTAATCTGACATCCTATTGGAAGTTTGACGGACTTTTTCAAATGTTTGAGAATTACAAAGAGAGTATCAATATGAGTAATAGAGAAGGCAAGTAGATATGGCGTCAGCAAGTGATTATAACGTTTAGGTCATATTTTAACATATTGAATTTTGAAGTTGATTTTTTTAAATATCGCATTTAGTCCATGTGACAGATATTATTATGACGGAGTATAATAGCAGGCTTACCCCGCTATCGAACTTGTTCAGATTTCCGAAAAAACGAGAAAAATAGACGGGTAAATTTTTACTTTATAAAAAACATGACTTTTTTTTTTTTTTTTTTTTTTTTTTAAATGAAATTTATTTGGATTTATTAAAGAAAGGATAAAGTGTTTTGAAAGGAATATTAAACAAAACCCTTTGTGCGATCTTCGATCACACTTACCCACTTATTTATTATTTTGTCACCGATATTTCTAAACAATAATAATCTATCAGATATTAACAGAAATCCACCTAGAAAATTATTGGTTTGAAATAGTAGTAGACAAAATAATAAAAATTCAGTGGCAGCCTTGTATTAAGCTCTTTAAAAAAAATGTTTGTAGACTAGTAATTATGTGTATCTGTGTCATCACTTGAGCTTAAAGTGTTAAAATATAATCTTAAGTGAATGAAATATTCATTACACTATTTAATGGAAACTAACATATATAAAAACATTTAAAAATAAGATGAATTATTTAATATATTCTTGTTAATTTCTCAAACATTTTTTAATACATTTATTATTGACTATTTTAATGTTTGTTTTCAATCAAATGCATTATAACAAATGTAAAAATAATTATTGTGTGGTTTTTTTGCCAAATATGTAAGTTCTAAAATTTTACTTTTTAAAAATAAAAATAAAATTGTATTCTAATTTCAGGGTCTTAAATGCAATCCTAATCATTGGCCATGTTTGGATAATGTGATATCAGTGATGTATACACTCAATGATTATGCAAGTACGTGTTCATTACTAGAAAGAATATTTAAGAACTTGTTTATTCTATAAATATGGTGATTTTTTATTATTATTTTTTTTTTTTTATAGGCAACATAACCTTTTAAACTGAACAAGTTATGTATATAGCTTGTTCAGTTATAAAAAAATGTAATGCTGAAATTTAAATTTTTTATTAAAACATAAAAAAAAAAAATTCCCATTCTTTACAGTGAATTTTTACAATTTCCACCTGTTGTTCAATTGTGTACTTTTCCATGATATAAAAATCTGTACTTTAGTTTTACTGGGAGGGGAAAAAAAAAACACAGCAAATTTAAAATATCAGTTCATTTTGGGACACCCTTTATTAGTGTAAATCTAAAATTTTCAGTACAAGAAATTATTGTGTTTACAAAATTACATATATTTTGCAAAAGTCTAAAATTAAATACAGAATATTTCTTTCTTTCTTTAGGTTAATGTTTAAAAGTAAGTGTTTAAAATGCTAATTGTTTTTGTAAGATTGTGACCTTGATCATATTGAAATAAGAATTTTATTTTTAGGATTTTTTTTAGGATTAGGGAATTTTATTAAAATTTCTTTTGATACACTTGAAAGTAAAAAAATAAGTTTAAATTAGTCATAATTTCTATTAACTATAGTAATTTTTTGCTTGGAATATTATGGAAATCCATAATTTTGCATAATATTAATATGTAAATCCAAGAATACAAGCTCCAAAAAAATCATCTGAAAAGCACACTTGGCATATAAGCTTAGGCTTTCAGCTATACCAGCTCTAATTGATGAAATAAATAAAAATTGAATGTGGCATTGAGTGGGATATTTACTAAATGCATCACCATCCCCTAAACAAAGTATACAAACGTGTTGCAAGACAGTAATATCAGTTTTCTAGAAACATACTTATTGGGTGAGAGTACAAAATTGCAATGTATGTTTGATAACTGGCTGGAGTTTTTAGCATCATATTTAAATTAAAGATGAAAATAACTACTTGCCAGTCATCAGAAGGTGATTAAACTTTGAAATATGGCGATTAAACTATTTTGCCTGACTAGCCAAATATATATATATATATATATATATATATATATATATATATATATATATTTTTTTTTTTTTTTTTTTTTTTTTTTTTTTTAAGAAAAAATTTTCCAAGTGATAATTTTACTTTATTGTTAGATCTAAATACAAACAATTTTAAGTAATTTGTTTATATTGATTTTTCAGTTTTCAAATATAACTTATATCTGTTGGGAGTATAAATGGAAGTACATAACTACTGGCCAGTTGCTACTAATCAAAATTTCAGTTTTAGGCTGAATAGCATAGCCCAAACATACATTGCCAAAAGATTCTTTTGATGAGATACTCAGACAATGTGTGTACAATTTTAGAATGGATTTCTATTCTAGCCATCAATAACAACTATAAAATTAAATATTTTTGCTGCCATGGAAATAAAAATTTTCAGATAATTTATATTAAGTACAGTCGAACCTCGATTTAACGTACTTTGATTTAACGAATATTTCTTCTGTCCTGACAAAAAGGGTGCTAAAATGCTCTGATTTAACGAACAACAATCGCTGAAAAAAAATTCGCAATCGCACATAAAACTAAAACTCTTAACTCACTTTTCGCTCATAAAATTTTGAATCTTTCACACCCTAATCCAAGTGTTACAAAATTTTTTCTTATTTCTGGTAGATTCAAAAGACAGTCTTTCCCCCTTTTCAACTAGAAATATGACAAAGAGCACAGATAAGGAGGGTCGTAGAATGACTGCTTAAATGGACCTCTACCTTTTCACGAATCAGTTGACCTTGATGACCGAGACTTCAAGTGCAAACTACATTTTTTGAAAATGTTACTTTTGGGATTGCAATACAGGACTGGTTCGCAGCTGGTACTAAACAAAGCCGATAGTGACTCTGCTCAAAACTGCCGATTCGTTGTGCATAGCACGTGCTTACACTGCTTTGAGTGTTCTTTGCTTGACTGATCTGTACTGTGCGAGGATGGCCAACGAATACAGAAAACGCAAAAGGTTTTCAATTAATGAAAAAATGTGTCTATTAAAAGAGATAGATAAGAACGTTGGGAGTCAAAAAAACATTGCAGAGAAATTAGGGATTTCGACTTCTACGCTACGCTATCAACTATTCAGAAGAATGGAAAATATATTGAAGAATGCACTGCAAGCTGTGGTGAAAAAGCAGCTTCAAAAAGAAAATCTGTGAAAACCAGTTCTTTTTCTGTAGTGGAAGAACAGCTTGTCTTGGTTTGCTGAAGCTAGAGGAAGAAACAGACAAGTGGACATCTTCTTCAAGAAAAATCTCAGCAAATTGCATCTGAGCTTGGTGAAACAAACTTCAAGGCTTCAAGAGGTTTGGCTAGACAACCTAAAGAAGAGGAATAACATTGTTTATAAAATTATGAGCGGAGAAAAGAAAAGTGTGGACCCAGAAACTGTCAAAAAATGGAAAACTGAAACTTTACCAGAACTCATCAAAGAATATTTCCAGTCTGACATATTTAATGCAGACGAAACTGGTCTGTTCTATAATTTGCAGCCAGATATGATATCACGCTTTGTTATCAAAAAGAAAAGTGCCATTGAGGGAAGAAAAGTAAGCTTCACATAACTGTTCTTTTAGCTGCGAATTCTGATGGATCTGAAAAGTTGCTTCCCTATGTAATAGGAAAATCACCCAATCCATGTTTCAGAAATGTCAAATCACTTCCGACAAAATATAGTGCTAATAAGAAATCATGAATGAATGCAACATTGTTTGCCAAGTAGTTAAAATATTTAGACAGAAAGATGAGAAGTGAAAAAAGAAAAATCATTATTTTATTGATAAATGCCCAGCACATCCTTCGGGTTACCAATTTTCAAATGTGAAAGTGAAATTCTTTCCAGCAAATTGCACAAGTGAACTGCAGCCCATGGATTTGGGTGTCATAAGGTCCTTTAAGGTGCAGTACCGAAAACTCCTTGTTCAGAAAATTCTTTTCAACATGGAAGGAAACTCCCAGAAAAAATGAGTACATTTTCTATACATCAGCTTCGTAAGACAAGTATGGAATTCAGTGGCAGAAACTACTTTTGTAAACTGTTTTAAGTTTCCTGCCAAATGTTCCAAACGAAGCAAATGCCTAAGAAGACATCAATGAAGAAACAGTCATTGAAATGATGGGCTGGAATGGGAAGATGGCCAAATGTCTGGATGGGAAGATGTTCCTAGTAATGGAAATTTTACAGAATATGTGTCTTGCGATGTAGAGCTAAGTACCTGCGATAGTGAACAGAAAGAGAATGAAGATTCTGAAACCAGTGAATATGACGAAGAAACAGAAAGTGAATTAAAAAAGGTGACATTCCAAGAAGCAGTTTGCAGCTTGAACACTTTAAAAAATTATTTTTTGTCTCACGAGGTTGGTAATGTTGTTCTTATGAAGTTAGAAAATATCGACAAAGAACTTTGGAAAGTCAAAACAAAGCACTATCAAGGATTTATTTCCAAAGTGCCAATAAGTATGTATGTATTAAGTTTTAAAAGCAAGTAACATTAAAAAATTTAGATATTTTAAAGTTGATATCCTAACGTATAACTTATAATTTTTAAGCTCGTAGTAAACAATAATCATTCTTTTTTTCATATCTGTATATCTAAGGGTATTTTGCATTGATATTTTTATACCATACTCTTTACAAAAATCGATATTTGATTTAACAAACGGATTTGTGGGTCCCAATCAATTCGTTAAATCAAGGTTCAACTGTATATAGCAAAAAAAAGTTATTAAAATTTTTTGAGAATTTATTAAATTTGTTGATATATTGCATCTGTTATTTCTAAAATTGAAAAGGAGATATGTAGATAGGCATTGATTGCATCTCTACCCCCTCCCCCCCAATACCTTTAAGGTCTTTTTTTCTTGAGATGTTTTGATTGTTCTAATATAATTTAGGATCTATAATTACTGCCTTTCTGATTGATTTTTGTTTGAAGATTGTCTAAGTGTGTTATACAAGATCAGAAATATAAATCTATTTAGTGAATTTTAATGTACTCCAATCAGTGGCGTCCAAGCCTACCCAATAATTTGCTCTCCTAGCCTATCCAATTCCCATTGTTTTATTTTACTATTTATTTATTTATTTTTTAAATCTTTGAAACAAAATTTCATTGTGTTGATGTTCAAAATATCATTTTGTTTGAAAAATAGTAATGACAGCTGTAACAGATTCATAGGAGCATTAAATGTCCTTCGAACGTACATTTATATTTCTCTCAAAAGATAAACTTCTCATATATTTAGTAGTGAGTATGTCAGTGAATGAACATTATGTATTTTAATGCCCTGGCCCTGACATTCATAAAGCCAGAGCTGCCAACTGCTACGAAAAAATCATAGGTGCTACGATTTGGAGTTAAAAACTACGATGCTACGAAAATTGGTCTAAAACTACGATTTTCTACAAAAAGACGCGAATTTCGCATAAGAATCACGCTAAAAAAACACAAACTGCATTAAAGGATCGCGGATAAAAATGCAAATTTCGTTAAAAGATATCTGAAAATCGCGGGTTTTGTCAAAAGATCGGTGAAAAAACACTAATTTCATCAAAGGATCGCTGAAAAGACGCGAATTTTGTTAAAAAAATTGCTGAAAAGACACTAATTTCGTCAAAGAATTGTGTAAAAAGCAAAAAATTCGGCGAAAGATCGCTGAAAAAACGCGCATTTCGTCAAAGGATCGCTAAAATAACGCGAATTTCGTCAAAGGATCGCAGAAAATAACATGGATTTCGTTAAAGGATCGTGGAAAAGACACGAATTTCGTCAAAAGATTGTTGAAAAGACGCAAATTTCGTCAAATAATTGCTGAAAAGACGCGAATTTCGTCAAAAGATCATGTAAAAAACGCAAAGTTCGGCAAAAAATCGCTGAAAAAACGCGAAATTCGGCAAAAGATCGCTGAAAAAAAATGTGAATTTCGTCAAAGGATTGACGAAAAAATGCAAATTTCATCAAAGGATCGCTGAAAAAACGCAAATTTCGTTAAAGGATCGCTGAAAAAACGCGAATTTTGTAAAAAAAAATCGCTGAAAATACCTGAATTTCGTCAGAAAAATGCTGAAAAAATGCAAATTTCTGCAAAATTTACTGCTTTGGGTTAAAAGATTGAAACCATATTACTTTTACTAATGAAGAAAATTCGCCACGAAACATTAAAAAAAAATCTATTTAAAAAATCCAGAAACAGGCTTCAAGGTGCATAATTTCAGACATAACAGGTACCTTCCTGCAAAATCTTGTAGATCTGTGCGCATCGCAGCAGTCTCTTCACAAAACAGTACACACAGAGACAAACATCTTATGTTTATTTATCATTATAGCTATAGTTTTTAATCTGAAACAATATATTGAACTAACTGTGGAAAAATGAGATTAACCTGACCTGCAATAACAAACAATTAGCACAGACCCGACATGCCGACCTTACCCGACCTGATGCAGGACATTTTAGGACTTTCCACGTCTCCCAGTTTGCCGATGTCAAAAGAGGTATACATTGTGGAACTCCATTCTTTACACTGCCTCCGTCAAAGCACTAGGGAAACACTTTAACATTTACAGGAAGAAATCCAAAATGACGATTGTCAAAAGTACAAGTTGCTGACCAAGGGATCATCTCATGGAAAAACAAAAGTTCACTATCGGCAGAAAAAAAAATCTTAACTTCCATGAAAAAAACATCATTTACATGTTCCAAACCATGCATCTCTGCTACCACTGATAGCCATTTTAAATACGAGCGGTGTTTTGTGAGGAAGATTTTAAGGGAATCCCCCCCCCCAAACCACCCCAGAATCTTTCAGAAAATTCATTGTGAAGTTCGGAAATTTAACTTAGGAGTGGACAGAGCATGAAATGAATGGAAAGAATTACATTTAATCAATTCCATCCACAACAAAAAAATATTAGCAAAAACAAGAGAGTCTCTTACTTTATATGCTTATGCATTACACATACGTTCAGTTGATTAGTATTTGTTCACTTAAAATTTGCCTCGAAAAAAACAACCAACCAACCAACCAACCAACATCCAGATTAATTTGAATTTTGTGTGCTACTATTTTTCATTCTCAAAGGTTGGCAGGTCTGTAAAGCCCTCACCAGGTGACTGAAATGATTTGTTTTTTGCACTTTTAATTTGTAGTCATATTTATGGTATTCTAGTAAAGATGGATATTACAAGAAAGAATTTCTGAAAATCTAATTTAATAAAATTACAACTTTATACTTTACTTTAAAAAATTATAACCTGACTTGGAGTTATATTTTTTTCCTTCGGACATCGCTCCCAAAAAATAATATAATATAATATAATAATATAAAGAAAGAAAACAGGCTGTGCCATTTAGCTCAAAAATGTTTGAACCCACCTGATGTATTTCAAAAGTTGGCGTCACTGGTGACATGAATTTTTGAATTATATTGGGTGATTTTAACCATTTTAGAATAAAATGACACAGCTCTTTTTTTAATTATTTTTTAAAGGTCAAAGAACAAATGAAAAAAAAATGGTATTTAAAGTTATGATTAGTCATAGTCAAGTTAGAATTTTTTAGATTAAAATATAAAGCCATAATTTTAATAAATTATATTGTCATAAAGTCTTCAATTTATGGTCTCTAATATTTAATATTATGCCACTACAAATTAAAACACAAAGACTAAAAAATTACAAAGTGAGCATATAACACCAAATCAATACACCAAAATGCTTGTATTAGTAATACTATTTACTTAAATTATACCAGAAGTTTCAAATTAGATGTAATGGTGACTATATTTTCAAGCAATGATGACAGATATATACTTTCTATTACAAAAAGTATACAAATCAAATACAGCTTTCAAATATGGCATTTGTTTAAAAAGGGTCGTATACACATTAAAATATAAAATTTAATTCTTTATATCCCCCCCTTTTTTTTTATAACTTATATTTAGAAAATTGTTGTCCTGCACCTACGAAGCACATTAAAAAAATTATTTTACAGTCAAAACTTACCGAGTTATGATAATTTAAATTTTATGAATTTTCAGTCTTTCTGGCACTACAAATGTGTCTTTTCATATTTATAAGTATTTAACAAATTTTTAAAATAAAATGAATCCATTTATCATTATTTAACATGGCATGTTGCAAATATGTCTATCCTAACTGTACAGTTTCCAATAAATGCATCATCAACATCCTTTAAAATGGATTTTTTAACTCTGTGTTTATTTTTGTTTGAAATAGTAATTTGATTAAGCCTTTTCTGTGACATAGTAGAACACAAAAAAAGTTTTCAGCCTATTCTGTGGGAAGTGGATTTCTACATTTCTACACTTTGCTATTTTATTAAGATACTAAAATCAGAGAAAAAATGTTTCTATGCTGAAACCCGTTACTCTGTAGGATTCTGTGCAAATTTCACTTATGTAACTAAGTGAGTTCCTCATACATATGCTTGCATTAGCTCTATCTTTATAAGTTAAATTGTCCACTTAAAGCTGTCCTAAAAAGAAATATTTTTCTCAATAGCACAAACTTCCTGACACATTCATGAAGTCACTTGTATACATAAAAAGCATGAAATTTGTAGACATGACTTCTGAAGTGATTTGGAATTTGTGTTTTTCATTTTTCAAAAGAATGTATTACATCTTCTGTTATAATGAGGATATCATGATACCATTCATGAGCTGACTGACACATGTCGAAAATTTGCTTTAAATGCTTTGAAAGCATTTTCTAAAAGATCCATCAACCTTATAAAAAAAAATGTAGAATGATTAATAATATCTGCATATTTCATGCATTGAAGATGAAAAATAATGTGCAAATGGGTTAGAAAGTAACCAATCTGGATTTGAGAACAACCTGGCATTACATATTTTGTAATCCATTTATCTATTAATTTAGACAACAAAGTTGGATTATAAAGTGTTAAAAGGACATTTCCTTGAATATATTAGCAGATAATTTTTCTGTGAAGCACATCTATACATTGCGACCATTATCTTCTTCATATGATAGAGGCAGTAACATTTAAACTGGATTATGACTGGTCAAATAAAAGGCCCACTAACATACCTAACATGTCACACGGAAGCACACACATTGTGTCCCAGTTTTGTGTCAGCCACAGTAATAATGCTTTCTCTAAGTCCTTGTGTGTGGTGGTTTTCATCCACTTTCTTCCTTTTCTGAACTTTTCGTTCTCCCAAAATTGAATAATAGAATCTTTATTTTTCAGATAGGCCGAAAGTGTACTCTTTTAAATTCCATATTCATTCGCAATGTAACTTTTTGATTGGCCATCTCACACTTTCTTCAATATTTCAACTTTCATTTCAAGAGTGAAAGATTTATATTTCTCTCTCATCGCCATACCTAGCAGAAAACCTAGCAGCACAAATTTTTACTGATAACTGATTGAACACTTAACAAGAGAAGGAATGCAATGTCACCCCTGCAGTCACTTATACTGGCCGTTCCTACTTAAACTTTCTTATCTCTCACGAATGCTCATCTATGTTACTAATGGACAAACTGCAATACTTTTCCGAAATTCACTAAGCAAAGTTAAGACAATGTATCCGAGTTCTGTACGTCTACTAACAATAGAACTTACTGGAAGCAATGAAAGAAATAGATTCTTAGAAACTAGGCCAAACTGGCTATTCTATACTTGAAATTCATAAGAAAAAAAAAGAACTGTATGAGTTAGAAAGTAAAATAAAAAAAGGAAAGAACTTATAAATCAGTTTGAATTATCCAAAGACATAAAAATTGAGTTTGAATAAACAAATGTAATTTTACATTATTTCCTTATGGGAACTTTCGAGGCTTTCACATTTGTTCAAATTAACTGAAAATTCAAATTAATAGAGCTTGAATTATTGCACATCCACTGTATATATATTTTTTGTGTTGTATTTGCTATTATTAATTTCCTTTCATTTGTAGCATTTTTTCCCTTTGAAAATTTTATTTTTTCTTAAAACAAAATGTTATTTAAACTCTGCAGTTCAAATAATGTACATAAATATTAAAAAAATAAATGTAACTATTTAATTTAACTTAAAAAAAATCTAAAGGTTTACAAAATAAATAACAATAATTCATTTGTTAAATAGTGCTTGCTATATTTATTAAGTATTATTATTATTTTTTTTACATTTTTTCATTCCAAATTTTCTTTCCCAATTCTTATATAAGAATCATAAATGTTATAAATATGTAAATTAATTACTTATTATTCATATATATTTTTTAGATTGTTTATACTACATATCCATAGCTTTGGAAAGAGAATGCTATTATTTAAAGGGCTTGGTTTTCAAAGATCAAATTTATAAAGAAGATCCTAGTTTGAAGTCCTTTTGTGAATCATACTTCAAGAAATGGTCAATATTTGTTTCATTTATTCAGTGGTTTGTTTTGATTAATGTTAGTTCCAATGTCAATCTAATATGCTATTACAATGCAGTGGGGTTTTCCTCTTTCATTTTAAATGATCTAGATTTAATTAATCCAGTAGAAGATCTTTGTAACGCAAACCTAAAAACGTGAGGTTGTGCGTTATTAGAATTTTGCATTATATAGATCACATTTCATACATCCTTAAATTTACCTTGTAAACAAGGACAAATATGTCTGAAACATATCAAAATATCAAAATAGAGTAGAGTATATTTATATTGCATTCCTTGTTACCAGAAGTTGTGCAGATTATAAATTTTTCCATAATATAGATTATTTCACGCATTGTTAAATCTACTTAATAAACATGGTCCAAGTATGCCTAGACCAAATCGGTCAAATTTTCATCTTCAATTTTTGTTATTGTAATCACAGCAATTTTTTCATTAAAAAACTCTTAATTTAAGGAGATAAAGTTGAACTAATGTATCAAATTTTGTGCTATAGCGAGTAGAATTTTTTTACAATATGGGAATGCAGGTGTTTTCTTATTGCAAAATTCTTTGTTTACATCTGAAAAGCTGTGTGTTATATAGAGAATTGCATTATATAGAATTGTGTTATAAAGATCTTCTACTGTACATGATTTCTATCCATACAAAGTTCAACTCAACAGATTCCATCATGAAGATTGTGGGAGATAAAAGATTGTGCTCTCAGATAGGAAAGCTGGGAGGAATAATGACATTCAAATTTTTTTATGGTGGAAATTATTTCGTATGGCCATGGGTGCTGGCCAGGGCTTGACAAATGCGGTCGCCAGATCGCCACTGGCTACCAAGTTATTTGATCTGGCGACCAAGTTATTTTAAACACTCAATGGCTGGGTTCGCCTTTTGCCGAGTGGTCTTCCTCAGGCATTAAATCTTTCGAGGGGATTTCTGTAAAAAAAATAACATAAAAGATGAGCACAAATGGCACTTTTCCCCTCCCCCACCCCTACTCGTGCGCGGTAAGTAGTGATCTTCCTCTTCTCTTGTACTTTTAATGGAAAAAATAAATTAAAAAGGCGTTTTCCAACTCATGCACAGAAAACACCATTCTTTTCAACTATAGCCAACTAGTATATATGTCACGTGATTAGAATGTGGGGGGAGAGAGGATATTTCAATAAAACAGTAAGAAATATTGTCAATCCAGTGTCTGTGACATCTAAAATTGGATACAATGCTAAAAAATGCTTGAGTTTTTAAGTTTCAAATCGGATTTTTGTGTAAGTTGTCAACATAATATAAGTGATTATAAGTTTCACTAGAAAATATAGTTTATACATTACATTATCTTTCTAAATTATGTACTATTTTAAACTAATTTTTGCTGGCGACTAGTATTTTTTCCTGGCTACCAGATTTTATCAAATTTGTAAAGCCCTGGTGCTGGCAGAACAAAATCGAGGGGGGGGGGGGGGCAAAATTTTGAAACAGATGTACCTGTGTACCGCTGCCTAATCCTTTTTTTTTAAATCAAGGATATAAGCATGAAATAAGATAAACTAAGATTTTTTTTGTTAGTACTCTTTGTGCAAAACAATTAAAAAATGTATCAACATTAAAAAATTAAAAAATCCAAAATTATATTTCTACAGAGTTTTCTCAAAATAGAGAATTGAAACAGTTCTTCCTTTTTTTTTTTGTGAGGGAGAAGGGGGAGAAAGGGGGGGGGGGGTAGAAAGGCAAACTTATATTTGAAAATATTATAAGATATTAATTGATTTTATTGAAGATATTATAAGACAGTAGTAGATTCTATTGAAGTTGTTGTAAGATTATATAGTTGAAGATTAATAATTGAAGATAAAATTTAAATTTAAAGCAAGTGAGATATTTAAAAAACTTGAATGTAAAAAGAAAAACAATGTTTCATCCATGCCAGGTTGGGGGGGGGGGATGGCACCTGGCAAAAAAATCTTTTTCTTTTAATGTTTAGTCATTTTAAATTATCTGAAAAGAACAAATACTGCTGTTATTTTTCAAAATCAGACAGAAAGAAAATATAGTTAATTAAATTTCAAAATCCAGGGAGGAACAATGGTCATCCACTAACCTACTTATCAGTCTCCATACTTTGCATATTTTTCTACACAAAATGAGAAAAAAAGTAATAGAATGTCAAAGGTCTGGGAGGTATAACAACCCTCTTTATCCCTCCTGTAAAACTGCCAATGGTGAGATCTCTCAGCTCTTATAAGATAAGATGAAATTTTGTAGGATTGCAAATCTTATGACATAGATACTAGTAAAATGATTCTCAATTAAAAATTTCGGTACTTTTCGGTTAGCCGGGCGCCAGTGATATATCTACATATATAAATATATATGTATATACCTATATATGTATATACATACATATATGTACATAAATATATGTATGTATATATATGTATATGCAGACATATGTGTATATACATAGATATGTGTATATATACATGTATACAGGGTGATTCATAAAAGATGGGCAGAACTTTAAGGGGTTATAGTACACTTAAAGACAAATAATATTAAATAGGAGACTAAGGGTCCCAGACGTATTCCCAAGGAGATAGGGGGCATTAAAGTTTAGGGTCCGAAATTTCAAATGATTATAAAACATGGAAAAATTGGTCGATTCGTTTGCGGTTTTTGCAAAAAATTTTCTTTATGCCAGTATTTTCTTGAAATAAAATTTTAAAGTTCAATTTCAAAAAATGCCGATAGGGGGCGCTTTAGACTTTGGAGTAACAAACAACTATTTTTTAACGTTATTTTTTGTATTTCTTTAAATGATTTCGAAAGCTTAGACTTAAACTTAAATTTTGATCTAAAAATCTGAGTCCTAACGAGTAGTTAAGTAGCGTAAACTGAAATTTGAAATTTGAAACCCTTCTCCCCCCAGAACAAAAATCAGTTATTCCCGATCTTTGTGTCGTAGATTAGGCTCTAACTACTGCCGCGTTTTGCTAAAATTATTCTTTATGTCAGTATTTTCTTGAAAATAAATTTTAAAGAAAATTTTCAAAAAATTCCGATAGAGGGCGCTTTAGACTTTGGAGTAACGAACAACTATTTTATACCGTTATTTTTTGTGTCTCATTAAATGCTTTCTAAAGCTTAGACTTAAATTTTCAGCCCAAAATCTGAATCGTTAGACGTGGTTAAGTTTCTGGGGAGAGGGGTTTGAAATTTCTACTCCTGAGCACAGTTCAGTTTACCATGTCCACACATTGTGTGCTGTGATACGAGGTAAAAAGACACAAATTAGGATTATGTTACCAAAGCATATTTATTAACATGTAATCACAATAAATGTTCAAAATTGTGACCACCAGAGGTTATGCACGCAGAACAACGGCGACGAATGGAACGGCGAACATTCGCGAAAACATCAGGCTTTTCGAGCACTTCCCCTACAGCGGCGGAAAGTCTGGCGACCAGTTCCTCGTGGGATTCAATGGGTGTCTCATACATAAGAGCCTTCAATCGTCCCCAAAAAAAGAAATCGAGGGGTGAAAGATCTGGCGAGCGAGCAGGCCAAGCAACAGGACCACCTCGACCAATCCATCTGTTCGGAAATGTGATGTCCAGATAGTTGCGGACGTCTCGTACGTAATGGGCTGGCGCTCCATCGTGCTGGAACCACATGACCCGCCGGATGCGTGGAGGAACAACGTTTAACAGGTCTGGCAGCACATGTTGCAGAAATGTGAGGTATGTTTTACCGTTGAGGCGTTCAGGAAGAAGGTACGGTCCGATTAGGTGGTCTCCGAGGATTCCTGCCCAAACATTGATGGAAAAGCGTCTCTGATGAGCATGTGGATACGTAGCATGTGGATTGACATCCGCCCATACATGTGCATTGTGTGTGTTAAATGTACCTTCACGTGTGAAGGTACATTCATCGGTGAAAAGCACAGTTCGTCCAAAATGTGGATTTAGCGCGTTCTGCTGCAGAAACCAGCGGGCGAATTCAATACGATTTGGATAATCCCCTGGAGACAGTTTCTGGACTCGTTGCACATGAAACGGGAGCAAATGTTCATCCTTCAGTACCCTCCAAGTCGTGGACTGTGAGGTATCCACCTGGCTAGCCACTGTTCGTGTACTTGTACTTGGCTGCGCCGCTACTACATCCAGAATGGCTTCTGCAACAACTACTGATTCGTCCTTTTTTGCACGACCTGCATTCGACCGGGAAGTGAGAAATGATCCCGTCTCACACAACTGTCTGTGCAAGCGCTCAAAAGTTTTGCGGTTAGGCAACCGCCTGTTAGGAAATCGCTCTCCGTACATTCGTTGTGCCTCTGCACCATTTCCATCTGCCGCTCCGTAAATTAAATGCATCTCAGCCTTTTCCTTATTCGTGAAGGGCACCATCTTCCGATTCATTACTACAGCGACTTACACTTGACTCACCGTTCAGTGGTTTTTATGCCTGAATCGTGTCGAAATTTTGCATACGTGTTCTTCTTCTTCCCCATTTGACATTTGCATACTTTCTGTTTCCTTCTTCACCCGGTGACTAGCGTCAGGAATGGAGCTTTAACGTTTGCATGAGCGACGTTTCCAACTGTGCCAGTGCCTTTATGAGTGAATTCCGACTATGCAGTCCTTGACGAAAGTTGTATTTTTGCCTCGTATCACAGCACAGAATCGTTGGGCATGGTTAAGTAGTGCAAACTGAACTATGTTCAGAAGTTGAAATTTGAACCCCCTCCCCTCGCTACTGAACCACGCTCAGCGATTCAGATTTTGAGCTGAAAATTTAAGTTTAAGTCTAAGCTTTAGAAAGCATTTAATGAGACACAAAAAATAACGGTATAAAATAGTTGTTCGTTACTCCAAAGTCTAAAGCGCCCTCTATCGGAATTTTTTGAAAATTTTCTTTAAAATTTATTTTCAAGAAAATACTGACATAAAGAATAATTTTAGCAAAACGCGGCAGTAGTTAGAGCCTAATCTACGACACAAAGATCGGGAATAACTGATTTTTGTTCTGCGGGGAGAAGGGTTTCAAATTTCAAATTTCAGTTTACGCTACTTAACTACTCGTTAGGACTCAGATTTTTAGATCAAAATTTAAGTTTAAGTCTAAGCTTTCGAAATCATTTAAAGAAATACAAAAAATAACGTTAAAAAATAGTTGTTTGTTACTCCAAAGTCTAAAGCGCCCCCTATCGGCATTTTTTGAAATTGAACTTTAAAATTTTATTTCAAGAAAATACTGGCATAAAGAAAATTTTTTGCAAAAACCGCAAACAAATCGACCAATTTTTCCATGTTTTATAATCATTTGAAATTTCGGACCCTAAACTTTAATGCCCCCTATCTCCTTGGGAATACGTCTGGGACCCTTAGTCTCCTATTTAATATTATTTGTCTTTAAGTGTACTATAACCCCTTAAAGTTCTGCCCATCTTTTATGAATCACCCTGTATATATCACTGGCGCCCGGCTAACCGAAAGTACCAAAATTTCATACCTTCACATACTTCTATATCTATCAGGCACTTTAAGATTAAATTTGTGGAAGGTCCTCGAACCAATCATACAATTGGCAAAGCTCAGCTAGTGATATTAAAAATACATACCAAAATGTATATGCTGATATCATAATGATGGTGGCAAAGACCTCCACTATTACTTTTATCACTAATAAATATCACTTCAAATATCATATAATTTAAAATTTTTATATCATCGAATAGAGAAAATGAAATTTCTTTGAAATACTTTCAAATGAAATTTCTTTGAAAACTGTAGCTCAATTCATTAACTTAGTATGACTTTTAAAATAATTTTGAAGCATGATTTTTAAGAAATATGGAAAAATATATCATTTAATGCTTTAATTAAAAAAAAATATATATAAAATAAATGAAATCAACATCTTCAATAAATAAAATAAGGCATTTCCTACACTAAATATTTCAATATTAATAATTGTCTGAGTGCAACGAAGACTCATACACAGCGCAGTATTACTTTGCCCCATATATAGCTACGATGGATATTAAAACCTTTCGTCAAGCATAACTCAAAAAATATTTAACGGATTTCGTTCAAATTTTTACAGCAGGCTCCTATAAATGTGACAACGTCGTCTATTTATTACCAAGAATAAGTGTCAAACCGTTTGGAAGTTATATTTAAAAAATAGACAAAAAAGCACAATTAAAGTACATACGTCACTAAATTTTGTGCGTACGTCATTTTCACCGGTGGGAGATTTTCGTAGACAATCGGAATTGAAAAGTTCATGGAGTACATGGAGCAAAAAAATATGCAAGCACTAATATTCAGCACAATAAAATATATTTCAATTTAATAAAAATGGAAAGTTAATCTGGATTTTTTTCTGTTTGAAAGAAAAACCCCGCAATAACTTGGTAGATTTGGTATTAGAGATTTGGCGCAAATCTCAGCAATAGCAGCTTTTTTTATTTCGCGTGTGTAAATAAACAAAAAAAAATTCTTTGGTGTTTAAATAAAAGGTTTCGATTTATGGCATTATTTCTTTTTTTTCTCTTTTTAGCATTTTAAATGCGATTAATGAAAGGCATGTATTTTAAATTAAATGAGTGAAAGGTTTATATTTAAATGAAATAAATTCAATATGAAAATGTTATAGGAACAATATTTGGCGATTTATCAACTGCGCCAGGATAACATAAAAGTACCAATGTATCAAAGGGTATGTAGTATGTGAAATGAAACAATTATATTATAATCACCCATCGTACAAGAAAAAAAAAACTAATATTCTGCATTCAGAGGAAAAAATCCATCTCCTGTGCCGTAAGATTTGGCGAGTTCTTTTTTGGTGATAAGTTTTGATGTGATTGTTGGGATCTGCAGGATTTGGCTTACTTTTTCTAAATCTTATTTTTTTTGCAAATGTAGTATTATGTAAATATATTTTTTTGCAGATATTCTTCTATTTTGTATATATATATATTAAATTGTAATGGCATTTGGAAAAGAGATTTTTACCTTTTTATCTGTGCCTTCGGAAATATTAAAAAATAAAAAAAGATTTACATATATCAAGCGTATAATGTTTTTTTTGCATTTTTATACGGACCACTTCTCCATTTTTAGATTTTAAATGCTATTTATTATTTACTAGCCGTTTATTAATTGTTTACAATTTACCCCCCCCCCCCCCCCCCCTCTGACAATAACAATTATTTATCACAAAAATGCCTCTTAGGTTTGTTAAATAAGTTTGTTTATGTATTTTCATTACTTATTAAAATATCGAATATGGCGATAAAATTTTATTTTAGCAATTGTGCTTAAATTTTTAAGATGGTGCAAAAACATGCTTTAATAAACGTATGTTTGTAAATATTTGAAAAACATGTTTTACCGCTGTCTTGAAAATTTTGTAAGATGCTAAAACTACCTTTTGGCACCATTTTAAATATTTTTCGCCAACCGACATAGGATACGAAACTTTTCCTCATTCAGATACACAGGCAAGGCTGGTCTCAAACAAGAGTAAAGGTAGCAACAATATTGTTTTAACTCTATAAGAGTTACAATAATGATATTAAATGCTCCGATTGGCTTTGGGCCCAATTATGAAAGTTTCTCCTAAAAAAACTGTAGAAGAAGTCTTTTACATTTGTTTCAAATGAAGCTTGCTCTACAAGGTATTAGTTAATAATACAAACAACACTAAATGGTATGGAGGCAAAAGTTTTAATTTAAATGTATATATTTGAAACCCTTCCACCCCCCCCCCCTTCCCCCCAAAAAAAGAAAAGAAAAGGAAAGAAAGTTACAGTAATGAATTTAAAACGGCGTTAAGCCACGCTTTCTGACCTAAGCAATTGGCTGCAAACGCGATAACAAAATTTTCACTTAACTTAATAACATGTAGCTAATATAGCCCTCAGGGTACTTTGCAGTTACACAGACCTTGTGGTTTTTTTAAAAAGCTTGAGACAATTCAGATTTAAGAAGTTGAGATTTACTGTCAAATGATATAAACAACTATGAACACAAAACTGATGAATTATTATTCAGGTTTATGTATGTATTTTTAAAAAAATTGCATCCGATTACACTTATTAGATAAATTACTTCTGTTTGCATTTAATAACTGATAAACGGCTTCTGTGTATTAAATGAATTGTTTAAATATTGGTAAGAGGTGGCGAGAGGTAGAAAGACGAGTAAACAAACGGGTAGACAGACGGGTAGTGAGATGGGTAGTGAGACGAGTAGCGACATAGGTAGACTGACGGGTAGCGAAACGAATAGACAGATGGCTAGAGAGAAAGGTAAAAAGAGGGTTGACAGAGGGGTAGCGAGATGGATCACGAGACGGGTAGCGAAACCGCTAGACAGGAATGTAGCGAGAAAGGTTGCGAGACGCGTAGCATGGTGGATAAAGAGACGAGTAGAGAGATGAGTACAGAGACGAGTTGACTGACGGGTAATGAGATTGGTAGCGAGACGGGTAAAGAGTTGGGTACAAAAATAGCTGTATAGTGAGACAGGTATACAGACGAGTAGAGAGACAGTAGATGGGCACGGAGATGGGTAAGAAGATGGGTAGAGAGGCGTATAGCCAGACGAGTAGAGAGACAGATAGACAAGTTGTGAGACAGATAGACAAATGGATAGAGACACGGCTAGAGATACAAGTAGTTAGACGGATAGACAGACGGTTAGAGAAATAGATAAGCGGGTAGCGAGACCAGTAGAGAAATATAGAGACAGGTAGCGAGACGTGTAGAGAGATAGACAATCGGTTAGAGAGACGGGCAGAAGAACGGATAGGGAAACAGACAGATTGTGGAGAGACAGACAGACAGGCAAAAGAAAAGTCTGCGGATTGGCGCAGTAAAGGCGCGGGGGCAGAGCCTCCTAGAGAATAATCAAGAAGTATCTGTTAAGCTTAACTTTGAAATATATATAATTTTTCAATTTTGCCGATATGGAGATTTAATGTAAAAGTTATTTTACAGAAGTCATCGGTAGATTTTTTGTATACTTTAATAGTAATTTAGACTATAGTTTTGCAATCTGGTTTGTAGCAAAGCATGCTATCAATGTGGTTTGAGGTGTAAGAGTTTCTATAAACAGTTATACAAATAAATATATAATCAAGGAAGAAAAATTTTAAATTCACACACAAAAAAGGTGCAGCAATGAAATTAAATTTGCGTTAAGCCACGCTTGATAGAATAATCTATTGGCTGCAAATCCAATTACGTAACTTTAAAAAGCTTGGCGTTTAAAAAAAATTCCGGCGTTTTTTTTTTTTTTTTTGTTTTTTTTTTTTCCAAGTTTTGCGCAATACGCGCTTAAGAAAATGAGATTCTTTGCCACATGTTAAAAAAAAATTATGACAACACATCTGATGAACGGTACTTCTTTTTTATTTTTTAACTGTGTATATGAATTTATATATGATATTTTGTAATTCTATCATTTAATTTGCTCTTTTTCTTTATATTGTAATTGTTAACCCTATGTTCTCAGCAATATCACTCAGACTAATCCCTTTGAGGGAAGTCCTAGTAAAATAACTACCTCAACAATAAACATTTGTTTGCTTCAATAATATAAAGTAATTAAAGCAAAAGTGGCAGAGTTACCACAATTAGTAATTGATTGCCCATGCTTGAGGAGAATAAATTAAAATTACTTTCTAAGGCAGGACAAATTTGCTGTGAAAATAGATGCAATTTAATAAGTTAAAATTGTGCTGTATTTAAACCAGGATTTTGATTTCATTTAATAAAATATTTTTAAAGTTTTTGTATAACAATCATACTGTTAGGGTGTCAGTTTCCTGTTGTAATATTCATTTTATTTTAAATAAAAATACTTTGCTTTTCACACATCATATTCTTTTTTTTTTGTACAGATTGAATGTCAGAGAAATAATTTTAAATTAAAAAGGGTTAGAAAATAAGTTACTAAAAGAACTGATCATTTTGGGGAGTGAGTGCTCCCGATCTGATCTCCAAAATATGCTGTTTTACACATGTGTAGTTTTTTATAATTTAACATCAAAAGGTTTAAAAATGAGAAAATAGGTTCATTCATTTTATTCATATATTACATTAATAACAACTATGTATGGTATTTCCTTTGCTTTCTATGAAGTTTCATAAGCAACTTAAAAAACTGAGATTTGCTTATGGAAATATTGGGAATAACTTTTATACAGGATATATTCAATAACAATTTTAACCCTTTCAAGCACAAAGTACTTAAGTTTCTAAAGTGTTGAAATTACCGAATGACACCAGGATTCACAAATAAATTTATTTGGAAGTAAGTAAAAGCTTTACTTCCAGTGCATAATAAACGAGAAAATAAATTCCAAAATTCTGGTGGCATTGTGGAATTTCCAGATTAATATTATGTGGGACAGAATTTAATCTACCATGCCGGAAAAGATTAAATATATTAAAATACTAAGATTTTTTTTTAGATGATTAATAATAACACAGATATAGTAAAGACATAGTTAGCTTTGAATAAGCAGTTTTAATTCATTGTGCACAATATTATTTTGAAATATTGAAATATTTAGTGTAGGAAATGCTTTATTTTATTGTTGAAGATGTTGAATTCATTTATGTTGCAGCAGAAACTTTATTATTATTTTTTAATTAAAGCATTAAATGATATATTTTTTCAGTTGTGGATTAAAATCTTTTTACTGATTGTGACTAAAATATTGTTTACTAGCAGAGTTCCACCCACTTTGCTGATCAGTTTATCATAAACGAACCTAGGGTTAGGGACCCCACTGCCTTTGACAGTGTACATGTACACCTCTGTGCGGGTTATACCTATTAAAGTCTCAGATCAAGCGAGCCTTGAATTATAGGGATTTTTTTATTTTGATCCAAATGAAATTAAAATTTTCAGCATCGTCATTCAAGTTGCTATAGGACCCGATTTATCATTCTTCCAACTTCAATTTAATCATGGCAGTAGTGAAATTTACCGAAGAGTTTTTTAAATATCAGAAAAAAAGGTAAAAAAATCCCTGCAGAACACACAAAAAAAAAAAAAAAATTAAAAATCACACACAAAATTTGAGAAAAAATCAAAAATTGCTGTTTGAATTTCAAATTAATTTTATTTTAAAGAGAACAAACTACTATATTTGGCGAAAAGATTGAAACCAGATTCCTTTTACCAATATGGAAAAATCACAGTAAAAGACCAAAAAAAGCTAAAACTCGCATTAAAAAATCGATGAAAATTCAAAAATTGCAGAGGACAAAATTTACTATGTTAGGTTAAAAACAGTAAAACCAGATTCCTTTTAGTAATGTAGAAATATCGCTGCAAAATGCAAAAAATTAAAAAATCGCATAAAAAATCTGTTAAAAAAATCCAAAAACTGCCTTTAAAGTGTGTATAACTTTAGACATGCAGGTACCTTCTTGCCAAATCTTATAGCTCTGCACACAATAGTCTTTTCAGAACACAGCACACAAACACACACACAGAGAAACTTCTATCTTTATTATTATAAATTTAATTATTTATCACACATAAATATTTTTCTTTTACATGTAATATTGTAAATGAAATCTGTTAACTGGATAATTAAATTAGCAGATAAATTTTAACAGACTGAAATCAATAAAAAATATGTATTCATGCTACGATAATTTTTTTCATAGCCTTCCCCCTCCCCCCCCCCCCCCTCTCCATATAACATCTATTTTGCACAATAAAATTTATGAAAGTTTTATATGTTTAGTTTCATATGTAACACAAACTTTATTTTTTTTTTTATGTAAAACATTAAATGATATATTTTCCTGTCTGGATTAAAATTTGTTCACTGGTTGTGACTGAAATATTGTTTATTTTATTTCTCATTCATACATAATTTTTTTTACATGTGATATTGTAACTGAAATCTGTGGAAAAAAAAATTTAATTAGCAGGTAAAGTTTAACAGATTGAAATCGGTGAAAAATATATGTCTCTATGCTGCAATAAATAAAAATATCTCTTCATTAAAGTCTTTCCCCCTCTCCCTTCGTATAACATCTATTTTGCATAGTGAATTTTTTATTAGGAAATTTTTATGAAAGTCTCATATGTGACTTCTTTTTAAATTTTCTCTAATTGAAATATTTTAAAAGAGCATGTTAAGAATCACGGCATTGAAGTTTTGCAATGATGTTATTATTTCATGAATATTTTCTGGAATACTATGAGTGCCCAGTTTATCTTTGATTAACTTCTGACTTTTTATTACAAATATATTTCTTTCTTTTTTTAATTTTGTATTATGGCAAATATTTACTAAAACATGGATTTTATGTTATATTTTTTACTTATAGTGATTCCTCTATTAATTGTACTGAGTATGACAAAGAAGAAGCTGATAAGGTGATTTTGAATTTTGAATTCTTGTAGTTGTTTCATGAAAAATGTGTTCAGTCTAATTTTTGTATTGTAATGTATTGTATACTTAACTTGAAATAAATCAACTTATAAATTTTAATGAAATGAAGTATTTTTATTTTATTAAGAGAAATTTAAAAAAAATATGTATAAGAACCTACTGAATTTAGATTTTATACGAATTTTTAGATGATCCAAGAATGTTTAGAAATGAGAGAAAGGAAGCGATCTTTTTACAAACCAAAACCTCTTCCAATAATAGGCCTAGGACTTCCAATTAAAGAATACACGTAAGTTTCTGCTTATTTAATTATATTCTATGTGTATCTCCATTTGCAATTAGAGTGAAGAAATCTATAAATACTTATTAATTTTGTAGATTTAAAAAAAAAAAAATGCTTTTATTGAACATGCAATAATGTTTATGCAGCAATTTTATCACAGATATCCAACTATTTTCACAAAAGCAACCAAACATAAATTAAACAACACAGTATGTGACATTTGGCCAAATAAAAAAAAAAAGAAAGAAAGAAAAATAAAGAAAATGCAATAAAATTGAATTCTTTCATTTCATTTTAGTTGAAAATCACAAATAAATAATATTTAAAAAAAAAAAAGGTATATTTCCACTATCTTGTCAACCACTTTTCAGAATAAAAAACTATCGCCAAACTATAGGATTTAAGGCCAAAAATGCATGATCATCACATTCACTTGACATCAGAAGCCTTACATGTGTTTGTTATGTCATCAAGCTGTTTTTAATTTGACATTTACCAATATATTTCATTACGTTTTACTGATTTATTAGTTATTTCGTTAATTAAAATAACAATTGCGTCCTTAAATGGGGGTGCTATGATATTAAAAGAGAAAAAACATTGAAAAAAATGTTGCAATGCTTACGCACAATAGATCAGTTTCAACTGACGTCACAAACATTTATTCACCAGCCGAGAGGGATAATTAAGAAAAATAATGTAAATAAATAAATATCCAAGATTATTTTGCTGTTTTCATTAATATATTATAAATTTTATTGTTTAAACTTACTAAGTTGACACATTGGTGAGTGGGGCTTTTCCAAATTTCTTGTTTTTTTTTTTTTTTTTTTTTTTTTTTTTTTTTGAGATTTCAATGGCAACATTCTTCCATTTGTTTATTTGGCGGTACAGTTTGGCAATAGTTATTTGTTATGAAAAGTGGTTGATGGGATAATGGAGAAGTACAAAAAAAAATCTATTTTAAACAACACATAAATTTTAATAAAGTAAATAATAGGCCTATGACTTCTAATTAAAGAATACACATAAATTTCTGCTTATTTAATTATGTTGTATGTGTATCCCCAATTGCAATTTGAGAGAAGAAATTTATTATAATATTTACATATTAATTTTTCTAATTTTTTTTAACGCCTTTATTGAACATGCAGTAATTTTATCACAAATATACAACTATTTTCACAGAAGCAACCAAACATAAATAAAACAACACAGTATGTAAAATTTGATCAATTAAAAAAAATATTATCAGCAGCCAAAAAAAAAATAACATTCAAAGAAAATTCAACAAAATTGAATTTCTTCATTTCATTTTAGTCGAAAATCATGTTACATAAATAAATATTATTTTTTTTAAATAAAGGAAACTAAAAAAAAAAAAAGTTATTTATTAAAATAAACCCTGTTTTAAATCTGCACATAAATTTTAATAAAGTAATTGTTGTATTCATTATCAATTTTCAACTATTGCCTCTTTTCTTGATCTGCTAATTTTCTGAATTGTTTATTCTGTCACATTTATTGTATAGAATATAATTTTGTTTATAAGGAAATCCCCCTTTTTAATTCTTTAAATATAAAATTAAATGACCAGGTTTAATTTTTACAGATGGTAGAAAGATTTTATTAAACACTTGTCTATTTTTTTACTATTTATTGTCATACTTTCATCTTCAAATAGTTCTTTTAAAATGGCCAGAGAAATTTCTAAATTGTAAATAATCTTACTAAATAAGGTATGATCATATCTAAAATGATGTAAATAAGGTATGATCATATTTATGTGTATTAATTGTCTTAATATACACATGTGCACTCATCAGATGTTTCACAAAAAGTATCTACAAGTGATAAAAATTTAGCAATTAATTTGATGTTTAAAGTAAAATATGTAGAATGATTTTTTTTTTTTTTTTTTTTTTTTTTTTTTTTTTTAAAGGGAGAAATTTAGCTGTGCTAGTTAAATTTAAATAATAATTCAAGGGTGCATAAAAATTAAAATAGCCCATCTCAAATAAAAAATAATGAATTGGTAAAATCTATGTCTATCTGTAACGCAGAAAACCCCTTCCCGAAAATTAGACTCTTCCCGGCGAAATGCGCCACGCATCACGTGATCTAGAAATTTTTTCGTTCAGTGCAGTTGTCATGTGAGTTTTGCCGAAGGAAGTATGTTTTTTTTTAAGTGTGGTTATGTATAGAACGTGATGTGTTTTGTTCTCCGGAAATGTGAAAGTAAAATCTTATATATACGTGTCATATGTGAAGTTTTTGTGATGTGTGTGTTTTGCGTCAAGAAATAATAAAATCTATGAAAATGCCAGCAATCTTTTACTTCTGGTGTTATTAAAGAAATATTCTTTCAGCCCCGAGATACGAAAAGTATAATTATTCTACAGTGAGTGCTACAAAAATTGGCTCCCCAACTTGGGCACGAATCCGCAGTAAAAAAATGCAAAGTGCTATGTTTTTACAACTATAAATCCGCAGTGATTTAGTTTTAAAATAAAGAAGGAAGCTTTCAGAGCTTCTTCTGATTTCATAAGCTACAATCAAGAAATGGCGCGAAGGATCGTCGCCATTGCATCGTATGATATGTGTTATTCGTTTCATAGTTCTAAAAAGTGTTTTGTGTACGCCCAAGAAAATTGTGCATTATATGTGTTTACAGAATTCTACAAATTGTATAACTCATGTGTGACTTGGTAAAAAAAAACGGATCCGTAATTTCTTCTTATAAAAAACCAAGAATGCATTCTTATTCTTATCATCGTTGGGATATTCTTAACTTAAGTTTGATTGATCTTAATATTATTCTCATTCTTATCATTATTTGAATTATTCTTAACTTTATTTTAATTATTCATAACATTATTTTGGTGCATTATTTTGTTATGTTTTATTTTGTTCTTACATTATTTACCCTTCCCCCCTCCCCTACTTTTGATTTTATTTTTGAATGATTATCGTAACTGTGTTGAAAGAAATTTTTTATTGAATCAGGGGAAAAAAAAAAAAAGTAAAGCTGATATCAGTTTCAAGTAGAATTATGATATTATCGTTTTCAGGTCAAATTAATATAAAGTATTCGTAATTTTATCGCAGTTATCATAAAGATGTTTTGTTTTTCTTTTATTATTACTTTTAAAATAATTTATTACTTTTTGTTTTTCTTTTATTACTGATTTTAAAATAACTGAGTACAGTTTCAATATAAATATTTGTTCTTATTTAATATTGGACGTAAGTATTTAATTCTGAGTTCTCCATTGAGAAAAGAAGCATTGTTGTGGAATTTAAAACTGAATGAGTAAGTTATGCAAGTTTTGTTGTTTTGATTTTTTTTTAAGGTAGAAAGTTTTTTTAAATTGTACTGAACAAAACCGATATTAAGCTGTCTTAGTAATTTAAAAATAATATTGGTTGATAATTTAATTATTCCATTATGTGTTCTGATTTCGTTTAGAATATTATTTAAGGAACAATTTAATTATTCAGTTATGTGTTTTGATTTCATTTAGAATATTATTTAAGTGACAACTATTCAGTTGCAGTTTATTTCATTTGAAATATTGTTTTGAATGTGTCACGTTATGAAATCCAGTTTATTTTTAATGTTTGTTCTGTTTTGTATAGTAGTAGTTTATATTATGGTTAAAGCTCACTGTTTTGTTTTATTAAAAGTTTATATGATTTGTAACGGCAAAACTCACGTTTGGGGTACGGTTTAAACGAAATTTTTGGCATTTATAGGGTTTTCAGCTGGTTGTTTTGCTAAAATTTAAAATGTCTGAACTTAATAGAGCTCGCAAAGAGGATTTGTTCCAGGTTGCGTTAGAAATGAATTTAGATGTGCAAACCACTATGACCGTTGTCACATTGCGGGAAAAAATCAAATCCTCCCCCTCGTTTGATGTTGATTTTGTGAATTCATTAGTCAGGAATCAAATTGCAACTCGGGAAGAAGAACAACGTAGGCGGGAATTAGAGGATAAACAAAAAGAAGCAGAGTTAGCCCAGCGTAAACTGGAATTAGAAGAGAAGCGTAGGGCAGAAGAGCTGCAATTAGAAGAGATGGAGTTTAAAAAGCTTGAGATGAATTTTGAGCTTGAGAAGCTTAAGCTACAGGTTCAGAGCCAAAGTACTTCCGGTGGAGTGGTAGGTGGTAATGCGACAGGGATAGTATCTCACGCGGAAAGTAAGATAGATGTCCAAAGGTTGTTGCCTACATTCAGGCCAGAAACAGATGATGTAACATTGTTTTTGGTTCTCCTGGAACGCCAGTTAAAGCTCTATAAGGTACCTGAGCATCTATGGGTGTCGTATTTACTCAATGTTGTCCCATCTTCTATTTCTACGCTTATCGCTCGTGAATCGGAAGAAAACGCTTCAAATTTTTCGCATGTTAAGGATTTACTACTAAAACGGTTTAAAATTAATGCCGAAAAGTTCAGACAGTTGTTCTTTGCTCATCGCAAGGTAAAAGAAATCTCTTGGCGAGATTATTACTTCGAACTTCGAGATTATTTTGAAAACCTGCTTAAAGAGTTAACTGTAACGTCTTTTGAAGCACTCCAGGATCTGATCATAGCAGATCAAATGAAAAGGCGCGTGCCTGTTGAATGCAAACAGCATATGTTAGATGACTGGGAAAATTTAAATTCGCCAGTCGACCTCGCCGAAAAACTAGATGCCTATGAAATTATACGAAGTACGTTCCCAAAAAGAGATCTGGTTGTACCCCAAGTGAAAAAAGAGTTTTCTCGTCGAGATAATAATTGGAAGCAGAGTAAGCCTCCAAACGAAGACAGATCTCATAAGTTTGGTAATCGACGCTTAGAATCTGATATTGTTTGCTATGGATGTGGTAAAGTGGGATTTATAAAGAAGAAATGCCCAGATTGTACCCCTTCGGTTAAAAAAGAAAATGTGCAAGCATATCGTCTTAAGTTGTATAGTTTAAATACTTCAACAGTTTCAGCTCCAAATGTGCCTATCACGATCTGCAATAAGAAAGTGTTAGTCTGTGCAGATACGGGCGCAAATCGTTCCATTGCGGGAGAATGTATGTATGAGTTAGCTGACGGAATTACAGTAGCCAGAGAAACTTTGTCTGCTACAGTTCCAGTAGAGATTGAAGGTCGAGTATTCAAAACGGAGTTCATTATATTACCAAATGCTAAGGGTAATAGAACGCTTTTAGGCATGGATTTTTTGCACAATGCTAACATGGTGTTAGATACTGCCAACAAAACGTGGTATTTCAGTAATAAAGCTCAGCAAAAGTTTCATTTTGTAGATGAATACGTTGAAGAAAATAATTCATCAGCTGCTGCGGTCGAAGTCAGTCCATGCGCCTTACGTGAAGATGAAGGAAAAAATTTAACTTCTGACGAAAGAGAAAAACTGAATGGTCTTCTAAAAAGGTATGAAAAATGCTTTCAACCAGGGGGAGAGACAACTTCGGATGTAGAGCATCGTATCAATACAGGTGATAGTGCTCCTATTGCTGTGCCACCTTATCGGATGACTCCTGCTAAGAAAGAAATTCTTAAGAAAGAAACAGATAATTTTCTAGCTCAGGGAATCATAGAAGAATGTGAATCACCTTATGCTTCACCGGTGGTTCTTGTACCAAAGCCGGATGGTAGTATGAGGTTATGCATTGATTACAGAAAATTAAATGCAGTTACAGTGGCAGATAAATATCCATTACCTCGAATGGACGACCTTTTGCATGAAGCCAAGCATACTTCTTATATGTCAACTTTAGATCTTCGTTCAGGATATCACCAAGTCCGAGTCTACCCACCAGATCAAGATAAAACTGCATTTGTCTGTCCTTTCGGTACTTTTCGTTTCTTAAAGATGCCTTTTGGACTTAAGAACGCTCCAGCTACGTTTCAGAGAATGATAGATCAATTTAGAAATGGTCTTAAGGATGTCCTTGCTTTGTCATACCTAGACGACATCATCGTTTTATCAGACACCTTTGAGAAACATCTCTCAGATCTTACGGCTGTGTTCGAGAGACTCATAGAACTTAAATTAGATGCCAAGCGTGAAAAATGTCATTTCTCTTGTGAAAAGGTCAAGTACCTTGGGCACTGGATAACACCAAATGGTCTAGAAGTAGATCCAGACAAAGTATCTGCAATTAAAGCTATACTTCCTCCTAAAAATGTAAAAGAGATCCAGTCTTTCTTACAGACGTGTTCTTGGTACAGAAGATTTATACCGAATTTTGCTGATATCTCAAGGCCCCTTAGCAATCTAACAAAAAATAAAGTTATTTGGAGATGGGGAAACGAAGAGCAAACAGTCTTTGAAACTCTAAAACAATGTCTCATAACACCTCCTGTGCTTAAGCAAGCTGATGGGACCAAACCATTTATTCTGCGTACTGACGCTAGTAACTATGCTCTTGGCGCTGTTCTTCTACAGGGTGATGACAAGACCTCTGAACATCCCATAGAATATGCTAGCCGTCTTCTTATAAGTGCTGAAAGAAATTATTCCACTACGGAACGCGAGGCATTAGCTGTAGTCTGGGCCTTAGGAAAATTTCGTGGCTATGTGGAAGGTCAAGAAGTAGTTGTAGCTACGGACCACCAACCCTTAAAATGGCTTCTGAGCCTTAAGTCACCATCGGGGAGATTAGCCCGTTGGGCACTACAAGTACAATCGTTCTTATTAAAAATAGAATATGAACCTGGAAAATCTAATGTTGTGGCTGACATGCTATCACGTCCTGTCTGTAGTCATCAGTCTGCTTTCTGTGAGACATGCAACTTTGTCAGCATAGACATGCCAACAAGAAGTCCAAAGGATATCAGAGAAGCTCAGTTGCAAGATGAAAATCTTAAAAAGATTATAGATTGTTTTGAAGACGAACAGAAAAGTGAAGACTTCGGCAATTGGACTGATAGAGGATTCCTGATGAATCAAGGCGTACTTTACCGGTATGCTCCTGAATCAGATGCCGAGGAAGCGCAACTGGTCATTCCAGTACAAGAAAGACAAAACATTTTGAAACTTCATCATGACGACCCCTCAGCCGGACATTATGGTGAAGCAGGCACTTATCAAAGAATTGCTAAGAGATATTATTGGACAGGCATGAGATCCTACATTTCTGAATACGTGAAGAAGTGTCCAGAATGCGCTCGTTATAAATCAACAAATCAGAAACCAGCTGGTTTATTGCGAACACCTGCTTATGCTCAACAGTTTGAGACACTCAGCATTGATCTTTTTGGACCATTGCCTCGTAGTAAAGATGGGCACCGATGGATTTTTATAGTAGAAGATTGTGCCACTAAATGGGTAGAACTGTTTGCCTTAACAACTGCCACTGCCCAAGAATGTGTGACTACACTGATTGAAGAGATTTTCCTTCGTTATGGTATCCCAAGAAGACTCTTAAGTGATAACGGCCCTCAGTTCGTGAGCGCTGTTCTACAACAAGTTTGTTACATTCTTGAAATTGATCAATCATTGACACCTTTGTACCACCCTCAGGCCAACCCAGTCGAACGGAAAAATAGAGACTTGAAACCTCGAATAGCAATCCTTGTTGGGGATGAACACGATTCCTGGATTGATAAACTTCCTTTTATTAGATTTGCTATGAACTCTGCCAAATCTGATACAACAGGCCAAACTGCTGCCTATCTGCATTTTGGTCGAGAACTAAGAACAATCGATGATGTGGTGAACGATTTTAGAGCAGTTGTGGAAAATGACAATTTTGTTCCTGAAATAACTCCATATCTTAAACGTCTTGCAGATGTCTCAAAGAGAGTAAAAGAGCGAGTTGAAATAAAACAAGATCAGCGTAAGAAATATTATGATAAAAATCGCAGAAGAGTTTATTTTACACCTGGTGAAAAAGTATGGGTTACCTTGCACCCTGTGAGCAAGGCAAGTAACCAGAAAACAGCCAAATTTATGCCTAAGAGAGATGGGCCATATGTAGTTTTGACTCAAAAATCACTGGTGACATATGACATTGCCAGTCTAGACAATCCTACTCAGCGAATTGGATCTTATCATGTCCTTATCATGTGCCTTGACACCATTCCAAGAAACTGAAACTACTCCAGTTGCACCTCTGAGAAAAAGAGGGAGACCCAGAAAACATCCTGTTTCCTCTCCGAGACGTATGTCGGAAACAGAGGGGGAGGATGTAACGCAGAAAACCCCTTCCCGAAAATTAGACTCTTCCCGGCGAAATGCGCCACGCATCACGTGATCTAGAAATTTTTTCGTTCAGTGCAGTTGTCATGTGAGTTTGCCGAAGGAAGTATGTTTTTTTTTTAAGTGTGGTTATGTATAGAACGTGATGTGTTTTGTTCTCCGGAAATGTGAAAGTAAAATCTTATATATACGTGTCATATGTGAAGTTTTTGTGATGTGTGTGTTTTGCGTCAAGAAATAATAAAATCTATGAAAATGCCAGCAATCTTTTACTTCTGGTGTTATTAAAGAAATATTCTTTCAGCCCCGAGATACGAAAAGTATAATTATTCTACAGTGAGTGCTACATATCTATATTATAAAGCAAAAATATGTCTGTGAGTAATACTGACGTCATTTTGACGGTGACAACGAATTGACCAATAAGTTTACTTTTACTGCAATTTTTTTTTAATTCATGGCACCACACAATTTAATTTTTACACTGTTGAATATGGAAGAAAATGTACTTTCTAATGCTATTTGTTTGAAAACTGTATCTCAATTTACTATTTTGTTGTGTAGATTTAAAAATTTTCAAACATGAATTTCTTTTTAATCAATCTCTATCATGTGCAGCAAGGTTTCAGAAAATTTACCCATTTACATTTAAAACAATGTAAATAATTCAGGGTCTGTTTCCAGTTAATATTCCATAACAAAATTAAAACTTCATCAATAAATAAACAGATAACAATCTGTATGCACATTTATACATAGATGAATAAAAAAGAAAGAACATTTAAATGCAATTTGTTAGAAAACTATAACTCAATTTATTGTTTTTTCATACGTTAAATATTTTTCAAACATGATTTTAAAAAAATCTACCATAACAATGAACATTTGTCCACATTAATCACGGTAATAACCAACACAAAATGACCTGTTTGTAATCCAGATAGGATCCTGACTACGGAGGAGCAGGGATGTATTGGAGGGTATATGGTAATATACACTGTATATTCTCTGAAATTTATAAAGAAGCTCCGTATGCCTTCTGTTTCTCAAATAAAGATATAGCATATACTCTCTAGGTTTTTTTTTGGTTTTCTTTTATGATTACCGCTCTGCGGAGAGGTAGTACTTTTGAAAGTAAACAAAAAAGAGAGTAGAAAAAATAATTTATACTTTTGAAGTTTTACATCTCTGAAAAGAAAAGGTTCCTTCATAACAAATAATTTTTTTTACATATTATAATCATTTAAAAAATGTTCGAACAATCTGTGGATTTATATGATTTTTGTTGTTGCAAAGTTGTAAAGTAACACTTGCAGTAATATAAACCAATAGGCAAAACTGAAAAAAAAAAAGAGAAAAAAAGCAGCAGCATTAGTACAATTTGAAGTTGGCTGCCTATGTTTGAAGAATTTTTTCAGTACTTATTCGGTATTATCTGTGCTAAGAAGATAGATCACCAAAAATGGTTGCCAATTGTCAATCATGTAGTTTAAGTGTGGAAATGTATTGTTAAAGTGTTTGTTAAAGTACTACATTGTTAAAGTGTTTCTAATCGAAAATCACTTTAACAATGGCAGAGAATTTTTAAGCCTATTAAAAGTTGAAATTTAATTTATATGAAAGATTATCTATACTAATAAAAGAAAGTTTCGCTCTGTGTGCCTGTCTGTCTGTGATGGCTAATGAAATCTAGTGCACCTAGAAGTCTGAAAATGTAGGTAAGGATAGTCAAATGCCTCTCCTAATGCACCCGGGTCTCATAATTTTAATACTTTAATAATTAACAAAAATATTAATTAAAAACTTATCAATAACTCATCTCTTTCTTTGAGCTGGCTTTTAGCACTCAGTCATGCCCAGAACCTGATTTGCGATAGTGAACGAGAATGAAGAACCATTTGAATGAAGAATTCATTTATTTTGCATTTTGTTTTAACTTCTATTGACTAAACCATTTGGTTTATTTAAAAACAAAAAAACATATTCTGAAAGATTGCATTCTTATGTCTCAAATGTCACAATCAATTTGAAAAAAAAAATTTATATTAACCCTTTGAAAAACATTTAAAAAATACGGTCGTTTTCCCGGGTGAATGTTTTCCCCTTTATGACAAACCAAACATATGCTCTTAAAGCTGAAACCCTTTTCTGATCAGCAGTATAGTTAGTTTTAAAAAATACGAATTTTAACCCTTTCAAAAATACCGGCAAACACAGGTCATTTCGTGCCTCACAAAACGATTTTTTTCTTATTCAAAAAGTTACTAAATGCTCGTGTTTCAACACAATCTTTTTAGAACATCTCGGTAGACCAGATTTACATCACCTACAACAATTTCAAAATATTCAGATGAGAAGAAATATTTAAAAAAAGATAAAATCTGGGAAAGTTTCGATGAAAACCCATAATAACAGGGGATATTTCTGTGTGGTCATGCTCAGCTTCAGGTAAGGTTTGCACTATTTAATATGCATATCTTTTCACATATTTTTGCTTTTCCGTATTTCCACTCGTCGAGCCGATGCGGTCTGCAAAAGATGATTTTCGAGAAATTGGTTCTTCCCTGCTTTGAAAACTGAGGAAAATAGCCATACATTTTTTAAACAGATTGCACCATTAGAAAGATAAAAATATGATAATGCGGAATGTATTTTTTGCTTTTCTGTATTTCCACTCGTCGAGCCGATGCGGTCTGCAAAAGATGAAAAAAAGATGATTTTCGAGAAATCGGTTCTTCCCTGCTTTTAAAACTGAGAAAAATGCTTTCGGCCACTGTACTACAATTCTTCATGCTATTTTGCTATGTTCATTATGGTTTTTAATTAATTTCTCAGTTAATTAACAAAAAATGAAAAATCTTAGCCTCAGATGCCTCAGATCTTGCCTTGGACTATCCTCACCCAAATTTTCAGACCTCTACATGTGGTAGATTTTCCTAGCCATTGCATGCACACACACACACACACACACAAACATTTTTCCATTATTAGTATAGATTTGAAGATCTTGGTATTTACCGCTTAATTATAGTTATGTGCTTGTGTGGTCATTTTACTGTTTTTAACACTTTCCAATATTTGGAAAGTGTTTATTAGTTTGGATTATCTATCAGTGCTGTAACTCTCATAAATACATTCAGATTGCCATGTTTTTATATGTTATTGACATTTACTATAGAATGTTCAGTATTGAAAATGAAGTTTGTAGCATTTTTGATTTGTTTACAGAGACACAAAAAAATTCAGTTACATTATGGTCTTAAGTTTAAATTTTTTAAAACTCTTTAATTTTTCTTTTCATTTTCTGCCCTCATTGATACTTTGTTATAACAAAAAATTAATTATCTACCCCTCCCCCCATAAAATTTCTGTTCCCCCCTTTTCCTTGCCTTCAGCACATACAAGTTTGTCTTTTAAAAATTTAATTTTGTTTATTTCAGATGGTTTTGACAAGCTGTGCACTACATGGCGCAGGGTAATGCTCACATAGCATACCCATATGCTTTTACAGCCTTTGATCTTTTTGCTTTGATCTTTAAAACTGTTTAATTTGTGTTTAAAGATGTTACTTTGTATAACAATAAATAATCAATCAGCTAAAGCCTCTCCTGAATATTTCAGAATTCAATGATATTGATTCATCTCTACAAAAGAGATGGATTTCTATGAAAGAGGGGGGGAGGGGCAGGGGGGCAGTGAAAGATTTCCTGTTTTTAGTGGATTGACTGATTTTACAATTGACAGTTTTTGTAAAGCTTGGAACAATTTTTGTATAATTATACAAATTGTTTAGATGTCTATAGAATTTGCCCAGAATACTAGGATATGTCTTTGTTATTATTTCACTAACAAACCCACCCAGCATTTCCCAAACCCTCAAAAAGGTACCATTTATCAATGGGTATTTTTTTTTCCTTCTATTCGGGTCACGTGGATGGCAATTATAAGCTGCAGATAAACCCAGAAAATAAAAAAAATGGCCTTAAAATATATATATATATATATATATATATTTAATAATAAATAAATATATATATTTAATAAAAAGTATCACCAGTACCATGAAAGTACCAACAACATGTAGGTATTTTATAATTTTTTATAACTCCATCTGAGTTCCAGTGATTGTGATTTTAAAATACATAAAAAACAGAAAATATAAAAACCTTCAGAAAATAGTTTTTTAAAAATATTAAATATTTATTTTAGTTTTTTAAAAATGAAAAGTAATATAATCAGTACCAAGAAGGTACTGGCTGTTTGCGGGAGTACTTATTTATTTTATTTATTTCTGTCAGTCACTGAGCAAGGGTCTTTTTAAAACTCTTGAAAAAATTGAACGTTTTCTTCTCTTCTGTGCATGAAAAACCACACCTACCCCAGACATCTGTAGAAGTGATCATAATGCTGGCAAACTTGAAGCTTGTTCATTAGTGTTCAATGAAAGGTTTTTTTTTATTAATATCTCTGCTAATTATCAAAAAATGTAAGATTTGAGTCTCAAGTGCAAGGACCTGTCTTCATCAGTCCTTATCAAAATTTACAGACCTCTGTGCCATAAATTTCCCTAACCATCATCAACAGATACACACACATACAAACATATTTTTTTATTAATATAGATTGAAACTTTCTTCTAATATCATTGAAAATATTTATTGTGGCATTCAATAATATATTTTCCTCATTAATTTATTGATTATCACACTCATAAACAAATTATAATTTAATCATATTAATCATAATTAAATTTATGATATTTTTGATGAAAGTTGACTAAATCCTTTTTTTTTTCTTTATAATCCAGTTTAATTAGTTATTTGTTTTTCATTTGCAGATGGAAAAATCTTGGAGATAGTCTAATCAATGTGTATGACTGCATAGCAAATTCAGACCCTTTTGTGGTAATTTTAACTATGTATTTTGCTAATTGTCTTCTTTTTACAGTATAAAATATTAGAATATTAAATATTATCTGAGATTTGTTTAACATTTTTTTTTTGTCATATTAATAAATGATGATATTAACAAACACAACTCTGTTAGTTTTGTAATAGCAATTATTGCATGCAAAATTTCAATTTTAATCGTAAAAAATCACTTTGTCTTTTTAATTAAAAAAAATTATTATTCAAATTTATTATTATTATTCACAGTTTATTTATCTTTCTCCTTCTCTTGGAGGAAAAAAAAAATACAGATAATGTTTATGGACATTTTTCTGGAAAAGCATAGCTGCCAACTCTTCTGATTTTTTCAGAATTTTTCTTATTTTCAACTTATCTTCTGATTTTCTGATCAGAAGATGAAATCTTCTGCTTTTTTTCCTTTTTTAAATGAAAAAATGGTGTTCAGAAATATTTGAAGAAATTGCAGAAGTAAATGTTTTTAGTGGCTGTTTTTTGTCATCTGTTAAATTTAGCAGCCACCAAAGCAACTTATAATATATATATATATTTGGAACTCTGTGCCAATAGGAGGGGGGGGGGGTGGAATTTACAATTATAATAGTGTTGAAGTTAGGAAAATTCGATAGCTGTCTCTCAGATGATGCTTGCAGAGGATCCAGTCATAACCATTAGCAAGTTTTCTCTTAATAATAATAAATTTGCTGAACTTTGAATTGTTTAAATTTTCAAAATTAATGGATTATCCATTCGATAACAATTTAGTTATAATCTAAATAATGAAGAACAAGTGGTACATTATCTATTAACAGGAAAATAGTTTATCAGTTGTTTAAAAAATGAAACTATCATTAGTTTTCTAAAAGGAGAAGAATTCAGATTTAAATAAAGTTTGCTTTGTTTTCATTTAAAATAAGAGTACTCTTACTCTTACTCTTTGAAATAAGAGTAATGAATAAAAAAAAAAAAGAAAATGGCTAAGCTTTGGGATTAGCCTGCTGCCCGCCATCTTGTGTTTTAAATCAAAACATTTGTTTTGTTTCTCATTTCCAAAATAATTTTCATCCATATTTACTTATTACAAACATGTTATTTAATTTTATTGAATAATTTATTTATATTTAATAATAAAAGTTAAAATGTTTTGATTTAAAATATGAGATGGCTGACCGTGGGTGATAAATCAAAACATTTGTTTTGTTTCTGACATAATCAAGTTAAATCAAAACATTTTAACTTTTATTATTAAATATAAATAAATTAGTCAATAAAATTAAATAACGTGTTTGTAATAAGTAAATATGGATGAAAATTATTTTGGAAATGAGAAACAAAACAAATATGTTTTGATTTAAAAAACAAGATGGTGAACAGCAGTTTAATCCTTTTTTTTTTTTTTTTTTTTTTTTTAAGTAGTATTAATTTTTTTGTATTTTTTGTTATTAAATTAAATTTCCATTTCTTTTAAAAATTGATGATGATGTGGCCTGGAACTTATTACACAATCAGTTCACAGGACTTCAATGTGAAAAAAAAAATCTATTATAGAACATGAAATTCGTGCATTGCCCTGTTAGGAAAGATGTGTTCCATTGATGAAATTTTGAAATATGGTATGATTTGCAAAGTGTTAAAAGCTGTATTGTATTGAATATTTATCACAGCAGTGCTGAATGCAAATGCATTTTCAGTTTAATTAAGAAAACTCTCGGTTCCGCTCATCAATGATGACAAACTCTAGAAAATATTTTGTTAGCGAAATCATTTACTGACATTAAATTTTATAAAGCACAATTTTCTAATGACTTTTTTAAAAAAGCTAAGAAATCTACTATGAACATGTTGTCAAAATAATTTTTTTCTAGTAATTTTTTTTAGTAATACAGTAGAACTCCAATTATCCGAACTCCGACTATCCGAATCGCTGATTATCCGAATCGCTTACACAATTTCAGAAAAAAAATTAAGACGAAAACGTACTGCGATTCGCAAAATAATGATTCTGTCTACGCGCGCTATTGCCCTTCCCTCCGCGGAAGAGACAGAAGAAGATGAGGATGACGTGCCACTTGAGGAATTCAGAAACCTGGATGTCCGGAATGTTCCTGGAATTCCTGGATGTTCTGAAGTTAGTGTTGAAGATATAAGAGAGTGGATGGTGTGTGATTCGCCAGATCCTGGGTTTCAAATTCTAAATGATGATGAACTTAATTGAAAGTGTGAGAGAAGAAAGTGTCGAGGAAGAAGATGACCTTAATGTCGAAGTTGAAGCAGATTTTGGACCATCAGCTAGTAAAGCATTTGCCGGTCTTGAAATTGCGTTGAAATGGATGGAGCGTCAGCCCGAGTGTGATCACATGCAACTTCTCACTGTCAAGTGGATGCGCGACTTGGCTGTCCGAAAACGGATGAAGACTGTCAAACAGCTTACTTTAATCGAGATATTTAGCAAGCAATGACTATCATTTACAGTACGGTACGTACATAATGTACAACACTTGTAACTACGCTTAACATGTAAAAATGTTGCCTTTTCATTAAATTAATTAAAAGCTCTTTTTCTTTTAAAATAGTTTTTTTCTCCCATTTTCAACATACATACAGTAATTAATTAAAATAGACCCTTTTTTTGGAAAAAATCCAATTATCCGAATGGGGTACGGTCCCAATTGATTCGGATAATTGGAGTTCTACTGTATATGATGAAGTTTTAGTAAATTTTCTATTTACATGTTTTGTTGTTATTTTTTTCTTTCATATAATATACAGTATTTATTGCAAATATTTAATGGTTCATGTGTTGTCAATTTTGAATAATATAAATATATTTACTCAGTTTTGGTTGTATATGGCGACAAAAAATACTTTACTGGTTAAATTTTCTAAGTGGTGTTGCATAACACCACCAGTTAATTAGTTTAACACCAATATTCCAAATCACGGAAGTTTTAAGTGTATTTTAATGAAAAGTAAAAAATCTACTATAAATGTTTTTTTTTCTTTTTTTGTAGCAATTTTTTTATGTAATGAAATTATTCTTTTCTCTCCGCAATATACATTCTTTAATTGCAAATTAGTGAGTATTTCATTTTACTCTTACTTGTCTTTCAAATTTGCTCATTTATTATGATCCCAGCTAGTTTTATTTTATCCATGTTGAAAGTTTTATAAAATTTTAAAAATCTTCTTATTTCTTCTGTTTTTTCGTCAAAATCTTCTGATTTCTTCTGATTTTTTGTCCAAAATCTTCTGATTTCTTCTGATTTTTTGTCCAAAATCTTCTGATTTTCAACGAAATTTAGTTGGCAGGTATGGAAAAGAGGTTGTTGGTTAATATTTCATTTATTTTGTTTCATTGGTTAATAACAGTTTTACAAAAAGCTAAAATTTTATTTTGTATATATCTTTAAAAAGTGGTTTTGTACAGGTAATATCAGTGCCAATATATAATTCCTAAAAATACATAGATTTTTTAAACTCCTTTTAGTGGAATGGATCATTAATATATCTTACACCAGGGGAATGATGATGGATAAAAATATTCTTCAAAAACACACTGTATATTATTGACAGGCAAAATGACTACATTTTCTTTCTACACAGCAACTATTTATAATAAGTCATTGGTCAGAAATGAGTCATTACTTGAGGTTGACTTTAAAACCAACTACAGTTAAACCTCGAAAATCCAGACATCCAAATTCCGGAAATCTCTAAAATCCGAACATTTTCCCGATTTCAGTTTTATTAATTTTTGAAATAAGACTTAGCTGTAATTTCCATATTTCTCGTGGAATGCAGTTAAACACTTTTAACTGAAAACTAAATAAATAAATATGAACATGTTCTGGTATATTTTCATACCGCCTGACCATTAATTAAAAGACTTTAATTATTAAAAAAACGGGCAAGTTAAAAAGAAGCATAAAAAAACAGCAACAGGATTCTCAATAAAGTGAGAGAATTTTGCACTTTTTAACCCTTGAGAACGTTGAAATGTTTAAAAAAAAAATCATCATAAAAAATATTTTCTCTGGTACCTTATTTTTATTTGAGTATTTTTTAATGAATAAGTAATTTTAGATACATAAAATGGAGATTGGAGATAAAGGAATACATAATTACCGTAATATCCCGTTTTTTCACCCCTCCCACGCAATTTCGTAAAGAAATTAAAAATTTTCAAATAGTCCCCAAAAAGCAGCTTTTCCAATAAATAAAGAACGCTAAGTACAATATTCTGGGAATGGCCTTAAACAGTAAAGGAATCCTATCACTTTTCTCTCTTATTCATTCTTTTCCCCACCCTCTTTCATTCGTTTTATCTTCAAGCTGAATCATGAGGAAACAAATACGTCTCCCTTTGTTCATTCTCCTGATTTGATCTCTCTGATTGGCCGAATTATAGGTGTGCCTTTAGGTGACATAGGCTTCCTGTTATTAAGAAAATCAGATTTTCTATCTTCAAAAACGTGTTCTAAGAAAGAATGGGAAGAAGGAGAAAATAAAAAAGCATGACAATGTTTAAAAAATATTTTATTTTAAATGGTTAAAATTCAAAAAAATTTTGATGATTTTGGCATTTAAGAAAGAAAAGCATGAAATTTAAGAATATGTAGTTAGTTCTGTATTGTTAACGATTTTGCTGATGCGAAGTTATAAAAATGATCCAAAAAAGAACATATGTCCGACAGTTGTGTTCATTCAACGCTTTTATTCTGTGGAGCATCGTAAAAAAAAGCATCGTCTGTGGGCCACCTCTGATTATTTTACGGTTTTTTACTTCGTTTGTGTGTGTGTGTGTGTGTGGGGGGGAGGGGTAACGAGATTTTACAGTATCTTGATATGTATGAGAAAAAGAAAAAGTTAAAAATATTGAATAATAAAGCATGTTAACTCTTCAATAAGATGTAAAAAAGAAAATAAAGCATGTTAACTCTTCAATAAGATGTAAAAAAGAAAAGAAAATATCTGCCAATTTTTTTAATTGAAAGTTTCAGTTTCAGATCATTCAGTGTTCTGATTTTTAGAGCGTTCTGAAAATCAGGATGCCAGATAATAGATCCTATACTGTATTATCTATTGTGTACTATATTTTAATTTATTGTGTTTTAATATGTATATTTAATTTCAACATAGGCGTTATATTTTACTGTATTATTCTTATTTTATTATTTAATTCGCCAATTTGATCATGGTTTATTTGCAGTGGGGAAAAAATTGCATTTTGTATGTTATTATACTATCAAAAAAATATTTTTAACAGATCTTCAAAATCTGTAAAATTCGAAAATCCGGAATCGCCACGGTCTGGCCAATTCTGGATTTTCGAGGTTCAACTGTATCAGTATTACTTGTAATTACAGTAGACTCCCTCAAATCTGTAAAAAATAAAATAAAATATCTGCCAATTTTTTTAATTGAAAGTTTCAGTTTCAGATCATTCAGTGTTCCGATTTTTAGAGCATTCTGAAAATCAGGATGCCAGATAATAGATAGATCCTATACTGTATTCTCTATTGTGTACTATTGTGGCAACTCCAACTGCCTATAATAAAATTCAGCTGAGGTTGACGACATATAATTAATCAATTTTGATATAATTGATTTCTAAAACTATTTAAAATAAAATCAGTAAGAAACAAATTTTCTTACCTTCTAAGTTCCAAAAAACGGGCATCGGGGCTCCATTGCTTCAATAAAGAACGTCTTTCAGATGATTCGATATATTCCAATATATGCAATATTCACGGGAGAATAATCTTGAATCAAATAAAATTCTGAGATAAATAAACACATCACTATTTAATGACAAATAAAACGACGAACACACATCATTATATACATTTCTAATACGGAGCGACACGCTCTCTTACAATCATAATCATAAACAATACTAAACTGAAACGTTACAGTTCAAAAACGAAAGTTCTAAAAAAAAAAAAATATACAAGAACAGTTACAGGAGAGAAGAAAAACATAATGTTGCGCGCACGCGCCAGCTTCATTGTCTCTTTTCAGCTAATCAGAGCACATTCCTACCTCTACATTGCGTAGATGCTTTTTACGTTTCAAAACTTTGAGAAGCAAAGGGGGTTTTGGATGATGCAACAGGAAATGAATTCCCAATTACAACATCCTCCCACCTTTGAGTTTCGGGATCTGGAACTCAAACCCAATTCGTTCGATGTTTTATGATACGCCCGTATCTGGAGCGACGAACCGAAACGTCCGATGTACTGTCGCTGACCGAACCACTAGGAGGATTACTAGCACCTTTATGTTCATTAAAATCTTGTTTATTTTTAATGTCCTTGAAATGGTTTCTCATACTGTCATTATCTTGTGATACTTCTAAGGGTATTAACCTGCTTGTAGGTCTTAAATATTCCCCAGTTTTCATTCTTATTTTCACTAAGCGGATGTGTCCATCCTTAGATGGAAAAATTTCAATCACTTTGGCCAGAGGCCAATCAATTCTTTTATTATTGTCACTGGAAACAATCACAACATCACCTATAGCTATAGGTTTCTGTATTTTCTTCCATCTACTAGGTTGTCGCAATTGGCCTAAATATTCAGATCTAAATCGTTTACGAAGGTCTTGTCTTATTTTCTGTTGATAAACAAGCTTTTTGTTCAATGATTTGGCATCTAGAATATCAATATCGGGTGTACCACTACCCTTTACTTCTAGCAAGAACATGGACGGAGTGAGAGGTACGAGATCATTTAAATCTTCTGACACATAAGTAAGCGGGCGACTGTTGATAACACTTTCTAGGTCACATATAATGGTTTGTATTTCTTCGTAATTCAGAGAACTTTTTCCTAAAACCTTTCTGAGTATTCTCTTGGTTAGGCCAATCAATCGCTCCACCACCCTCCCCACCACGGAGCTGAAGGAGGTATAAATTTCCAAATAATTTTCCTTGATATACTATCATTTTGTACTGAATTCCAGTTTATTTCTTTCAACAAATTTTCCGCTCCTACAAAATTTTTACCATTATCTGTATAGATAATAGAAGGTCTGCCTCTACGGGCTATGAATCTTCTCAACGTCATTAAAAACACTTCCGTTGATAATGAGGTAGCTAGTTCAAAATGAACTGCTCGAAAAACAGCACAAGTGTATATTACTAGCCAGATTTTCATATTTTCTTTAAGAATAAGCGGACTGGCATAATCCAGACCAACAATTTGGAAAATGGCAGCTTCTCTTACTCTATCTTCAGGTAAGGGAGGAGTGGAAATTTCTACTGGTTTAAAATCGTGTCGTCTGCATCTTACACAGGTTCTAATAATTTTTCTGACAGTTTTTTGGAATTTTAAGATCCAAAAATCTTCCCTTAAATTAGACATCATAATTTGTACACCAGCATGTCCTAGTTTTAAATGTCTAAATCTAATTAATTTTTCAACTACGGGATGGTCATGTGGGAGGATAATAGGAAATCTGAAATTCAGAATATCATCTCTCAAATGTATACGTGATTTCAGCCGCAGAACTCCAGCCAAATCTGTTGTGGTCTGAAATGCTTTTAGACGTTTATCTTCAGGACCAGTAAACGATTTTTGAACTAATTTCAACAATACATTTTCAGCTTCATTCTGCTCTTCTACAGTTAAAATTTTAAATTCTCTCTCTTCTTTAGCTTTCTTACAATTTTTGTAAAATCTGTATATCCAAATATGTATATTACTTTTACTAATTTATCATAGGATGAAATTCTAGTGTAAAATTGTTCACTGTGAACATTTACATTCGTAGCACTAATAATTGTTTTTCTTCTTTCTGCATCGATTGTTTCAAAATCGGGAAACATTTCCGATTTAGGCCACTCGTCTATTGGTTTTCTCAACCACTGCGGTCCCTCCCACCATTTATCTCGGGCTAAAACCTCAGCGGTACAACCCCTTGAAGGCAGGTCAGCAGGATTCAATTGGCCAGGAATAAAGTGCCATTTTGAAGGATCACTTAATGAGTGAATTTCGGTCACTCGGTTGTAAACAAAAGGTGCCCAATTTTCATTTCTTTTTATCCAGTAAAGCGCATTGGCCGAATCAGTCCAATAAAAAATGGCAATGTTATCTAATTTCAAATCAGTTTTAACACTACTTGCTAATCTAGCCCCAATATTACAAGCCAGTAATTCTAACCGCGGAATAGAAATTGTTTTCATAGGAGCAACTCGGCTTGAACCAACTGACAGAAACCGCCGTTCTCATTTTCGGTTCGTATAAATATACACGTAGCATACGCTACTTTACTAGCGTCGCAAAAAACGTGCAAGGAATGCAACTTATCTGCATCTCGAGAAAAACACCTAGGTATTTCAATAGTCCCTAATTTTCCTAATTGTTTTTTCCATTTTTCAAATTTTTTCTTGATAGAAACAGGTAATTCCGTGTCCCATGTCACTTTAGCTTTCCAACACTCCTGTAATAATATTTTAGGTTCTAATGTTACAGGACATGTGTATCCGATAGGATCAAAAATTCTGTGTACAGACGATAAAATGTTTCTTTTAGTTACTAGGCGATCATCCTCTGAAATTTCTTTTAAATCAACTGCTAGTGTATCCCTTCTAAAATCCCACATTAGCCCTAAAACAGGGACATTTTCCCCTGTAAAAACTTCTCGAAAACTATGCTCCCACCCACGAAGCTCGAATTTAGCATTGCTAAGAAGAGTTTTTGACTCTTCGATAAATCTGTTTAGCTGTTCCTTATTATCAACACTCGTAACACAGTTGTCTACATAAAATGACTCTAACAATTTTAACGCAGTGTTTTTAAATTGTTCAGGCGCATTTTTTAAATGATATTCTAACGTAGCACCTAGAAGGTAGGGGCTACATGAAATGCCAAATACTACTCTTCTATGTTGAAGCGTTATCAGCTTTTGAGGGTCCCCTTCTTCATACCATAGAAATTTCAAGAATGATCGATCTTTTTCTGTAATGCCAATCTGTAAAAAAGCCTTTTTTATGTCAGCAATTACCCCTATTTTCCCCAATCTAAATCTGTTTAAAACAGAAGGAATCAGTTCTACGAGGTTAGGCCCCTTTTCAATACAATCATTTATCGATGGTGAGTCCTTTTCCCGAGCTGAACCATCAAAAACCGGCCGCACTTTTGTAGTGGAGTTTTCTTTAAACACTGCTCTATGAGGAAGGAAATGCTCACTACCTAACGTTTTCCTCTGATCAACCTTTTCAATTATTTTCTCGTCTAACCATTCATTAAATATTTGATTATAATCACCTAATTTTCCTATCTTTTTTAATGAATCGACACATGTTTTTAATCTACGTCGAGCGATATTTTCGTAACTGGGTAGTCTAGGGTGGCCCTGTATCCATGGAAGACTAACTTCATATCTACCCTCGTCATCTACTCTTATATTACTAAGAAAATGTTCTTTAGTGGCTAACTCTATCTCTTCTCTACCCTTTTTCTCCCCAGGATCTCGAATTCCTAAAGTGTCAAGGTGCCATAACTCAGAAATTTTTGCCTCTTTGACATGCAGCGAGAAAACTAAATTGTTCATATTTTTATTTTCATTACCTTCAGTTTTCCCGAGAATTGTCCAACCTAAACGAGTTCCCATGCAAACTAATCCGCCCTGTAATTGTTTTACATTTCCGGTAAATAATTTTCCGGCGACATCTGCACCAATTAACACATGAATTTCATCAGGAGAAAATTCGTATAGTAAATCATTAGTTTTAGTGACTCTATCAGTCAATAAAATTCCGTACCGTTTTATTTCATTAATAAAGGATCCTTCCGGTGTAGGTGAAATTTCAGAGCAAATCTTTTGTTGGTCTAATACCTCAAGTTTACATCGATAACTATTATCCATATTTCCCAAATTAATTAAGTATCTATCGTGTAGTTCTTCACATTGTCGACCCCCAAATAAACTATGCACTATTCTTTCTTTACTTATACTATTATATCCTAACATGTTAGCAGCAAATTTTGATATATACGACCGTTGCGATCCCGTGTCATATAAAATTCTAACATTTCGTACGATATCCCCATTGTATATGCGTACAACCAATGTTTGGAGCAAAACCCTTTTTCTAGAAGTTGTATTCGCAAGCATACAATCTTTATTAGGAGTGTAATGAGTTGTTGGTTCAGGAGATAGAGCAAAGAGAGATTCTTTATGAATGCTAAAAAAAATTGATATATCAACCACTTTAGGATCGGAATACATCAAAATTTAAGCCCGAAAATAGAATACATTTTTACTCTAAATCCCGTTCCAAATTCTCAATACAGAACGAAAAAGTATAGTGGTTAGCATAATTGCATTGTAGAACTTAGCACTAATGAAACAAAATTAAACTGTAGAAATAATACTGAAATCTCAAATATAATGTAAGTTATTCAGTAAAATATAATTTAGAGTAGTAGATGATAAAATTACTCAAACTGGAGTATATGCACGAATTTAGATCTGAAACAAAAATAAGAAAAATACGACTCACCCAAAGATGACAAACAGATGTATGGTGGATATGAAACAGCAGTATTTATTCAAAATAAAACACATATTATATCATGATATTAATAGTCCATTTCATCGAAGCAAAGCAATTACAGAACATGTAAATTCATTCCTTAAAGATCAGTTCAATTCTAATTATGTTTCACAGCTAAAAGAGTTCACTAAAAAAATGAGATTGTTCTTAACCATTAAAGTTTTCAAAATGTTAATTGGTTATATTACAATTTACTTTGACATTAATATCTGAATCTAAACATCTGAAGAGTTACTGTTGAAGATTGCTTTCATGACAGCACGTTGATAAAGAAAGACTAAATTAACAAACTTTTAATGCTCATGGCAAATGCTGAATTATATCTTATTGAAGAAAAGAACTCGAAATATCTGACGAATTACTGTTGAAGATTGCTTTCATGGCAGCACATTGATGAAGAAAGACGAAATTAACAAATTTTTAATGCTCATGGCAAATGCAGAATTATATCTTATTGAAGAAAAGAACTCGAAATATCTGATGAATTACTGTTGAAGATTGCTAATCGCTGAATACGAAAACATCTTCCATTGTCACTTTCGAAGACTAAAAATGATATATCAGCTAGTTGATGTTATTTCTATACAGCCGGTGAAATCTTCAGAATATGAACATCAAATGTCGATGATGAATTTTAGTTCTGCAAAACTTAATCCGACATCCATCCAAATTTTAGACCTTACTCTCGTAAAAGATTTTTTTACATTGTGTCTGGCCTTTCGGCCAAACACCCTTTTTATACTCGCTAACTACATCCTACTCCAGTAGAGCAAAGTAACCAACTCTCTCAAAATTTGAATTCAAACTCAAACAGATCTTAACCGACGCCTTCGGTCAAACGAACCAATCAGAAAAGGCGAAAAATTCCTCTTCTTCGTTTCGCACCGCTTAACACTCAACCGTAACTGCTAAAAAGCATTAGTGCGACAACTCAACTCTACACACGAACGATACTGGCGAAAGGAAAACACTTACTCCCTAGCAACAAGTAGCGGAAATTAAGATCTTACGTTCACGAATGTTCCAGAAAGAATTTGAATTCCCCCTTTTCCCCACTGAAAAATGCACCCCCTAACCTTGGAATGTCCGCTCGACGACCCCTACAGCAAAATGGGTGACAATTACCTCTTAAGTTGTTGTTTTTTGAACGCACGAAGATGCGATTCAAAATGGCCAGGCATCATAGTGAAAGCAAACGAAGTAAACATTGAAATCAGAGAAAATGTTTAAAAAATCATATCTGCCACGATTTACGTTGAATCTTGCTAGGATTTTGGCAGACTGCATAATTAATTATGTTTAATCTTTTGAATCAATATTAAAACAAAAATAATTAATATTTAAAAAGTAGAAATTATATATTTTAACTTAGAAGAAAAATCGCGGTACTTTACCGGAATCGATGTCAACAAATGGAAATCTTTAATTCTCTATCCAGAGATTTCAATGCATGATTATAATTTAATTTACAAGTGATTATTGATATTGATTTTTAAAAAGTGATTTAATTAGAGAAGTTATTTTTAATTAATAATAATATCTTAGAAGAAAAGTTAAAAAGATTAATTTTAAAAAGATAGAAATTATTGACTGTTTAAATAATAATGATTAAATAATTAATTTAAATGTTAATTAATATGAAAACTTTTAATTAATGATTAATAAGGATTAAATATTTAATTTAAGTAAAATAAATAATGAAAACTATTGAATTTAAAAGTATAAATGGAATGTATCATAACATTTACCCCTAGAATATGGGAAAAAAAATTAAAAAAAAAAAAATTGATGCCAAAGGGGAGAAAATGTAGAATTGAACTGAAAAATAAGCATTACACAAAAATTTTCACAAGTGAAAAATAAAAAAATTTGACACAGCCATCGTTACCTCCATTCCTACAGATGGCGAAGAACATATTTCATATCAGTAGGTACAGAATTAACAATAAATCTGAAATACTTTAACTTACAATCCTTAAAAAGATATCAAAAGTTTTAGAGTCCAAAATGTTGCTACGGAATCACAAAAGATAGTTCCTAGGAACAACAATACCTTTCTAAAAATTTTCTATTTTTTACAGATTCAAACAATTATACTAAGTACATACAAAAATGCAAACATTAAAATTAAGAATATGGATGCAGACAGTAAAATAGAAAACACGATGCAATACAGACGAATATGAGCACAAAATACAATTAATTGAATAATATATATGATGCAAGTACAGTTCTCAAAACACAAATAAAATATATACAAAACAAGAATAGGGTGAGTTTGTAATTAAAACCTGAAATTAAACCTATCTAACCATTGCACTAAAAGATTTAAAATTTTCCTACCAGCAAAAAATGTTGGATATCCATGTGCAGATATAAAAAGTGAAATTCAAAGTCGAATTTCAAAATGCCCCCCAAGAAATGTAAATCAGCAGTTGTACAACACAGCAAAAGAACATACATATAAAAACAGAATGAAATTGTTGTGATGTGATGTTGAGACAAAAATGAAAGTAATTAATCATATATTTAAAACTACAATTTTTTACAAGAGAAAAACTTACGTACATCCCTTACAAACTGTAGTGGTGTCCACAAAAAGTTATTAAAGTGAATTAAATAATCAAATGACTAAATAATTTTGAAAATTGGACACAAAAATTAGAAAATTTCCTTAAAATTATAGATAACTGCACCTTGAAGGACTTGTCAGAAGGGTAGAAATTTGTGATTTATTTTAACCCCAACCAGGCCAAATTTACCTTCCATGTGTGCGCGTTAAAATTTTTTGGAAAAGAATATCTAAATTAAAGAAAAACTTAGAGCAATTGCTCTATCGTATTCTTAAAAATTATAAAAAATCTCCACTCGAACCATATAGGCATGTACATTTCAGAGATTCAGCAACAAAAATTTATATTTATTTATTTATTTATTTTATATTTATCTTTCATTTATTTCATTTTCATATAATATTTTGTCTCAATATTTATTCAATATCTCTTCTGTGTCCTAAAATAATTTAAGTAAAATAAATAATGAAAACTATTGAATTTAAAAGTATAAATGGAATGTATCATAACAAGGAGTAGAATCCTCTTTAGAATTATCGCCTAAATTAATTTTATCCTTTTCTATGCACATGAACTGGTGGTGACTTTTCCCACAATGAGTACAATTAGTTTTAATTTTACAAGCTTTAGCCAAGTGGTTGGCATTGAAGCATCGAAAGCAAGCTCCTTTTTTTAATAAAGCATATTTTCTCTTCGCGAGTGTCATTTTCCATACCGCTCTACAATTTTGACTACGGTGTTTATTTTCGCAAAAAACACACTGTTCTTCCAATTTTTTATCATCTGCATTATACAGTTCGGCCGCCGTAGGAAGGGGAAAATTTTTATCCTTACGATCGAATCTAAGTTCTCTATTTACTGAGACATCTTTACGAAAGAAAACCCACTCTTAGCCAATTTGACCTTTTGCTCCATTTCAACTTCAATTTGTAAAAATTTCATTAAAGAATCTAATTTATTAATTCCCTGATCTTTATCTTTATCATTAACAGATAAAGTGCCAAGATGTCTTTCCCATAATTTAAGAATATCTGAAGGCAATGCTGATTCGACCAATGGATATAAAATCGAAGAATAGTTTTCGCTCGATACTCCTAACATTTTTAATGACCGAAGGTATGTTTCTATTTTATCATACAACTTAACAAGGGACAGTCTCTGACCTTGTCCTAAAGAATTATTAATAACTAATCCTAGTACTTCGCGTATGTATACTTCGATTAAAATATCTGTTCTACCGAACCGTGCCTTCAACGATTGTATCGCCTCTGGATAGCTATCGGCTGTAGGGGGGAAAGATTCAACAATTTCCCTTGCCCTAGATCCCTTTTGGGTAGACTGAATAAGATACTGTATTTTGTCCTCGTTTACAATATCGGGATCTTCGTGGATTTTTTCAAACTGACCCCAAAAAGATAGCCAATTTTTGATATCACCATTAAAGGGCTTAAGCTCTAATTTAGGTAATTTAAATTTTCTTCTTGTGGCCATACTGTCTAATGACAAAGAGGTATCCTGATTGCTCTCTTTTTCTAATTTTTTGATGCATCTAGATAGTTTATTTTTATTTTCCCAGTAATTTATATTATACTTGTCTATTTGCTCATATTCCGAATCGAAGGCGTCTTGTTGACAATTTTTATCTTCAGATAAATTATCTAAAATTTGATTATCTATTAATGAGAGCTCTTCATGTTTTGATTCTAACCTATCTAAAAGAGATGACAGACTATCGATATCATCACATTTAGCCTGCAAAGTATCTTCTATTTCTTTTATCAACTTTGTGAAGTTGGAACGCACCGGCGTCCTTGATTTCTTTAATTTATCCATTCTTAATGTTCAATTCTAGTTAACTAACTTCTAATTAACTTTCTAATCTCTAATTCCAATCATCTACGGAGCCACCGATCCCGGCAGGGATGCCAGTTATGTGGCAACTCCAACTGCCTATAATAAAATTCAGCTGAGGTTGACGACATATAATTAATCAATTTTGATATAATTGATTTCTAAAACTATTTAAAATAAAATCAGTAAGAAACAAATTTTCTTACCTTCTAAGTTCCAAAAAACGGGCATCGGGGCTCCATTGCTTCAATAAAGAACGTCTTTCAGATGATTCGATATATTCCAATATATGCAATATTCACGGGAGAATAATCTTGACTCAAATAAAATTCTGAGATAAATAAACACATCACTATTTAATGACAAATAAAACGACGAACACACATCATTATATACATTTCTAATACGGAGCGACACGCTCTCTTACAATCATAATCATAAACAATACTAAACTGAAACGTTACAGTTCAAAAACGAAAGTTCTAAAAAAAAAAAATATACAAGAACAGTTACAGGAGAGAAGAAAAACATAATGTTGCGCGCACGCGTCAGCTTCATTGTCTCTTTTCAGCTAATCAGAGCACATTCCTACCTCTACATTGCGTAGATGCTTTTTACGTTTCAAAACTTTGAGAAGCAAAGGGGGTTTTGGATGATGCAACAGGAAATGAATTCCCAATTACAACATCTATATTTTAATTAATTGTGTTTTAATATGTATATTTAATTTCAACATAGGTGTTATATTTTACTGTATTATTCTTATTTTATTATTTAATTTGCCAATTTGATCATGGTTTATTTGCAGAGGGGGAAAAAATTGCATTTTGTATGTTATTATACTATCATAAAAAACATTTTTAACAGATCTCCAAAATCTGTAAAATTCGAAAATCCGGAATCGCCGCAGTCTGGCCAATTCTGGATTTTAGAGGTTCAACTGTATCAGTATTACTTGTAATTACAGTAGACTCCCTCAAATCTGCAACCCTAAAATCACACATTGTTTCAGATGTAAATAATGAAACTTGCAGTTAAAATGTAGGTGAAAAATTTATTTTATTTTATTTTATTATTTTTTTTATATTGTTTTGCATACATTTTAATTGAAATTCTGGTTAATATGATTGAACTCATGTTTTCTCGTGATGGAAGCTAAATTTATTTGTGAAAAAATTTAAGATAGCACTGATATAAGTGGCGATCATGATCTTTTTACCAAGTACATTTATGTATTAATCAAACTTTTTGGTTATTAAGTATGGCTAAACATGAAATAAAACTTTGTTATTTTAAGATTTTGATGTGAATTATTAGTGTATATTTATAATGTGAGTTTCACTGAATAATTGAAGAAAAAAATATCTTATCATTATGCATATTTAGTTACGCATTATAAATTATAAACTTGACTTTTACTTTTAATATATTTTTTTTAATTTAATTTTTCTTAATTTTTATTATTTTACTTTATTGGAAGCATTCATTATAATTTCAAGTGCATTATAAAGTTCAAATTACTGTTTAAAAATGTAAACAAAACAGTGACCAGAAATCCGCGAAATTCTAAAATCTGCATAACCTCTTGTTTTGAGCTATGCAGATTTAAGGAAGTCTACTGTAACACTGAAGTGAGTCATTACTTGAGGTTGACTTTAAAACTGACTATCAGGATTACTTGTAATTATTTTGAAAAAAAACAAAAACAAAACAGGACAGTGGTGTTGACACTTAAGGACAGATTTCTTAATAGTATTTCAAAAACTGTATAACATTATAGCTTTTGTACTTTTTTCCATGTATAAAGGAACTAATTGTAAATGCTAATTTAGAACCACAACATATTTAATTCTAAATATATAGGTGTTACGCCACCGTACATTGTTTCTGTATTAATCTATGCTAATTTAATTCATTAATTTCGGTTAATTATACACTTAACTTAATCTTATAATCATTTTTCAGTAAAGTCCTTTTTCTTTCTAAATTTTCAAATATTTCGTTAAAGTAATTTTATTCTGTTATTAAATAATAATATTAATCAATAAATCAAATGTTTTAATTATTAAAATCATTAATATAATATTCAGTTAAAGTAATATCAGTAAAAAGATAAGTTTTTCGCGTGTTAATACAAACAGATACGAAATATTTCTAAGTCCAAAAACGAAAATCATAATTATTAAATATTAAATATTTTGTATTAAAACCATATTCAATCTATAGATAAAAAATTCTACTTCAAGAATCCGTTTATGGTTTTTAAATACGTTATTTAGTTCAGCAGTTATGGCAAGAAATTCTATTTATTCAATTCTCTTTTCAAAGATCGCGCGTTTTGTTTTGCAGAAATATCGACATTTTGATTGCGCATCTTCCCCAAAATACTTGTTGTTTACGATCACGTGACAGGATTTCTCGGAAGAAATAGCGTACAGTTCATTGCACTCCGGCAGAAGACGCGCTCCCATCTCAGCGTCCATCCGGGTACTTTTACGGCGTCGTTGCCATTCAGGAGTAATGATGATTTTTATTCATCTCAACTCTGCGTTGCGTAGCAAACGCTCGATAGCGCTCAATGCTCATTGGCTGAAAGTTAGCTTTCAAAAATCTAACTGACTTTTGAGCACGATGTTTTCAATCACTTGTCAGCGAGGGATTAACACGTTCGGTTGCTCTATTTAAGCTGCGGACCTTCGGGTCCCGCAGAGAAAGTTCGTGTCAACGATGTCAGCTTCAGCAGTCTTCAAAGTTATTGCATTTTAGAGTGAAAACTCTCTAACTAACTTTTATCGCAGCACGGAGATAGCTTAAAACATTTCAAGTAACTTTTCCTGATTGTTAGCAGCTTCATCATAACAACCATTCCGGCCATCATCGATCATCTTAGGCCCGTAGCTTCATCTGTAATAAGTGGTTTTAACATCCAGCTAAGCTTCGCTAAATTTTTTTTAGCCTGTAATCTCCAGTAACGGAGATAGCTTGATACATCTCAAGTCACCTTTCCTGATTGTTAGCAACTTCATCAAACAATCCATTTCGGCCATCATCGATCATCGTAGGCCCGTAGCTTAATCTGTAATGAGTAGTTTTAACATCCATCTAAGCTACGCTAAATTTTTTTTTAGCCTGAAATCTCCAGTAATGTGTACATCTACCGACGTTGAAGTTCTGTCTCTCCCTCTTTGAATTCATTCAGCCTGCTCAATCTATCATCTAGGTTCCGTTGTAAGCGATTTTAATTTCACCTCTCTTCATTGTGTCTCTTCAAGCAATATGCCGAAATTGTCTAGCTTCATATTTTTACTGTAAGAGTTCCACTTCAAAAATTCATTTCATCATAGTGACTTATCTCAATGTCTTTACGTTATTTCATACAAGAACTTTTGATCTGATAATCCTAATTGATCCTAATTTATAAACTTACGTCGATGCAGCGTGGTCCTCTACAAATGAATTTACCATAGTCATAGTTCCGAAATCCTGATATAGAAATATGTAGATTCAATGTAATGATATAAAAATTTTAAATGTTTGTTGTTTTGGTTGGCCAACTACGCTTTATACATGTTTATGTGTTGTTTCGTCAATAAAAGTCCATTTGTATTATACGTCAGTTGCTTCTTTGTTTTGTCAAGACATGGGTGAGTGTTACTTTAATTTACTTTACATCTTAATCTAAGAATCGACTTCATATCTTAACTATTTTCCAAATTATCTAGTGAAGTTTATTTAATTGTTGGTTCGGCCTTTTCTTAAATATTTTTCAAGTTAGTACTGTTATGTCGATTATTGGGTTAATTGTCACTTTACGATCACGTGCCGTGACTTTGTTTTGGATTGGCATTTTTTAAAGCATTTCTTTAGTTCTTTTAACTTCATTAATTTTTGCATCTCTATTTTCAAAATTACTTTCAATCTTTAATTTTTCACACCAATCCGAAACGACGTGACAATAGGTTCTTTCAAATTTCAGAGTCAAAAAACTAGGTTTGGGGACAACCAAGGGAATGATATTTTTATTGTATTTTTCTATTTTTAAAATTTATTAATATATATTTTTATGAATTAGTATAGTTAAAAGATAGAACACAAGTGTAGCTTAAAATGAAAATACTTCTTTACCCTTTCCAAAGAATGATCCGTATTATTTTTAGTAACTGCTCTAAATGTATCTTACAGTTAAACTTGTTTAATACGAGCACGGCTAAAATGAGTACACAGTTAAAATAAGCAATTTGCATGTTAAAAATGGTTCATTATTTAAACTATGTTAAGATTTTCACACTTTTTATGAGCTACAAAAGCAGGATCATGGCTAATACAAGCAAAGCATCTGTTCATTTCAAAGCAATTTTCGGCAAAAAGTAGGGTAGAATTAGGAAAGAAATCCCTTTCTTATCAAACACTGTTTTCTCTCAGTGATAATATTTCTACATTACAACTGTCTGTTAAAATGTAGTAACTTATCAGTTTTACCAGACGGAATTTCAACCTCCAAGGCTACCACCCACACATACCCAAGGATATATATACAAAGGAATGTCCTGAGGTCTTGAAAGAATAAAAGAAAGAAGAGGTGATAAGGACATTTCAGATACAATCCCTTTGTAAGATTTACAACTCATCTGTTTAAAGGAAGAAACATAGAAGGAAACGAACACGATGTTACGCTTTTGCATTATTGGCTTGTACATTAAATCACATTGTTTGGCAATTACCATAAATGGTCGACAAGAAAGTAAACAAAGTCCCTCCCCCTCCCCTCCCCCCAAAAAGGATAATAATAATAATAATAATCTTTAAGAAGAGCATTTCCATCAACAATTGTTTTTCCATATAAAGAATTTTGTTGAAAATGAAACAAACAAAAGGCAGGTGGAATGGGGCCTACCACTTAGTTTCTTTGTAGTAAAAAGTTTTCTTTTTTTTTCTTATTAAGTTCATTTTGGTTCATTTTTTCATTCTTAAAGTCATTTTTTTTCATGGCTTTTAACGGACCTCTAGCTTAAATATACTCTATTAATGTCTTTTATCAATTATCTGCATTTAAATAAATATTGACTATGTGGGTATATTTTCTGAAAACAGCTAATCGTGCTACATTGAATCAAGGTTTAATTGGATCAGAATTCCACTTTTGCAAATGCCTAAAATGCAGTTTTCTATCATCCACATGATGGAACACCTTGCATATATAGTTTTACCTACACTGATCTCAATAAATGCCAGACCGAACATCTTCATGGATTTCTTACTATATTGTTCTGTTAAAAAATTATTTTCAAATGATGAAAAAAGAGCCATATTATATCTTCAAAAAATACTCAGAATTTTCTGGATAACACGATAATTTATTGGTAATAATTTGTTTACATTTATATAGTTTATTTTCTTGTTTCAATAAAATTTTTATTCATTTACATTTTTTTATAGTCTTTCAGTTGTAAAATTGACCTATCACCGTACTTAGAAATCAAAGCACCTTTTGAATCGAATTCCGAGAAAACCAGCATTCAATCTTCTTTGTCATCATTATCAGAAACTTTCAGCAACAATCAGACTTCACCTTCTAATGCAGAACAACAAAATGGCATTAGTTCACAAGGTAAATTTTTAACTGATTTTTTATATTTAAAGAATATAAATATTGTAAATCCTTTAAATTGGATTTAATGAAAAAGAACCCAGTCATTCTGTAGATTTATGCAACCTGTCAGAACAGAATCAAAATATTTCCTGCCAATCTGTGACAGCAGTCCTTTTAGTATTAGAAAATAATCTGCAAAGCAGTTGATTATAAAATGATTTCACTCTCTAAACTCTGATCGAACTTCACCTTCCCTTGTAAATGCAATAAGTTTTAACAGTGACTATGATTCTGATTAAAAACATGATTTCATTTAAGATTTAAGAAAGTTTAAATGAAAAATCTTGTTATTATAAAATAAATCTTAATTCTATGAAGAATAAATAAATAAAATATTGCACAGTACTGAAGCTACCAAGTTTATGAATAATTTGAGCAAAAATCACTGCAAGAAAGAGGGGGAAGAATTATAAAAATATTGAGAGTGAAAGCACTCTCAGTGAGTATTACACAAAACAATAATTCTTCATATAGTAGCAATAGATTTTGAACTAATATAATTGTCAAATTTAATTTTGATTCAACAGTGACTTTGGAAAATATTGCTTTATTATTATTATTATTATTATTATTTTAATAGGGATTAGCAGTTCTGCAGCTTGAAACAAAAATTAATGATAAACTTAATGAGAATTTTATTTGGTATGGTATTAACAAGAAATTTTTATTTTAGATGTATCTTATTGATAAAAAAGCTTCGTACTACTTCAATAAGATTAGCAATATTATTTTACACCTTATAACATAAAATTTTACGTTACTGCATTTTGAAACAGGTTGTTTGATGGGAATAAATTTTCAATGAAATCTTAATTTAAAGGAATATGCTGCTTTTTTAATAAATAAATGAAATAAAATAAATAAATAAACTGCATTTACAAGGAAAGATGATACGTAGATAAGGCTATTTTTTAGTCATGTTAGGCCAAACGTTTGTTTTATTTTTGTAAGATTTTTCATAAAATTTAGGGTCTAAATTTTAGGGTCATAATTGATAAACACTCGAAAGTATTCTGTTATATTATGGTTATTATGGGGAGTGGGTGGGATGTTTAGAGTGTATTTTAATTATAGTACACTACTTCAAACACAATGAAATTGATGTACATTACTGAGGTGCATTACAACAATTTTTCTATAGAATATGGAGTGTGTAGCATTTATCTTTCATTTACAGAAACACCTAAAATAATTCGGTTGCAGAACTGTCTATGAACATTAATTGCTGGAGTTGTATTTTCAGTCGTGGAATGCATTTTCAAGTTTAAATTTTAGTATATTATGTGGTGTGCATAATTTTTATAGATGATATATAAGTTTTATACAAAGAATTTGTAAGCATTGACACCTATGGGCACGAATTGATTAAAACTTTAACTCTGTTACATATGTTCCATCTGAACTATATTTTGTATACTAGGAGATGTTTGTAGAATATAAATAAAGTCATATACAGGACTGTACAAAAGAAATTGGATATGTAACCATTTATGGGTGATGATTCTTGGAAGTATGCTTTTAGTTGTGTTATGCATTTTATAGCTGAATTAAATTTTAACATACTAAATGGTGCATATACAAATCTGTAGATCACACACAAGGCTGTACAAAAGAATTCGATTACATTACAGTCTATGGATAGAAATTGTTGAAAATAAATTTTTATCTGTATTATGCATTTTCCAGCTGAATTAAGTTTGAAGTATGAAAAATTATAAATCTGAGCAAAAAATTTGAATACCTTACCAACTATGGGCAATAATTGCTGAAATTGAGTTTTCAACTATGTTACAGATTTTTTTCTTTCATTGTATCAAAAGATGAAGTTTCGTTAAAGTATTCTGGAAGCTGGAAGTGTTTCATAATCTCTGCATAACACATGATTTTTCTTGTTATTTTTATTTAAATGATTTGTTTCATAAGAATATATCAGTAGTATTCTTATTATGACTGTTTATTAATTTTGTGATTGATTATGCTAAAACCTGTAGATTCATTTTATTATAAAAATTTTGTGCCAGAGTTGTTTGATGAATGCATTTATTCTCAAATATTTTGATATACTGATATTTCTCTTTATCACAAGTGTTAACTAAGTTAGAGAGGCATATTTTAATGAAATTTTGTTTAATCATGCATACGTCAAAATCATTTTTGTATTTATTGTTCATCCTATATTTAAGTTGTGAGATTACATTTATTTATTTAGCAACTATTATATTAAATCCATGAAGATGTCAGTATAACTGAAACAAAGTAAAAAATAATTTATTTAATATTGATATTCTTATATAGATCCTAATTTAAATGAAATGGAAGTAGATGACAGTGAAAATGAAGTTCCCAATGTTTTAGTTTTGCCCCAAGCTGATGTTCCAACTAACGCTCTTTCTATATATAATGATTCTACATCTAGTACTCGAAGAACTAAACGAAAGAGGAGCGAATTAGCAGAATTAAGTGATTTTGTCTCTAAGAGGCGTTCAACAAGGGTAAATGTTTTTTGCTTTTTAACTATCAAAATTTCTGTGTGTTTTATTTTCTAAGTATTTAAAATGATATAGTTGAATGATATCTTGTTTTTAAAAAATGTGCATGAAATTGAGTAACACTGAAAAAAAGAGGAAGATTTTTTTTCTTCTTTTATTCATACTATTTCCTGTAAAAAAAAATTAAATTTGGTTTTAAAATTCTTATTTCAAATTAAATACACTTTATTTTGCCCACCATAATTACAGGCATTTAAGTCTATTTCATTTTTTTTTTAAATATAAGGATCTGAAAAATCATGCTAGGGCTTAATTTCTGATTTGGTCTTATTTTAAGAGAAACACAATACAGTCAAACCTCGTTAACATGAACACGCTTAACGCGACTTACTTTTAGCACGAACTGTTTCTGATTGCCCTGTCCAGTTGTATGTAATGTATTTAAATTCGGATAACACGAACTACTTTTAACATGAACAAAAAAAGTTCCCCCTTAAGAGTTTGCGTTAACGAGGTTCGACTGTATGAAAATCTGTTATGTTCTCATTTTTTAAGTTTCAATCATTAATGACTCATATTAATTTGATTTGCAAGAAGCCATAAATTATTATTTCGTTATTTCTTTTAACTTATCTTTTATATTTCATATAAATTTAAGTTGCTGTAAAATTTTAAGTATTATTTTTATTAAAAAAAATTATAAAACATTTTTATTTGTTTTTCTTTCTTTTCTTTCTTTTTTTTTTTTTTTTTTTTTTTTTTTAATTCATTTATAGAAATATTTTTTTAGCTGTTTTTAGGAAGGATGAATCATTTTGAAGTTGGTTATTTTTCAATATTTTTTTCAGCTCAAACCTTACCTAAGAAAACCACTAGTTTAAATTGAGTTAGTTTTGTCAAATATGTAGTTAATTTTTTATTTATTAAAATTTAAATATCTTATCATTTTAGAACAAAATTTTAATTGCTTACAAATTTTCTGGAATTGAAAATTATTTTTAAGACATTGAGACCCAGGTGTTTGTTCATTATTTGGGTCTAAAAACCCAGTGTTTTTAGGAATTTTTTAACCCTCTGAGTGCCATTAACAAAATATCTCTGTTTCACATTTAAGAATACTTTTAAACAGAGAGTTAGATATATCATTCTTAGTAATTTTGGGACAGCTTAAAGCATTTAATGGCTGTCACTCAAGGGGTTAAAGAAACATGGTTTAAGTCTGAAACCATGTCTTCTAGTCATGTAGTCTAGTCTAAGTCTAGCTCAGACTTAGGGTTTCAAAGTGTTAAAAAAATGGATAACATTTAACCACCCCATGGAATCATGTAACTTTCAAAAACCTTGGAATGGAAGGTTAGTAAGTAGATCATGAATATGTTCAAAATAAAAATTTCTATATGTGTAATCTAAAACAGAATAACAAATGAAGCCTAAAAATATTGCCAAGATATTCATTGATTCTAAATATAATTATGATAAATATTCCATTTCATATATTTTATGTACAAATAATGCATAAATAAATTCATATGCTTTTAATAGGTACGGAATCCTGCTGTCAAAAAGCCTCAAGATAATACAAATTACCAAGAGCTTCTACATAAATTTTTACCTTCAAAGTTAATGTGAGTTTTATTCATATTTCTTTTCCATTCTAGCAAAATATTTGAGATAGTTTTTCTTTTCTTCATTAATGTACATATCGCTTGAGATTTATTGTATACTAGCGGCCCTCCCTCGCTTTGCTTCAGGTTAACCTTGAAAACCTTCATCTCTTTGTGTTTTCTCTAGACCTTTTTAATGTGTACAATAATTAGTGCATTATTTTGATAAATCTTGTAGGGTTCAGCCTGCGTTTGCAATGTATAAGCGGAAAAAATGAAATTATTTACGACATCACATTAAAAACCTCAAAAATAACAGTATTTCTCCACTATTTAATGGATATACATATAAACCTTCCTCTTGAATCACTCTATCTATTAAAAAAAAAACCGCATCAAAATCCGTTGCGTAGTTTTAAAGATTTAAGCATACATAGGGATATAGGGACAGAAAAAGCGACTTTGTTTTATACTATGTAGTGATGCAAATTGTAACAATTTTCAAAAAATACAAGCATAAATTTATAAAAATAAATAAATAAATAAAAAATAAACAAATTTTGTGTGTCAATTGTTCATTTATTAATGTATTGTTACTTAAATTTCTTGTGCATTTCTTTTTCTTTTAAAAACATATAAAAAATTTGAACATATTATCATTTGCAGTCTCTATAAAATGACAGTATATATCTGATATAGATCACAGTAATATCTCTCTTGAAAATGGTTATCTTATTATTTTTTTTGATGGACACATCAAAAGTAGAATTATATTATCATTTACAGTGATGATTGTTTGAATAATTCCTATGATACTTTATATTGTACTAATATGTGTATTATCATAATACAAGGAATATATCTCAATAATTGTCATGATTTAAAAAGTTGATGCAAAATATAAAGATCTACAATATTTGGCATTTAATTGTAAGCAGCTGTAGCAAAATATGCAAACTCATGAAAGTACTATGTAGGTCCAATTTTCAATAATTGCATGATGGTCAAAGTTTGAAATTCCCAATTCAAATATGTAGTAAAAAATGAATTAAAGAAATTTGCAATGAGAGTTATGGTGGTGCAAGAAATAGTGTAAAACCTCTGAAAATGAAATCATCTATCTGTAATGGAATCCTGCGTTAAACAAACAAAGAAAAGAATTATGATCCCTGTAAAAATAATACAATTCATTAACAGTAGATGGTGAACCTTCTAAGATGTAAACTTGTATAAACTGGATCCCCCCACCCTCCCCCCTGTTCCTTGAGATCTCATCTTAATAGATTTTATTGTACCTTACTAGCTGGCTCCGCCCGCTAGCGGGACCCTAATTTACATCGGTGCCTGGAATTGTAGAAAATCTCGAATCTTGTAAAACCTCGAACCGGACGAACCTCTGACCCGGGTCCCCGCTGCCTTCGGCATCGTATACCGGTTGTGCTACGCACGCGCCGGATAATCCCTTAATTTGCACATTCAACAGTACAAACCTCTAACCGAACGAACCTCCGACCCTGGTCCCCGCTGCCTTCGGCACCGTATACCGGTCGTGCTACGCACGCGCCGGATAATCCCTTAATTTGCACATTCAACAGTACAAACCTCTAACCGAACGAACCTCCGACCCTGGTCCCCGCTGCCTTCGGCACCGTATACCGGTCGTGCTATGCACGCACCGGATAATCCCTTAAATTGCACATAGAATAGTATAAACCTCTAACTGAACGAACCTCGGGCTCGGGTCCCCGCTGCCTGCGGCACCGTATAGCAGTCGTGCTGCGCATGCGCTGCAGTATACGTTAGATTACTTTAATTATGATGTTTGGAATCAGTTTGGTGGAAATCCGTAACATAGTTTCTGAAAGAAGTATAGAAACGGACTACAGTTAAAAGAAAAAAGCAGGGGGGGGGGGATGACACTGCTTTTCCTTAAACAACTTATTTAGACTACCTGAGTTCTAGTTCAAAGACAGTGAGCTGTAGAAAAACTTAAAACTAAAAAAAAAAAAAAAAAAAAATCTGTAACGGGCGAAGCCCGCTTTTCCCTAAAGATACTCGTAATGCAGTTTTTAGGGGCAGCCTACTTCTTAAAATCATATCTAGCTGGCACTGTCATAGAAATCTTTCTTTTGCTTTAATTATACGAATAATGATGATTAATTATACAATTAAATAATATATCGTCTTGTAATGCAGATATGAGAATAATTTTTAGATATTCTGAAAGCAGAAACAATTTTGAGTCGCCCTGTAAAAGTTAGGAATTACTGCGCCCCTTACATTCGGAGATGGGGCGCCCCTCTGAAAAAACCCAGTTGAAACCCACGTGACCTCCTTCAGAGAAAGTGCACCTCGGCTCTGGAAAATCGATCCGACGATCGTCTGGCCACGTGTCTGCGATCTGGCGTTCACAGTGCCAAAAGAAATGAAAAATTATTTCTTATCTATCGATTTTTAAAGGATTTTTTCGGTTCTAATCGTCGTACTGAGATGATTTTTCGAATTTATGAAAGCAAATGCTCTCGTGAATCTGTCTGTCCAATTTCCGAATTTCTGTACCACCGACTTCATTGTTTTTCAAAAGCACACTGGAGCGATGAATACAGGCCGGTCACGTGAAAATCCCCCCGAAGACCTGCGGCGGCGGAGAATAAAATCATTTCGCAGCCGTGTCTCCAGCTGTCTGACATTCCCAGCGCTGAAAGAATTCAAAAAATATTTTTTATCGATCGATTTTTAAAGGATTTTTTCGGTTCTAATCGTCGTACTGAAATGAATTTTCGAATTTATGAAAGCAAATTCTTTCCTGAATCTGTCTGTCCGATTTCCGAATTTCTGGACCCCCGACTTCCGAAGATACCGGTCAGTTTAAAAACCTGCGCTGCGGTTTGGGGCGCTTAATTTGCTCTGCGGCAAACCCGCTGCCTTTTCGTTCCCCGACCCGAGAGACTGGCAACCCTTGCCGGAGGCGAAAATTTGTGGTTTTCCTTTCTTTTCCAAGTTCGGTTTCGGTCCGTAATTAAAACACTTTCGTTGATTAATAACTCTCCGGGTCCGGGTCTGAATCCCGACCTGATCGAAACTTGAGCACCGCACTATTTTTCCGAATTTTTCGGTCCGCGTCCGCCGCCGGTGCGTCGATTAGTCCCGGAGCCTTTGCGTGTACAGCGGGGAGTGCACAGACAGACAGAAACACACACAGACGTTTACCGTTCTTAATATTAGGGATTTTTAATTTTCATAATTTAAATAAATCAAAGGCATTGGTAATTGATTTGCATTATTGTGATTAAAATGGAAATACAATGAAACCTATGAAAATGGCATCTGCCTACAATGAAATCTTGGCTTAAATGCAAAAATTGCATGGTCCCTATGAAAATAATACAATTATTTGTTCTAAGATGGAAACCATTCTAAAGGGGGATTTCCCCACTCCCCATTCCTGAGCAATTCTGTTTTAGCAGGCTCTACTGCATAATGCATTTCTCGATTCTGTGTGATAATCTAACAATTCACACTCAGAAGATCACATCTGATCTGAGATATCCATGAAATTTTGTTGTTGGTGGTGGTGCATACCTCAGAACTGAAAATAGTTTTCTTAGAATTGAAATATTTGTTTCCTTAAAATGCATTAAAAAATTCATTCTGTATCTTATTCACCAATACAAGGAGAAATTATTTTGTGTTTTTGATGAATAAATGTATTTGGTGAGGTGGTTCTCACAGAGCCATAATGACTTTTGATGTGACTTTGGCGGTAGTGATCTTTAGAGTATTAACAAATAAATCGAGCTTATTCAAAAACATTTAGTAAGTTTTAACTAAATGTTTTTGAATAGGCCTCTGAATAAATGTTTTTTTCCTATCCATAAGTAAATCATAAATCATTATATACAGGGTGATTATAAAAAAACTATCCCGATATATGAGTCCTTAACTGTCACACCATTCACAGAAACTGACTGAAATTTTGGTTTTAAGTATTTTGAGGTATGCACTCAAGAATCGTATGAAAAACAACAGTTAAACTCTAACAGTTACGGTTCAAGTGACAAAATTTTGAAATTTTCATATGGCAACACCTATTTTTTTATTGGAATGTGATCTTCATAGTGAAAAACCATAAAAAGCGTTGAAACGGTACCTGTAACACGAAAATTGCTGGCGCTAGAGAGACTAAGAAGAAAAGTGAAAACAACCAATAAAGGACAGAGTAGCAACAGAAAGTAAAACATTTTATTATTCAGTGCTATCCACCATCTGCCGCATGCAAACGTGTCTTCGTGTGTGACGTGGAAAATTTGTGAAACACAAAAAAATGTTTTGTTTTCTGTTGATTCTCTGTCCTTATTCGTTGTTTTCAGTTTTCTTCTTAGTCTGTCTAGCGCCGGCAGTTTTTGTGCTACAGGTGCCGTTCCAACGCTTTTTATGGTTTTTCACTATGAAGATCACATTCCAATAAAAAAAAATAGGTGTTGCCATTTGAAATTTTCAAAATTTTGTCACTGTAACTGTAACTGTTAGAGTTTAACTGTTGTTTTTCATACGATTCTTGAGCACATACCTCAAAATACTTAAAACCAAAATTTCAGTCAGTTTCTATGAACGGTGTGACAGTTAAGGCTGCTCGTCAGTAAACTTCCCGATTCCCCTCGCTAATGTTATTTCTATGGGCATAGGATGCATTCGTATTTTTAAAATATCTCCTCGGAAAATTAATATTTTTAACTTCTGTTTTCTTTGTACCGTTCTTAAAGAATGTCTCTTTTTTTCGTAGTTGTCAATTTTTTTCTAAAATATATACTTAATTTTATATGAAATGTTAAAATCGTATTCAGTTTCGCTAAGATTTTAACACATAAAAATATAAATTAAGCACATAGTTTAGAAATATTTTGATAACTAAGAAAAAAGGAGACATTCTTTAAGAACAGTACACAGGAAACAGAGGTTAAAAATATTAATTTTCCGAGGATATATTTGAAAAATACGAATACATCTTATGCCCATAGGAATAACATTAGTGAGGGGAATCGGGAAGTTTACTGACAAGCAGCCTTAAGGACTCGTATATCGGGATAGTTTTTTTATAATCACCCTGTATTTTCAAGTTGGAATTTTTAAGACTTTACAATAATCAGTAAATTAAAGCCCCCCCCCCCCCACACACACACACAAAAATAAATAATAATAATAAATGATAATAATAATAATGAAATATATATATATATATATATGTAAATACAGTTGGCAAGAATCAATATCATTTGTGATAATTGTCAATCATATACTTTTTCAGCAATATTTTTTTATTAGTTCTTATTTTTTCCATAAGTTACAAAAGAATTTCAATTTTCATTTAGATTATATCTTTTTGTATGATAACAAAGCATAATATTCTTACTTTCTTTTATATTTTATCTGAAACTTTTTTTTTGCAGTAGAATCTTTATTCCCTGTTTCTTGCAGCATTTAAAAAACTTAGAGAAGTGATAAATATAAATAATGTGGAATTCTTTTTTTTTATTTTCATCTTTTAAAATATTCATAAGCTATAAAAGATATATTGATATAAAAATTTAAATGAATTGTTTGAAAAAGCTAGTAATTATGGTTTAAATATGTATATTTTTGTTTAAAATGAAGGAATAAAATTCAAACATTTAGAAAGTAAAAAAAGTTTCTTTTTAATTTGGGGATGAGGACCTTTTTTAATGATGGGGGGGAGATTGGGGATGAGGAGCTTTTTCAAACAATTCATTTAAATTTTTATATCAATATATCTTTTATAGCTTATGAATATTTTAAAAGATGAAGGTGGTGGGTGATACTTAAATCATCAATTATATGTATAGTGTGTGTTTGTGACATTAACTGATTATAATTTTCTTTACTACAAAAAACAATGAATGTGGGACAAAATATTTTAAAATTATTTATGCAGATTTCATTTAAAATGTGAAAATATGATTTGTAATGTGGCCATTGAATGTAAGGGTCTGCATCAGAAAGTGAAAATAAGAAAGGAAGAATTAAGGCTCTATTATGTTTTATGTTATGATATTTATGGCATTATTATACAATTGACTTGTGATAATTTGACCTTGGTTAATTCAAATTAATCCCAAATTAGTCCCAAAAATTTTGTGTTAGACCTAATGTTAAAATTAGTTCATTAATTCAAGTTTTTTTAATAACATTAATTAAAAAGAAATCTTGTTTTCTTCTGTAGATACAATATTAACACATTGTTGGCTGGTAATGAATATATTCGTCTTTTCAAATCTGCCAACTTTTATGTCTTTTTGTTACCACAAATTTTGAAAAATTCAGAAATCTTTGGCTTATTTAATTGTTGAAATCTGCTATTAAATAAGGCAAAAATATTTTTTTAAATATAGTGGTAACAAAAAAGCATTATAAAAAAGTTATTTTATATTAAATTGCTGGTCAACAAAGTATTAATAGAGAATAATATGTAACAGTAAAGTGCTTATTAAAAGTTATAATTTGAAATGACAAAAATTGAAGTGACTCATCAGTTTTCCAAGCATTTCATTGGCTGTTCTGGGAGATCCTAAAACACCACAGGCAACAAAATTGCCGACAATAAAAAGTTGCTTGGTTTTCTACTAACTCTTTTGAATCCATAGGTTTAACATGGTGTCACCTGAAATTAGAGGCAACTTTGATGCCTCGTATAATAGCACTTTAAGTAATGATTTAAGAAAATCTGGGAAATTAATTATACTATTTCAGGAAAAAAGTCAGAAAAAATAACTGAAATGATTTTGGGTCAGATGATGAGACTCCCAGCTTCTTTTAAACATCCTAATGTAAAATCAGTAATGTACACAATTAATATTTTTAAAATTTGTATTCAGATGGAGACACAGGAGAGAAAGAACTGAAATATTTATTCAAAATTTAAATTTTGGCTGATAAACACAGGGATAACAAATTACAACAAACATTACTTCAACTTTTTAGGTAGATTTCGTAAGAAATACTACCTATTACATTCTCACCTAAGTTGGAAATTTTGAAAAATTTTTGCAGATCTACGCCGATCATGACTCCCAGAACCCAAAACCACCCCCAGTTCAAAAGTTTATATATCTATCTATCTATCTATCTATCTATCTATCTATCTATGTCACTTTTTTCTGACCACGATAACTGGAAAAATTCTGCATAAATCTTTTCCAAACTGATACATAAAATCAAGGGTCATAAAATCTCGGTCAAGTTCGTTAATGGGCAAAATCGAACCAAGGGGGGGGAAAATGGGGGGGGCTTTTTGTGAAAACAGAAAAATCCACATAATTTCTTTATTATTATACGTATCGAATCCGTTTAAAGTTATTATTACTTCTAGGAAAAGGGCCGAAAATGTATGTATGACAGATTTTTGATATAATTAAAAATGGCCCCAAGGGGGAGAAAAAAGGGGGGTTTTAGAAGAAAAAAAATCATAGCTTCGTCAATTCACAAGATATCAAATCCGCGTAAATTTATTATTAATCCTCTTAGTATTATCTAAAACTTTTATATTGACATGTTTTTTATAGGACCAACCGTTATAGCAAAAAAAAATTAAAAACAAAACAAATCCCTGCCGGCTCTGCCTGCAAACAAGTTATTTTTCGAAGTAGGCGGTTCCAACTCCCGCATCTTTTCGAAACTGATACATAAAATCAAGGGTCATAAAATCTCGGTCAAGTTCGTTAATGGGCAAAATCGAACCAAGGGGGGGAAATGGGGGGGCTTTTTATGAAAACAGAAAAATCCTCATAATTTCTTTATTATTATGCGTATCGAATCCGTTTAAAGTTATTATTACTTCTAGGAAAAGGGCCGAAAATGTATGTATGACAGATTTTTGATATAATTAAAAATGACCCCAAAGAGGGGGGGGGGAAACGGGGGTTTTAGGAGAAAAAAAATCATAGCTTCGTCAATTCACAAGATATCAAATCCGCGTAAATTTATTATTAATTTTCTTAGTATTATCTAAAACTTTTATATTGACAAGTTTTTTATAGGACCAACCGTTATAGCAAAAAAAAAAATTAAAAACAAAACAAATCCCTGCCGGCTCCGCCTGCAAACAAGTTATTTTTCGAAGTAGGCGGTTCCAACTCACGCATCTTTTCGAAACTGATACATAAAATCAAGGGTCATAAAATCTCGGTCAAGTTCGTTAATGGGCAAAATCGAACCAAGGGGGGGAAATGGGGGGGCTTTTTGTGAAAACAGAAAAATCCTCATAATTTCTTTATTATTATACGTATCGAATCCGTTTAAAGTTATTATTACTTCTAGGAAAAGGGCCGAAAATGTATGTATGACAGATTTTTGATATAATTAAAAATTGCCTTAAGGGGGTGAAGGGGGGTTTTAGAAGAAAAAAATTCATAACTTCGTCAATTCACAAGATATCAAATCCGCGTAAATTTATTATTAATCCTCTTAGTATTATCTAAAACTTTTATATTGACAAGTTTTTTATAGGACCAACCGTTATAGCAAAAAAAATTAAAAACAAAAAAAAATCCCTGCCGGCTCCGCCTGCAAACAAGTTATTTTTTGATGTAGGCGGTTCCAACTCCCGCATCTTTTCGAAACTGATACATAAAATCAAGGGACATAAAATCTCGGTTAAGTTCGTTAATGGGCAAAATAAAACCAGGGGGGGGGGGGGGGGGCTTTTTGTGAAAACAGAAAAAAACCCATAATTTCTTAATTATGATACGTATCGAATCCGTTTGAAGTTATTATTACTTCTAGGAACAGTGCCAAAAACTTATGTATGACAGATTTTTGATATAATTAAAAATTGCCTTAAGGGGGGGAAGAAAGGGGGGTTTTAGAAGAAAAAAATTCATAACTTCGTCAATTCCCAATATTTCAAATCCGCTTAAATATATTATAAATCCTCTTAATATTATCTAAAACTTTTATATTGACATGTTTTTTATAGGACCAACTCTTATAGCAAAAAAAAAAAAAAAAAAAAAAAAAAAAAATCCTTGCTGGCTCCGCCTGCAAACAAGTTTCATTTCGAAGTAGGCGGTTCCAACTGCAGCATCATCACAAAAAGGTCATTTCTTCCGCAATTCCCGACAAACAGGCACCCCACGTTCTGCGTCTTCGAAATCTACCTGTGCCTGTAGGCCGAGCCGTCAGGGATTTTTTAAAACTGTAATATTTTTCATTAAACTTTTCAATTCATAATATATGTAAAAAAAAAATTTTGCTTTATTTCTATTATTATGATTTTATTTAGGATAAAGGTAAGGTATTTTTGACTTTTTAAACTTATTATACTTCTAAAAATTTTAATTTTAAAATGTAATATGTTTAAAACAATTTGAATTATAGAAAATGTACCTTTTGTAATATTAGGCAAGTATTTTTACTTTAGTGATAGCATTAAAACTAATTTTGTTTTTAAAATCAGATAATTGCAACTTTTTTTCAGAATTTCAGCATTTGTACTAATGAGTGTCAACTATTTACTATAATTTTGATTGTTTATTTAGTGGAGATGGTAAATTTGACGAACAAGACTATGACAGTGACAACTTTTCTCAAGATAAGTCTAGTGGTGATCACACATATGGACAGTGTGCTGAGAAAGAAAAAAGAGGTAATTATTTGACTCATATTATTATTATTATTTGTTTTTCTCTGATGATTAGTTTTGTTATACATTATGTGTTATATATTAGGTATGAGAATTTTTTTTTCTGTGGTAGAGTTTTTCTTTTTTCCATTTCACAACAGAGTTTTATTTAACATTTTAAAATGTATACACTTAAGTTATCCTTTTATGTATATCTTCGGCACATGACAATTGCAGTTTTTTCCCCCAAAAAAGTTATATTGCATATTTTTTTTTTCCTTGACAGCTTTTGATTTTTTTAAAATGTTTATCTACTTTGATGCCATATATTGCATTAAGTATTAAAGTGAAATTAATAGGAAATAAAAACTTTTCTAAATAGTCTGTACCATTTTTTTGCTAATGTAATTAACTTTCATTTACAATATTCATTCCATTAGTGAATCTTTTCATATTATGGTTAAGAAAAATTTGTCATCAAAGATAGTGTAACTTTTTACAATATTTTTTCTCTTGTTTTGCTTATGAATTTCAGGTGTCGATGCAGGATTTTTTTCTTTGGATCCATTTTGTGAAAAGTAAAAAGTTATTTTTGCGAAATTTATTATTATTTTTCTTAGGGTCCATTTTGTGAAAAGTAAAAGTTATTTTTGTGAAATTTATTATATTTTTGTGAAAAGTAACATTTTGTAGCAAAAGATGAAATCAAGTTACACTTTGAATTTATTAATAATAACTTCTTTAAGTCCTTCTGCAAAAACTTTCCTTTCTGGTGAACTTGTTTTGTTTGCAAATTACCCATTTTTAAAACCAAACAAATACTTCATGAAGAGTATGTTTTTGTGGAATGGAATTTTGTGAAGGGGCCCAAATTTTGCCTAGATTGACCCCTGAAGTTATTGGTATGTATAGTATTAAATGGTGTTTAACTTTTTATTTGTTGATTGTAGGTGATTTTAGAATTTTATTTTTATGTGCCTAAAATTTGCATACATCGTAAAATTAATTGTGTTTTTATTTTTTCATTGAATAAAGCTTTATTTTGACTTTTCAATAAATAAATGTTGTTTTAAAATTCGAAACAAATGCTCATCATTACATTTATTATTAAAAAATTTAATTGATGGATGCTTTCTAAGAAACTCAACAAAGGCTACTTAGAATTTAATAAGAATTAAGTTTGCTTTTCAAAATTCCCTAATCTATGTTTCTTTTCTTATTTATTATTTTAAATATATTAAAGAAAAATATTTTTTTATTGAATTAATATCCTTTAATTTTTAAAAAAAATATTCTAAATGTGTATTGGGAGGATTTTAGCATACATAATTATAGAATCTACTAGTATTGATCAAAATTATAGATTATTGATTTATTTTAATTGCCTTTCATTATAATTTATAATTATTATGTAGTATTTATTATTATTATTATATAACTTCCTGTTCATTGTACTTAACATTTTTCAAATATTAATTATTACAGATACTTCTGATCCTTCTAATCCTAATAATTTGTGTGCCACAGAAAAACAAGAAGTTTCTGATTTTATCTCTAAAAATCAGAGTAATGGTGGAATCATTGATTTATTATACAAGTATGCTGTTGTCTTGGGTGCTAAAAGCAACTTAACATGGTAAATATTAATAAGTGTGGCATTACTTTTTCATTTTGCACCAGTTCATTATGTAAAATACTATCCATTAATTTCAGTTATGTTTTATGAATAATTAATAAAAAAAATTGATTGTTCTAATCTTAGCAACATTATTAAATGTGTTTAACAAAATCAGTATTAGTTCATAAAAAAGGGTGTTTCAAAATGAGCTAATATTTTAAACTTTCCATCATTTTTTTTTCTTCTTTTTTTTCTTTCTTTTCTATTTTTGTTGTTGTTGTTAAACAGAAGTAGAGATTTTTATTTGGTGTTATCTGTAACCATCAGTGTTAAATCATGGAAATATATACAATCGAACAATGTGTAGGAATTGTAAAAATTTATTTTAAAAATGGTGAAAATTTTTGTAAACTCTTTATTAATGCTGTACTTTTTACTGACACTATTAGACCTTTTTCTGTGGGGTTATCTTATGATAAAGTGTACATCAACAAACCACAAACTATTGAGTACTTCAGAGAAGAAATTTTACACAACATTGTTAAAATTTACCAGCAACATGTCATAGAAAATTTCATGAAAAGAGTGAATATGTGCTGCCATGGCTGAGGTTGTCAGTTGTTTGTTTCGCACATAACTTTCATATCTCTACTTTTAAATAATTTAAAATTATTATCAATCTTCAATTTAAAAAATATGTTTTAACAGTAATATTAATAAAATGAGAATGTAGTTTTTTGGACTCCTTTAGCTTTTTAATTTTAGGTGTAAAAATATTAAAGCCAGTTGATTGCTATATTTATACCTTTCTTCAAAAATGTCTTACATGTACCGCTTTTAAATTTTGTGTAGAAAAATATAGTTGTGTAAATTATAATATATACACTAGTGCTCCTATATTACTAATAATTATATACTAATAATATACTAATAATTATAAGAAGTAAAAGTATTATGATAATTTTTAGAACAATTTTCATTAAAATTTTTTTATGATTTTCAAAGGATTTATAATTTTTATCTCGGCGAGTTTCAAAATTACGATTTACATACATGCGATATATTTGATCTTGCAAGATCTCTCAAAAGATCTTGCTTTTAAAAGTACACGAAGGAAAAATAACCATCTGTTTTTTTCTTTCCAAGGCCTAAAGCTGTGATAGACGTCTTTTCTTCAGCTTTCTCTCGGCTAAGGAAGCATATAACAGTTCCTAATTTATTTAGGTATGTATTTCAATTTTTTAAATTGCTGCTATGTTATAATCATACCTGTGCTTTACAGAATATTTATTTTGGATCATTCTTTTTTAGTCATAGAACAGAAATATTTAGGATTAAAGAATTAGCTTGGGTATGTATTTCTTTCTTCCTTCCTTTTTACATATGACATTCATTATATTATAATGTTTATTTGCTGCTGCAACACTGTAATTTGGTTCAAACTTATACCAAATTTTTAACAGTGTTGAATTATAAATTTTTTCTGTGTTTTATAAACTGTGGAAACATTGTACAAGGCTTTGGATGTATATTTTGATTATATTCGCAGTAGCATTTTTTATTTTTTATGACCATATCATTAGCATTTCTGTGATCCTGATATACATTTCAAAATTTGGTGGCTACTTTGTGAATATATTTTTGAGTAAATCTAGAACTATTCTTTTCTAAATACATTTCTGTATTTTTATTGTCAATGATAAATATTATGGTGATATTTTGTATGAAAATTCTTTTTTACTTTCAGGCTTTTCTACTGAATTGTGAGTTTAAAGTAGATCATTGGTATCAAACAACTGGAAATTCTGTGCCATTTTCCTTAAAAATGTATGTATTTATTCATGTTGCAAAGTATAAATATAACAACCTGTGTATCTGTGTTTATCTGAATAAATTTGCAGAAAAATGAATACTTTTCCTATTTATTTACTTATTTATTTAATTTTTAGGACAGCTGGTAATTCTAGTTTTACTACTGATAAAGTAGGTAATGATTTTCATTCTGATATGGAATTTCTGGTTCAACTTACATCCCGATATGATGTTCTTGGAGAAGAATGGCTGAACTTTTCAGCAAGAGGTTTGTTTTATTTATGTTTTTTTCTTCTGCTGTATAATCTAGATCTTTGCAATATATTTATTGAGCTTTTTAATTTCAGTGTACTCTTGCTATCTCGAACTTCGATATTTCAAAAATCTTGACATGTCAAAAAAATATTTTTTCCCTTGGCATTACGCATTCCTCTGATGTTAATTTCAATTCTTATGTCGAAGAGTTTTTGCTCAAAACCTTGTTATGTCTTTTTTTTTTTTTAAATCAGAAATTATTTTTTCTGGAAAATCGTTGTTTGGCAATGTGGTAGTTCAGTTGTGTCGAAGCAAATTGAGGTATGATTCCCAGAATCTATCACAGATTCCATTATTTTTCTGAGTGGTCAAGAATCATTTTGAAAAGTCCATCTGGTGACTTGAACGGCACACAAAGGGAGCAAAAACAGATGTTCCTGTGTCGTATGGGTGGGATTTTTCGGGGGAAGGGAGGGCAGGTGAAGTTTTGTGTGCTAGCATGTCTCGCCAATTCACGTGTCTTGCCAATAGGAATTCAATTATCCAATCATTTGTCACTTATGGTGGTTGCTTAGAAGGGTTGTTTGATTTAAATCAAGTGATTTTTTTTAAATCTTTGATTTAAATTAGTATTTTTAACATTAATATTTACAAGCTCAATAAGGATCAGATTAATCATTCGTGTTAAAATAAACATCAGCATTCATATCAGATTAAAAGTTACTTTTTAATAATGTTAAATAAAACTTTTATAAATTGAAAATACTATTATTTTATGAAAGTAAATGCAACGTTGCATTCAAAATATTATTTATCCATAGTGCATCCCAAAATAAACTCTGATAAATAATCTCTCATTTTTAAACTATTTCTTTCCTAAATGATCCATTCATTTTTTCAAGTTAGATGCCGAAGCTAAAGTTAAATATATTCAATATAAAATTATTTAATATAATAGTATTTTCAGTGAGGAGTTACTTCCTTTAAAGTAGATTAAACATGATTAACAAGTTTGTTTTATGTTTAGTTGCTTAGACCTGCATATTATAATATCCCATATATTGATCATGTAATATGCAGAGTTGCCAAGTCTCCGGCTTTTTGGACACCAGTATTTTAGTACAGAAAATGTTGTTTTATGTAATCGGAACATTCTGCGATTTAAAAGAACAACATTTTCTGTAAGATAATACTGGTGTTCAAAAAGCCGGAGACTTGGCAAGTCTGAATATGATCGATACATGGACTAATTGTAACATAATAAATATTTGAACTATTTGTTTAACATAGAATTATAGAATTCAGTTTCATATTTCTTCTATAGCTGAAAGTAATTTAATTTCTGTGACTGATCCCTTTTTCCTTTCCTTGAATTCCTTGCTTACTGCAATGGAAAATATAAAGTATGTTATTGTACCCTATTTCTAAGCTAAGCAGTCATTTCTACTGCCAAGTAAGCAGGATTGATTGCTTAAATTGTCAATGGCTGAGGCTGGATAACATTGACAATTGATAACCTTGTACTTTTAGTTAAGTGATTATCTTGCATCTTGTAACTATTTTGTAATCATGAATATAGTTAGTATAGTGTGAAACACAAGTTGGGACAAGAATTCATTTACTAATACTAATACTAGATACAATACAGAGAGCTTTTGGATACATTGATACATAAGAAAAATGGCTGGCAGAAAGAAAGATCCAATGTAGATAAAGATGGCATTAGTGAATCTGAATCAGTTTAAATACACATATATATTTAGCATTCTTTGCTTCATTTATTATGTGATTTTATATATATATATATATATATATATATATATATATATATATATATATATTATTGGAGTAATACACTAATGAAAAATTTAATAACTTAAATTAACTAGAAATTTATACAAATAACATGCATAGGTATATCTTTAACAATTTAATAGTAGAATAATATGATTTTAAGTTTTAAGTAAATCATCTTAATTTTTTTTGCAACAATTTTTTGTTTTTATTTAAATTATTTTGAATTTTTATCTAGGAATTGTAATGAAATTAATAGAAATGTGTAAATCTATACAGAAAATAAATACATGCGCAGCACACAAATAATATTAATAACAAAAAAATCTGATTTAAATTTAAAAAAAAACTGATTTAAATCGAATAAATCAGAATTTTTTTTATTAAAAAGAAAAAAAATCATGATTTTTATCAACCCTGTTACTTATTTAGGTGTGTGTTCTAAATTGATCAGAATTTAGAGTGCATGGTTAAATCAGTCGGCAAAAAACATTAGTGAAGTGAAAAATGCGTTAGTGAATTGCTAGTTCTAGTCTGAAAAATGGAAAGTGATTCCAAAGAAAAGAAAACAGTGAGCATTAAGGAAAGTTGAGCATTCTGACAATAAAAAAAAAAAGGTCGAGATTTAAGAGGCTGTAGATAAAGGTGGAAAATAAGGTCAAATCAATAAGGATTTCAAAATTCCAACATTGACTTTATCAACAATATAAGACAGAAACAAAATTGAGAAACTTTTCGAGCAGGGAAAAAAGAGTTGCAAAGAAGATTGGGACTGCCAGATATCCCAATTTAGAAGAATGCCTCATAAAATGGTTTAAACAGTGCAGAGATTGTAATGTCCCTCTTGGAGACAATGTGTAAAAGAAAAGGCAGAAAAGTTGGGGCACAAAGATTTCAAAAACAGCAATGGATGGCTGGAGGCTTAAAAAACACCACAACATTGTTCTTTGAAAGTTGTACGACGAGAACCAAGTGAGCGATGAACTTTGTTCTGAATGGATTAAATATCTTCCTGATCTTTTGAAAGAATATTCCTCAGACAACATTTTAGAGGCTGATGAGATGGGAATAAAGCACTTCCAGATAAAACTGCAGTTTTCAAAGAAGAAATGTGCCACAGAGGAAAATGGAGAAATGAGCGAGTGACATTACTGTTAACTGCCAACATGCATGGGACCGAGAAGTTAACTTCTTTAATGATTGGAAAATCCAGAATTCTTATGTACTTCAAAGGAACAAAATCTTTTTCTCTTCTTTATAAAGCGAACAACAAGGCTTGGATGACAAGACAATTTTTTTGCAGACTGGCTGAAGCAAATCAGAAAGAATATGTGCAAAAAGAAGAGGAAAATCATTCTTTTAATTGACACTTGCTAGACTAACAGCATTATCCCAGCAATGAAAGCGGTAAAACTAGTTTCCCTCCCACCAAACACCACTTCAAAGGTGTAACCTCTCGATCAAGGGATAATCAGAAATTTCAAAGTTGGATACAGGAAGGAGGTTGTGAAGAAGATCATAGATGCCATTGATAGGAAAGAGCAAATTACGCCATTAAACATTCTTGATTGCATGAAAATGGCTGACTGAGCTTGAAGGGACATGACACAAAAGACTACCATAAACTTTTCCAGAAAAGCTGGCTTTGTGAAAGAAGTAGAAGACGAAAGGGAATCAGACGAAGAATGAAAAATCAGCGCTGAACCCGAAAATGAAATACAGTGCAAAGAATGGGGAAATTTTTCAAAAGCATTCGATCCTTCCGAAGATTTCACTGAATTAAACTCTGATGCTGAAGACTGTGGACGGCGATGAAATCATTTCTCAATCAATTCCTTCCCTGCTGTATGATGTTGAGGAAGAAGTGGATGTTCCAGAACCATGACCTAGCATTACTGCAGCCCAAGCTGCATTACTGCAGCCCAAGCTGCATTACTGCAGCATGCAAGAAGCATTACTGCAGCATGCAAGAAGCATTACTGCAGCATGCAGTCCACATGCTGCGACACTTCATGGAGTGCTCGGAAAATGTGGAAAACAAAGACTTTGCTGCTATTTTACAAATAAAAAATTGGTTGAAGAACAATTTCAAAAGAGATGTCACCAGGCCATACTACTGGACTTAAAAAAACAAAAAAAAAACATTGTAAGTTCATTTATGTATGTAAAATTTTTTTTTTCAAATTAATGTAATTATTTTCTAATGTTTTAAAAAATAAAATTATCATTGCTATATTTAGACTTATTATCAACTATCATTACATATTTATACTTATTCTCATCTATCATCACTCAAATTTTTTATGTTATATCATATCTGGTATTTTTACGGGATTTTTTTATGTTTTGATTATGACCTTGTTATTTCGAAAGCTCCCTATCTCGAAATTTTTTTAGCATCCCTTTGACTTTGAGATATCGAGAGTATACTGTTTTAAAAGTATTTTGAAACATCAATTTGGTTGAATCTGATGTAATACATTGAATATTTCAAAGAATATTTATAATTTTTCTTAAAAGAAATGTCACAATTCTTTTGCCAATATTCTTTATCACATTATGATCAGGGGTGATTCTGTTCTGAGTGTATCTCAAATTTTCGGGGTTTTCTATGGATTCTTCCAGGTTTTTGAGATTGTTATGTTTAGTGTAAAAAGCGAATCAAAAATTTTAAAATCGAAACTGAAAGTGTGATGTAAAAAAGAGAAAAAATTCACCAAATATTAGTGATAAACATTTTACTTATATCAAGCCTTATGCAAAGATAGATTGTAATAAAACTGTCAAATCCTCTGCCCTACATCAACTGGAGATAGATAGGTGTGTTTTCTAGCCACAGAACAGAAATCTGTCTTTTGAATGTGCTATTTTGGGTCCTGTAGACTCTTAGGTGGAATTTTAATAATTTGAGCGTTACTTTTTGGTCATTCAGATCCAAAAAATTTGAAGCAAAGGAAGAAAAAAAGCAAAATTTTACTATTTCAATATTGTTATCTTCTAGATCCGAGAAAAATAAAAGGAAAATTTTACTATTTGGGCATTTATTTAAATCAACGGACTCTGAGGGGGGAAAAAGGTAGAATTTGAATAATTTTATCATTATTTTTTAGTCATTCGGATCCGATAAATCCAAGGCAAAGGAAAAAAAAAACAAAATTTGACTATTTCGACATTATTTAGGATCCTATAGGCTCAAGAAAAAAAAAGAAGTAAAATTTTACTATTTGGGCGTTATTTCAGTTCCGCAGACTCTAAAAAGGAGAGAAAAAAAAAAAGGCAGAAATTTTACAATTTTGTCATTACTGCAGGTTACAGAAATCCGAAAAATACGAGAATGAAAAGTAAAAAAAGGAAATTTAACCATTTCCACAGTATTTCAGATTACACAGATTCGGAAAAAAGAGAAAAATGTTATGATTTTGGAGTTACTTTTAGGTCCCTCAGATCCAGAAAATCTGAGCAAAGGAAGACAAAAGTAAAAATTTTACCACTTTGGCACTATTTTGGGTCCTAAGGGCTCAAAAAGAAAAAAAAGACAAAAAATTAATAATTTTGTCTATTATACTGCACGTCGCACAGACCTGAAAAATGCGAGGGGAAGAAAGAAAGACACATTATTTCATATTGTACATTCTCTGAAAAAAAGGCGAAAATTATTCTGGAAATGTAGTTTAAAGTACGGTAGTACATTAATAAAGTTTAAATAAGCAAATTTGTGTCTAAAGGGAAAAAAAAGTAACTTCCCTATTGCATTTTGATTTCAGTTTCCCCGCCGATCTCCGAATCACATTGCAAAGTCCGCAATGTGATTTTTCTGCGAATTAGCGAGCTTTCACAAATATATATCTTTTTATTTTTTGTAGAATTTCACAAAATCAATATTTTTAAAATGAATAATTGTAAAAAAAAAAAAAAAAACTAGTTAAAATATAGTTTTGAAACAATTAAAAAATGCAAATCTTACCAATGTGGATAAAATCGCGAATTTTATAAATCATTGATGCACAAAAAATAATCACGATTTTCATCAATCATACGCAGAAAAAATCGTGAATGCCATTAATCAATCATGGGGTGGTGGTTGGGGGGGGGGAGAGAAAATCATGAATTTCGTCATTTTTAAAAAATGCAAATTTTGCCAATCAGTTGCGGATAAAATTGTAAATTTCGCAAGTCAGGCACAAAAAATAATTGTGATTTTCATCACTCATAAGCAGAAAAAATCACGAATGTCGTCAATCGCCCATGAAAAAAAAATTGGGAATTTTGTCAATCGGTAATTGAAAAAGAAAAATTACAAATTTCTTCAGTCAGTCGGGAAAAAAAAAGCACTAATTTCGTCAATCAATAACATTTTATTTTTTTCAACGATGGGTTGGCAAAATTTGTGATTTTATTTTTTTCAACGAATTTTGTCAATTAGTTGTTGAAAAAAAATTACAAATTTCGTTGATCAGTCGCGGCAAAAAACATGAATTTCGTCTTTCTTGTAGCAAAAAATTGCAAAATTAGTCGATCAGTTAAACATTTTTTACTCTATAAGCATAAAAAAATTATTAAAAGGTATAGTTGAAAAAAAAAATGTACGACTCCTGTAATTCTAATGTTTGACTCCTGAAATTTAATTAGTTTGTTCATGGTAGAGTCTTTACAATGTTGATGCTATGTAATGTGTCACCCATCTCAGTACAAAAATATCCAGTTGCATATAGTAATGCTAATTACATTTGCAATGTGGAATACCCAGAAAGAAAGCAGGAAAAAGAAATTGACCTTCTGTAAATCCAATTAAAATTTGGATTTTTTTTTTCTTTTTTTTCGTAAAACTTAGCCACTGAAAAGTAAAATTGGCTTTGACATTTTTTCTGACTGTTTTAAGTAGCTAGGTGTCATAATTACATTAAATCTAGTAAGAACCCTTTGCACATAATTTGTGCTTATTTCATGTTTCATGAATACTTGGAATAAATTTCTTTACTGGTTATAAAATTTGAACTCTCCGTATTTAGCAAGACAAATTGTAGTCTCCTTTTGATGAAGCCATTCAGATTTCAATGAAATTAATGTAAGTTTATCAAATTGTGTTTTTCTAGAATTGTACATTTCAAACAATAGCAGAAATTATGCTATTCTTATGTCGTTTTGTTGTCATGCAGTTACAGTATCAATTGTGATGTAAATTGATATTGGTATTTTACGTCAATAATTTTCAGGGTTTTTCATTTTGTATCAATAACTTTTAGGGTTTTTCACTTTGAGTCACAATCACCACTGTATGATATTATTCTATTATTTTAGTAGCATTTTATTTGTTTTTCCATGTTACATAAATCATTTATAATGATACACATAAATCAATTTAGAAAAATGGGCCAGTTAAAAAAATTAATCGTATAAATAAAACAAATTATAAAATAGTTCATCAAAAAGCACTCAAAGTTTTAAATCGAATTTGAAATCTGTTGCATAAAAAAAAAAAAAAAAAAAAAAAGTTAAAATGTCAATTTCACTTAGCAAATGTTGTATGTTTTAACTATTTTTTTGTACATGTAAACATTCTTTTTATGAATGCTACTTACCAAGAGGTGAGCTTATGTTAGTCATTTATTCAGTTGTTTAATTAATTTATTGAATTTTTTTTTCCTTTAGTTTTTAATAATGTATATCTTTTTTGCACTGAGTTTATTCATTTAATAACATGGGGTATTCATTTAATGTAAAACAAACAGTGTTTAATTTAACTTTCACTATGCTAAACTGGATATTAATGATAGTTTTGTTAAACTCAGTGAAATTTCTGGTAAAGTTTTTTCTTTTTTTTTTTTTTCTTCTTTTTTTTTTTTTTTTAAGTACATCCTTACTGTTATGCTTACTTAATTGGTATTTTGGTGATTACAGTATCAAGATTTTTATTGTTTTGTATAACATCTCCTCAATATGGTAAAAAATGAGGAAATTATTTATCTAGCTAGATTCTGTGCATTCATACTAGAGATAATTCTAGAAATAATAAATACATCTCCTGCATTTGCCAGTTTAATGTGATTTATTTGATATAAATGTATTGCATATGTCGTATTCATTTGCATCTTCCATTTTCCTGTAAAGATTACAGATGCAAAATGAGTTTTAATACTTCTTCATTAGTTTCTGGTTTTCTTTCTATTCATCATCATAAAATAATCAGAAAGATGATGGAAGTTTTCTAGCCGACAGTCTGGCTAGGCTGTCTTGTAGCAAAGTTAGATGTGCATGGCAGCATATTTTAACACCTATGATTACTACAAATACTATCAATCATTTTCTAAGCTAATGAAATCCATAGTTGCATAAATCCAGTTACAAGTAGTAGATTTATTATAAATAATTAAAAAAAAAAGTAATTTTTTCTGTAATATTTTATTTTTATTGAGATGTCATATTTCTTTAGATTATGCAATCAGTAATCACTGCTAATTATTAATATTTTACATTTCAGCTCTGTGGTTAAAAGCAAAGTTTCATTCATTGGAAGGAGAAATAGATTTAGCTGTATGCTGTATGGGAAGGGTAACTTAAAAATTTTAAAACTCTTAGTTTTGTATGAAAAAATTCATTATTTTATAAGTTGTTTTGGTGTTATTTTGTGTTTTATCAATTCTATGAGTTTATTTGTTACTGTAAAATGTTATTTTCTTAAAATGAGAATGAAGAGACTACATGATTTGCTTATTATAACAAGTCTGTATAAGATTTAAACTCATTAATATGACAAGTTTAAGATTTCATATAACTAAATATAGAAAAATATGTGACAAAAAAGTGACTTCCAGTTAAATTATTATTCTGATAAATGCAATTTGACATTTCTAGATTAAGATGGTGAAATAAAATTTCTAATAGCAGCTTGACATTTTTCTTAATAGTTTTTGATTAAATTTATAAGTAGGATAAAGTTATTTAAAAGAAATGTAGGAAATAATTTATTATTTATTTGTTCACTAAAAAGTTTCCTCTTTTTTTTTTGGGGGGGGGGGGGGAGGGGGGACGCAGCAAAGAATGGTAGTCACATTGTATGCATTTTCCTTCTATTTAATACAATGAATTCAGAAAGAGAAATATTGCTTTATGGTAAAGAAGCTAAGTTATTTAAGAGGTGTGATTTCATAATTGACTAGATGGAACCCGTCAAAATTTGACGGCAAACAACTTGACAGTACCATAAAAATAAATATCATAGCTGCTTTAAAATGTTTGAAACTTTTGCCGAATAATTTAAATAAATAAATCTGACACATTTAGCGCTGTTGTGCCAGTACATAGAAAACCATGGCACAACAGTGATAAATCATACACAATTGTCATTATAAGATGTCAGTTAATGCAAAAGGCATTTATATACACTACACACTTTTCCATCTACTGATCCAATAACGATTTTGTCATTATAGTGCATCTAAATACAGTTTGTGATATAGCAAAAAATTAGCATTCACCACTCAGCGAGTAATACTGAAATTTGGCGATTGACTTTATTGCCAAACTTAATAGTCACACTCGCCAATTGCAACGATTGAATGGAAAATGAGATTTTTTTTTTTTGCTGTCTCTTGATGAACTTTATAGAGGAGGGATGGACACGGGAGATGCATAATATGATTAAGCGGTCACAGACCTTTCCATCGATATATCACATGAAGGGTGTGTTCAAAATTTAGAAAAGTACCCCCCTTGGAGGCAAAGGGGGGGACATAGGAGATACATAATATGATTAAGCGGTCACAGACCTTTCCAACGATATATGTCATGAGTGGTGTCAACAAAATTTAGAAAAGTGCACCCCTTGGGGGGGGGGGGGGGAGTGGCGGGATGGACCACTCATGCATAACATGAATAAGCAGTGCCATGCATAACATGAATAAGCAGTCAAAGACCCTTCCAACGATATGTAACATGATGGGTGTGTGCAAAATTTAGAAAAGTACCCCCTTGTGGGGGGCAAAGTGGGGGGGATGGACACGGGGGATACATATTATGATTCAGCGGTCACAGACCTTTCCAACGATATATCATATGAGTGATATTGGCAAAATTTAGAAAAGTACCCCAATTGGGGTGGCAAAGTGGGGGTAAGGACACCGGAGATGCATAATATGACTAAGCAGTCACAGACCTTTCCAACGATATATAACATGAGGGGTGTCAACAAAATTTTAAAAAGTGCTCCCCTTGGGGGGTAGGGAAGTGGCGGGATGGACACTGAAGATGCATAACATGAATAAGAAGTCAAAGACCATTCCAACGATATGTAACATGATGGGTGTGTGCAAAATTTATAAAAGCACCCCCTTGGGGGGGCAAAGTGGGGGGGGATGGACACGGGAGATACATATTATGATTCAGCGGTCACAGACCTTTCCAATGATATATCATATGAGTGATATTGGCAAAATTTAGAAAAGTACCCCAATTGGGGTGGCAAAGTGGGGGTAAGGACACCAGAGATGCATAATATGACTAAGCAGTCACAGACCTTTCCAACGATATATAACATGAGGGGTGTCAACAAAATTTTAAAAAGTGCACCCCTTGGGGGGTAGGGAAGTGGCGGGATGGACACTGAAGATGCATAACATGAATAAGAAGTCAAAGACCATTCCAACGATATGTAACATGATGGGTGTGTGCAAAAATTAGAAAAGTACCCCCTTGGGGAGGGGGGGGCAAAGTGGGGGGATGGACACGGGAGATACATGATTCAGCGGTCACAGACCTTTCCAACGATATATCATATAAGTGATATTGGCAAAATTTAGAAAAGTACCCCAATTGGGGTGGCAAAGTGGGGGTAAGGACACCGGAGATGCATAATATGATTAAGCAGTCACAGACCTTTCCAACGATATACGACATGAGGGGTGTCAACAAAATTTTAAAAAGTGCACCCCTTGGGGGGTAGGGAAGTGGCGGGATGGACACTGAAGATGCATAACATGAATAAGAAGTCAAAGACCATTCCAACGATATGTAACATGATGGGTGTGTGCAAAATTTAGAAAAGCACCCCCTTGGGGGGGCAAAGTGGGGGGGGATGGACACGGGAGATACATATTATGATTCAGCGGTCACAGACCTTTCCAATGATATATCATATGAGTGATATTGGCAAAATTTAGAAAAGTACCCCAATTGGTGTGGCAAAGTGGGGGTAAGGACACCAGAGATGCATAATATGACTAAGCAGTCACAGACCTTTCCAACGATATATAACATGAGGGGTGTCAACAAAATTTTAAAAAGTGCACCCCTTGGGGGTAGGGAAGTGGCGTGATGGACACTGAAGATGCATAACATGAATAAGAAGTCAAAGACCATTCCAACGATATGTAACATGATGGGTGTGTGCAAAATTTATAAAAGCACCCCCTTGGGGGGGCAAAGTGGGGGGGGATAGACACGGGAGATACATATTATGATTCAGCGGTCACAGACCTTTCCAATGATATATCATATGAGTGATATTGGCAAAATTTAGAAAAGTACCCCAATTGGGGTGGCAAAGTGGGGGTAAGGACACCAGAGATGCATAATATGACTAAGCAGTCACAGACCTTTCCAACGATATATAACATGAGGGGTGTCAACAAAATTTTAAAAAGTGCACCCCTTGGGGGGTAGGGAAGTGGCGGGATGGACACTGAAGATGCATAACATGAATAAGAAGTCAAAGACCATTCCAACGATATGTAACATGATGGGTGTGTGCAAAAATTAGAAAAGTACCCCCTTGGGGGGGCAAAGTGGGGGAGATGGACACGGGAGATACATATTATGATTCAGCAGTCACAGATCTTTCCAACAATATATCATATGAGTGATATTGGCAAAATTTAGAAAAGTACCCCAATTGGGGTGGCAAAGACACCAGAGATGCATAATATGACTAAGCAGTCACAGACCTTTCCAACGATATATAACATGAGGGGTGTCAACAAAATTTTAAAAAGTGCACCCCTTGGGGGGAGGGAAGTGGCGGGATGGACACTGAAGATGCATAACATGAATAAGAAGTCAAAGACCATTCCAACGATATGTAACATGATGGGTGTGTGCAAAAATTAGAAAAGTACCCCCTTGGGGGGGGGGCAAAGTGGGGGGATGGACACGGGAGATACATATTATGATTCAGCGGTCACAGACCTTTCCAATGATATATCATATGAGTGATATTGGCAAAATTTAGAAAAGTACCCCAATTGGTGTGGCAAAGTGGGGGTAAGGACACCAGAGATGCATAATATGACTAAGCAGTCACAGACCTTTCCAACGATATATAACATGAGGGGTGTCAACAAAATTTTAAAAAGTGCACCCCTTGGGGGTAGGGAAGTGGCGTGATGGACACTGAAGATGCATAACATGAATAAGAAGTCAAAGACCATTCCAACGATATGTAACATGATGGGTGTGTGCAAAATTTATAAAAGCACCCCCTTGGGGGGGCAAAGTGGGGGGGGATAGACACGGGAGATACATATTATGATTCAGCGGTCACAGACCTTTCCAATGATATATCATATGAGTGATATTGGCAAAATTTAGAAAAGTACCCCAATTGGGGTGGCAAAGTGGGGGTAAGGACACCAGAGATGCATAATATGACTAAGCAGTCACAGACCTTTCCAACGATATATAACATGAGGGGTGTCAACAAAATTTTAAAAAGTGCACCCCTTGGGGGGTAGGGAAGTGGCGGGATGGACACTGAAGATGCATAACATGAATAAGAAGTCAAAGACCATTCCAACGATATGTAACATGATGGGTGTGTGCAAAAATTAGAAAAGTACCCCCTTGGGGGGGCAAAGTGGGGGAGATGGACACGGGAGATACATATTATGATTCAGCAGTCACAGATCTTTCCAACAATATATCATATGAGTGATATTGGCAAAATTTAGAAAAGTACCCCAATTGGGGTGGCAAAGACACCAGAGATGCATAATATGACTAAGCAGTCACAGACCTTTCCAACGATATATAACATGAGGGGTGTCAACAAAATTTTAAAAAGTGCACCCCTTGGGGGGAGGGAAGTGGCGGGATGGACACTGAAGATGCATAACATGAATAAGAAGTCAAAGACCATTCCAACGATATGTAACATGATGGGTGTGTGCAAAAATTAGAAAAGTACCCCCTTGGGGGGGGGGGCAAAGTGGGGGGATGGACACGGGAGATACATATTATGATTCAGCGGTCACAGACCTTTCCAACGATATATCATATAAGTGATATTGGCAAAATTTAGAAAAGTACCCCAATTGGGGTGGCAAAGTGGGGGTAAGGACACCGGAGATGCATAATATGATTAAGCAGTCACAGACCTTTCCAACGATATACGACATGAGGGGTGTCAACAAAATTTAGAAATGGGCCCCCTTTGGGGGGGGCAAAGGTGGTGGAAGGACATTGGCGATGCATAATATGATTAAGCAGTCACAGACCTTTCCAACGATGTATCACATGAGGGGTGTGTGCAATATTTAGAAAAGTACCCCCTTGGAGGCATAGGGGGGGGGGGGTGGACATCGGAGATACATAATATGAATAAGCGGTCACAGACCTTTCCAATGATATATGACATGAGGGTTGTCAACAAAATATAGAAAAGTGCAACCCTTGGGGGGGGAGTGGCCGAATGGACATGGGAGATGCATAAAATGAAAAAGCGGTCACATGCCATTCAAATGATATATCATATGCGTGGTGTCAGCAAAATTTAGAAAAGTTTCAGCGTAGTGTGGGCAAAATGCACTCCCCCCCCCCCCCCCCATAATTTTTGACATGGCTGCATTTTTTAATTTTATTCGCGCCCCTTCCCTCCCACAAAAGTATTACAACTGTTTCTGAATTACATCAATTGTTTTGAACCGATAAGTTACATGTTTAAAAGAATGCACAATACACCGTAGAACTCAGTGCCTACACATATCAATCTTCGCAAAAAAAAAATTGCCGATTTCATCAAATGATCGTGGGAAAAACACAAATTTCATCAAAGGATTATGGAAAAACATGAATTTCGTTAAAAGGCCACAGGGAAAAACATGAATTATGCGAAAGGATCATGAAAGATAAGCAAAAAAAAAAAAAATTCACCAAAAGATCACTCTCTATTACCAAATTTCAACTAAAAATTGCAGAATAAAATGTATTTTATAAAAGAATCGCTGGGAAACGCGAATTTCATAAACGATCGTGAGAAAAATCAATCCTCTCTGCACATAATCTCCTCTATCGGCACATAAAAATCATGAATTTTGTCTATCAGGTGCATGAAAATACTTAATTTCGTAATCTTTTACCAAATTTCATCTAAAAATTGCAGAATAAAATGTATTCTATAAAAGAATCGCTGGGAAACGCGAATTTCATAAACGATCGTGAGAAAAATGCGAATTTCTTCAAAGGATCGCTGAAAAATGCGAATTTCTTCAAAGGATCACTGAAAAAACGCAAATTTCGTCAAAGTATTGCTGAAAAAACATGAATCTCGTCAAAAGGCAGCAGAGAAAGTGCGAATATCGTCAAAGGATCACAAAAAAAGCAAAATTCATTAAAGGATCACAGAAAAACGCAAATTTCGTCAAAGGATAGTGGAAAAAATGCGAATTTCGTCAAAGGATTGCAGTTAAAACGTTAATTTCGTCAAATGATTGCTGAAAAAACACAAATTATGTCGTAGGATCACTGAAAAAATCATTAATTTCATCCATCGGCACATAAATATCATAAATTTCGTCTATTGGGAGCATAAATATCCTTAATTTCGTCGGTCGGGTGCAGAATTTTTTTTTTAATCAATCGGGTGTGTAAAAATCACGAGTTTCATTTATCGGTCACCTAAAATTCACAAAATTCTTCAAACGATCACATAAGAATCAAGAAATTAGTTGATCGGGCACGTAAAAATCATTAATTTCCTCTATCAGCACATAAAAATCATGAATTTTGTCTATCAGGTGCATAAAAATACTTAATTTCGTAATCTTTTAACAAATTTCATCTAAAAATTGCAGAATAAAATGTATTTTATAAAAGAATCGCTGGGAAACGCGAATTTCATAATCGATCGTGAGAAAAATGCGAATTTCTTCAAAGGATCGCTGAAAAATGCGAATTTCTTCAAAGGATCACTGAAAAAACGCAAATTTCGTCAAAGTATTGCTGAAAAAACATGAATCTCGTCAAAAGGCAGCAGAGAAAGTGCGAATATCGTCAAAGGATCACAAAAAAAGCAAAATTCATTAAAGGATCACAGAAAAACGCAAATTTCGTCAAAGGATAGTGGAAAAAATGCGAATTTCGTCAAAGGATTGCAGTTAAAACGTTAATTTCGTCAAATGATTGCTGAAAAAACACAAATTATGTCGTAGGATCACTGAAAAAATCATTAATTTCATCCATCGGCACATAAATATCATAAATTTCGTCTATTGGGAGCATAAATATCCTTAATTTCGTCGGTCGGGTGCAGAATTTTTTTTTTAATCAATCGTGTGTGTAAAAATCACGAGTTTCATTTATCGGTCACCTAAAATTCACAAAATTCTTCAAACGATCACATAAGAATCAAGAAATTAGTTGATCGGGCACGTAAAAATCATTAATTTCCTCTATCAGCACATAAAAATCATGACTTTTGTCTATCAGGTGCATAAAAATACTTAATTTCGTAATCTTTTAACAAATTTCATCTAAAAATTGCAGAATAAAATGTATTTTATAAAAGAATCGCTGGGAAACGCGAATTTCATAATCGATCGTGAGAAAAATGCGAATTTCTTCAAAGGATCGCTGAAAAATGCGAATTTCTTCAAAGGATCACTGAAATTAGTTGATTGGGCACATAAAAATCATTAATTTCCTCTATCAGCACATAAAAATCATGAATTTTGTCTATCAGGTGCATAAAAATACTTAATTTCGTAATCTTTTACCAAATTTCATCTAAAAATTGCAGAATAAAATGTATTTTATAAAAGAATCGCTGGGAAACGCGAATTTCATAAACGATCATGTGAAAAATGCGAATTTTTTCAAAGGATCACTGAAAAAACACAAATTTCGTGAAAGGATTGTTGAAAAAACATGAATCTCGTCAAAAGGCAACAGAGAAAGTGCGAATATCGTCAAAGGATCACAAAAAAAGCAAAATTCATTAAAGGATCACAGAAAAACACAAATTTCGTCAAAGGATAGCGGAAAAAATGCGAATTTCGTCAAAGGATTGCAGTTAAAACGTGAATTTCATCAAATGATTGCTGAAAAAACACAAATTATGTCGTAGGATCACTGAAAAAATCATTAATTTCATCTATCGGTACATAAATATCATAAATTTCGTCTATTGGGGGCATAAATATCCTTAATTTCGTCGGTCGGGTGCAGAATTTTTTTTTCATCAATCGGGCGTGTAAAAATCATGAGTTTCATTTATCGGTCACCTAAAATTCACAAAATTCTCCAAACGGGCACATAAGAATCAAGAAATTAGTTGATCGGGCACTTAAAGTCATTAATTTCCTCTATCAGCACATAAAAATCCTGAATTTTGTCTATCAGGTGCATAAAAATACTTAATTTCATCGGTCAAGTGCAAAAAAAAAAAAAAATCCTTAATCCAGCGTGTAAAAATCATGAGTTTTGTTTATCAGGCATGTAAAAATCATGAATTTCGTCCATCGTGTGCATAAAAATAAGGAATTTTGAAGAACAGGCACGTAAAAATCACTAATTAATCAAGTGAAGTGGGTGAGGGAAATCACAAATTAGTCAAGTGGGCACATAAAAATCACAAATTTCTTCAATTGAGTGCATAAAAATCGTAAATTTCGCTCATCAGGTGTGGCAAAATCATTAATTTCATTGATCGGGTGAGGAAAAATCATGAATTTTGTCAAACAGATGCAGAAAAAACGCAAAGCAAAAAAAGAAAATCAGAAAATCCGGCATTTGGCCAGTTTTTTCCATATTTTTAATCGCTAGTTTTTCAAGTTTTATCGCCGAATGCTTATTTTTCCCTTTAGGTGGCAATAAAGTCAATCGCCAATTTTCAATATTGCTCGCTGATAGGCAAGTGCTAATTTTGTCCTGACAAAATGGTTATCGTATCAATAAAGTGTGTAGTGTATATAAATGAATTCTGCATCGACTGTCACCTGGTATAATGACAATTGTGTACAATTTATCACGTTTGATTGAGTTTTTAAGTTTCAAGTTTAGATTATTATATTTTTAGGTAGTTTTTCATTCTATCTTTATTTTATTTTATTGAATCATTGAAGATAGCAACATATCTATTTCTGTGTTCACGATCGAGTTCTTCGGATATGTTTTGATTCTTCGTATATTGTTTGCGAAATTATTTACTGCACATAATATAATTGTAAAGCATGCTTTATATACATTCTGGTGTATTTTTTCTTCTTTTTATGCTGTATGTATTTTGCTACATTAAAATTTTTATACCTAAAAGTAATGGTCGAATTTTTAGTAGGATTTTTTTTTTTTTAAGTAGTTTATTTTTTACTTGGTAAAGCTGAAATTTCATTTTTTTAATATAATATTTCAGATGTTTTAATAGTTGCATTCGGCTGTAAAATATTGAAAAGTTTTGATTATATATAAAAGTTTGAAAATTAGTTGCCACTTTTTTGTTGTTGTTTATTGATAGTCTACTGCATATATATACACATATACTAAAATTATCTATCTAAATCCATTTGAATCATTGCAAGTTTTGTTAAGATTTGATCGTATTTCAATCTTTAGAAAGCTTTTCTATTAACCGACATAATAGTATTAATACCAATAAATTGTCATACTAAAGTTCCAAAACCTTTAAAAAAATTGTCAACAAAACAAAAAATTTCATGCAAAACACATTCATACACACTATCATAACAAAATCATCAAAATGCACAGGTGGTAAAGCTATTTAGAAGCTCCTGTTATTAGTAGAATTTTGTTATATTTTCCCGAATGGTTGTTGAATTTTGTGATTTTTTTCCCTGCAACCATTCAATAAATTTCATGATGTTTTATTGTGATTAAACTATGAATTTTGTTATTTTTTTACATATAAACACAACTGCCGACGCAGCAATTTTCTGGATTTGTCCATGCTAGTGAAAGTTCTTTTTTTTTTTTCATGCAACTGCTGGTCGAATTTTTAATAAATTTTTTGTCAATTTTTACAGCCGAATGCAACTATTAAAACATCTGTAATATTATATTCAAAAAGGTAAATTTCAGCTTTATAAATCCTAATAAAAACTCGACCATTACTTTTTGGTTTAAGAAATTTAAAGTAGCAAAATATACATACGACATTAAAAAAAAAAAAAATACACGAAACCAAAACATATCCAAAGAATTCAATCATGAACACAGAGGTAAATATGTGTTTCTATGTTCATACTCAATATAACAAAATAAATAAAGATAAAATGAATAAATACCTAATATTTATAGTAATCCAAACTTCGAAACTTTGAAAATTGCTAACGCCATAATCATCTTTCCTAAAGATCTCTAGACAGGAAATAGCCTTTCACCTCATTGGCTCCAAATCTGTCTCAGGACCTCGGGACAGTAACAACCTCTCACTTGATTGGCTGAATGCTGACGCATGCGTATAGAGCCCAATTCGACAGGAGTTTACAAAAAATGCCTTTAGCTGATTGGCTGAATGCTCGCGCATGCGTATAAAAGCGATTTTTGCACGAAAAACGAAATAGCAGGTTAGCTTTAAATAGATGGATAATCTCTAAAAGATGTTTCACTTTATTTCATTAAAAAGTAAAGACACAAAGAACACACATAACGACATATTTGCTTATGAAAATGAAGAAAAATGGGGAAATATTTTGTGAACACCCAAAGATTTTGCTCATTATAACCAAGTTTTGTTCAATACAACAGAGTTCTCTGCTATGTATTAGTATATTGGACCAATTTTTTCTTTTCTTTTTCTCATCAAAACCAGGTTTTTATTACTCATAAGCTTAATATGACCGAGATTAGATGTATTATTAAGTGACAAGTGTTTGTTTATCCGAAATATGTCTGTGCCAATAGAGCCAATAAAATAATTTGTTTTCCTCTCTTCCCTAATTTTTTTTTCCTTATCCTTTTCCATATTCTGCTGTCCAATTTTTAAACTTCGAAAAATTTTTCTTTTCTGTAGATTACCATGTTATTTATTTACTTTGGTTATAATCTTTTTATTTTAAGACATTGTTAAAGGGAGGTTCTGTCTAAAAATTTTCAAAAAATCTATCTTTAATTTTTTGTCTAGAATATGCCTTCCAAACCATTTTTGTTGCACCCAATATTTAAGTTATACTAACCATTTTAATGGATCGGTGTCACAAACTTTAACATTTAAGGCAAAAACTTCAAACCAATTTTTCTTGAAACAGCTTTATTTAATTGATGTACCTTTTCACACTTTCAACAAGCTGCCATTCAAGCTATCAACATTTTGTTTTTTGCAAATCAAACTAGACTTTTTTAACTGGAGGACAAACCTTCAAAAAATTAAAATATTTAATAATATCATTTTTTTAAGTGTTTTAAAAATGAAAAATTGGTGCCAAAAATTTACCTCGTCCTTCAAACAGCCACCATTTCATGAAATTTTGATTTATCTTATCAATTTGAGGTTTAGCATCCAACTAATTTAATGCATTTTTGAATCCATGTGATTTTTTTTGTTTCAGTTGATTATTAAGAGTGCAATAACATACATCAATTTACTGTGCATGCTGTGCATAGTGAACGTTGGAGGAGTTTGGATCAATTAAAATATCAACATTTTTATATGACAATAATCATACACTTGGATAAAAGTACAAAAACTGCCAAAAGCCATTTTTTCACATGTGCATTATTTAAACTAAACAAAACTTGAAAATGTCTAAAAATCAAGCAATATCAGGAGAACGCCCCCTTAAATTTAATAAGTATAGCCATAATAAGAGTAGTGTGAGTAATCTGAATAGGCACTTTATCAGTGCTGTTAATTATTACCAATGGTGATCAGTAGTCAAAATCAATTGCATTTTTCACACAAGATGCTAAACAGAGTTGCTGTAGCACTGTTGATAGGGATAATTTTATGTGCAGTAGCTTAGTTTTGTAAATGTAATGTAAATTTTTGGTACTGAATATACGACTATTATTAGATTTATTAAAATCATTGAGCCGTGTCTAATGTAGCTTCTGTTTAAAATAATTTTTAAATGGGCAAAAAGGAAAAAAAAAATTAAATATGCTAATGAAATTTGGATATATTTAGCTGTGCCTAAAACTGTAGCAAAAACTAATTTACTTTAAAGGTGTGATTACATCTTTCTTGATTCATTGGCCAGTTGATAGAAATAACACTGGGGTGGGTAAATAAATACTTTTACTTTTTCATACAAATCATTTAGTGTGCTGTTAGATGATTAGGAGCATTATCTTATACAGTACAACTTCCAAAATCTAGAATTCTTACATTCAAAATGTCTTTAGAAAAATCCTTATTATATGAGTGGATGATTTTTATTTTACTAATAACATCACCGTAATAACTATAGCTTAGAAAAAAAAAACAAAAAAAAAAAAAAAAAACAATAATTGTACTAAATGTGGGATTGGATTTAATGGTACAAGGTCTCTTCCTATATACATGCTGTATCAATAAAGGAATGATAAAAAGATGCATCTATCATGAGCAAAAAAAGAATTACAAAATTAATACTAAAATATCAAATTTATGTTAAATTAAAAAATAAAAATTAATAATAAAGATTAAAAAAAAAAAAAGCATAAAGTACAGTTGCCTAGAAAGGGTTTCCCATGTAGATATAGTTATATATATAAAAAAAGAATTTTCAATAGTAAAATAATTAAAGATATATTATGAGTTACTTTATAAAAAAAATATATTTAATATAACTAGATATCATAGTAAAAGCCTGCATGTTTTAAAAGGGTAAAAGGTGCCTCATTAGATGTTTCCAGATGTTTCCCCAGAAGAACTGAAGTAAATCTATACAAATGTTGTAAGCCTGGACAGCCAATTAAAACATGTTGAATAGTGACAATGAACCAAATTATGGATAGTGTGGTGAATAAACGTAACAAGGATAACTATGAAGATCGCAAAAGCTACTTAAAATGTAGGAACTGAAAAAATATCGAAACAAAATTTGATAGATAAAATAATCTTCGGCGTAGAACAAAGAAACTTTGTCTAAGGATGAAATTTTCACATTTATAGGATTAGAGAAAAAATTTCTTTCTAATAAGTCAAAGATAAGGCGACAAACCTTGCTCAAATTGTTCAAAAGAAGATATGTAAAATAAGAAAAATATGCTTTGTAAACTGAAGTATGTTTAATAATTCAATCTTTTTTTTTTTTTTTTTTTTTTTTTGTGGTTATTTTTACTTAGAGTTGAAGATATTATTTCACATTCTTCAAAATCCAGATATTTCTAAAATCTGGAATTACCACATCCTTTCAATTATTTCGAATTTTAAAGGTTGTACTGTATCATTAAGCAGGGTCAATGCCATTTTTCTTTTCTTGGGTACCTACCTATTTTGTGGGGGAAAAAATGTTATTTTTGTAAAATTTATTATAATTTTGTGGAAAAAAAAAATAATAAAATTCCAATTACTGAAATCCAAATTGAGCATGTATTAATACTAAATTTTAAAGTCTTCATGCTAAAGTTTTCTTTTCTGATGAGCTTGTTGTGTTTGAAAATTACAGAAATGTAACAAAATAATAATAATAAATAATAATCTCTCTCTCTCTCTCTCTCTCTCACACACACACACACACACACACACACATATATATATATATATATATGAAGAGTTCGCTTTTATGGAATGGATTTTTGTGAAGGACTTCTTTTATTAAGAAGAATTTTGTGAAGGGATCTGTTTCATTAAATGGAATGTTGTGAAAGGTCCACTTTTATTAAATATAATTTTGTGATTGAGGCCCCAAACATGCTCCAATTTTTACCTGGATTAGCCCCTGACAAGATTTCAATGTTTTTCAGTACATCAGGCCAAAAATAGTTTTTAACACAGTCCTCAAAAATAGCTTTTGTTGTCCAGGCTATCATGTTTGCATCTGTAATGAAGGGAGGGATAATTTTAAACCAACATTTAAAGCACTGCAATAATTTGAATTTTGGTATTAAATTATGAACCACTATTTAAATCAAGAATTTCAATAATATAGATGTTCTTATTATATGGGCGATTCTATGCAAATAGGCCATTTTCATATTAGTGATGAAAGAAAAAAAAAATCCTGTCAGAAGTTTCTAATTTTTTGTAACAAGATACTAGAAGAGGTATTTAATAGATAAAAAATAGCTGTCACTCTTAATATTAAGAAATACTATAATTCTTAGATTTTTTAATTTTTATTAGAATGAGGGAATGATTACAAAGTGAGGGAATGACAATTTTGTAAAAAAAATGTTACATGTAATAATTTTAACAAAATTTTTGCCTAGAAAAATTAAGTCTGCTTCCTCTGCTATCACAAGGCACTGGAGGTTAAATTTTTTTTAACAATGTCACATAATGGGTGACTTAATACTCATGAATATCCTCTTTCATAGGCCACTTAAACTTTCCATTGCCTGTAGGTTCTATAGCATTTACTTACGGCACTCTATAGCATTTACTACGGCATATAGCATTACTACAGATTTGTCATCAATTTCCAATATTTCCCCAGGATACATATCAATTTCATACTTCACTATTATCCAATCCAAGCATTTAAAATGCCATGTTAAATGAAATGTATGTAAGATTGTAACTATTATGTCACTAAAATTAAATTATGTCAAATCACTTAAGTTTATTAACAATAAATTACATATTTGCACATGTATAATACACTTTACTGTATCTCTGTCATTTGCATTTTGTTTAATGATCCAAAATGGTTTAAGCTTGCAGAATGTTGAATATCCAATAATGTAACCTGTTTTAGTGTGAAATTTTTTGTGCAAATTTCTTAATGTATCATTCATAAATCTTTTTTGACGTTTGTCTTTATTTATTATACATTCTTTCTTTCCTGCACACAGCCTAGTGTTATCATCACTGTAAAAAAATCAAGAACTTTAATTAATCTAATATGAGACTTTTTTAGCCCTAGAATATTTCGTGAAACCATCTTTAATGTAATTTTTGTATGTTTTAGTACTTTTATATTTCAAAAATGATATGCGTTGCTTAATTAACCTGTACTTTTTGGTAATTTTGACCCCAATCAATTTTGAAATTTTTTTTTTTTTTTTTTTTTTTTTTTTTTGTGATTGGCCTAAACTTTTATAAGTTTCTGTGAATTGGGCATTTAAAGCTTCTCCAAAGATTATTTTTTTCCGTATGGCTGGAGAAACATTTTCTTTTCTTAGCAACTTATTTACCTTGCTTCTAAGTATAAGTTAGATATCTTTCCTTGATAATGTATCTGCTTTCATTCGATAAAACTTTGATTTATATTTACTTGCAGTTCTTTGCTGCATATGTAACTGAAGTTTTAACGATTGTATCTCCTGTATCCTTTTTGCCCTATTTTTTCTTCCAAGTTTTTCCCACTTTCTAATCTAGATGTACTTTTAGATGTTAAATGGCACACTTATTAATTCATTATGGCATTCATTAGTCTGGATTTCCAAAGTATTTGATAATTCTATTTTCTTTCTATATTTTGCTAACTTTTCTTCCATTTTTGTCTTTTTACTTTCAATTCTCGCCTAGTCATTTCTGAAACTGATTTTATTTGGTCTTTTTGTTTTATTTAAATATTTTATTCGCTCTTTCATTTGCATTTATTTTTTTGTCACAAGATCATTCTTAAGTTCTTTTCTTTTTTTGTAGTATTTCTTATTTCTTTTTCAACTCTACATGAACTTTCTTTTTGATCATGATAACTATAAGAAAATAAAAAAAATATATACATAAATTTGACCAAATTTATAAATTTTATTTTTAATTTATTATAATTAATGTTTCTTACTTAAAATTTATATAATTTAAACATTAAATTGGGAAATTAAACAAAATCTCCATCCATTGAAATTTGTAGTTGTTACTAATATTAATCCTTTATTCCAAATTTTTTTTTCATCTAACCTTTGACTCAAATATACTTTGATTCATTTGAGAACTTAGTTTAATTATTTTAGTATAAACCAATAACTAACAGCTTCAAAAAATAACAAAATGGAACAAAAATATCTTTTCTACTAGTTTTTAAAAATAATGGAATCATTCCCTCACATAAGTATCATTCCCTCATGTGAGGGAATGACCAGTGAGGGACTGATAAAATGAACATTATTAGCTTCTAAAATTTTTACTCATACATGAAATTAAAAAAACAATACATATTCTCAAATTATTCCTTTAAGGGAAATTAAACTACCCATTAATACATTTTTAAGAAATAAATTAACTTTATAAATTTAAGTGAGGGATTGATAACATCATCTTGACACTTGCCCAATTTGTTTATTCAATTCTTCCTTACACACAGAAGTACTTCTCCAAGAAAGCTGAAAATTATTTTACAGACAGGTAAGAATAATTGCTCAGTATATGTGCACTGTTTCTATTTACAGTAGTGTGCCACCAAGCTGAAAAATCCTAAATTACTAATGAGTGAGGGAATGACTTGAAATATGAGTTGCAAACTTTTTTGCCAAATAAAAATTGCATGTGAAGACCAAAAAAATAATTTAATACACAGAAATAATACTTTATGTGTTTATTTTAAAGGGCCAAAGTCAGAAAGCAAAAGTATAAGTATTTCAGGAAGAAATAATATTTTTTGTATTTTTAGGTGGTAATAGTTGCATGTGAGGGAATGATATTTCATAAGTTTTAAAATTAAAAAAATATATATATTTTAATTAATTCTTCAATTTTATGAGCTAATATAATAAAACCAAGTCTAAACTACATGTTAAAAAAAAAAAAAAAATTAACTTTTCTGTTGTAAAAATTAAAATATCATTCAGTTTCATCATTATGGCCTATTTGCAGAGAATCACCCATATACAGTAAAGCTAGTACCTGACAAAATGGAGCCTGTCTATAATAGGGATGCACTGAATATTTGGTATGTATTCAGTATAAGGTTAGACTGCATATCAAGATATTTGGTCCTGACGAATATCAAAATATTCAGCCAAACCAAATAACAAAACCTTTAAAAAATGTTTTTGATACCTTGCATAACTTCTATTTTTAACAGTCAATAAATAAAGATATTCAGAATAATTAAGAAATAGAATTATACTTAAATAAAGGAGATTGCTTTTACATTATTTATTTGCTGTTTGAAAAGTGACACTTCAGAAAATTAACTATTTATAATGACATTCATAGGAATTAATGATGAATAAATGCATGGTTCTGAATATTGTCTTGTAATTATTTGTTTCTTGCTTTTTTTTACAAACAGGATGTTTCTAAACAAAATGGAACAAGTTTTTAAGGGTAGTAATAGGCATCAATACAAACAGTTTTTGTAATGAAACCAGAATCACAATAAAACTTTTTTGCTCAAAAATTCAGTGCGTCTCTAAGCCAAATTTTAATTTTTGTTTGTAACTTTAACAATAATGAAAATATTGTAATGATATTTTCAATAGGACTTACATTACTTTCTGCGAAATATGGTGACATGAAGAGAAGTACTAAAAATTGCAACCATTCACATCCAAACAACAAATTCTATTACTCATAAAGCAGCTGGTAGTACATATATTGTGTCACTGACCAAAATTCAGTTGCCTCCAATGATGTCATCACATTTTGTACAAAGCAAAGTCATATGAATGAAAAACTCTCTAAAGTATCTTCATTATTGTTAAAGTTGTGAACGAAAATTTGGGTTCTGCTTGTAGTAAGAGTTTTACAAGCTTTTGTAATGAGTATTGTGTTTTTGATGTAATAAGTGGGTCATGTTGCTGGTTTCCTGTACAAAAAATGTTCATCTTAACTGTATTATCTTAACAGTATTATCTGCCCTGAAAGTTTGTACCAAAATTTTAGGAACACACTGCAGGTTTCCAACCTTTGAAAATAAGTACTCATTCAAGACACTGCTCTCTTGTGCATTTAAAAACTTTTTTTATAAATCACAAGGAGCAAGGAAGTTATTCATGCTGAGTTGTTACCATTTGAAAAGATTTATTTTTTTTTAAACTTTAGTCCCTTACAAATAAACACTATTGACTGTAATATTTTCTTTCTAATTCCTTCAAAAGTTGTCTTAAATTTTAAAATATTTGTTTTAGAATATTAAAAAATATATTCATTTATTTTAATTCACAGAAGAAGCCATGAAGTTTAAAGTTTTATTAATTAAAAAATTTTAAGACTATCTTCTTAAATAATAACTCAAAGTGTAGGGGTTTTTTTTTTTTTCCATTGTAAATGTTAATTATGAAAGTGTCTTGTTCCTCAAAATAGAAGCATTTGTGTTAAATATGATGTAAAATTATTTTAAAATTTAACTTTTTAATACTTAAACCCTGAAATATTGGAGTATTTCGCTGAATAGTTACTATTTGGTTGGTCGAATATTTGGTATTTGGTTTACCTGTGTGCTGAGCATTTGGTAATCAGCAAAAACAATATTTAGTGCATCCCTAGTCTACAACAAAATCCTGTTTTAAGCAGAAAAAGTTTGTGGTTTCAAAATGGAAGCAATACCATACAATTATATCTGAAAGATGGAAACTTATCTAAAAGGAAAAAAAAATTCGGACCCATGCGATTCTGTTTTCCGGGTTTTGCTGTATTTATTTATAACCTATGTATTTTGAATGTATATTTTAAGCGAATTGCATATTAATGTATTTTAATTTACTAATATTTAAAGATAGATTTCATATACATTATTTGTATTTTATAGCTTTATGATGTTCTCAGTGATGATGATGCTAAACTTATGATACTTATAGTTCAGAACTGTAATGTTTCAAACATTATAGCATATGGTAAGCTTTTTTTTTCTGTGACACATAGCTTTATTATTCCTCACTTTTGTTGAATTATTTGTAATGGGTGTGAGTCTTGTATCGTCTAACTAAGGCATCCAATTTTACCCTCACATGACCTGATATGTGGGTCAGATTCTCTCTCTTTTTGTGGTTAGATATTTTAAGTTGTGGGTTAATTAAAAATTCTTTCTCTTTTTTTTTTTTTTTAAATCAGAGCTTCCAGATTAGCTTGGCTTTTAATATTTTTTGTTGTTTATAGATTTGAGTGTTAGATTTTTTATTTTTGTGTGTGTGTGTGCGTGTGTGTATTTGGGGGTGGGGGTGATTTTGTTTCTTGCAGAGTAAATTTAAGTAAGAGATCTGCAAAGTTAAAACTTTCAGGTAGAAGCTGAAGAAAAGCTATCTTGGCTCATTCCATCTCTCTCTCTCTCTCTTTTTTTTCACACTTTCACAGTTTTTAGGTGCGTTCGTAATTATATAAATACGTAGCACCTATAGTCGTCGTTTGGTCCGTCCGTCTGTCCGTCCGTCTGTCTGTCTGTCCGTCCGTCTGTCTGTCTGTCCGCATATAACAACGCAAAAACTACCCAACCAAATGGTTTGCAATTTAAAATATATTATCTTTGCAGAATTTTGTCGAGACATTTCAAATTTTATTAAAATCGAATCAAAACTTTAGGAGATATTAATAAAAATATTTATTAAGAAATTTGAATTTAAAAAAAAAAATCTGTACTTTCTTGTTATAGAAGCTTCCGAGGTTTAATCGTTAAGCAACCGAGATACTTATTTTATTACAGAAATTAATCTGCAGACGATATAATTCATTTCACAGAATTAGAAATCAGAAAGATCTGAATATTTATATAACTAGCTGATACATATATCTGATTATTTATATAACTAGTTAAGATATTTGTATGAACAGTGTCATAAAATATATACTTAACTAGCTGTTTAACCCGTTCTACGCACGGGATATCATGAATTTAATTCTAAAACGTGAGTACGAACGCACTTCGTTTGTAACGTTTGACGTACAATTTCCAACTTGTTAACTTTTGCACTAGCCTAGTCTGAGCAAAAAATCAATGAAGTTAAGCTTGACCTGACTCAATTTCTACAAACAGTGCCAGTATTTCTGAACCAACATTATCCTACAATTAAAATTCTTTTGAAAGAATATTGCATGGATATTTATACAAAAATATTAAAGTACAGCATATTTTAGGTTATATGTTGTTCACAAACCCTGGTATATGAAATTACAGCTTAATGATCATTTAGAGAATTATGTTCAAATGAAGACTCAGTAAAAAATACATTGTAGTTTAGAAGAAAATAAAAATTTGTTTAAAAAAAAATCATAATTTTGAAGCTTTTATAAAGAATGAATAGATTTTTAAAAATATTTGTCTGTGATTTATTAAACTAGCATAAATGTCTAAAGATTCCATAAAACAAAAATTAAAAGTACAGTATTACATTTACAAAAAAATAAATAAAATGCTAGGCAAACATAGTCTGCCTTAGTTTGCAGAAAAAGATAACCCCAGGAAAAAAATATAAAATACTTGTTTAAACTCCTTTTCCATCTGTATTACACCATACATGCATTTTTTTCCAAAATGCCTGTTGTATTATACTATCATGAGCACATTTTGAATTATTTGTCATTTTTGCAGGTGCACCCCCCCCCCCCTCCCCCTTCCCCCTCATCTCATATACTTTGTAATTTATATGCAAGTTTAGCATTGAATAAACATATAGATGCTGGGTTGACATAATATATCTTTATGAAATATTTAAGAACAAGGACTTTGCAACAACCAAGGATGTAAAGAATGAAAGAATACTCCGAAATGTTTATAGCACAATTTGATTTTTTTATCTTTTGTTTGCAGTCCATTTTATTTTAAAAAGAAATGTTCATATAAAGAATCATTTCTGTCTTTTTATCAAAAACTATACTTTTCTGCATAGTGCCCTATTATTTTCTTCCAAATATGTTTTATTTAATAAAGTCTTCATCAGTGCAAGAAAAGAGTTGCTGGGGGCTTGATTGGCGATTTCTTGTATGCAATTTTATCAGTCATCATTAAAAAAAAGAAAAAGAAAAAGAGAAGAAGAGGTGTAAAGATTTCACTTTTCTTCATAAATAATAGGTATTACAGAAATATTGTTATAAAATTTCAGAGAAAAAGCACACTGATCAACTGCAATGAAAATTTCTTTAACATTAGAAATTATATAGATATCATTGTTGTAATTAATAATCAGTACTGTTAGAACTATGCAACAAACTATATAGCATCAGTATTTGTTGTATTATTCCTTTATGATCACTGTATTTGCTGGCATATAAGACATGTTTTGTTCTCTGAAATTTTGTTCCAAAACTAGTATTTATCTTATGCACTGATACAGATTTGGAATAGTTCAGTTTCTGAAAAAAATGCATATTTTGCTTCTCTGTTGTGTATTTTCTTGTTTAATTTTAGTATGAAAGAGTATTGCAATTATGTATAATTCATTGTTTCAATAAATGAATCTTTTATCACTCCTGTGTTTACACTATCTGATTGCAATAAATTGAAATTTGAGTCACGTGACTTAGTCTAAGCAATGTCAAAAATTTAATATCTTTATATTTTCCTGTGTAAACTTTGACATTGGTGATAAATTGAAATACTACTTTTTAATGATCTGAATTGGAATACTCACTCAGGGTGGCTAGCTGATCTGGAAAAGTCAGTCAGGGAATTTAGCAGCTTTAGAGAAGTCGGGGAATTTTGAATGAAACTTGGAAATTTCAGTGCAGTGTTGCAATTGACCGCTTACAGCACAATTTCATGTGAGAATGGCCTAGAAAATCAGAGACTAACTGATTTCATGTGACTACTGTGTTTCATGGAAAATGGCCTGAGAAAATCAGAGACTAGAAAAAAGTTTCAGTGGTAGCCATCACATCACTGTTTAAAAATAAAGAAAAGGTGTTATGAGAAATGCTTTGTATATACTAATAGATGTAGAAAACAACATATCAGTGTTCTGCATCTGCATCTATTTGCAGTATCATTATTTCCATAACACTTTTCTTTTTAAAAATAAACAAACCAATATATAATATCTATTTGCATTTACATTGCTACTTTCACTTTTTTTTAAACATAGTGTACCTCTCAAGCAGGATTCTCGCTGCCAATCACCTTTGTGCTATATCGCAACAAAATTCTTCATTTGGAAGAATCAAAATCACCAAACTGAAAGAGCTGAATTTAAAAATTTATGAAAATAACTTTAATAGTTGAATTTTTTTTCCTATGCACAGGCGATACTCTCATTCGTGTTGCTGAACAATTGATGTTGCTTATCCCGTTCAATCATACCATACTATTTACATCACTCTATTTAGTGAAGATCTTACAAATTTTGTCAGATTTCCACTTTTTCAAAAATTTTACTGAAATTCTCCCCCTCCCCACTTAAATCCTTCTCGCTTCTTTCACATGCAGCACACAAAATCAAAAATGTTTACATTTTTTTCAATTTTTAAAACGTTTTCTACCTTTTTTTCCCCTTTATTGTAGTAATAAATAGTCAATCATCTAAATCTTCCCTCTGAAATTACCACCTTTCCTTCTTCTGTTCCCTCCCAAAAGAGGACAGGAGGAGGTGAACAAAGATTAAAATCTTTAAAACTGTTTAATTTTCAATTTTTTTTCTGTCTTGTTACTCCATGGTAAAAAAAATAAATTATTAACCATCTAAATAACTATCTCCTTCCAAAATTTCCACATCCGGCCTTTGCCTCCTCAGCTCTAAAATTTTAAAATCTTAAAATGTTTTTCCTGCTAGATTATGCTTTGTTGCAACCACCTGCAAAATTTCTGCATTCCCCTTTTTGTTTTGCCTGGGCACACAAAGCTTAAAATCTTTAAAAATCGTTATTTATTTTTAAATCTTTCTATCCTATTTCTTACATTCTAGCAACAATAAAGAATCAATCAACTAAATAACTCCTGGAAATATTTCCTCCCACCCCAAAAAGGGGGAATTTCTAGGTATGGGTGGAAGGGAAAGCAAAACTTTTTCCTCTGTTTTGCAGTTTTACTATCCCCCCCCCCACCCTCCTATTTAAGCCTACATTGCTCAACACTACTTCATTTTAGAATCAGCCAAAGCCACAGCAAATGTTATGCAGTCAGTGACCTGACACCAGGTAACAAGCCTAATTAAAAATTGGGGTTAAAGAACTGGAGATTAAAGAACAATTTCAGGATACATTTTTCTTGACAAATTCATTGTGCTAATATTTTTTCCCAATTTTCTACAATCTCTTTTTGCTGATTAGTACAATTGCTAATGTTGGTTAAAAGTCAGCAGAAACATTGCTCCTAAGGCTGCATAATTTTAAATTTTCTAAAATCAATATATCATTGATCTGTTATCACACTATTGATTATATCTGTTTTACTTTTGTATTACTATCTGTTGATAGCTAATTGAATTCTGTTTGATAATTAATTTTAAATATTTTATTTAGGTAATGTAAAACAACAGTTAGAGTCTTTGCAGCGCTGTCAGTCTTTAGAAGAAGTCCAAAGGTTATATGAGCATGGTGACTATGCTTCAGTTGTTGATCTTTTGGTGTTAACATTCAATCAACCAAGAACAAGCAGAAAGGTTTGATCTTCTGCAATTTACTTTTAATGATTTATACAATAGTTTTAACTTTCTATTTTTGGCTTTTTCAGATTTGGTGATATAAAAAAAAAATGTTTCAGTGGTATCTGTGATAAAAATGTTTTATACTGCAATAGAATCGGAAATAGTACTTTTACTCTTTATAAAATAAATTTTTACATTACTGCAAAGCGATGTCGCTAGGCTTTTGAAAACCTTAATCCCTGGGACCCAGACACTTCCAAAAAAAAAGGGTCCTTTTTCACAAAAGCAGATCCTCCAGTTAGAAATGACATATTCAATGTATTTAATAGAAAATAATGTTTCTTTTACATTCTTTCTCAAGGTAAAAATCATACATACTGAAGGACGCATTATAAATTTTTTTATGCATCCCTTCTTCAATTTTTTGCTTAAATGATATGCTATTGTTCCTCCCTGGCATCACTGTGCTATCAAGTAAATCATTTGACGGTAGTGAATTTTTAGTGAAATCTTTAACGCTGTTTTCATCCTGTTTAGCAGAAAAATGAACTACATTGACAAAAAAAATCATCGAGATTAATTCAATACATAGCTGGTTAATTGAAGGAGTTTATTTAAAGAATATAAAAAGTTAAATAAGGTACTTTCAATTGGAAGATGAAGCGTATAAGTCAAGGAAATCAATCTTTACTCATGATGAAATATTTAACAAAGATATTTGAAAAGTAATAAGGATAAAAAAAAAAAAAAATCCTTTAAAAATTGTGTTGCATCAAAAAATATAAATAAATGACAAGTTTGTAAGAAAATGTTGCTTCATATACTGTAAAAATTTTATTTATTGAAGCAGGAAGGGAAGAAGGATAAAAAATTAATATTTCCAAAAATAGTGTTTGTCTTTTTTTTTTTTTCTCCTATGGTTTATTACTATATTTGATTTAGAATTTTATATGTATTCATGATAAAACATATTCTGATACATAATTTACATATTTCTTTCAATGAGATGATTATGATTTCATAATTATATAATACTACTCCTAGAATGTGTAATACATTGGGATGAAATTAACACCAGTTGTTTGCATGAATCCAAGGATGTCATATAAGCTCTCAGAATTTTAAAATTTAAATTATTTTCCGAGATATTAATTTTTTATGACTAATTTCTAAAGATGGCAACGAAATGACTTCATTTTTGTGGATAAAAGAGGGAAAAGGAGAAATAAAATCGATTATTACATTTTTATTGATGTTATTTTCTCAGTAAAATTGAAAAGAAAAACATTTTTATTGAATAGATGGTGGGAAAAAAGTCTTGAATTAATTAAATTTTCCAAAAAATTTGAAGAAATAAAAACATAATTTCAAACAATCAAGTTCCAGAAATCAGTATGTTCTACAAAATCAAAAAACGATTATCTGCATATTGACATTTAGAAATCACTGCATTGTAGATTGTTTTGTTTTAGTGTTACTTTCAACCAAAGGAAAAAAATTACGCTCCTGGCATTTAGTATATAATTATTGCCTCCCCTATTCACAAGAATTGAATTCAATGAAAAATCATATACTAATTTCAATTGATTATTTTTGAAAGACAGCGGTTAAAATAGTTCTCAAAGGTGCTAAAAGTAAAATGGTTTATCGGATAAAAATGACATTTTTTTTTCTTGTAAAGTGTTTATTTTAATTTAAATAACTAAAATATTTTTTTTTTATAAGACATTATTTTTTTTTTATAAGACATTATTTTTTTTTTTTATAAGACAATATTTTTTTTATAAATTAACTTCATTTTCATTCCACCAACTCTGAAATTAGAAGCCAATTCTTAAAAGAACAATATACTTTTGACAATAATGTTTTGCAACAAAAATCACATAATCTGCAAAATGTAATTTTCTCAGTTTCTGTTAAACCTGCATTGTAAATATGATTTCTTACTTGAAATTTAGTGTTTAATAAAAATAATGTTATAATTTGTTTCTAAATCTTCAACAATATTGGATTTCTTTTTTCTGAAGAAATCAAAATCTCTCATGATAAGTAAATGCAACACATTGGGTTGCATGTAGCTAGTTTATATTCTATTTTCTGTATATAAGAGTTATAGTTGTTTAGGCTAACACAGCTTTTTAATCCCATAATTAAAACATTTGACTTTATTTGAATCATTTCATGTTACATTAAATTAATTTTTTTATAATTGACTCAAATGTAGATGTTATTATGAATGTAATGTGTATCTTTGTTGCATAAATTATTTTAAGTAGAACATAGTATATTTGTGAATGAATTTTTCAGTCCATGTTGTGAGAGAAAAATATGATAATTTATATTTTCTGTAACTTCCAGATACTTTTAGGAATATTTTTTGTGAAATGAAGCTTAATTCATGCCTAGTCTAAAAATAAATTAAAATTTCAAAGAAAATTCTACAGACTTGCTCTCAGCATTAATTTAAAAATTCACAAACAATACCATTTATAAAAAATTGCAGACCAGGGTGATTTTTAGAAAAAAAAAAAAAAACAGACATGTCATTTAAATTAAGCATATACAGAGCTGCCAACTGCTACGAAAAAATCGTAGTTGCTACGATTTTGAACCACAAACTACGATGCTACGAAAACCTGTCTAAAACTACGATTTTCTGGGGGTGGGGGGGGGGGGAAGAAAAAAAAACGTGAATTTTGTCACAGGATCACTCGAAAAATCCCGAATTTCGTCACAGGATCGAGCTAAGAAATGCGAATTTCGTTACAGGATCGTTGAAAAAACGCGAATTTCATCAAAAAATTGGCGGGAAAAAGCAAATTCCGCCAAAGTATCACCGAAAAAACGTGAATTTCATTCAACTGATTGCTGAAAAAATGCGAATTTCGTCAAAAGATCGTTCAGGGGTGATTCTGGTCCGAATTTTCCGAAAAATTAAGGCAATGATTTCCGAAAAAAAAAAAATATATATATATATATCGGTCATAAATCCGAAAATTCGGACATTAAATGTATCGGTATTTCGGCAAATGATCGCCGAAAAAAATCAATCTCGTCTTTCGTTCGAAGAAAATTTACCAATTTTGTCAAAGGATCGTGGGAAAAACGTGACTTTCGTCAGAGGATCGCAAAAAAATGGCAAATTTTGTCAAAAACATTGCAAAAAGCGACAAATTTCGTTAAAAGATCGCTAAAAAACAGCAAATTTTGTCAAAGGATCGCGGGAAAAACGTGACTTTCGTCAGAGAATCACTAAAAAACGGAAAATTTCGTCAAAAACATTGCGAAAAATGACAAATTTCATCAAAAGATCGCGAAAAAACGGCTAATTTCGTCATAAACATATTGCGAAAAACGGCAAATTTCATCAAAAGATCGCGAAAAAACGACAAATTTTTGTCAACAGATCGCGGGAAAAACGTGACTTTCGTCAGAAAATCACGAAAAAACGGCCAATTTTGTTAAAAACATTGCGAAAAACGGCAAATTTCGTCAAAAAATCGCAAAAAAAAGTCAAATTTCGTGAAAAACTTTGCGAAAAATGGCAAATTTCGTCAAAAGATTGTGAAAAAACGACAAATTTTGTCAACAGATCGCGGGAAAAACGTGACTTTCATCGGATAATTGCGTAAAAAGGGCAAATTCCGTCAAAAACAGCAAATTTCGTCAAAAAAGATCGAAAAAAATGCACATTTCGTCAAAGGGATGCAAAAAAAAAAGTGGTGGGAGTGGACACCCCCACTCCCGGTTGTATCAGCTTACTCGACCTGATGAAGGACTCTAACTCAGACATTTTTCTCTGGAAGATATACCGGAAGTTCCATCGCCCCCTCCCTCCCAACTGCCTTGGAATCTTTCAGAAAATTCACCTTGAAGTTCAGAAATTTGGCTTAGGAGTGGACAGAGCATTAATTGAATAGGAATAATTATGTTTAATCAATCCCACCCGCAACAAAAAAATTAGCAAAAACAAAAGTCTCCTACTTCGTGTGCTTATGGATATACACATGCATTTAATTGATTAGCATTTGCTCGCTTAAAATTTACAGCGTAAAAAACAGCTACCAACCAACCAACCTTCAGATAAAATTGAATTTGGTGTGCTACTATTTCTCATTTTCAAAGGTTGGCAGGTCTGCATATACCATTCAGGGTACCGCAAGTGTAACTAACAGTGTAAAAATAGAAACAGCTTTTTTAAAGAAAAAAAATGTTTTCCATCTAAGGCTATTTTCTTTTATTATATTAGATGGTGAAAAAATGGAAATATTTGATTGAAGAATAAGTTATTGTAGTTTAATTTTTTGCTAGTTTTTTTATTATGTGGTTAATTCTTTTTTTTTTTTTTTTTTTTTTTTTTTTTGATACCTTCAAAAAGAGATGTGAAGTTTGAAATGAGCATTTCTGTTTCTATAACATAAAAAAATATTTTCTTTAAACCAATAACAATAACCAAGTTTATAACAATTTTTTTCGCTGTTATTTATGACTTTTTTTTTATAAATGCACATTTTCTGAACTTGACATATTGATATCAAAGGAACAAAAAGAATTAATCATACTATAAAAATAAAATTAGTAATAAAAGTAAACTGCAATCAATTAGTCCTCAGCTCAATACATTTTCCATGTGGCTAAGTTATGAGATAAGTCAACCTTATAAATAATATTCAGTATCCATTTTGTTTATTTATTTACTTGACTTTTATTGCAGCAATCAATGGATGGTGTGCCTGAAAGACATGCCCAGCTGCTATTACTTCAAAATTCCCTAATGAAGCTTGAAAGATATAAAGTAAGTTCAGATACTTCTTATTTTAGAATTTTTAATGAATAAGTTTTGCATGTTTATTTGAAAATGTAAATTGCATATTGTCTATACAGCATTGTGGTTATCACTGTTGAACTTCAATGCAAATAAATTTAGAAAAGGTCTCAACATAAAAGAAAAAAAAATAGAAATTAGTTTAAATGTTTTTTTAATGTGTAAAACACTTTATATTACATCTAGACATGAACTGAGAAAAAAAGTACATTTTATTTGTGTTATTTGAATTATATATTAAATGAAGGAATGAAATAACTAAAAGAGTATTTTGTGTGTGTGTATTTAAAACAGGGAAATTGTTTTGCAGTTTATTATATCTTCGTTGATTAGCAGTGAAAGTGAAAAGTGTTTTCTCTTTTTTCTCTTTTTTTTAATTTTTTTAATCAAAATATTGTTGAAGTTTACTTTAAAAAGAAATATCTATGTACTGTTAAACTTAACTACTCACCCCCAAGGGCTGTGTAGTTGATAGGATAATGATTGACTCCAACTCCACCTCCTCCCCATCTATTTATATATATACATACTAGAAATGAGAGGAGCTCAATTTTTATACCAGCCTTCGGACTTGGGCTCATTCTTTCTAAAGCCGAAAATTTTATTTATTTTATTTTTTAAATATAGATTTATAGAATTATTATTTAAAATGTAGGGAAAAAATGACTTTTATTTTTTCTCTTGAAAATTGCTTATTTCATTTCAAGTCCTTTTAATGCTATTTTGATTAGAATAATAGGAAAAAAGAAATTGTGCTTTTCTATTTTAGTATTAGATTGCTATTTTACAAAAAAGATTTGTGATGTTTTCAGATTTATATCTGACATTGACAGTGATGATCTGTTGATATGGCGCCAATTGGAAGAGGTGCCAACATTTTGCTTTTAGCTCGATTTTCATTTGTGACAAATAAATAGTTAGATACTTTTTTAATTGAATGGGTTATTTTTTTTTATTTAGCGATCTAACACAAAAAGAATATTTTCTTCTGTTTTTAGTTAACTAGCATTAGTTTGAGGTTTGTGAATTTTTAGTCTGCTATTGTGTACAAGTCATAATCGCTCTTCATATGAAAATAACGATAGTGATACTTATATCTATTTATCACCATGAACTCTGCTCATGCTGAGGCTCTGCTCTGCACATTCACTAAGTTACTTTCATTCGTAAATAGATATAATTGGCATGTATTGTTATTCAAATAATAAGCAATCGAGCAGTGTTTCTTCTTTTTGTATAAAAACATCGTATCTTTCAGATAACAGTATCAACTTTTTTAAATATTATGCAATTTTTTTTCTATTGCATACTTTTGGTATCGGGCTCGGATTTAAAATCATCGAGCTTGATCTCTGAAAAAAGAGCCCAAACTCATCTCTAATGCATACATAGATACATTCAAATGTATTACAGCTTATTATTATTATTATTATTTATGTAAAAGAAGTAATAAATGCTACAGAAAAAAAAAATGAAGGTATAAATGTTGTATAAAATTTAAGAAAGTGCAACAAGTTCAAAAATTCAGTTTTCTCAAAATGAATGAACTAAGTAATATTCTTCAAAGTCTTTAATAAGAAAAGCAATGCACATAATTATTAGTAATTTATAAGAGTTATTAGTAATTTTTATTCCTTTAAAAAAATATCTTTCATTCAAATATGCTACAATAGGAGTTGAAGAAGTAACTAAATGAATCAATTCATTGACTGAGGTACAGCAGATATCATATTCATCCTCCTCCCTTATATTTATTCAATAAACTGGAAAATAGCTAAATATTTATTAATCTATATGGTCAAAAATAATAATTCAATTTATAAATTTAAAATTAATATGATTCGTTTAATTTCACTTCAAACTGTTCAACAAAAAGCTGAAGTTGGAGTGTTTTTATCAACTCCAGTTTTGATTCCTTTTGCCTAATAATCTGCCTGACTCCACAACTTTGACTTAGTCTCCACAGCCCTGCTCCCTCTTATGAAATAATTAACCATGTTCCAGAATTTGCCCTCATCATGAAAGATATATTTAAAACAATACAGAATTTAAAAAGAAAATCGCAAGATTTTCATTTTAAGAATAAATGAATTGGATGAAAACAAATTATTTTGAAAACTATTTGGAACCTTAGTAGTCATTCAATATCTGAACACAGGGGAGGGAGGTAACAAAAATCTGATTTATATATATATATATATTATTTATTTATTTATTTTTAACTATGATTTTTGTACATTTTGTCTTGAAATTTGATTCTGCTCTTGAATAACATCACTGCACCCTTAGAATCATTTACATGCATTTCTTTATTTGACCAACTTCAAATTTGTTGTATCTTTTACAATTTTTTGTTAATTTTTAAATTTGTTTATCTGAATTCATTTGTTTATATATTTTTTTTAATTAATTTTTTGAAAATGAAAAAAGTATTTCTGAAACATAATCTGTATTGTCTTTATTCAGTAATTATTATTTATTTATTTATTTTTCCTTTAGGAATGTGTTTATTGGAGTGAAATGGCTTTCAATGAAGCTTTGCAGCAATTTATGAATGCTACTAAGAATGCTGAGTGGTCAGAAACTATGGCACAGTTGCTGAGCGGATTGGACAAGTAAGCTTTTAATATCTAATTACTAAGAGGAAAAGAATAATTTCCAGATGTTTTGAAGTATTTTACTGCATAATAATGATAAAATTAATGAAACCGTGTTTAATATTTCAAACATTTCCAAATGAATTTATGGCTATATATATATATATATATTGACAAATAACACAGAATTTTTATTTTCTGAAAATAAGTGTGAACCCCTATGTGGTGTGATCCTGTAAATGGAATAAAAGTGTGTCTTTGAAATTTAGCAGGGTATACTGAAGCATGGCACTATATATTGAGTGACCTTGTAACAGTGTGAGTATACACTAAGGTTTGATCATTATTTATTATCAACCTTTCATTCGAAGAATATTAACAGTTTATATTTTAAAAATCTATATTTTTGATTTGAAAAAAGAAAGTGAAAACTTGTTATTATGCAAATTTAAATATTTCAAAACAAGGGAGGGGGATGAGAGAAAACTTTTTTCGCTTTCAAAATAAATTTTCTGTTTATGTATCTGATATAACTACTAAAAGTTGGCATTTTTTTACATACTGAAATGTTATAAAACTCTTTTATAGGTGCGCTAAACTAGATTCTAAGAACCTGAGTGAGCTTGAGGAATCAAAACTTGTACGTTTAACTCAAAATCTCATTTTAATCATAGTAATTGGAATGGAGAATTATGATTTTGCTGGGGATAATGCTGCTTTGTTAGTAGTCCTGCCTTGGATTATACTTTACAGATTGATATTAAAGTAAGTTTGATTCTTTTAGTGTAATACATAACTTTTAAATATAAAACAAAAAAAAATGTTTTCTATTTGAAATATTAATATTTATATGAGATATATGAAATAATAATATATGAATTATTAATATTTTACATTTGAATTAAGATTAGTTTATATAAAATCATTTACATATATCAATAATTTATCGTTATTTAAAACAATTTTTTTATTGGTGTTCATTGCATTAAGTAACGATTCATTGTGAAATAGTGATTTAGTTCCATTTTCTGGCTTCTATGTAAAGGGTTGAAGAAATGTCAATTTATATTAATAAGAAGTGATTTATTTTTCTTTTTATTATCTATTATTGTTAGAAATTTTATATCATTATGGTAAAGTTAAAAATAACTACTCGTCACTTGTTAAAGGTAATTAAACTTTGAAATATAGTTATTAAAAAAATTTACTCACCAGGCGAAATCTTTTTTTTTTTTTTTTTTTTTTTTAATTACATTTTAGTTGAGATAATTTCCTGCAAGGGGAGAATGTTATATGGCCATTATCAAATAATATACAAAAAATTATTTACCTCTCCTATCATTAAATAAATGTAATAAAAAGAAGTTTTTTTTAAATGTTTAGTTTCATAAAGTTGCTTCAAAAAAGAAAGAAACGAAACAAATCAAAATAAAATTCGAAAGTTTGTACAGTTAAATCATTAACTGTCATATTTCTTTATGGACAAAGATGGCTCATGAAAATAAACTTTAATGGATATTTTAAAAATTACGAATTTTCTTTTAAAATTAGATTTAAATAATAAAAAAAAAGAAACATTGCATTTTGAATTGCTACTTATGAATGTTTATCCTATTAATGAAAATATTTCCAATAACTTATAGATGGCCACTAATTAAACAACTAGCATGTTGTGATATCGCAAAACTTTCTTCTATATAAATCAAATCATCTGGAACCAAATTTAAATAATAATCTATTTGTTCTTGAGATATAGCTATCGCGGAAATAGTGAAAAACAGAGCATAGCAGCGACACCTGTTGGGTGGTATACACCAAAACCTGTAAGGATCTATTTTTGTCAGTGTCTAACAGAATATGAAGTTTGGTAAAATTCTGTGCATTTGTTCTTGAGATATAGCTATCTCAGAAATCATGAAAAATTCAGCATAGCAGTGCCACCTGTTGGGTGATTTACACCAAAACCTAATAAGCGTCTTTTTATGTCAAGGTCTAACAGAATATGAAGTTGAATTAAATTTCATACATTAGTTCGTGAGATAGAGCACCCACAATATTTCTGTCACATACAGACAGACTCATGGACAGCCATTTTCTAAAAACTGTCAAATCATGTTCAGGACCTTCTAAAACATATCTGTCGAAAATTTTCACCAATCTAATACTTTCTTCTTGTAAAGATAGAAGAAAGTAATAACCTCAGGCTAAAGCTCATGACTAAAAAAAATATCATTTACTAGCGAGTGGCTACTGACCAAAATTTCTTATTTCCAGTTTTATATTATAGCTATATTGAGTTTTTAATCTATTTTGAAAATTGCTGAACTTGTGTTTTCCCACATAAAAGTAATTTAAATTTTCAATATCACATTTAATATTTCTTTCCGAATAAATATGATAAGGACAAAAAAAATTTTAAGTAATTTTTGGTCCTTAAAAGTTCTTATATTTATCTGAAATCTGCAAAATGTTTCTTAAATTTCCTTAATTTTACTTTCCTATTACTTCTTTATCAGGGATGAAAACGCGTTGTTTTGGTGGATTTCGCTTCTCCCATCTGATTCCTCCCCATAGTACACAAAGTTTAAAATCTTTAAAACACTCTATTTTTTAGAACTTTTTCTGCACTGATGCCACAGAAAAATATCAGAAAAAGTTGAATTGTGACACGCAAAAGTGATAAAGCAGAAACCAAAAATAGGTTAATGGATTTGCGAAGTTGAAAGATTGTGGAATTGGCAAACGGGAAGAAAAGTTTTAAAATACGTAGGAACGAAAATCTGTTAAATAAAAAACGATGACAGGATAAATAAAATAGTTATTTAGAGGGAATATTATTTATTAATAATAAATTATTAAAGAATGCCAATTCAGAATAAAATTAATAATTTTGAATGACTAACATGTTATAGACATGTCAAAATAAATGAAAGAAAGACTTATGAAAATTATATAATGAGAGCCAACTGGTAAAATGGAAGATGGATGAGACAAACAAAAAAAATCTATAGAAAAATTAGAAAAGACAGTGACTGAAAACAACATGAAGAAAAATGAGGCTTTAGACAGAGAGTGATATTGGAAAAATTCTGTTACAAGAAAAAAAAAAAACAATTTTCTATTTTTATGTTTGCAAATTTTTGTCTGTACTTATATCTTTATTGTAAACAAAAGGCGAATATACTGGATATTTTTTTTTTTATTATTTGCTTTGTCATTCTTCAAAAAAGCTAAAATAGAATATTGTCTTGAATGAAAGTTAAAAATAAAGGTACATTTTATCAAACAAAAAACAAAGTCTTAATATATATATATTTTTTCTGATATGAATATTATAAAATATTTTTCAATATAGAGTTTTCAATTTAATGTTTCAAATATTTTAAAATGTGTGTTATTTGGAACATGTTAAGTTTTAAAAGTGTATAAACTGTAATTGTTTCTTATTGTGTTAGTGAAGAGAAAAGAGAGAAAGAGAAAATGCCTAAAAATTTCTCTGAGAAAGAGAGCATTGCTGAAACAGCTGCCAACAGCAAAGTTATCAGTACTGGTTTCCTTGCAGATTTTGACTTAAGTGCTTCTATGCCATCATCACTTATGTTGCTTTTTACGGCACATGAATGCCTTGGCAGGTAAATGAATTTTCAATGTTAAAAAGTGATTTAAAAAAATACATCATTATTTCTATTTAAGGAATCATTTTGTTAATTATAACATAGATTTAAGTAATTTTTTTTTAATGATGTATGCATTCCTTTAGAAAAATAATTTATACTTTTTATTTCATTGTATGTATTATTTTTACAAGTAAATTTATTATGCCTTTTTATGACAACAGCTTTTTTTTTCTTTTCTTTTACTAATGTCTTATTTTCAAAATCTTTAATATGAATAACTGGTATTATGCAAGAGGAAACTTTAAAATTTTTAATTCATTACCGTTTTTTCTTAAAGTAAACTAAATCTTGATGATTCTTATATATTTTTTAATAATATCTGTCATGAAAGTTATAAAATATATTAAAATTACCTTTTCAGGCGATCCTGGTGTACTGCATGTGATGGACTGTTGCTTCTTACTTTCATTGATATTACAATGACAGAACTTCAAGATACATCTGGTAAAGCATATTTATATAGAGAAGATCTTGAAACGGGATTAGAGCAGTGTATATACTGCTTATATGGTCACCCCAATAAGCGATCCAGAGCAAAACATTTACAAGAGCACAATGCAAAACAACTTACTCTGACATGGGAGAGAGCTGTGTTAGTTTTCCGGTATTTCAAGCCTAATATTCTGCCAGAATTTGATAGTTATAGAACCAGTACTATTTCTGCTGAATTGGAAAATCTTTTCCGAAGAATATCTGCTTTAGTATCTTCTGATGAAGATCCAGCATTACATGTTGATGGCTATACAGCTTATATTGAAGGAGCAACTGATAAATGCCCTGACCCTCCATTTGGCAATAAAGAACTAAGGTAAGATTTTTGACATGGTATCTAGTAGTCTCATTTCCATGTACTGTTTTAAAGTCATAATTTTATTTTATTGACGTCTTAAAAAATAAACATTTGTATAACATACAACTTTGTATAAGTAAAATTATAAACTTCAGATAAAGTAATTTAGGTATTGAAATCATGCTAAATTTTACCCATTAGAACCAGGGTTGGGTTTTTGACGTCAAAAACTGGTTTTTGACATGACAGTGGTAAAAACCGTGTTTTTACCGGTTTATTCCTTCAAAAAGCTATCATTTTCGATTGTCCTCCAATTTATGGTGTAAGTGTAGCATACAATACATTTCTAGATTGATTTTACCTTGTTGTTCTTGTTATTATTATTATTTACAATTACATTTGTTAAATTTATTTAAAAGAAGAACATTTCCTAATATGGGAAAGATTTAAAAATACAAGAGTAAAAGAAAAGAAAAATATTTGTCATAATCTTCACTAATATAGATTCTACTAACTGCAATTAACATTAATATTAAATGATAATAAAAGGTTATTATAATTATTAAATAACATTCAATATACATTTTGAATAAAGTACATTAAAATTATTTTAGAGATGCAAAAATGCTGCTGTTACATTGTATGACAATAGATGTTAAGCATAGACTGGCAATGAATAAATTTGAATATTCTTCGATATAATATTTTAAAATGCATATCTTATGTATTTCATAAATGCAATTAAGGTGATTTTCATTTGCACTTTAATAAGTAGAATCTTAAAGTTTTGTTTTCAACAATGTAATAAATTGTACCGAAATTATACACATTGTTTAATCTAATACTTATAGGTTACATGATTTCTTCAAAAAATCTAATTTGCCAAATAGCTTAAGATTGTTGCAGAGATCTTCTAACAGAGATGTACACGTATTATTCTAATGCCATTCCTTTTTTGTTTTTCTTGGATGGATAAATATACTTTAGAGTCTTTTTGATTCTGAATATTTTATGTAAAACAACTTAATATTAAAGATAGAATGAAAAAAAAAATGTAAAAACTAACTACTAAAAAATGGGTTTTTGACAGTTTTCGACATTTTTGACAAGGAGGTTTTTGACATGACGGTAAAAACCATGGTTAAAACCGGTTAAAACCGTCATGCGTCAAAAACTTGCCAACCCTGATTAGAACAAAATAAAAATCTGAAATTTATTTTAAAACTTTACATATCTCATTTAAGAATAAATTTGAATAATGGAAATTTCCTGTAAAAATAAGTTTTTAGGGTTTCGTTCATCTCACGAAACCCTATTCTTCTTGCTTCTCTGTCTGTCCATCACCGAGTTCGTTCTAAGAAACTGCATCGTTCAGAAGCTTGAAATTTTGTGTACTTGCAGCTGAATACCTACTGTCACACTGGAAATCATAAAATTTTGAAAATGTCTTCATTAACACAAGATATTAATTAAAACCCTAAAAACACACTCATTAATGGAAAATATTCAACTAAAGCGTAGAATTTAATCAAACCGCAAGGAAAATTCATTCTGAAACTCCAGAAGAGGGGGAACCCTTTTCAAATATATAAAAAAAATAGCCCGATTCTGTATTTGTGTATTATATAGAATTCAGTGTGTTGTATGTGAAAGTTAGTTTAGTAATATTAGTCTGATACATACCACTTTTGAACTAAAATTTTAGCCTTGTAAAGTCATCTTAAGAAACTAGAACGACTTTATGCTATTAATTCATTTACATTTCATTTTTTAAATTAATTATGTTGTCCTTCACTTTTGAAATACAGTTTTAAGTTTATCTCGTAAGGTTTAAAAGAACATATTATTAAATTATTTCAAATAATTTTTTTTTTTTTTTTTTTTTTTTCAAAGCAATAGCACTTAGACAAACATCTATACACTATTATATGCCACCAAAACAATTGAAGAATAAACGGAACAACAAATGAAACAAGGGTGACATATAGAGACTTTAGAGAAAACAAAAAGTCAACTGTAAACAGGGAATACAATCAATTAGGCTGATGCTCTGAGGTCCTCATTAGTTCCCTGGCCTCCCAATATCTGCCAGATATACTGTTACTTGATAGTGCGGGGCACAGTGGTAAATGCTGTGCATTCAAGATTACATCCTCTCCACAAATAGGGCAATTTGGACTTTCAAGAATACCAAATCTGAAAAGGTAACTAGGTAGACAATCGTGTCCCGTGGCAAGTCTAAATAAGGCAACACTTGTTCTTCTAGGTGCTGCAGGGACATGAGATATTGCATTTTTCCATTCTTTATTTTCGATTTCACTTAGTTTTCTCCTTTCATATTGAGAGTCCATTTTTCTCTTTATAATTCTTGATATTGAATTGAAAGGTATTTCATTGCTTGGTGTTTGTATTATTTTAGTTCCTTTTTTGGCTAGTTGGTCAGCCGCTTCATTCCCGTATATTCCACAATGGGCCGGGATCCATTGTACTTGTTTTCCAATTCTAACTTTTTGTTCTGTGACAAGCCACCAGCGTTCCAATGGAGGACGCTCAGATAATCTTCAGCCATTATACTCGCAGTTAACTGACAAAGAAAGCAGAAAACAGAAAAATCTCCAAAGCCCTGCTTCAGTCGTAGATCATTTTGCGTTGTCCAGGGTGCACCACGTGGAGGCGATCTACATTACACCCCTTATTATAATACCCCTTATAATAATTAAAATATTCAAAATTTTGCGGTTCTACTTACTTTGTCCTCTTTCTGTAATCAAGACATTAATAAAGTATTTGAGTTGTTGAAAAAAATTTTCAGACTGCTAAAAAATATGCATGTTTATTAATCTTCTTTTAATTGTAACGTAACAGAGAATGTGACTTAAATTACATAAAAGCTTTTTAATGTTTGCAGAACATTTTTCATTTGGTGAACATAAGAGAGTACCAATAATAATTTGAGAACTACAATTTTTAGTTTCAAATATTGCTTTATCTAGTAATAAATAAATAAGTACATTTCTACATGGTGCACTTAAGGTGAATTGATTTTGTAAATACCAATTGCAGACAATTTCTAAACATTACAAAAGTAAATGTATTTAGAAAAAAAAATTGTTGAAATGATCACGCTAACGTAAATTTGTTTTTCTTTCTTTATCCATTTTAAATGATATAAACCAGTGTTTTTCAAACTGTAGCCCGTGAACTACTAGTGGTCCATAAGACCTGCACTTGTGGTCCTCATAAGTCACAGCTGAAGATCTCAAAGTAATAAAAGAGCATAAAATTACTTTTATGCTCTTTTATCAGAAAATAGCATAAAAAGACGAAAAAGCAAAAGCTGCTAAGACTGAATCTCAAAGAATCAGACAAAAATTCTGTTTTAGACATTTCCATCTTGCTGCCTGTTTTTATTGTATTATTATTATTTTTTTTTTCCAGAACTATGGAAGTTCTCCATTTAAGGAAGGCAATAATCTGTTATATATAGATTCTGTTTTCACAGGTTTTACTGTATATAAGTGATCTCCCAGACCAGTGTTGAATTCAGGTGGGAGGCTGGAACATTGAATTCCCTCCCCTCTTCTCACCAAAAATATTTGAGATCTTATGGTTGTTAATGGTCTAGAAGTGAAATTCTCAACCCCCTCTCCTCCCAACCAGAACTCCACAGTGTCCTACCTCCCTTGGAACTGCAGAAATACCTCACAGAGATAAATGTCTGATTTCAACACTGCTCCAGAGTATTCAGAATAAAAAGGTGGTCACCGCTATAAAAAAGTATGAGAAACACTGATAAAAATAAACACCGATCATGGTCAAAGTAACAGAGTGCAAACTAATACTTTTATATAGTAAAACAATGATAGTTTGCTTGGATGGCATTGATTGTAGCCAAAGTATTGCAAAGGTTACTAACACTTGCACATGTTTTTTTTTTTTATCTCTTCATTTCAAATAGGCCATAGTTTTATTTTTCTTGCTATAATTTATTTGGATTTTACATAGTTTATCTTATTGTCTTGCTGTTTATAAAATAATCTCAGTAATTAAACTTCTCATTGCTTATAATTTGTTTATTTATAGCATTGTTGTGAGGGATTTATATTACTTACTTGGTGACTACTACTTCAAAAATAAAGAATTTGGGTAAGACTTTATTTTATGTGTTTTAACTGTAAAACCTAATTTACCAATGTGTTACATACTTTGTTTATCAAAACAAAACATGTTAGGTTATTCAAAATCCTTTGTTTGATTTAAAGGCAAAGAATTGCCTTGTATTTTATTGTGTGAAATATGTACTTTAACTTTAAAGATAATGCAGTCTGCTAACAAAGTTCAAAGTTTTGTCTTAAAGCTTTGTTTCTCAAAACCATCGATCATTACCAAATTTGAGAAACACTTGATGTGAGATTTGTGTAACATTTCTAGCATCTAAAAATTGGCAGCAACAGCTTTATTAAGGGATTTTACTTAGAATTAATGGTACTACTGGGTAAAGTCAGCATTACAGCAAGTTTTGTTTCATGCCTGATATGAAACATTTTGTTTTCTAGCAGTCTGTGATTATCATTGTGATAATTAATGCCAATCCAGTTAGACACATTTCTGAGGTACTACCTGGCCCCAGACTATGGCTTTGAGAAAAGCCACATACTAAGAGAGAAAGGAAAATTGTCTGTTAATTAAGCATAGTCTAATAATAGTTTAATTGTGAAAGGGATCTTTATATTCAGCTTTTCTCTAAGCATATGATGTAAGTATGAAAAAAAAATGTCTGTTTATATCTACAACTTTTTCATTTCTTTTACTAATTTATCTTTTTGAAAAATTATCAATAATATATTTTAAATGTTATTAATACTTTTATATATTTATTTTCATCTTATCCCACTAATAAAAATTTAAATAATTTGTTACACTAAATATTTTAATATTTTGAAATGAGAAATTCTCAAAAATATTTAACTATTAGTTAAATGTGCACTAGTGAATTATATCCCAGAAAAAAATCATTTGGAAAGCTTTATCAATTAGTTTACTGCTAACTTAAGAAAAGATTCATAATTTTTAAATCATACTTTGATTTTTTTTTTAAACTAAGTGTTTGCTACTTTTCCATTTGTGGTTTATTGATATTCTTATCTGCCAGTAAAAATTAAATTAATGTGTTGTAATTAACTTTATTTATTTATTAATTTTGTAACTATTCTTTAGTGTTATTTATTTATTATTTGTTTATTTATTTATTATTTATTTTTTGTCTCATCAAGTTAGATTTTTTTTCATGGAACATGATGCTGCTGATATTTAAATTTTTAGTTTGAAATATGTTTTTCTGGCTAGTTGTTTTTGAACAGTTTTAACTGAAATTGAAGCAATGGCTTGTTTATGTTCATTGTTTTTCAAATTTTAATTTAGTCTGTTAAAAGTAAACTTAACCTTTTCACCATTAATACTTTTAAAAAGAAATACAGAATTTCTCTTATTTTTGTGTGATTTTCTTAGATTGAAAATTTATGAAGTTGACTTTCTAAATTAAATCTATCTGTAGAATATTAATTCTCCTGAAAAATTAGCATTATTTAATTTTTAGGAAAGCTATTCGTTTTTATCTATGTGACATTTGCATCAACCCAGATCGACAAGATTCCTGGGCAGGAATGGCACTTTCTCGAAGTTCTCAACTAGATCAAAAATTGAATTCTGTAAGTAAAATTTTTAAGAAAAAAAATCACTGGCTTAGTAAAATTATATTATGTTTTGATGCCTTTTAACATAAAATATGTATACTTTCTGACCCAATAGTTTATAAATTGAAGAAGAAAAATGCTCAGGACTGAGAATCATCTGCAGTTTGGCAGATTTCCAACTTTTATATTGCACATATATTATCTTTCTCCCCCTTCCCTGAAATATTTTCCTTCTTTGTTCCAAAATGCTAATCTTCTGATTTTACATTTCAAAATCATTTTACAAATGTATAAAAGCTTCCACTTGAAGGGAAAAAAAAATCGATTTAAATGTTGTGCAAAGATGCAAGTTGAGTTGTCCCAATTTTGGTGAGAATTTTTAACTTAGCCAAATACCCTTTATATTGAAATTTTATGGAGTTGACTTTCTAAATTAAATCTATCTGTAGAAGAATATTAATTCTCTAAACAATTAGCATTATTTAATATTTAGGAAAGCTATTATTTTTTAGATCTATAACGATAGTTATATCTATACCTTTTATAGTGTGTTTCTCCCAATTTTTCACTGTTCTACCTTGTCATATCATGAGTTTCTGTGTTCAATCTTTCTTCATCTACAACCTAAATATCGGCATTCATGTGATGGTTTTTATTAAAATCCTAAGACTGAAAATAAATAAAACCACACAATATTTCGAACATATCGATTTGATTTTATAATTTTTACAGAAATTCTTATATGGCAAATGTTTTTATTTATGTGAACAATGTGAAATAGGTGTTAAAATTCATACTTTGAATTTATTCCGGCTTTTTTCTTTCTAAATATAAAATATTGTATTACTGATACAACCTGATCAAGTTAAGGGGAGGACTGAGGACTTGGTGTTCATTCGAGGCCTTCTTCCTATACTGTCACAAAAAAATAAGTATTTTTTGATGCCTTAGAATAGATGTAAGAACATATTAATACATCTTTATATAAATGTTTTTTTTAACCTTATCTTACTCTGGAAGTCCAAAATATCGATTATAATTATTACATGTTCAAAAACTGATTAAAAGTTTCATCTTTAAAAAAGTGTATACTAAATTGGGGGCACCAAATATCAGGGGGCCCAGGATCATTGCCCCATTAGTTTATGCTTTTATCAGGTCTAAAGGAAAATCATCTTTTCTAGCATAATTTGTCTAATAACCAATTTAAAATGTTGAAAATAACAATTTAGATTTTTTTTTTCCTTGCTTATTTAGATGGCTTTATTTAACCCATTGGTGGCTATAAAATCAGACTTTATATATGTTGATTTTTCTATTTTATACTACATAAATTTTGTATGAAGAATATATCAGTTGTTATTCACAAAAAGTTTCTGATATCTGTTTTTTATCAAATGTACCCCTTTTTGATAAAACTATTTTTTATAGACAGATTTTGTGCCTTAATTAATTTAAGATATAGGTAATAACATGAAAAAAAAAATTCTTCATTACTTTTAGAAAACCTCACAGTAATGTCCAAACTAAATTGTGCAAGCTTATAATAAATTTAATTTTGGAAAACTGAACTACATTCTGACTATGTATGTCAGATACTAATATAGAAAATTTAATTTAAAATAAATAAATTAATCTGTGATTTTATAATAAAGGTGTGGCAAATTTGTGAGTAGCATAAACTGTAGAATAAGATGTGGATTTTTATGAACAATTTTGATAATTATTTTTTATGGCAAAAAGAATCCCCTCGCCTCGCATTTTTTTAAAATAGGCATGCAACTATTTTAGCTTCTATTTTTGTACAAATGCTGCTATTTTTATTTCATTGTAGGTTACTAAAGCAGTTATTTTTCGCGACATCATGAAATCAGCATTATTATTTACCTGTAATATTCTTTTAAATGTCCTCTGTCTAATGATAACAATCCATATTGTGTAAAATAACAATCCTCCTTTGGCTTAAACAAGTATTGCATATCTTTATCTAATCAAGCTCGTTTGCAATATGGTCAGAAAATGGTTTGAATCTAACTTCCAATGTGCATTAACTTAGGATGCAGCTGCAAAATATTTGTCAGCAAATTTAATACTCGAGTCCTCGATATCAGCATTATTATTATATCTAAATTATTGTATAAATGATGCCATTTGTGTTCATATAAAATACATATTGAAGGTAGCTCTGTTAATTATATACCAACTTGATTTTAAGTTTCTATGATTTTTTTAATGTTAAATTTTTATATTAATTGTAATATAGTTACAATTTTTTTTTTTTCATTCTATGTAATTTTCTGTTGTTTTAGTATGAACTACGTAATGAATCAACAATTTATAGAAAAGCTTCAGCAGCTTTAAGATGTTTTGAACATGCTTTGGAGCTAGACCCAACAACAACATCATTGTGGATCGAATATGGCTCTTTAGCTTACATCCTTCATTCCCATGCCTCAAGACAATTGAAGCAGGTATTACTTTAAATTAAATTTGTATTTCATTTTTAAAAATTAGAATTGATTTATTTCATATAGTTTCTAATTTCTTTAATAAATGCAGTTACTATAAGTAGTTGTATGTAAGTGTAGTTAATATAAGTTATTTGTTAATGCCTTTTTTTTTTACATCATTGTTTTCACTTACCATTTATTTCATTTTAATTCATTTAAAATTCAAAACTCTAGTGCCTTTTTTTTTCTGTGTCGTTTATTGTAACTAATTAACTGATATTAATTTAAAGCAATTTGTTAATTTTAATTGGATCTGGATTTAAACATTGATATCCGATGTATTGAAGTTTTCAATATTCTTTTATCTTTTAATGAAAAAAATTAAGAAATTGAAGATACATAAAAATGTTTTGATTTTATGTTTTATCCAAATATAATGTAATACTGTGTAGTCTTTTATGAAAGTAGATTGTTTAAAATTCATTTATATTTTAAATATATCTAACATGGATTTACTTTTACAGCTATTCTTTTTCTATATAATAAATCTTTATTGTTGAGAGCACTTTGAAAGATAAAATAAATATTAGAAGCCCTTGTCATATAACAAATACAATTTTTATTTATTTATTTTATATTTGATACATTGACTTTTATATTCTTCTAGTTTATTAATAGCAACAGTAACTTTTTGTACAGATTTTTTTAAGTCTATAATTATATTTTTCATCCTTATATTACAAATCGTGTAATACTGAATTTATAATAAAATACTTACTACCAATGTTTTTTATGTATTTTCCAGTGATACATAAACTTTTAGCCAAATTTTACTTTCCAAAATGTCCAACTACTGACCTACTACTGAGAGTTAACAAGAACTTTATTGAAATCTCTTTATTGCTTTTTATAAAAAATAAGTATTGCGGGGAAAGAAAAAAGCAAGTGAATTTTGAAAAGCTTTCTTTGAGAACGGACTAAGATTTAATCAGTTTTTAATTTATCTAAGCTACAGACTTGATTGAAACGTTTTAATGGGAATTTTGTAAGAATCTAACCAAAAACAGCACCTCAAAATTTCTTTTCTGAAGTTGATATAAAATGTTGAGATACTATACAGCTTTTTAAATAAAAATATTTCTTTAAATGTGCTGTAAAATAGTTGTTTTTCTTTCTTTTAATTATTTTTTATTTAAAAATAAGTATTTTTAAAGTTTTAATTTGTTTGAGAAATTTATCAATGTTTTCAAATGATAGATTACATGGGTGCTTACAGAATTAAATTCATGGATGGGCAAGATTTTGGAACAAATTTGTATCTGTATAAGTCTAGGTCCACTGGCTAAGCTTGTCGATTTTTTTCAAAACTTCAATGATACACCATTTCTAAAATGAGTTGCTAAGTTGAAATTTCAGGGAAACCCCAGATTCCAAAGTGATGATCATTTTCAAAATTTTCTTAAGACTGTGAATCAGCTCCCCAATTCCCTTGCTAATGTTAAACCTAAGTATTTTTAAAATATATGCTTAATTTAATATTTTATGTGCTAAAAGCTGACAAGCTGTGAGTAAGATTTTAACACTTTACATAAAATTAAGTATATGTTTTAGAAATATTTTGACAACTAAGAAAAAAACAGACATCCTTTAAGAAGAGTACACAGATGTTAAAAATATTAATTTCCTGAGGAGATATTTTAAATATACAAAGCATTCCACACTTCTATAGGTTTAATTAGAAAGAAGCAAGGAGAATTGGAGAGTTGACTGACTAACAGCCTTAAACTTGCATTTTTAAAAATGGAGAATATAAATATCAAATATTCTAAACTGAGAATTTCTTGCCAGAATACCAAATGCAAAACAATTTTTAAACTTAACACCATGAAAACAGAAATATAACAGTTTAAAAATAATCAACATAAAAAAAAAGAAAAAGTTTTTACTGTTTATTTTTTCCAGGTAATCTCTGCCTTCCTGAATTCAGATTCGTGATACTTTCTAAACACTTTGCTTTGTGTAACAGAGAGAATCCTGATGGGCTCTGCCCCATTTATATAAAATTCTTATTTTAGCATATTTCATCATTATCTTATCTATTTTTAAGTTCATTTTCAGATGACAAGTGCATTTGTTAATTTTTCTTTTAGTAGTTTTTTACTTATTTTAAGTCACTTGGTAATAATACATTTTACTTTTTCTTTCCTTTCTTTCTTTTTTGCTCTTTTTTTTTTTTTTTTTTTTTAAATTATTATAGATAATGGAAATTTAGTTACATTTCAAAATCCAGGGAGAAGAAATAGCTCTGCCCTACCAGCATCTATGATATATTAGCTTCATTTTGTTACTCTTGTGATTAATGAATATATTTTCAATTTTAGGAAACATTTTGTGATGACGTTTATGACATGCTGAAAAAGAAAAAAAAGGAAATGTTGCAAGTTGCTAAGAGATGTTTTCGTAATGCAAATCATTGTGAAGATGGGGGAGAACCTGAGGAAGCTTGGCTACATCATTATATGCTTGGAAAAATATCTGAGAAAGAAGGAGAGGGACCTATTGTCTATCTAGACCACTATAAAAAGGTAAGTTTTTATGTAACTTTAAATTTATTACAAAATAATGTGAGCTAAATAATCTAAGTGATTTTGTAACCTGAAAAAATAAATAAATAAATAAATAATTACGAGTGTATACTATGCACATTTTTTTTTTTTTTTTCAATACACAAAAATTTCTGACTGCTAAGCAAAATCATGCATGTTTTCAATATTTCATTGCATTTAACACATTAGTTTTTGTGAAAAAATTAGTAATAAGTAAAATAATTGTAATTTTATATGCCATGGAGTGTATATTATGATCAAATATATGATAATATAGCTGTTGTGCGTTATCAGTTTAACATAAGATGACGCACATACATTAATATTATATTAGCAGTATCAATAATATTTTGAAATGAAGTTTCCAGAGGGGGAAATCTTAATTTTGTTGTATTTTAATACTGGAGCATAATATATGTAAATAAATATGATAATGTAGCTAAGGGACAAAATTTCCTGAGTTAAGATTTGTACAGAAATTTTATTTTGAAATTTCTGGATTTTCTGATGTTAATTAGCTTGCCAGTAAGGTTTTGTAAACTGGGATTGTTCGAATAGGTTTTATCTGAAACAGGAATATGTATGCAAATCACCAATAGTATAGTTATTTGATTATTAATTAGTTTATTTTTATACAAATTAGCAATAGTTTTGTTTCATATTATTGTTTATCTATTAGCATCAGGTGTAATCATGCCACAGTGAAAAAAGTACAAAAAAAAAAAAGTAATTCCACTAAAACATCATTTTTACTTTCTTCTATATACATAATGAGAAAATTTTAGACTTCCATTTTTTGATGGATTTGCACATTTTGGAATGAGGTTTAATATTGCCCAACTGCTGGTGTTGCTATTCTGCATCTTTCAAGATTTCAGTGATAGCTACATCTCACATTCTATGTGATGGAATTTTATAAAACTGCATATTCTTTTAGACCTTCACAGCTTAGGATTTGGTGTATATCACCCAACAGGTGGCACTGCTATACTGTGATTTTAATGATTTTCATTATATTTATACCTCTGATTCTATGGATGGAGTTTCCCCAAATTTAATATATAAGATCGTATATATTATTTCTGCTGTCAACATCCCTTTTTCTAAGAAAATAGGAAACACAGAACAATGAATAAGGTGCCATATGAAAGGAATTTGAACAGGTTGCTGACATAGTACATTTACATTTTTTAAACAAGTTTTTCAATTAAAAATTGCTGTTAATTAAAAATTAAATTGACATTGTTTTCATAAATGAAATGAGAGGTTTTCTCAAATCAGTGTTGCCACAAAAATAAAATACTCCATTATCGGATGACGTCATCCTCTAATGCAATTAAATATGATTGTTAATTTATTTCCTGCGCATTCTTTTTAAAAAAATATTGAGCTTTTAATAGGATGTTTATTTAATTTTTACATGTGCGTCACCTATTGTTTGTTCTCTTTGTTTAATCATGGCTGTGTATATGCGTATTGTATTGGAGCACCAGTAGATTACTTAATTTAAGGATTATCTTCCAATTAGATATACATTTTATTAGGATTTTAAAAAATTGTAAGTATTTATTTTTTAATATTTCATTAAGTTGTTAATACGCCAGCAATGCCTGACGTCACTTAAATGGCTGCTGGACCATAAAGTTTGGCCATACCATGTTTAAATTCCCATAGGCGTGCAAAAAAGTACCAAATATTGATTTATGTATTTACACATTTCTAGAACAGTTTTGCAAAATCTGAGGAAATGCTTTCATATGAATTCTCTAAACATCAGATTCAGTTTTTCAATTTTTTTATAATTCGTTTTTTTAAAAATCAGTATAGGGGTCTTTGAAACCTAGAGAAATGACCTTGGTGAGAGAAGAAAATTTGGCAAAAAATTTTCTGGCAATCTATTCCCATTTTCTTATACACAAGCATTCATCATATATATGATTTCTGTTGTCAACATCCCTTTTTCTTTTCACATAAAAAACATACAATGATAAATATGGCATCATTCGAAAAGTTTTTGATCAAGTTTCTGACATAGTACACTCACATTTCATTAAAACACGTTGTTTGTTTTTAAAAAAAATCAGTTAATTAAAAATTAGTGCTAAAACGTACCAGGAAATAATCTCAAGGTTGTAGTGTGAAAGCTTCGCATGGGTCCTTCTGGTATCAATTAAAAATTATGTTTATTCAATTTTGACTGTTCACTCAACAAGGGGCTCTGCTATTCTATATTTTTATGATTAACATTATAGTGGTATCTCAGTTTCTATTGGACAGAAATGCAGCAAATTTTATATTTTAAGTTATTAATTAAAAATATGTATGTTGGTCCAATTTTGTATTTGAATACTGTTATAAAAGAAATTTTTTCCCTATTATTTACTTTTTCAAAATCCTAACTAATTAAATTTTATTTAATTTCAATTTCAGAATTCAAATTATTCAATTTTAACCCCCTAGCCCCCCCCCCCCCCCATTAAATCTATAATATAAAATTTAATAATATTCCCTTTTAAACACTTTAATTTTATTTATCTCTTAAAATTTAATAATATTCCCTTTTAAACACTTTAATTTTATTTATCTCTTAAAATTTCCTATATTTTGCAATTTTTTACATTAATTTTATCTGAAGTTAAAGTTCTTTTATGGTCTGTGGGCTGATTTACTATTTGTGAAATGAGCATACTCTTTCTTTAGGTGTATTTCAGTTTACAGTTGCCATCTTTTAACTTAACGCTTTTTATAACTGTTACTAGCTGTTTAACCCGTTCTATGCACGGGAGTTCATGAATTTAAGTCTAAAATGTGAGTAAAATGAATTTAATTCCCCTGTTAAAGTGTTGTTCAATAACTATACAATTTAGAAAAAAAAATTACTGCTGTGCATTTTTTTTTTTAAATGGAACTTAATTTATGTTGCTATGGCAGAAGACAATAAAACGATATCTTTGGAATAAGGGAATAAATAGCATAAAAAATTTGTTGATGTTTGTGATAAAACGTTTTTCTTTACTTTAAAAAAAATATAATAATGAAGCATAATTAAATAATCTCTAATTATTTGCATGCACAGCTTCTTAGTATTGCAGCGGGGCATCCATAACATGTGTATCTCACATTGCAGTAAACATTTAGAACTGGTTAGAACTCGCACAATTAAGGGTTGACATAAAAAAGACAAAAATTCATCAAAAACATAGAATTAAAAAGAAAAATCTATTTAAAATTTTTGAATTTTTTGCCTCAATCGCTCCCTACCAGCAATCCATATGCCAAATTTCGTCACCCTGCGCCTGGTGGTTTCCGAATTTTTGAGGTTACATAGCTAGATACACGCACAGATTTTAATAGTGTATATTATTCTAGCTGACCCACCCGGCGTTGCACGGGCCCGTGTAATAAACTTAAATCTCTCAAGAAACGAAACTCTGGTCCGGGTCTCCGATGGCTTTGGCACCGTATACCGGGCATGCTCGTATGCTCTGGAAAATCTTTTATTTCCACATTCCACTGCCAGGTGAGCATTCTGTTCTAAACAAACCTCTTTCCGAAAGAACATCTGACACAGGTTCCCGTTGCTTACGGCACTGTAATACTAGACGTGCTACAAAAGTGGTTTGGAGAATATAGGAACATTATTAGCCGAGTTATTGAAATAAGGCACAGTTAGAGAAAATGACCTTGAGGGGGGTGCTGGGGGGGAGGGTGTGTTCAAATGTCCTTCAGAAAATGACTAATTAGGAGGATCACTATGCATCTTTAAAAATTTGTTCATTTGGTTAAGCTATGAACTTAATTACAAATTTGGCTTAAACTATTATTCGGAAGAAATAGTGGCAACTACTACTCATAAATTTACTTTAATGTTATAAAGGGTAACTATCACGTTAATTATAATGTTTGTAATCAGTTGCGTTGAAATCTGAAAGATAGTTGCTGAGTTATTGAAACGGGGCATAGTTAGAGAAAAAACCTTGAAGGATGTGCCGGGGAGGAGTGGATGTTCAAGTTCACATCAGTAAATAACTAATTAGGAGGACCACTATGCGTCTTTAAAAATTCGTTCGTTTGGTTAAGCTAGGAACTGAATTACAAATTTGTCTTAGAGTGTTATTTGGAAATTGTGGTGCCCGCTACTCACAAATTTATTTTAATGATATAGACATTGATTATTAAGTTATATATGATGTTTGAAATCAGTTGCGCTGAAATCGGAAAATTACTTGCTGAGATATGGAAACAGGGTACAATTAGACAAAAAGCCTTTAGGGAGGGGCCGGGGGGGAGTGGATGTTCAAGTGCCTTTCAGCAAATGATAAATTAAAAGAGGCACTATATGCATCTTTAAAGATTGATTCATTTGGTTAAGCTAGGAACTTAATTTGAAATTTGGCTTAGACTATTATTCGGAAATACTGGTAACTGTTTTCTAGAATTGCACCCTGAAGCTATGAATGCTGATTTTTATGATAATTTAGCAAAATGGAACTGGTTTGGAGAAGTTTGGAACATAATTATCTGAGTTCTGGAAATAAAGCACAGTTATAGAAAAAACCTTGAGGGAGGGGCCGCGAGGAGGCGCGCGGTCAAGTGCTCAACAACAAATCCCTAAATTTGACTGTTGGTATGTATCAACTGAATACGGGCTCTGTACTTTTATTAGGATCATAAATTTAATTTTTACAAAAACTGTTATTCAAAAATAGCGGTATCATCTATATAAAACAGCAATTGAACGTTATGGGTGAAGCAAAAAATGTTAAATTTCTTAAATGTAATTAGTTCTGTTGAAATCAGAGCAGTAGATTTGGACTTATTAATAAGGAGGGTCAATTAATGAAAAAGCTGCTGCCAGATGGCATGCGGTCAAGTAAAATAAATGTGATATTTAATAAAGATTCGTTTATCCGCCACCCCTCCCCCTCCCCACAAATTTAACAAATAATCTGTTAAATAAAGTTTTCTGTATTAATTATCTCTATCATACTAATATACGTCATGTAAAAAAACCCTTAAACTCAGCTAATTATCATTCATTAAGTCGATAAAATCCTTTAAAATTAAAATTTTAGCATTTAGCAACAGGTAATAATTAAGTTGATTGTCTACATGTCATATAATCTCTGATCCATCAATTTTAAACGCTCGACTCGCAATTGCAATGATTCCTGCCTTAATTTATTTAATGACTTCTGCGGAGATTTTATACAACCAACCAATCGAAATTAAAAACCATATTTTTGATGAGATCTCTTTGTAAATGGATTTTAATTAATATTTATTCTATCAAAAATCTATTTAAAATTTCCAAATTTTTTGCCCCAATCGTTCATGGGGTGCCTACCAGCTACCCGTGTGCAAAATTTCGTAGCCCTGCACCCTGTGGTTTTCAAGTTTTTGAGGTTACATAGATACGCGAACGGATTTTAATAGCATAGATTTTTCAATGTTTGTAACTGGTTGCCAATTCAGTAAGTTTTTTCTATCTTAAATCTCATTCAGCAAATTTTTTTATTGTTTTCAACTTGTTAACTTCCAGTTGTACTTGTATCTGGAATTATTTATTTATTTTTCTATGGCATTCGTATTTGCGATTTTTCATGACTGTTCATTAGCTGAGAGCCTTTTCCCGTGCAATGGATCAACTTCTGAACGTTGTTTGACTTCTTCCCTCTTCTACTCTGATTGTCAAAGATGTAGGATGTGTATTGAAGGCTTTCTCATTTGGGATTTTGGTCATTAGAACGGTGATTGCTGTTTCAAAATTCGGTCAGGTCCACTCTAATATCAGCAGCATCCTATGTCATGTGGTAATCGAATAATATTTAATAAGATGACATCTAATAAAAAATTTGCAATATATATTTAAATAAAAATATCTTGAAGCAGCAGAGTATTCATAACAGTAACCGTCTACCATCTGATAAAGTCTGAATCCTCAAATACACACATTTTACTGTGATACAAATACATTATGATTTTGTTAATATAATGTGTCTTCAGTGATGCTGTAATCTCTAGTTCAGGTGAGTGAATAATTTTCTTGTAAATTCCACCGTGATAATTTCTATTTATTACTTCTATTTTTGCATTATTTAATATCTTATTTAAAACCCAATGCATTGTACTTCCTTGCCTTGTATACCTTAGTACACATGCAACATTATTCTTTTCCCATTTCAAAATTTAAAAATTAAACTTTAAATAATTATTCTAGAAATCTTCATCACCCCTTTTCACTAATGATTAATTAACCCTCAAATCAGTTTTATTTCAGTTTTTTTTCTTACAAATACCCAACATGGGATGCTGTTGGACTGTGCCTTTTTCATTTACTGATCACTGTAACTCTGAGTTAAATTCAAAGAAATAAGAAATGCACTCTATTTCATAATTGTTGGTGTGTTACACTGCTATTTAAATTAATATACAGTAGAATCTCATTAGAACAAATTCCAGTTTTATGAATTTTTCAGCTTAATGAATATTTTTTGGATTGTTAAAAACATCCCATGCTACATTATAAAAATATTCACCTTAACGAATTTCATATTAACAAATTTTTCAAATTAACAAATTTATTGGAGGCTTAAAAATAATAATCATTTCAGTTTTACAAATATTGAGTTAGCAAGAAAAAATATATATTGAAAAGCTAGAGTTTTGAAGAAAACTTTCGTCGGAAACTCAGTGAAGGAGAGGCAGAGGACAGTGAAAATGCAGCTGACGACGATCGCTTATCAAATACCGAAGATTGAGTTGTATGATCAAAAAGGAGCTCTATAGAACTTTGAAACTTTAAAAAAGTAATTAGCCCAGCAAAATAACGTTCTGAAAATATTTTAAACAACTTATTTCGAAAAATGCATTGTCAATTTCAGTGCAGAAAAAACTTCTGATTTTTTTTTATAGAAAAATAAAGTTACATTAACAGCAGATGTCAGTGGGTTTTTTTTTATCTGTGGGGTATGTAAGATAAATTATAATTCCTTTATAATAGTTACAGTTAAAATTTTGAAACTTAAATAAACTTAATAATTATCTTATTTCTAACTAGTAAGTTCACCACGGTAATGTACTATATATTTATTATTTACTGACATGTTTGCATGTTAACAGAAATTTAATATCAGTATGTAGTAATAATATATATTTATTCAATGTGCAATTTCCTTTTCTTAAAAATCTTCAATTTCTTCCTTTTCTTATAAAATTTTCCTTTTCTTAAAAAACACCATACTATTGGAATTTCACATTAATGAATTTTTCAGTATAATGAATATAATTAGTGGTCTGCAGAAATTCATTATAACGAGATTTTACTTTATTAGTATAATATAGAAAAAAGTTTGTGGTGGCCATGGCTTACTAGTTAAAAATGTTATAGTTCAAAAATACATCTTATTTAAGATATGTTTATCTCATTTAATTCTATTTACATTAAATGATTTTCCCCACATCACTGTTAATGGGTTAAGTAAATGTGTAACTAAAGTAAACTAATGTAACTAAACTAAATAGTAAACTAATGTAACTAAACTAAATTGTAAACTAAAGTAAATTTAGATTAAAAGACAATTACTATAAAATATATATTAAATGCAGAAGTAAGTTAATAGGAGAATAATTTTTTCATATTATCAGTGAAGGGTTAAGGATGACTGGAGGTTAGCTCAGAGTAAATAATATTTGAAGAGAAGATTCCACTAACAACAATTTGTTAATTTAATTAATAATTGATTTTATCTGCTTATTTAAATTTATAGTTTATATTTTCTCTTTGTCTTTTTTTTTCAGGCTTTAGCTTACTTGCATGAAGATTTTGCTCGATATCCTCAAAAAATTCTGTATCATAATCCTGCAGAGTTATCTATAGAAGCTCTTGAGGTATTTCTTATCCTGTGTATTTACTTAATGAGCACATGTGTTTGTAGTTGTTTGTTGTTACTGCCCATACTTAAATGTTTTGTAGAATTAAAGTCTGTTAATCCCACTAATGATTTTTCTTTTTCTAACAGAATGTAGTTAAATATACAAGGTATATTAAATATACATGTAACATTGTGCTTTATAAATTAGAACTAATCGGAGAAGTTCTGTTAAATTTTAAAATGTTTTTATTTGCAACAAGTGGAAGATTCTCAATGTAATTTGAAGTAGGTTTAATATTGAATGGGGTACATGATTAACAATATGTAGTCTGAAACTTCTCTGTAATTATTTCTGTTTTTGTCATAAATCATCAAAAGTATTTCCTAAAAGATAAAGTTTATGAAAGCTATAGTTAAAAAAATAATACTAAATA